>CM056052.1:402315921-402915921 GCA_029574335.1 Rana kukunoris
CAACCCTGATGAGGCCCCCCAGTGGCATGGGGCCCTCGGGCAGTGCCCGAGTGCCCAGTCCACCCCTGGCTCACATCGAACATTTCTTGTCGGAAAATTTTGATCATGT
This sequence comes from Rana kukunoris, assembly GCA_029574335.1. Lineage (NCBI taxonomy): Eukaryota > Metazoa > Chordata > Amphibia > Anura > Ranidae > Rana > Rana kukunoris. The sequence goes on from CM056052.1 coordinate 402,316,031, forward strand.
GTGCGCGGCATCAGACCCGCCAAAAATCATTACTAGGTAAAATAGATAGTTTAGATCAATGTGTCTACATTTAGATGATGTTTTTGTTATGCCAAGAAGATATATTATCAGCCAGTAACCTAAAAAAAGAACACCTGACAATCAATTTACTTTTTGCCGTAAAAAGTAGCACTGCACCATTAACCATTTCAAAAGGCACTCACTGACACCGGTGTATCAGTATGAATTGGTAGTATTAAATCATCCTTGACAAGTAAAAAATAAAATAAAGTTGATTCCAGTCACTTTCTGTGTCCGCTGCTTACTTTGGATCCACATGCACCCCTACATCTCTTCTGAGTTTTTAGTGACAATTTTAGTCAAAGGATGGAACCACCAGTGCTGAAACAGAGGAGTAAAGGACACAAGGGTCACTGGAAAGAGGAGTACAAGAGTTTTTCCACTGGAGTGAGCTTTCAACATGATTTCTTTGTCACATCACAAGATTGCCACTTAATATTATCCCACAGTGAATATGGAAAAAAGTTGTTCACTGCAGATAAACATATTTCTAACTGTTCATATACATGCAAGGGGGCCAGAAAAAAATTGAATGTAAACCCACTCTTTCTAAACTACTGCCATGGTGCTGATCTATAAGGATATACATGCCTCCCGCATGTATCCTCACCTGTCAAATGTCTGTTATAAAAACTGAAAAACTGCAGATTCTGTGGGTGGGTGTGTTGTCTGGAGCTCAGTGGGTGGAGTCGTGATGTCAGTAGACTCCTCGCCCACCTCTACACTCCCCTTTCACTGAATTCTGCTATGATCACTAACATCCAGTCAAAATCCAGAAAAGTAACCACATGACTTCAGAAAAGGAGTGGGGGTGGGAATTAAAAAATAATGCCCGTCTCAGGCTAGTGCATGAGATATGTAAATAACATGTCATTCACAGCAAGGGGGAGGAACGGACAAAAATGTTCTCCTGTTTGTCTGTTTATCTCACTGAAAAAAAAAGGATTGCTCAGAGGTGGATTAACTCTTTGTGGCAAGCCTGGGCACAGATGATAGGAAATCTTATACTCAACATCGCGACAGCAAAAAATTTTTTTTTTTTAATTGGGTTTACATCCACTTTAAGCATTATTCATACCTTCATTACAGACCATTTACCTCTAATGACTTGTTGTTATGCTCATAAACATAAGTGTTACACTGCAGAAAATGTCTCAATCTGATAACAAATTATTTCAACAAAGTGATGTAAGACTTTATTCAGTAAGGGAGAGTTATGTTTTGGGTAACTTGTGATAAATGTCTACTACACACTTGTTATCCCTGCTTGACATAGTTTATCACGTTTTCCAGCATCATTAATTATTCCTAGCAATTGCTGCAAGGCTCTCTCTTTAAGCGGACATCCACTGATTGCCGGAAAAGCTGTACAGCAGGAAAAGAACATTCTGATGCCTCTGTAAAATGAAATCTATGCAAATTACAGCCTGACACACATGCATAATTGACAGAACTAATAGAAACTACTTTTGCGTTAGTACAATGAAAAATCAGGACAGGAATCCAGTTTCCTCTGGATATATAGAAATACATTAGATATTTATGGAAACCACTTACATTTAACAGCCACAGAATCAAGGATAAGTAATTCATCCTAACATATATGGCATACTGCTGTCTATGGATTATGAGCAGGGGAGATCAAATCTGCTTTTATCGCACAACTCCAGTAGCTAGAACTACTGCACAAATGTAGAAAATCCCGTGTGAGAAAAACTATCAGAAATATTTTATACGTTAAATAGAAAAAATAAATAAATAATTTATGGGTGTTTTTTTTTTTTAAACACATCTATGTATTTTTTGCATTGGCTTGGTGATTCCATCCATATCATGATTTAATGAATATTCTACAATCACAATACCAGGTTTTCACTAGTGGAGGTCCTGGCCAGCAGTAAAAAGTGTGTGGGGAGGGTTACAGCAACCCCCTGGAAAGACATGTTCTCTGATAAAGTCCAACTTTTGAAAAAACAAAAAACATAAAAATACAAAATAACAAAATAAATGTACTATTATTAAAGTGGTTCTAAAGCCAAAATGTATGCATTTCCTGCAGTAAGGTAAAACATATTTCACTTGGTTTCTTACCCTTTCTCTGTCCTGCTCCATTTTCAGTAGGGCCCACAGGCCATACTTTACCTCTCCACTTTATATACACTGTCCAACCTATTGTTATATACTGTTTACAGATTATTATACATTTTGTTGGATTACTAAAATTATATTAATAAAGACTTGTTGAAATTAAAATATGAAACAAGGTCTTCCTATGGAACTATTGCATATTCACAAAAAATTGGGAAGCCATCTAACTAAATTTCCATCTTTAAAGACAAACTCAACAGTGCATGTTCTAAAATGGTGTGTCCCCGCTGACAGAATACAATAGCACAGCAGGAGAGATCCCTGAATCACACATTGTTGCAATAATGGAGGGGGGAACTAATACAGCCACCACATATAGGAACTTGTAAGCTGCAAGAAAAAAATTTTTTTGTTGGATTGAGATATCGAGAGTTTATATATATATATATATTAGGGTTGTCCCGATACCGATACCAATATCGGTACCGATACCGAGTATTTGCGGGAGTACTTGTACTCCCACAAATTCTCCCTGATGCCTGAATAGAATACTTGTCCCGTCCCCCCCCCCGCCGCCGCCGCAATGAAAGCCGCCGCCGCATGGTTAAACAGCGCGCGGGAACATCACAGCTTTCATTTGAATAGCTGTAGTGTTCCCGCCGCGTATAGACACTCCCCCTTGCTCAGGATTGGATGGGTGATCGTGATCTGTCCAATCCCGAGCAAGGGGGAGTGTCTATACGTGGCGGGGAAAACAGCTATTGAAATGAAAGCTGTGATGTTCCCCGTGCGGGACATGGCTGCGGGGACATGGCTGGGGGGACATGGCTGCATATGTGGGGGACATGGCTGCATATGTGGGAGACATGGCTGCATATGTGGGAGACATGGCTGCATATGTGGAAGACTTGAAAAAAAGTATCAGTACTTGTACTCGGTCCTAAAAAAGTGGTATCGGTACAACCCTTTATATATATATATATATATATATATATATATATATATATATATATATATATATATATATATATATATATATATATATATACACACACACACACATTTTTCTCCTGACTGTTTCAAATCTTTTCTTTGAGGTCCTTTTTCTATGGTTTACATAATAGGTTCTTCAAATCAGAAGAATAGAAGACAATTAATCTACTTAAATGAAAAAACATGGCAGCTTACTGTATTTCAATATCTTTTCAAATTAAAATGATCCTTATGGGGCAACATCCACACAGACTGCATGTAAATGATACCGTTATAAAAAAATCTATTGAAAACAGTTGGCTCATGTGTGGCGGTATGATGTTGCCATCATCCCTTGATTCATAAAAATGTGAATACCTCTATAGGAGTGGGATTTTCAGGGCAACAATAATAAGGGGTGACAACTAGGTCATAGAAAAATACAAATTTATTACAAAGATAATTACATAAACTAAATAATGTACTTTAAACAATATCAAAAAATTATATTTAAAACCATGCTTGTAGAGAAATGCTGTACATCATCCCAAGCCCCAGGACAAAGCTAAGGGCAGGGACGGTTATTCCAACGCGTTTCAAAATTATCTTCATCAGGGAAAGTTGTACAGTTATTTTCTCCTTTCTACACAACACTCCTGCATTTATCCCAGTGCAGATATGAATATCCCAAAAACCACCGTAGCGGCAGAGTCGGATGGTGCCCTATGCGTCCAAGAACAAGCTGTCTCCCATCTCCAGGGACCCCCACACCATGGGGGGTGGAAAAATAATATGAATAATTTCAACTTCCTGATCAGCATTAGAACCAAGATATTCCCAGCAATTATAGGGAGAAAAAAATACTCCAATCACTCCGGGTTTGGCCAGAAAGCAATTTCAGCAGAAAAAATCCAGAGAGAAAGCTAATGAAAGCTGTATGGGAAAGACTATGTGTCCTTCGAGTTCCTTCAAATGATAGGAAAAGGTGTGCTCTTTTTCTATCATTTGAAGGAACTGGAAGGACACAGAGTCTTTCCCATCCAGCTTTCATTAGCTTTCTCTCTGGATTTTTTCTGCTGAAATTGCTTTCTGGCCAAACCCGGAGTGATTGGAGTATTTTTTTCTCCCTATAATTGCTGGGAATATCTTGGTTCTAATGCTGATCAGGAAGTTGAAATTATTCATATTATTTTTCCACCCCCCATGGTGTGGGGGTCCCTGGAGATGGGAGACAGCTTGTTCTTGGACGCATAGGGCACCATCCGACTCTGCCGCTACGGTGGTTTTTGGGATATTCATATCTGCACTGGGATAAATGCAGGAGTGTTGTGTAGAAAGGAGAAAATAACTGTACAACTTTCCCTGATGAAGATAATTTTGAAACGCGTTGGAATAACCGTCCCTGCCCTTAGCTTTGTCCTGGGGCTTGGGATGATGTACAGCATTTCTCTACAAGCATGGTTTTAAATATAATTTTTTGATATTGTTTAAAGTACATTATTTAGTTTATGTAATTATCTTTGTAATAAATTTGTATTTTTCTATGACCTAGTTGTCACCCCTTATTATTGTTGCCCTGAAAATCCCACTCCTATAGAGGTATTCACATTTTTATAAAAAAATCTATTTAGAGGTTTTCCATTGTCCTAAAGGTACAAGACCAGCTGAATACTCAGTGTGCCATATAAACCAATCCATATTTTTGTATAGAATCTCATCTTTGCAACTAAATATAAACCGGTGATGCTTTTTGAAGATGACAGGCTTCTTGTCTGTAACCTTGAACATCTATTAAACATAACATTCAATTACAAGAGTAGAACAGTCACTACCCCCTATACGCAGAAACAGAAAGGCTTCTTTCAATAAGATTCACAACACATTAACCTTCTGGAACTAAAAAATAAAGTCTTTGCAAACAAATAAAAAAAAAAAAAAAATACATGTGGCGATAGCATTGAGAACTAAATACAAAAGTATTTTTTTTAATGCTCAGGCATGTAGTACATGTAGTGCTTTATTTCAACTTTATTTCATTCTTATTTAACAAAATGTCATGAAAAATGTTTTTTAGCCACTTAAGGACCGCCTACTGCACATTTACGTCGGCAGAATGGCACGGCTGGGCACATCAACGTATATATATGTTGATTTTACTACCCAGCCGTGGGTCGCGGGCGCGCGCCCGTGACCCGGTCCGAAACTCCGGGACCACGGGATTCGCGGACCCGATCGCCACTGCAGTGCGGCGATCCGTCCCTGGAGCGGAAGAACGGGGAGAGCCATGTGTAAACACGGCTTCCCCGTGCTTCTCTGTGGCCGTAGCATCGATCGCGTCATCCCTGTAATGGGGGACGCGATCGGTGACGTCACACCTACAGCCACACCCCCCTACAGTTGTAAACACAACACATAGGTCACACATCCCCTACAGCACCACATGTGGTTAACTCCTAAACTGCAACTGTAATTTCCACAGTAAACAATGCAATTTAAATGCATTTTTTGCTGTGAAAATGACAATTGTCCCAAAAATGTGTAAAAATTGTCCGAAGTGTCCGCCATAATGTCGCAGTCACGAAAAAAATCGCTGATCGCCGCTATTAGTAGTAAAAAAAATTTTTTTTATAAAAATGCAATAAAACTATCCCTTATTTTGTAAACGCTATAAATTTTGCGAAAACCAACCGATAAACGCTTATTGCGATTTTTTTTTTACCAAAAATAGATAGAAGAATACGTATCGGCCTAAACTGAGGGAAAAAAAATGTTTTTTTATATATTTTTGGGGGATATTTATTATAGCAAAAAGTAAAAAATATTGCATTATTTTTAAAATTGTCCCTCTATTTTTGTTTATAGCGCAAAAAATAAAAACCGCAGAGGTGATCAAATACCACCAAAAGAAAGCTCTATCTGTGGGGAAAAAAGGACGCCAATTTTGTTTGGGAGCCACGTCGCACGACCGCGCAATTGTCAGTTAAAACGACGCAGTGCAGAATCGCAAAAAGGGGCAAGGTCCTTTACCTGCATTTTGGTCCGGGTCTCAAGTGGTTAGTATATCGTTTGCAGCCAAAATCAAATATATATATATATATATATATATATATATATATATATATATATATATATATATATATATATACATACATATATATACATACACATATACAGAGAGAGAGAGAGAGAGAAAGAGAAAGGAAGAAAGAGAAGAAAGCAAGAGAAGAAAGAAAGAGAAGAAAGAAAGTAAGATTCATTTTTTTTACATTAGGTAAGTGTAATGTTGTTGACCCCCTGTGTTCCAGGCTACTGCTTCTTGTAAAACACCCCCTTTGTGTCCCCTTCATAGTCACTGGATTTTGCCCATATTGGTCCTCTTGTAGTGCTGTATGGGTTAATAGTCACTACTAGTGCAAAGATTGTGCCACTTGTTTGCCCACTCCCTTTACCATTCAGAGACCTCATACTACTACTTTCGCACAACGCAATATGTTTTTTGTATAGGCAGTAAAGATCCTGTCATTTACTCACTTCACCACCGTTTACAAAACTTTTTAAACTTTGTTTAATACAATGAATGCATATACAAGGACTGTAAGAAACTGGGGTATTGTGATGCTGTGAGTGACTGGTGTACTGAGAGTAACATGGTACTGCGAGTAGTTAGACACCGAGTACATGGGATCTTTGAGCAGGAGGAAAGTCTGTGTGATCATATATAAATCAACCGTTTTACCTTTAACCACTTGACCACTGGGCACTTAAACCCCCTTAATAACCAGACCAATTTTCAGCTTTCGGTGCTCTCACAGTTTGAATGGCAATAACTCAGTCATACAACACTCTAACCAAATGAAATTTTTGTCCTTTTTTTCCCACAAATAGAGCTTTCTTTTGGTGGTATTTGATCACCTCTGCGGTTTTTATTTTTTTCGCTATAAATGAAAAAAGAACGTAAATTTTGTAAAAAAATGAATTTTTCTTCATTTCTATTATAAAATTTTGCAAAAAAGTAATTTTTCTTCATAAATTTGGCCTAAAATGTATACTGCTACATATCTTTGGTAACAAAAAAAAAAAAAAAATTGGATAATATTTAGTCTGGGTGAAAGTTATGGGGTCTACAAGCTATGGTACCAATTACTGAAAATTGATCAATTTGATCACATCTGATGTACTGACAGCCTCTCCCTAACATGCCAGAAAAGTACAAATACCCCCCAAATGACCCCTTTTTGGAAAGAAGACATTCCAAGGTATTCAGAAAGAGTCATCGTGAGTTTTTTGAAGTTGTCATTTTTTCCCCACAATTCTTTGCAAAATCAAGATTTTTTTATTTTAATTTTTTTTCCACAAAATGTTCATATTATTAGGTTATTTCTCACACACAGCATATGCATACCACAAATTACACCCCAAAACACATTCTGCTATTCCTCCCGAGTATGGCGATACCCCATGTGTGAGACTTTTACACAGCGTGGCCACATACAGAGGCCCAACATGCAGGGAACGCCATCAGGCGTTCTGGAACACCCAGACCAATTCTGACATTTCTCTCCTACATGGAAAAATCATCATTTATTTGCTAGAAAATTACATAGAACCCCAAAACATTATATATGCTTTTTTAGCAAAGACCCTAGAGAATACAATGGCGGCCGTTACAACTTTTTATCTCGCATTGTATTTGCACAGCAATTTTTCGAACGCGGTTTTTTTTGGAAACAAAACAGTTTTGTGCTTAAAAAAAAAAAAACAGTAAAGTTAGCCCAATGTTTTTGCATAATATGAAAGATGAAGTTACGCCGAGTAAATAGATACCCAACATGTCACCCTTCAATATTGCACACGCTTGTGGAATGGCGCCAAACTACGCGACTTAAAAATCCCCATAGGCGACGCTTTAAATGTTTTTCCTGGTTACATCTTTTTAGTTGGAGAGGAGGTCTAGGGCCAAAATTATTGCTCTCGCTCTAACGTTCGCAGCGATACCTCACATGTGTGGTTTGAACACCGTTTTCATATGTGGGCGGGACTTACGTGTGCGGTCGCGTCTGTATACGAGCACACGGGTACAGGGGCGCTGTAATTTTTTTTTTTTTTTTTTATTGTTCATTTTACTTTATTTATTTTAGTTTGACACCTTTTTCCCCAAAAATAAATGTTTTGGTTACTTTTATTCCTATTACAAGGAATGTAAACATCCCTTGTAATAGGAATATAGCATGACAGGTCCTCTTTACAGTGAGATATGGGGTCAATAAGACCCCACATCTCCCCTCTAGGCTGGGAAGCCTAAAAAAAAAACGATTGCAGAGTATTGCGCGGGGGAGTATTGCGCGGGGGAGTATTGCGCGGGGGAGTATTGCGCGGGGGAGTATTGCGCGGGGGTACTGCAGAGTATTGTGCGGGAGTATTGTGCGGGAGTATTGTGCGGGGTACTGCGGGGTATTGGAGTATTGCGGGGTACTGCGGGGTACTGCGGAGTATTGCGGGGTACTGCGGAGTACTGCGGAGTATTGCAGAGTATTGCGGGGTATTGCAGAGTATTGCGGGGTATTGCAGAGTATTGCGGGGTACTGCGGAGTATTGCGGGGTACTGCGGAGTATTGCGGGGTACTGCGGAGTATTGCGGGGTACTGCGGAGTATTGCGGGGTACTGCGGAGTACTGCGGAGTATTGCGGGGTACTGCGGAGTATTGCGGGGTATTGCAGAGTATTGAGGAGTATTGGGGGTATGCAGAGTATTGAGGAGTATTGGGGGTATGCAGAGTATTGGGGGGGTATGCAGAGTATTGGGGGGGGTATGCAGAGTATTGGGGGGGTTATGCAGAGTATTGGGGGGGTTATGCAGAGTATTGGGGGGGGTTATGCAGAGTATTGGGGGGGGTTATGCAGAGTATTGGGGGGGGTATGCAGAGTATTGGGGGGGGGTATGCAGAGTTTTGCGCAGGGAAGGAAGGAGTTAATGCAGGGATGGCTGAGCAGGGATGGATGGATCTGTGACTGCAATAGTCACAGATCCATCCCACACTGCTGCAGCCATCCGCGCTCTCCTCTCACGCTGTACCGATCGGTACAGCGAGAGGAGGGAAGAACCGGCGTCAGCAAGTGACGCGGTTTGTTTACATGTGATCACGCCGTCATTGGACGGCGCGATCACGTGGTAAGGAGCCGCCACCATTGGCTCCTTACCGAGATCACTGACGCTGCGGGTCCCGTGGACCCGCCGAGCGCCGTGACCGCGTGTGCGCGCCCGCTCGCTCGGGCGCGCGGATCTGACGCACGTCAGATTTGTTTACACACGTGGTCGCGCCGTCATTGGACGGCGCGATCACGTGGTAAGGAGCCGCCGCCATTGGCTCCTTACCGCGATCATCGGTGCTGCGGGTCCCGTGGACCCGGTGAGCACCGGTGATCGCGTGTGCGCGCCCGGTTGGGCGCGCACACCTGACTCTAACGGAGGACGTCCATGGACGTCCTGTTAGAGTACAGGAACCGCCCTATAGCCGTATTTCGGCTATAGGGCGGTGATTAAGTGGTTAAAGCAGTTGTAAGCCGTGGTTCACAATGGTAAGATTTGACATGTCAAATTGCATATCAAATCAGCGGAAATTGCCAGCAATGGCACTGTCCTAAACGTTGCGACGTTGCATTTGCGGCGCCACACTGTTTTCAAAAAGTCATTCCTGTACTACTTTTTGCAATTTCGGGCTGCAATTTACATTGACATCTGTACAGAAACATGCACAGATGTCTCTAAAATTGAGGCTAAAATGGGGACTGACATGCAGGAGTGAAATTGTGCGAGTTAAGCTTCATTCCGTAGCTCAGTGTGAACCTGGACAAAACCCCACTTGGTCATTTTAATAATATGTACGTAAAATTAATATCTCCTATATGTGCACCATTTAGGAGATATTCACCCTGCATGCAGCCAGTGACATCACTGGCACATGCGACAGAGTCCGGCATACCCTTCCGGAACTTTAGAGCTTCATGCTAGAACCGAGGGCTCACACGTGCATGAGCAGGAGGGACGTTATTGTGTGTCCGGCCAAACACATAGCTGGAGAGCACAAACCTGGAAGAAAGACGGGGGAATATGTCAGTCCGACATTACAGTGGACATTACAGTGCTGGAGGGCTTTGTTCCAAGGTGAGCATTTCATAACATGCTAGTATGCAATGCATACTAGCACATTATGCCTTTGCCTTGCATTTTTTTTTAACAGCTGCGGTTTACATTTGCTTTAAGCTAGCCACATAGTTTACAGATCACAATGTGGCTGCACAATCACATTTACATCTAGTAACAAATATAAGTCTTTAGGTTCTTTATTCCATTCTCGGGTGGCAGAAAGAATTTCAGATGGTACAAGGTGCCCAGGTGCTGCTCACGACCAACGGTAAGAACTTGACAAATTAAAACAGTTCATGCATTTTTTGATATATTTTTTTGTTGTGAAATAAAAAATATTGACTGTGACATCAAATTATTTAGCTGTTGAAACCTTTTATGTGACAAGATGTGTTTAACCACTGGGCACTTAAACCCCCTTAATAACCAGACCAATTTTCAGCTTTCGGTGCTCTCACAGTTTGAATGACAATAACTCAGTCATACAACACTGTAACCAAATGAAATTGTTGTCCTTTTTTCCCCACAAATAGAGCTTTCTTTTGGTGGTATTTGATCACCTCTGCGGTTTTTATTTTTTTCGCTATAAATGAAAAAAGAACGAAAATTTTGTAAAAAAATGAATTTTTCTTCATTTCTATTATAACATTTTGCAAAAAAGTTATTTTTCTTCATAAATTTGGCCTAAAATGTATACTGCTACATATCTTTGGTAACAAAACAAAAAAAATTGGATATTATTTAGTCTGGGTGAAAGTTAAGTTATAGGGTCTAGAAGCTATGATACCAATTACTGAAAATGTATCAATTTGACCACATCTGATGTACTGACAGCCTCTCTCATTTCTTGAGACCCTAACATGCCAGAAAAGTACAAATACCCCCCAAATTACCCCTTTTTGGAAATAAGACATTCCAAGGTATTTAGAAAGAGGCATTGTGAGTTTTTTAAAGTTGTCCTTTTTTCCCACAATTCTTTGCAAAATCAAGTTTTTATTTTTATTTTTTTTCCACAAAATGTTCATATTAGCAGGTTATTTCTCACACACAGCATATGCATACCACAAATTACACCCAAAAACACATTCTGCTATTCCTCCCGAGTATGGCGATACCCCATGTGTGAGACTTTTACACAGCGTGGCCACATACAGAGGCCCAACATGCAGGGAACGCCATCAGGCGTTCTGGAACACCCAGACCAATTCTGACATTTCTCTCCTACATGGAAAAATCATCATTTATTTGCTAGAAAATTACATAGAACCCCAAAACATTATACATGCTTTTTTAGCAAAGACCCTAGAGACTACAATGGCGATCGTTGCAACTTTATCGCGCATGGTATTTGCACAGCAATTTTTTCTAACGCGTTTTTTTGGAAATAAAACCGTTTTGTGCTTTAAAAAAAAAAAAACACAGTAAAGTTAGCCCAATGTTTTTGCATAATACGAAAGATGAAGTTATGCCGAGTAAATAGATACCCAACATGTCACCCTTCAATATTGCACACGCTTGTGGAATGGCGCCAAACTTCGCTACTTAAAAATCCCCATAGGCGACGCTTTAAATGTTTTTACTGGTTACATCTTTTTAGTTGGAGAAGAGGTCTAGGGCCAAAATTATTGCTCTCGCTCTAATGTTCGCAGCAATACCTGACATGTGTGGTTTGAACACCGTTTTCATATGTGGGCGGGACTTGCGCGTGCGGTCGCGTCTGTATACGAGCACACGGACAGGGGTGCTGTAATTATTATTTTTTTATTGTTCATTTTACTTTATTTATTTTAGTTTGACACGTGTTTCCCCAAAAATAAATGTTTCGATTACTTTTATTCCTATTACAAGGAATGCAAACATCCCTTGTAATAGGATTATAGCATGACAGGTCCTCTTTACAGTGAGATATGGGGTCAATAAGACCCTACATCTCACCTCTAGGCTGGAAAGCCTGAAAAAAAAAAAAAAAAAAACGATCGCGGAGTATTGCGCGGGGAGTATTGCGGGTGGGGTATTGCGCAGCGGGTATTGCAGAGTATTGTGCCGGGGGTATTGCAGAGTATTGTGCCCGGGGTATTGCGCTGGGGGTACTGCAGAGTATTGCGGCGGGGGTACTGCAGAGTATTGCGGCGGGGGTACTGCAGAGTATTGCGGCGGGAGTACTGCAGAGTATTGCGGCGGGAGTACTGCAGAGTATGGCGCAGGGGGTATTGCAGAGTATGACAGGGGGTATTGCAGAGTATGACAGGGGGTATTGCAGAATATTGCACAGGGAAGGAAGGGGTTAATGCAGGGATGGCTGAGCAGGGATGGATGGATCTGTGACTGCAATAGTCACAGATCCATCCCACAGTGCTGCTGCCATCCGCGCTCCCCCTCTCACACTGTACCGCTCGGTACAGAGAGAGGAGGGAGGAACCGGCGTCATCAAATGACGCAGGTTTGTTTACATGTGATCGCTCCGTCATTGATTGGAGCGATCACGTGGTAAACGGCCGCTATTAGCGGAAATTTACCCCGATCCGTGACCTGGACATTCCCAGAGGGCAAGTGGGAGCGCGATTCTGGGATCACGTTATATAACGTGATCCCAGAGTTAAGCAACCACCTTGCCGCCGTTATTTGACGGCGGCTGGTTGCTAAGTGGTTAAGGAACTAAAACACTTGTAAACCAGGTAAGAATTTTTGACCTCCAACACACAAAAAAAAAAAAAAAGCACACAAGAAAACAAAAGCAAGTAAATGCAGAAAAAGCTAATGCAATGTTCAAGCTTCCGCCTACCACTGTGGCAGTACTGAAGTAGCCTAATCAATGTCATATATTTTATCTCATCAACATATCATTAACCTGCCAGCTCTGCAAAACTAAATGTCCAAAATATGCTTGGAGACCATTTTACATAAAACTATGTTCTGTCAAAAGGAAATGTCATCTAGGATCAAGTGGTGGAGCAATACGATTATTTAAATTCTATGGGAAGTATAACTAAACCAAAGAACAAAAATGTAATATGTTGGAGCTTCCCAGTCCTTAGATGTGTGGCTGCATTGGTTTTCTTTTATAAGGCAAAGAATTTTCAGCAGGTACAGAAAATACCAGTTGATCTTGTCAAAAATGTACTGTCCTTGTCACTTCCTGTTCATAATTACATGTTATGTGATTGTAAAGTTATTTTCTATTAAAATAACAAAAATACTTAACTGCTTTGTGCAGGGATTTTGCTAGGGGGTACATGAGCTGAGCTGAGCTGAGCTACCGCTCCATCTATCCATCCAGTCAAGGAGCTGCAGTTGGACCCCACACCCTCTCTTTTGATTGGCCACATTTGATTGACAGCAGTGGGAGCCAATGGTGAAACTGCTGTGTCTAAGCCAATCAGGAGGGAGAATTCTGGACAGCCAATTCACTTGCGGACATTGCTGGATAGAGATGGGGCTCAGGTAGGTGTTAGGGGGGCTGTTGTACACAGAAGCCGGTTTATCCAAATGACTATAATGCATCAAGATAAAACAACTTCTGCCTTTACAATCACCTTAACTCATTATCACCCATGTAATAGAGATAAACAAAAGGCAGACATGTTTGAGGTTCAGCCTGGGTGACAACAACTCCCTCCATAGACACGGTGAAGGATTTAATGCAGAGATACAGTGGTCACACATGGAAAGGAAATGTATCATTTGCAGGATTGCTGCAGCATAGAGGAGAGTATGTGTGTATTTTTGGTTAACCCATGCTACGTCTGTTGAAGTAAAAAAGAAATTGTGTTTTGTCTGCATCACAACATTATTCACTAATAAAACATGTAATTTAATTTGTTTGTATAAACAGGTACTTATATTGTGTTTTGCCCAACAGTCATCTTTAGGTTTGTGATTAAGCCCCACTCATGCTGAGATTTTGATGGACTATTTATTATGTTTTACTTGTAATTAATGAATTGGATGCAATTAGCACTGAGTAAGCAGCATGACTGCTTAATTGCATTCATATGCTGATCTAGGCTGCTTGAACACGTGATGGCATAACCCCCTGATGCCTTCCCATGTTTGAGATCACTGTCCAACACCAGCTTTTGTGTCGGATGGATTTCAGCTATAAAAGGGAACCTGTGCTTTGCCCATACAAGCAAAATCCCCCACTGGCACAGCATCTGAAATTCCTGCGTTTTGCTTGCAGACTGGGTGCCTGGCATATTGTGGACTCAGTCAGGTGTATGCTGACTTATTCTGTTAAAACACAGGTGCTTATATAACATTAATAATACATAGGTGCACATATATTTTTTAAATGTATTTATTTTGTTTACACAGGTTCACATGCAAATGTGCACCATTACATGGGTTTTCTTATTATGGGAGGATCACATAAGGTCTCCACTCCACTGATGTTAAAAGGGTTGTAAAGGTTTATCTTTGATTCTCTAAATTGGTTCCTTTAATCTAGTGCATTGTTGGTTCACTTACCTTTTCCTTTGATTTCCCTTCTAAATGTTTTTTTTTCTTTGTTTGAAATTTGAACTTCCTGTTTCTCCTCAGTAAGCTTTCCACCATCACCCGAGCGGTGGAAAGTCAGCCAGAACAGCTTACTGAACACCTTACTGAGGAGGAACAGGAAGTGAGAAATTCAGAAAAAGAAAACAAACATTTAGAAGGGAAATCGAAGGAAAAGGTAAGCGAACTAACAATGCACTAGCTTAAAGAAACCGATTTAGAAAATAAAAAACAAACCTTTACAACCCCTTTAATGTGATAGGGAGTGTCTCCAGTATATGGCTAGTATTTAAAAAAAGACAGACACTATAATAATCATCTCATACAAGCAGCCGGCAGCAACATACTACAGGAGCTTTGCTATCTTCCCTACTCTATCCAACCCTAAATAAATAAAATAAATCAAGTTCTGGAGCTTTGTTGGAAACACTTTGCCACAGGTGTCAGGTTTTACCAATTGCTGTGCTATTTGCATGTTATGCTATGCAGCCATTGAGGTTAATATACTAATGTAGCTTGTTCACTTTAAAATTACTCTAAAGTCACATATACTTACCTGAAACCTTACTCAATCCAGTGCTGTACCAATCTGTAGTGTCTCCTCCCACTTTCACAGGCTTTGCTAAGGCATTTGGAACCACTGGCTCCAGTGACAAGGAAGCGGGAGGCCCAAGTTGCACTGTCAGTGTCTATGAATGCGGGCAGCACAGCTTAAGATAGAGCTTCCTATGGTGGCAGACGGAGAAGAAGTCGAGTCAGGAGCACCAGTGGGAGATCCCAGAAGAGGAGGACCTGGGGCTGCTTTGTGCAATTTATTTTTGCTTTTCACTTTGCTTATACCTGTGTTATGCCTACCATAATTTACAAACACAGTGCTGGGAATAACCTGCAACCAATGGCAAAGTTTAAAGTCAATATCAGGCCTCATTTCCACTGGCGTTTTTACAGCCACGTTTTTTACAGCTTAAAAACGCCTGTCCATGTTTATTTTAGAAAAAAAAAAATATTTTTTTTTGGAGCTGGAGCTTTAAAAACGCCGCGGCCGCGTTTTTAAGCGTTTTTTTATGTCTGCCGTTTTTACAGCTCTATTGCTGGAGCTTCAGAATGCACTGGCCCCGCGTTTTTTTTTGCAGCTTAGCTATCTACAGCTCAAAAACGTCATGGTGGGCATGATGCCATAGACTAACATGGACAGGCATTTTTAAGCTGCAAAAAACGCTCAGAAAAGTGGCTGTAAAAACGCCAGTGGAAATGAGGCCTAAGTGTTGTAATTTTTTTTTTTTTTTTAAAACCTTGTTTGGTTCCTCTGCCAGAGGTCCCAGCTCCTCTGTCCTGCCAAGGTCACCCATAGCAAGCCTCTTGCTATGGGGGCACTTGACCAGGCTCCTGTAAATGGACATTGTTTATTCACACACAAAGCGTGGCTCGGCCCTACGCCTTGCTTTCTACTTATTGGTTCACTGGGTGTGACTGACCGCAGCAGGAACCGATGGCTCCCACTGCTGTGTGAGCCAATAAGGAGAGAAAGAGACCCACGAGAGTAGCTACCCCCATGCACATCGCTGGATTGAGATGGGGTGCAGGCGAGTATAAAGGAGCTCTACACCCAGAAGTTTTTTATCTTAATGCATAGTAAAAAAATAAAAAAAACTTCTGATTTAGGCTCCTTACACACGGAGCGGTCCGTTTTTCGGTCCGCTCCGTGTGTCCGTCAGCTCAGCGGGGGGTCTCCGCTCAGCCGTCGGCGGACAGGGCGGTCTCCGCACACTGTGCAGGGACCGCCCTGTCCCTCCTCCGCTCTCCCCTATGGGGAGTCGGATGGAAACAAACCGTCTGTCCGTTTGCATCCGATCCGTTTGGCCGGACGGAAGAAAAATAGGACATTCTTCCGTCCGCAAAAACTGATGCGGATCTGGCGGACGTTAGCGGATGCATCATCCGCTAACGGATCCGCTCCCATAGGGGCCCATTACAAGTCCATAAACGGACTTGTAATGAGCGGACGAACGGTCCGCTAGTGTGAAAGGACCCTTAGAACTACTTTAAGGGCTTGAAGGCAAAATATGACAAGGATATATATATTTTGTTTTTGTTTCACAAACAGATAGATATTAACATCATAACATAAAACAGTGCAGCCCTGAGTAAAACGTATAACAAACAAAAAAAGTTCAAACTAATAAAGGCCATACAAGTTCATACAAGAATAGGTGTCCACAAATAGTGTTTCTATGTGCGATCATGCAGGTGAATCCGTGAAGAACCTCCACCACTCGCAATACTAGCAGCTCACCTCACTGAGTGGACTCCTGAATGAACAGAAGGGTCACAAGTGCTTTCCCCAAAAAAGTATGTATTGTGGTGTCAGTAGATGTAATCACCAATCTGAGCTGGCAAGAAGGATTCCTCTTTCTGCGCTCCAGACTCTCTACTTGTGTCGGACAAGATCTCTAATGCCACAAATTGCATGCAATTAAGAAAATATATAGTGATCTCTACAAGGACTGAGGTTCAGCCCAGGTTCACACTGGGCTGCGGGAGTGAAGCAGTGCGAGTTCAGCTGAACTCGCACGATTTCACTCCCGCCCGGCAGTCCCGATTTCAGCCGCGATTTCAGAGACATCTGTGCAGGTTTCTGTACAGATGTCAATGTAAATCGCAGGCTGAAATCGCAAAAAGTAGTACAGAGACTACTTTTTGAAATCGGTGCAATGCCGCAGATGCAGCGTCGCACCGATTAGGACGGTGCCATTGCCGTCAATTTGAGGCAAAATCTGCCGTTTTGACATGCGATTTGACATGCCAAATCGCATCTTAAAACGCACCAGTGTGAACCAGGGCTTATTCTATTAAAAGAATAAAGCTTGTTTAACCACTTGAGGACCCCTTCACACCGATATACGTCGGCAGAAGGGCACGTACAGGTACGTCACACACGCGCCACCGGCGACGTGCTTGCTACCTAGTCCTGCGCTCCGTGACCGGTAGGAGCTGAAGAACTGGAAGAGGTGAGTGTAAACAAACCTTCCCGTTCTTCTCGGTGGCTTGTCACTGATCGTCTGTTCCCTGTCATAAGGGACGATCAATGACGTCACACGTCCAGCCACGCCCCCCAAAGTAAGAAACACATAAACAGGACACACTAAACCCCTTTAGTGCCCCCTAGTGGTTAACCCCATTCACTGCCATTGTCCTTTTCACAGTAATCAGTGCATTTTTATAGCACTTTTCGCTGTGAAAATGACAATGGTCCCAAAAAAGTGTCAAAAGTGTCCGCCATAATGTCATGAAAAAAAAAAACGCTGATCGCCGCCATTACTAGTAAAAAAAAATATTAATAGAAATGCCATAAAACTATCTAGACAAAAAAGTTATTTGTATAGAAACACACTGCTTCAGGATTTACTTTTTTACCCATGGTCTCTATGTCTGCTCCATTATTGGATCATGTTAGTCCATATATGTTTCCATACAAATAACTTTTTTGTCTACTTTGCTTAGTTAGTAAGGTTTGATATACATACTCATGTCGCATACATGCTCTCATAAAAATACTTTTTATACTATATACCTATACCTTGACATTTATCTTACTAATTTTGGCAAATCATTGAGACACATACAATTATGTTTACAGCTGATATCTATCAAGTCGCATACCGAGACAATTAGGACCATTCACCTTTACCCATGCCATGTCTGCCACCCGACGTCCTCCCTGGGGGTATCTGTGTCTGCTTTCTCCCCCTCAGCTTCCGTGCCACATTTTGGCTGCCGTCCATTTGGGGGTTCAGCAATGGAGACACTGGCTTAGTTCATTTTGTTCAGTTTGTTCTGGCCCATTCTGCCATTGTTCTTGTATTTACCACTGTGACACATTTTTTTATCTATTTTAGATACATTCCATCCGCATCCACCCCTGATGAGCGAGCAACGATCTCGCGAAACGTGTGTCAGGTTCTCTAATGTGTGCATTTACATATACTGCATTGTATAAAGTTTCTATTAATTTTAATTACCCTTTATCATGTGCAAATCCATTGGCTGAGCTACAATGCTCTATTATTCATGTTTGTACTCTATTTTAATAAAAAATGTATACGGTTACTATTTTTGTTACTCAGTGGCAAACTGTGACCACCTCATTTAAAGTCCCAAGGGCGACTCTTTCTGCAAGGTGATCAAATACCACCAAAAGAAAGCTCCATTTGTGGGGAAAAAATTACACCAATTTTGTTTGGGAGCCACGTCGCACGACCGCGCAATTGTCAGCTAAATCGGCGCAGTGCCGAATCGCAAAAAAGGGCCAGGTCCTTTACCTGCATAATGGTCCGGGTCTTATGCGGTTAAAGTAAATAACGATAAAACTGAGGCCCTTAACATCTCCCTACCCAAACCTACAGTAACCTGGGTTCAATCCTCATTTGAATTCAAATGGCAGCAAAAACTGTCCAGTATCTTGGAATCCAAATACCTACCTCTCTACCCACCCTGACAGAACTGAACTATACGCCCCTAATGAGAACGTTGCGAAGATGCCTCGATTCTTATGATAAACTGAACATCTCCTGGTTTGGCCGAATGAACGCAGACAAAATTTACATTCTGCCCAAAGTTTTATACATTTTTCAGGCAATTCCTAATCCACTTGTGGCTTCCTCCAATCGATTAACAGGGCTATTCGGAATTTCATATGGTGACATAGGAAGTCCAGGATTGCCTTTAATGTTTTGGCTTTACTTAAAAATAGAGGGGGCATCGCTCTCCCTGACCCAAGGCTGTACTTTCACGCTGCATCGTTGATCAGAAAAGTAGATTGGTACCATGGTTCCTCCACTAAATTGTGGACTACATTAGAAAATGACCAAATATCTCCTGACCTCACATCCTTTCCATGGACACACCCGACACACAGACCCCCTACAGACCTATTACCCCTTGTGACTTCGGCTACGCTGCAAATTTTTGACAACTACCTTACCAAAGGTAGTTGTCCCAAAGACCCAGCCATTTGACTCCATTATTTGAGATCAACTCTTTCCCTCCGACTTGGGCTAAATCGAAATTTCTTAAAGGCAAAAATCAGGAGGCTCCTCTGTTGAATCATACGCTTCACACTGGACAACCAATTCCCCTACCGGACATGCTCTCTTTCTGCCACAAACCTTCTATGGCTTGGCTTGAACACACTTTATGAACAAAATACCAAACGTTGACGATATGACTAGACCACATACAGCATTTGAATCCTTGCTTTCCCAGTCAGACAGACCAGAGCATTCACTATCCCTGATATATCAGTTACTGATTCAGGTCTCCTATCCAAACTCACCATCATTCCTCTCAAAATGTGAAAGGGAGATGAATAGGTCTCCAAAAGATATGGAGTGGGACAAAACACTGGCGTTCTCTTAACCACTTAAGGACCCATTTACGGCGATATACGTTGGCAGAATGGCACGGCTGGGCACATCCATGTACAGGCAGGGCCGTCTTTACCATAGGGCAAACAGGGGCAGCTGCCCAGAGCCCTGTCACTGTTGGGGGCCCATATATTATTAAAGGACCCAGAGGTCCCCAGGGCCCCGAATGGCAACCCCCCTTTTTTTTTATATATATTTTTTTATATACATATATATTTTTTATTAAAGGGCTCAGAGCTCTCCAGGGCCCCATGTGGCAAACACCCCTTTTTTTTTTTTTTTATAAATGTTTACTTTTTAATTTTTTTTTTATATTTTTTTTATTAAAGGGCCCAGAGGTCCCGGATGGCAACCCCCCTTTTTTTGTAATTTATTTTTATTAAAAAAAAATTATTAAAGGGCCCAGAGGTCCCCAGATGGCAACCCCCTTTTTAAAAAAAAATATATATATAAGTCATCAGCGGCACGCAGCCAGTGACAGTACTGCTTCCCTTCCCAGTGTTTTAAAATGTACAGCACCCCTGGCTTCCCTTTAAACGTGCACTTCTCCCTTCCTGTCACTGGGTGCTGCTTGTATATAAAAGTGAATTAGAATGTGATTTTATAACATCCCAGTTTGCTCTTCCCGAGGCTGACTTCTTCATGTCCTGCTCCTCAAGGTATGTCACTGTTTGCTAATCTATATTGTAAATAGAAGTTTTCTGTAGAGTGTGCCCAAAGTCTTTATAATATTTGATGATTCACTGCAGGTCTGGTCAGTGTTTTAAAAAGTTCCTGTATTTTACACATGGCATGGGGTCACAGCACCGTCTGTCCATTCTGCTTTAGCACCATGGGACCCCAGGCCATGCCATGTGTAAAATAGAGGAACTCTTTAAATCACAGACCAGACCTGCAGTCCAGGCTGAGTAAGGCCTCAGAGCACATGGCATTACGGTCTGTATTTAACTGCTTGGTGAGCTTATTTTGGGCCTGTCTGGTTCACATGTATGTATTTTGGCGGTCCACATTTGCGCAGGCATAACAGCTCATTCATTTGAATGGGCCGCCATGCCTGCGTTTCCTGCAAAGAAAAGCGCATTCCTTATGTAATAGGCTGCGCACACCGCACACCTATGCCCATCAAGCAATGAAATACAACACTGCCTGTCCATTCTGCTGTCTGCTGTGACTTATCTGCAGTTCCTGCACTGTCAAACTTGCTGCATTTTTAGACGTTTAGGTCACGCTTTTAAAAACACAGTGCGTTTGTGTGTGCAAGAACTGCAGGTAAGTAGCATGGTGCAAAAGCAGAATGGATTTCAAGGCAACTGTATTTTTAAAATGCTGAATGCACCTTTTTTCTGCAGGAAACAAAGGCATGGCAGCCCATTTAAATCAATGGGCTGCTGTGTTTGCACAAATGAGGGCCGCCAAAACACATACATGTGAACCAGCCAGGCCCAAAATAATCTGGAGGGGGGCCCAAAATAAATGTTTGCCCAGGGCCCAAACCATATTAAAGACGGCCCTGTGTACAGGTACGTGGCCCTTTAAGCCCAGCCGTGGGGTCCGAAGCTCCATGACCGCGCCCGCAGGACCCGATCATCCCCGGTGTCCCGCTGGAGAACGGGGAGAGGTGTGTGTTCTTCACTGTGGCAGAGTCATTGATCGTGTGTTCCCTAATATAGGGAAACACGATCAATGTTGTCACACGTGCAGGCCCACCCCCCTACAGTTGGAAACACAAATTAAGTCACACTTAACCCCTTCAGCGCCCCCTAGTGGTTAACTCTCAAACTGCAATTGCCATTTAGACAGTAAACAATGCATTTTTATAGCATTTTTTTTGCTGTGAAAAGGACAATGGTCCCAAAAATTTGTCAATAGTGTCCGATGTGTCCGCCATAATGCTGCAGTCATTAAAAAATAAAAACGCTGATCGCCGCCATTAGTAGTAAAAAAAAAAAATTAAAAAAAATAATAAAAATGCAATAAAACTATCTCCTATTTTGTAAACGCTATAAATTTTGTGCAAACCAATCGATAAACGCTTATTGGGATTTTTTTTTACCAAAAATAGGTAGAAGAATACATATCTGCCTAAACTGAGAAAATATATATATTTTTTTATCATTTCTGGGGGTATTAATTATAGCAAAAAGTAAAAAATATTGTCTATTTTTTCAAAATTGTCGCTCTATTTTTGTTTATAGCGCAAAAAATAAAAAACCACAGAGGTGATCAAATACCACCAATAGAGAGCTCTATTTGTGGGAAAAAAAGGACGCCAATTTTGTTTGGGAGCCATGTTGTGCGACCACGCAATTGTCAGTTAAAGCGACGCAGTGCCGAATCGCAAAAACCGGCCAGGTCCTTTACCTGCTTAAAGGTCTGGGTCTTAAGTGGTTAAACGATCCACCTCATGCCCAAGAACGGAATTACCGTATTTTCTCTAGGTGGTACCGTTGCTCCGGTATTCTACACAAGTTTAATCCCAATGTTTCTGGACGTATGATGGAGATGTTTGCAGGCCCCGGGGAACATGACACACATTTGGGGTACCTGACCACGTGTTACCCCATTTTGGGAGAAGATTCTAAAGCTATATGAACCCAATGAACCCCAGTTAACAGTCCTATCTATGTTACCGGGGTCATACAAACAAATTAAAAAGAGCTTAATTCGTCAATTTGCTCAATTATTGCCAGAGTATGGTATCAACTTGTGGTTCCCTCTCTAGCCGATTGGGCATGTGAAATGAATGAATGAATGAATGAATTAATGAAAACTTGTATAGCGCGGCACATGCGAACTGAATCGCCTCTGGGCGCTTGTTGTTCCTGTCTCCTTTGGTATCAAAAGAGATGAGTCTTGATCTTTGTCCTGAATGCTAAGTAGTTCTCCTCCAACCGAATACTGGTTGGCAAAGGTGAGATTGATTCCCAGGGTTTTTTCCCAGTCACACGTCTAGCGGCCGTATTTTGAGCGACTTGTAGACAAGCGATTTGGTACTTTGGGAGTCCGAGGTAAAGGGCATTTGCATAGTCCAATCTGGAGTTAACAATTGCTCCCACCACGACCGCTATGTCTTCTTTGGGGATAAAAGGGATAAGCCTGCGTAGTAGGCACAGTAGATGGTGAGATCTGCTGACTACTGACCCTATTTGTGCGTCCATAGTCATGTAGGAGTCGAAAATGACCCAGAGGCTTTTGACTTTGGCGCTAGGGGTGATGATTTTGCCCAGAATGGGCGGTGGGTGTCCAAGTAGTTGCAGGTAGATTCTTACGTTTGGCGTGAAACAGAAGGAGTTCTGTTTTCACTCCGTTGAGTTTTAGATAACTCTGTCATCCAGTCCTCTATCAAAGAGAGACATGTCTCTAGATTGAGGTGGTGATCCTTTTTATTGCAAATGCGGAAATACAGTTGCGTGTCGTCTGCATATGAGTGATAGAGCAGTTTTTGACTGCTGATGATCTCAAAAAGCAGACGGAGATAAATGTTGAATAACACCGGCGACAGCGGGGATCCCTGAGGGACGTATGATACCGTGCGTTTTTCCGAAAAGAAAGGTCCTAACTTCACTATTTGCGATCTGTTTTCCAAAAAGGAGGAGAACCAAGATAAATCGCCTTCTGCGACTCTGGCTACTTCAGCTAGCCGGGTCAATAAAAGCTTATGGTCTACTGTGTCGAAAGCTGCGCTCAGGTCTAACAGAACCAGAAGACAAGATTCTCCTTCGTCTGCGGCCTCGAGAGCGTCGTCCCATATCTTGAGCAATGCTGTTTCCGTCCCGTGTCCAGGGCGGAAACCTGATTGAAATGGGTCGAGTAGGTTGTGGGTGTCTAGATGCTGTTGCAGCTGTTGCACCACTGCTTTCTCCATAATCTTGGAAAAAGTGTTTAAGCTTGTTATAGGGCGGCGATGGAGTGGATCCTTGGGGTCCAGGGTAAATTTCTTCAAGATGGGTCTAATTATACCCTCCTTCAACTGGGAGGGCACTATGCCCTCCATGAAAGATTGGTTAATAAGCTGTGTGATAGAGGGTGCCAGGATGTCAGTGCACTCCTTCAACAGTTTGGTGGGGATGATATCATTTGGCGCAGTGCTGTTACGCAGAGTACCGATGATATGTTTTGTGGCTTGGATAGTGATAGGTTCCAGCGTGAACTTACCTGGTTGGGGTGAATTACTACAGGTGTTGTGTAAATTATTACAGGGGGGGCTACGGGGGGAATTGTTCTGCTGAATGCTTTGCCGGATTCCCTCGATTTTATTAATGAAGTAATCCGATAATTCATTGCAAAATTCTTGTGAGTCCGAATTGGGGGCTTCAAGACATCCTGGATTCATGGTTGCAGTGACCAGCTTGAAGAGTTTGCGGGGGCGATTCAGGGCGCTGTTGATGGCCTCAGAAAAATAATTTTTCTTGGCCTTGAAGGTTTCTTTGTGATATTTCTTAGTTATTGCCTTGTAGATAAAGAGGTTCTCATCTAATGGGCTTCTCTTCCAGGCGGCTTCCGCCCTTCTACGCTCTTGCTTCAGTAACGCCAGTTGGTTGTTGAACCAGCTGGAGTTTTTTTTCCGGATCTGGGTCTTTCGTTTCGGCGCTATTAAGTCGGCTGACTGTAATAGTGCTGTGTTAATGGAATCCAGTGTTTCTTCAGCCGATTGATGCGGCTGAATTGTTTTAATTTTTTTCCTTAACGCGGCTTTGAAGAATTCTGAGTGGAGCTTCTTCTGACATCTAGTCCAGTGTGTAGTCACTGGATTTGATGTTTTTGTTAAGGGGGGGAAGTTGGAAAGAATGAATTTGATGGCATGGTGATCTGACCATGGCAACGGTTCATTTTCCAAGATTTTTATTTCCAGATTTTGTCTGAAAATGAGATCAAGTGTATGACCTGAAGCATGTGTGGGCCCACATACTAGTTGTTGTAGCCCTAGACCTTCCAGGTGGTCGATGCAGGCATCGGCCACGGGGTCTTGTGAGGAGTTGGCCCAGAGGTTGAAGTCCCCGAGCAGCAAAAGGTGTTTGCTGTTAAGTGTATAGGTGGAGATAAAGTCCGTCAATAATGGAAGAAGCTGCGATTTTGGGCCAGGTGGCCTATAGCAGAGTAGAATCCGGACGGTCTCCTGGGAGTTTGCTTGCAGTTGTAGAGTAAGGGTTTCCATGAATGGAAGAGGGTTTTGAAAGACTGGTTTTGTGATCGCCAGATGAATCTTATGGATCACCGCCAGTCCTCCTTCTCTTTGCCCTATTCTGTTTTCCGTAATAATACGATAATTTTCTGGCACCAATTCTCCTAGAATGGTGTTGCAGTCGGCTGTGAGCCAGCTCTCTGTTATAAAGAGGCAGTCTAAGTCGTATTGCAGGATGAAGTCATGGATTTCCAGTCGGTGTTTTACTGCCGATCTAGTGTTAATCAAAGCACATGATATGTGCTTCGGTTGTGGCAAGCGGCTGCGACTCTTGATAGCCGATCGTCGATCGGTCCTAAAGAGTCGCTCAGCTTGAGTTTTGCAGATTAATCATGGTCGCCAAACACCGGGGGGGGGGGGGGGAGGGGGATGGAAGGATAGTCAAGGATTAGCCGAATCCTCTATCCTGACTTGGTCCAGAGGAAGGCAAAAAAAAACCTGATCATGCTATGCCAATATGCAGTGGCAGGGGAAAAAATTCCTTCCTGACCCCTCAAGAGGCGATCGGACGAACCCTGGATCAAGTATTACGGTGTTCACCAAGGGGGGGCCTGGGGCTGGGTGTAGTAGAGATGGCCACTGAAACCAGCAGCAAGATCCAGGCTGGTGAACTCCCAGAATTGGGTGGATCGGTGCTGCTGTAAGGGTCAGGAGGGATCGAGTGAGGGTAGGAGCTACTTTCTAGGGCTATGGGGGGGTATCTGGGCCGTTTCAGGAGATTGGGAGAGCTTGGGATGGCGAGGAGCGATGCGCCGCTAGGCCGCGGCCTTTCCTAATCGCGGCTGCTGAAATTACTTCCAGGCCGGCGCGGAGGGGTAAAAAACACCCGAAAACCACCCGAAAAGGTGCAACTGGCAGGGGGGGGGGGGAGGTATAGTGTTTGGGATGCGGCGGGGGGTGTCGGTCGTCCGATTCCCAGGGCTGGAGACCGCGGCTTATCCTGAAAAGGACGGCCGCACTCAAACCCAAGGGGGGACAGACCAGGCAAGGAAGCCTTGAGAGAGAGCTGCCGGGGGGCTCCTTACCTTGGGGAAGTAGCAGGGGGAAGGAGTGGGGCCCAAGGCAGAGGAGAGAGCAGCTGTCCTGTCCTGGTTCTGGATCACTGGAGGAGAAAAAACACCTGCCTGCCTAGCTGTCTGCTGCGAGGAGGATGGAGTCACTGGAGGTCAGGTGAGAGGAGCTCCTAGGCACACGTCCACCTGTTAGACCAATGTGCCTACTGACTGTCTACAGGACTCCCTGACAGTCTAACTGAATCACTGACTCTGTGGACCTGTAGATCCCAGACGGAGTCAGACTCAGAAATAGACAGGATCGAACATATTGAAAGGATGTTAGCGTGGGATGCCGATAAGTGTGAGGCCCACACTATTACGTGGACCGTTTGGTTACACTTTTGGTTCTCTGCCGATTTTGACTTGTTTTTAGTGGGATACAGCTCATACCGCTTCCCTGGCGCCCTCTCATGAGTAGCTTGATATGCCTTCTCCCCACTTTCCCTACTTTTTTCTCTTTCCTTATACCTCCTCCTCCCGTACCTTTATAAGATTATAGTAATCTTACCAGTAGATTGACCACACTTTCAGGCCATATGTGTTGAGCCTTTTTTTTTTCCATTTTCTACACCACTGTTTATAGTGGTCTATTGGTTACTTGATTTACCATTACTTGGTTTATTTCACTTATTTTTATGTTCATTAAGGATAGCTACCGGACTATGCATATGTGATAGAAGTTTTTTTAGTGTCCCTCTAATCCTAATGTAGACTTGTACACTCAATGGACATATGTTATTCCTGGCCTATGTTTAGTCTATATGTTTTACAAATGATTGAAACTCAATAAAACAGATTCAACATAAAATAATAAAACTTACAAACATGGCACTGCAACCTGGTATTCGAGCGTGTACAAACAATTCCACATGAATCACCCCTTCTGTACGTGTTTCGTCCCAAGAGGCGAGACTTTGTCAGCGGATACAGAATTACTTAAGGCACCTGCTTTAAATAGTATCGGCCGGTAACTATGGAAACAGAAAACCTCTTCACATGGTATATTACCAGAATGGCTCTACACTCTCCCGGAAATTGCCAGGTGGTGGCCACAGACATCGGAATAATGTAATAGATGTCCGCAGCAAATAGCCTGACAGGACAATAAACCAAATTTATATATAGACATCTAGATGCAATATTAGATATATCTCTGAGCCACAAATACATGTCCAATGGATATTGAATCTCTTTTAAAATTCACACTTTATATCAAATGTACAAAAAAATTTAATATATAGAAAAACAAAATAAACTGACTCCACGGTCATCCTTAATGATAAACAAAATACAACCCAATTAAAATATTAATGATCAGAGATGAAACAATAACGATACTATTTTTTTTTCATCATTAAATTAATATTTTAATTAGGTTGTATTGTTTATCATTAAAGTGGTTGTAAACCCACTTTTTTGACTTTTACCTACAGGTAAGCCTATAATAAGGATTACCTGTAGGTATAAAGAATATCTCCTAAACCTGTACGGTTTAGGAGATATTACCCCCGCAATGTGCCGCTGATTGCAGCGGCGCATGCGCAGGGGGAATCCACGGCGAAAGGAACGGCATCCGCCGGACCCTGGCCGGATTTAAATCTCCCGCGTGCACGCGCGGGAGTGATGTCATCGCCGCTCCAGCCAATCACAGCGCTGGAGCGGCGATACCCGGAAGACACGTCGAGTCAAGATGAGATCTCGCTCGGCGTGCACCGGGTAAGTTCACTACACCTCGTTCCGAGGTAGGTATTTCATAATGAGCTAATATGCGGTGCATATTAGCTCATTATGGCTTTTCCCTTGCAGGTCCAAAAAAAATAAAACTTTTTTTTTGCGGTTTACAACCGCTTTAAGGATTGATATTATGTTATTGTATTTTTATTTTTTTGTACATATTTAATATAAAGTGTGAATTTTTAAATAGATTTAATATCCCCTGGACATCTGTGGCCATACAATTTTCTTGTTCAATTTTCCTTTAGATTTACAAAAACCATATAAAATGAGATAAAGCTGAAACACTTTAAATTGTATGCAATCAGGCAAGCCCTTGCATGGTTGAAAGTAAATCTAAAGGCAACTGAATAAGGAAAGTGTATATAGTGTACAGCCAGCTTATGGACCATCCATTGCTGAGGCTTCCAAATCTCTCCTGCACTAAAAAGGTAGCTGACACAGGGGAGCGGGATAACATTACTGGACCGGAGCGGCCCGAAAAGCACTTGGTAATTTAAAATGGGACTTTACAAATGCATTCGTGAAACACATGCACAGCCGCATATATAAAAAACAGATTGTTTATAGCAAAGATAAAAACATTCACTAAAATTATTGATATACAAAGAGGAAGCTCATAGGTTACAAATCCTGTCAAGCTTGTAGACTTGCAATTCAATTGTAGTTACCGTCTAGTCTACAAACTAGACAGGCTTTGTATGTGTCCAAAACGTATATTAGTGAATGTTTTTATCTTTGATATATTAAAATCTGTTTTGTATATATGGTTGTGTGGGAGTAGTTCTCAAAGGCATATGTAAAGTCCCATTTTAAATTACCATGTGCTTTTTCTATGATTATCTGGGATGATGCTGATGGGTGCCTAATAATGTATCTATACATGACATCACAATCCAAATTTATGTGATAGCCTGACACATGTTTCTTACACAGGTTAAAGAGCACAGGTGTTGGGGGGAGGGGGGTGTTATCCCACAATTCTACTTTAATTACCATCAAAATAAAGTTATGTGTAAAAAAATTATTTGGGTACAGTGTTGTATAATCAAGTCTCACAATCTCAGAGTACTGAATACTGAAATATGGCCTGAACAGGAAGAGGGTTTAACATGCCAGTCTTCAAGGAGACTGAAAGAGGCAGGATTTTGCCCCATATACGACAAGCTTAAAATTAGAGATTCTACTATTAACAAGGAAGAGCAAAAAGGACATTATGTTGAATGTACAGTTGTCCCATGGGGTGATTTCACCTCACAAAGTGGGCACCAACAGTAAGTGAAACCTGGCAAAGGGTTTCATCTAACCTGAACTACATCAAAACTTAATTTGTGACTGGAATTACATTTGTTTAATTTAAGATAAAGACAAGACAGTGAGCACAAAATAGGAATTAATGCTCATAGTGAACAATTAGAATTTGCATGTACATTTTCCATTATAAAACTTGAGATTAAACTAGACTCCAATTTTGTGCATGTTCTTTCCTTCAGTTTTTATGAATCAGCCACATTGTATTTTATAAAATGCTTACAAACACTATTGAAGTCTTGTCCGCGGTATAAAGCAATGTAAGAGAAACAACATGCTGAAATAATCAAATATGAAAAAAGTTGAGAACTCATTTATTGTACTTGTAGTATGAGAAAAGAGATGCAATTGGAGAACTATTGCAGAAGATCGCTCTTTTTTTGATTACTTTTGACAGCTCTCTTTTCACTGCATGTTGCCGCTACCTGATTTATGATAAGAAGAGTGCTTTACAAATGCTCATTTATGTCAGAGCAGTCAAGTTAATGGCGACACCACTGCATTAAATAACACTTTTATGTCTCCTCTGCAAGGCTGTGTATAGCATTACGGTTTATATAATGTTGCATTGTGAAGAACATTAATAAAAAAAAATAGTGATTGTTTGGTTATTGAAAATTTCAGCCACAGAGGAACAATAGATATGTTAATACACTGACCCATTTGCAGGAAATATACACTGCTCAAAAAAATTAAAGGAACACTTTGAAAACACATCAGATCTCAAAGGGGAAAATATCATGCCTTGATATCTATACCAATATGGACTGAGTAATGTGTTTGGAACAAAAGGATGTAACATTGTTTAATGAAAATGACCAACCTACAGAGGGCTGAATTCAAAGACATCCAGAAAAAGGGAAAAAATGTTTTTACAAGCTAGTTCAGTTTAGTTTCAATGCAGCAATTCAAAAATGGTACCCAGTAGTTTGTCTGCCCCCCATGGGCTTAAATGCATGCTTGACAACATCAGGGCATGCTCCTAATAAAACGACGGATGGTGTCCTGGGGTATTTCCTCTCTGATCGGGACCAGGGCATCACTGAGCTCCTGAACAGACTGAGGTGCAACCTGGTGGTATAGGATAGACCAAAACATACTGTAATGTACCAGAGGTGTTCTATTGGATTTAGGTCAGGTAAGTGTGGGGACCATTAAATGGTATCAATTCCTTCATCCTCCAGGAACTGGCTGCATACTCTAGCCGGATGAGGTTGGACATTGTCGTGCACCAGGAGGAACCCATGACCCACTGCACCAGCGTAGGGTATGACAAAGGGTCCAAGGAATTCATCCAGATACCTAATTTCAGTCCAGATGTCATTGTCTAGCCTGTAGAGATTGGTGCGTCCCTCCATGGATATGCCTCAGCACAAAACTCATCATGCTTATTGATGTTACAAGCAGCATAACATTCTCTATGGCTTCTCCAGACCCCATCACGTCTGCCGAATGTGCTTAGGGTGAACCTGCTATCATCTGTATAAAGCACAGGGCACCAGTGGTGGACCTGCCAATTTTGATGTTCAATGGAAAACGCCAGTCAAGCTCCACAGTTCCTGGGCAGTGAGCACAAGCCCTACAGGTCACCCTTGCGAAGTCTGTTTCTGATTGTTTGGTCAGAGACATTTACACCAGTGGCCTTATGGAGGTCATTTTGTACGGCTCTGGTGGTGCTCATCCTGTTCCTCCTTGCACAAAGGAGCAGATACTGGTCCTGCTGATGGGTTAAGAACCTTCTATGACCTTAACCAGCTCTCCTAGAGTAACTGCCCATCTCCTGGAATCGCCTCCATGCTCTTGAGACTGTGCTGGGAGACACAGCAAACCTTCTGGCAATGACATGCATTTATGTGCCATCCTGGAGGAGTTGGGACTGCCTGTGCAACCTTTATGGGGTCCTTTATGGGGCCGTCATGTTACCAATAGTGACACTGACCCTAGGCAAATACAAAACTAGTGAAAAACAGTCAGAAAAGTTTAGCACTGACTCAAATGAAAATAAATGTATAATGTATACTGTAAGGTCATCTTTCCACCATACACATCACATCTGTGGCATAGTGACTGATAAATTAAGAATCATTTGCGTTATAGCATATTCCCCATGTATATACCATACCCGACTGATGCCCCTGGAAGCCTTAAATTCCTGAAGGAGACACCTCAACTCAGTTTGAAGTGCTTCTGAGATTGTTGGAGCAGTGGAGTGCACAAAAATAGAATCATTGCGGTGGTAGTGGTGTGGTTGATTTCGAAAAGACCTTGCAGTGGCGTTCCTCCTGCACTGTACAAGTTTTACATCAGGTCCTTCTCGCCCCCCCCCCCCCCCCCATCCTCAATACACCCCGTGTGTAAATGGGTCGTCCTTAAAGGATCACTAAAGAAAAAAAATGTTTTAGCTAAATAGCTTCCTTTACCTTAATGCAGTGCTGTTTTCATGTTCTCATTGTTCGTTTTTGCTTTGAAGTAGCTGTAATACTTATCTGATCTCCACACTTCCTGGTTGTCTGGCTCCTTATGAAAAAACTCATGGCAGATTTTCACTGTGGTCTAAGCTGTCTAAAACTCCTCAGAACCAATCAGATTCATTTTAAAAACAAAATACTGTCCTGGATTTGTTTGTTTTTGTTCTGTGTGTCTTCTCTACTTCAGAGAAACATGAAATCATTTTAAAAACGAAAGTGAAACTAGAGGCACATTTTTATCTATTTTTAATAATTTTTAATAGGAATCAGTTAACTTTAATGTCTCTATACCCTGTAAACAGTCATTTCAGCAAAAAAAATGTTTTCCTTTAGTGACCCTTTAAGCATCCTCACTTACAATACAGGCAGGATAAATTGTCCTGCATTGTAAATTGGGGGACTGGTTACAGAAGAGGATGAAGCTTGGTAGAGTGAGGGAAAGGGTAAGTAAATATGAACGTAATAGTACGCTAGATAAGAATTTACATTTTGTCCCACTGCAAGGGTAGTTTTGAATTTTTCCGTTATTACAGTCTCTAAAACTAGGAGTATGTGTTTTGGTTGTTTAAAAAAAAAAAAAAAACACCACAAGGATATCCTACGTACCTCCACTGTGCAGTTTTGCATAGTGTGGTGCCAATTGTCTTCTGGGCTCCCCAGGTTACCTTGGGGGTGTGATCCCAAGTCCAGCATTTGAGTCCATAGACAAGAATGCATTGGATTTGATTGAGAGCAGCGGGAGCCAATGGCGGCACTGCTATCAATCTATCCAATAACCCCGGCAAAGAGGTACATCGCGTCTCCTCTGAGGGAACAAACAGACTCAGGTGAGTAAAACGGGGGGGGGGGGGGGCGCTAGGGGGCCGGTTCATGTCAGAAGTCTTTTCAGGATGCATTAAGGTGAAAAAAACATAAGGGTTTAAGTCCCTTAAACATGTGAAATTAAACAAGACAATCTAGAGTTTTATTAACCATTTATCAACTACCAATTTGTGCCACAACTACCACAGTGCTTTGCACCTCTCCGCTTTCCTGAATTAAAAAAGTTAACACTTAAGGGAGTATTTATGTTATGTGTCCCTGCTGTGTTCAGTGGTAACTCTTTCTAACCCCCGGGTCACTGGAGGACACAATAGTGAGGTGAGGGTTGGTAGGCGCAACCACTGGGAGATGTGAATAGGATTTATCTAGAAATGTTTCTTGCAGAAACTGCGGGTTTTAATAAAGTACCCACAATTTACACACTTACATACGATACATTGAGGTAAGTCATTGCCCTTTAGAAGTTTACATACTAAGGTCCCTATCTTGCATGCATACACACACCCACATACTAGGATCACTTTAGACAGAAGCCAATTAACCTACCCACGTCTTGAGCGTATGGGAGGAGCTACTGCACTCTGCAGGTACTTCTTTAATAGCATGTTTATTTTAACCACTTAAGACCCAGACCTTTAGGCATGTAAAAGGACCTGGCCAGTTTTTGCGATTTGGCACTGCGTCGCTTTAACTGGCAATTGCACGGTCGTGCAACGTGGCTCCCAAACAAAAATTGGCGTTCTTTCCCACAAATACAGCTTTCTTTTGGTGGTATTTGGTCACCTCTGTGGTTTTTATTTTTTGTGCTAAACAAAAATAGAGCGACAATTTTGAAAAAAATGCAATATTTTTTACTTTATGTTATAATAAATATCCCCCAAAAATATATATTTTTTTTATTTTTCCTCAGTTTAGGTCGATACGTATTCTTCTACCTATATTTGGTTAAAAAAAAAAAAAAAAAAACTCAATAAGCGTTTATGGATTGGTTTGCGCAAAATTTATAGCGTTTACAAAGTAGGGGATAGTTTTATTGCATTTTTATTATTTTTTTTACTACTAATGGTGGCGATCAGTGATTTTTTTCCGTGACTGACATTTTGGCGGACACTTCGGACAATTTTGACACATTTTTGGGACCGTTGTCATTTTCACAGCAAAAAATGCATTAAAAATGCATTGTTTACTGTGAAAATGATAATTGCAGTTTGGGAGTTAACCACAAGGGGGCGCTGAAGGGGTTGTGACCTCATCTGTATTTCTAACTGTAGGGGGTGTGGCTGTAGGTGTGACATCATTGATTGTGTTTCCCTATATCAGGGATCAATGATCAATGACCTATACACACGATCAATGACGGCGCCACAGTGAAGAACAGGGAAGCTGTGTTTACACACAGCTCTCCTCGTTGTTCAGCTCCGGGGACAGATCGCGGAACTCCAATGGCGATCGATCGCGGTCACGGAGCTTCAGACCGGGGGGCGCACCTGCAACCCACAGGGGTTGTTCAGGTAATAAAACAGTGTAGCTACAATGGAGAAGTAAAGTATCTATTCTGTTACCAAGTTTACAAAGTAGGGTGGGTTATCCGCTGCATCACTTTGCCCTTGCATGTATTTTATATTCACAGCAATCTCAAACATGCTGCATTCTGTACATCGTGTAAGATTTGGTGCTTCATAGGCCTTTTAGCCTTTGCATTGCCACATGGAAGGCAGGGGTTTGAAATCTGTATACATACTTGGGGGTTGGTGCTTTAAAGAAATAGACCATTATGCCCCATCTACACGGGATGCTGCTAAACATACGTTCAAAGGCAGTTGGACGCTTTTTTCAACTGCTCCTGAACTCATCCAATGTTATCCATGTACACAGCGTAGTTTATTGCCGTTTTTAGACAGTTGCTTTTAACTAGGGTTGTCCCGATACCGATACTAGTTGTTGCGGGGGAAGGCTCATGGTGTCAAGCCAGGCAGTGGATAAAGGCTCCGGGTCATCGAGCCGGGCAGAGGGCATAGGCTTCGGGTCATCAAGCTGGGCAGAAGACGAAAGCTCTGGGTCATCGAGCTGGGCAGAAGACGAAAGCTCCGGGTCATCGAGCTGGGCAGAAGACGAAAGCTCCGGGTCATCAAGCTGGGCAGAGGGCATAGGCTCCGGGTCATCAAGCTGGGCAGAGGGCAAAGGCTCTGGGTCATCAAGCTGGGCAGCAGACAAAGGCTCCGGGTCATCAAGCTGGGCAGAGGGCATAGGCTCCGGGTCATCAAGCTGGGCAGAGGGCATAGGCTCCGGGTCATTGAGCTGGGCAGAGGGCATAGGCTCCGGGTCATCGAGCTGGGCAGCAGGCTCCGGGTCATCGAGCTGGGCAGCAGGCTCCGGGTCATCGAGCTGGGCAGCAGGCACAGGAACAGCAGGCTGGCACAGGAGCAGCAGGCTGGGCAGCGGACTGGAAGTCATCAAGCCGGGCAGCAGACTGGAAGTCATCAAGCCGGGCAGCGGACTGGAAGTCATCAAGCCGGGCAGCGGACTGGAAGTCATCAAGCCGGGCAGCGGACTGGAAGTCATCAAGCCGGGCAGCGGACTGGAAGTCATCAAGCCGGGCAGCGGACTGGAAGTCATCAAGCCGGGCAGAGGACTGGAAGTCATCAAGCCGGGCAGCGGACTGGAAGTCATCAAGCCGGGCAGCGGACTGGAAGTCATCAAGCCGGGCAGCGGACTGGAAGTCATCAAGCTGGGCAGCGGACTGGAAGTCATCAAGCTGGGCAGCGGACTGGAAGTCATCAAGCTGGGCAGCGGACTGGAAGTCATCAAGCTGGGCAGCGGACTGGAAGTCATCAAGCTGGGCAGCGGACTGGAAGTCATCAAGCTGGGCAGCGGACTGGAAGTCATCAAGCTGGGCAGCGGACTGGAAGTCATCAAGCTGGGCAGCGGACTGGAAGTCATCAAGCTGGGCAGCGGACTGGAAATCATCAACCTGGGCAGCGGACTGGAAGTCATCAACCTGGGCAGCGGACTGGAAATCATCAACCTGGGCAGCGGACTGGAAGTCATCAACCTGGGCAGCGGACTGGAAGTCATCGAGCTGGCACAGGAACATCAGGGTGGCAGGCTGGCACAGAAACACCAGGGTGGCAGGCTGGCACAGGAACACCAGGGTGGCAGGCTGGCACAGGAACACCAGGGTGGCAGGCTGGCACAGGAACACCAGGGTGGCAGGCTGGCACAGGAACACCAGGGTGGCAGGCTGGCACAGGAACACCAGGGTGGCAGGCTGGCACAGGAACACCAGGGTGGCAGGCTGGCACAGGAACACCAGGGTGGCAGGCTGGCACAGGAACACCAGGGTGGCAGGCTGGCACAGGAACACCAGGGTGGCAGGCTGGCACAGGAACATCAGGGTGGCAGGCTGGCACAGGAACATCAGGGTGGCAGGCTGGATTTAGGAGATCTGACCATGCCTGCAGCACAGGTTGACCAAAAGCAGGTTTACACACACCTTGTCTAATCAGAGCCTGCACAGAATCAATACACTCAGATAACTTTTGCTGGGGACAGGAGGAATAATGCTCCTCAAAATAAGCCGGGTCATCCTCTAATAACCACACCAGGGATTCAACTTGGTCACGACTAAAGGGGGGAGAGAAATCATCACTACCATCAGGAATAAATGACAGGGCCGGCTTAACACACAACCGAATTAATGCCTGAACATCAAAAGTCATGTACCCCTTATCCACCCAGGAATGAGCCGATCGGATAGTTTCCATCAGTTGGTCACTAGTCCAACCCTCCAAAACCTGGCGACAAGCCCCCTCATCCTCGTCTGCCAGGAGAGAAAAGTAAAGGATTTCATTGTAATCCATGCTTTAGAGCAATGCACTAACACCAGGATGGTTCCTCAATGCAGTCACATCTGATCAAGGGATGGCCCTGGTATACTGTCAGGAGGGATGAGAGATCAGACCCGTGTGACTGCACAGAGAGACCAGACAATATGATCAGTTTAGTAAAAGGTGTTTAATAAAGTAAATAAGGACAACCAGTAAAGATAGCAAACAATATATATATAATCAAGAAGGGAATACCGTACAGATAGGTCAAGCCAGGCCGAGGTCATACACAAGGGATACCAGCAGATGGGACAGGATGGAGCAGGGGTCGGATGGATGGACTAGCTGCAGGATTCAGGTTAAGGGGAGACAGGGAACAGGAAGCAGGGCAGACAGGTCCAGGCGGGATCAGGATGCAGGGCAGACAAGTCCAGGCGGGATCAGGGATCAGGATCAGAACAGGATCAAGGTACCGAATCAGGGTCAGAATACAGGTCTGGGTACAGGCTTAGGTCCAGCAGATATGAAGATACCAGGGCGAGCTCTGCTTGAGCTCGCCGGGTATAAATAGGGAGTGTCTTAATTACGTTCAAGTCACACCTGAACGTATGAAAGGCTGTGAGCTCCAGAAGACCGGGAACCCCCCGCTGGTGGAGGCCGGTACTGCAGCCAGACTAACAAGCAGATGTACCAACAGGGGGACCATTCCTGACACGTACTTACTCCCAAGGGCCCCTGTAGCTACTATTTCAGTCACTGAGGAATAAGAGGAAGTTTGGCAAGATGCAATAGCTCCTTGTGTTTTCCTGACATGTGCAACCTGTGAGGTGTCTAGGCAGTGTGCAGTTAGCCATGCCTAGTGTTATGGTGTGAGGTAACCGTTCTGTTTTGTTTGTTCTTTTGTTTGGCCGGGGTATGCCCCTATGGCTCTGTTTTTTATCTCAAAACTTTGAAAATACCTAAATAAAAAGAATTTAAAAAAAAAAACATGGTGGTGGCAGCATCATGGTTTGAGCCTGCTTTTCTTCAGCAGGGACAGGGAAGATGGTTAAAATTGATGGGGAGATGGAGGGATCCAAATACAGGACCATTCTGGAAGAAAACCTGATGGAGTCTGCAAAAGACCGGAGACTGGGACGGAGATTTGTCTTCCAACAAGACAATGATCCAAAACATAAAGCAAAATCTACAATGGAATGGTTCACAAATAAACATATCCAGATGTTAGAATGGCCAAGTCAAATTCCAGACCTGAATCCAATTGAGAATCTGTGGAAAGAACTGAAAAATGCTGTTCAAACTCTCTCCATCCAACCTCACTGAGATCAAGCTGTTTTGCAAGGAGGAATGGGCAAAAATTTCAGTCTCTCGATGTGCAAAAATGATAGAGACATACCCCAAGCGACTTACAGCTGTAATTGCAGCAAAAGGTGGCGCTACAAAGTATTAACCTAAGGGGGCTGAATAATTTTGCACGCCCAATTTTTCAGTTTTTTATTTGTAAAAAAAGTTTGAAATATCCAATAAATTTTGTTCCACTTCATTATAGGTGTCCCACTTGTTGTCGATTCTTCACAAAAAATTACAGTTTTATAGCTTTATGTTTAAAGCCTGAAATGTGGCAAAAGGTCGCAAAGTTCAAGGGGGCTGAATACTTTCGCAAGGCACTGTGTATATATATATTTTGTAATGCTTCTAAACGCAAATGTAGCAAAACATATGTTTTAAACGTGGGTTACTATCTGCCAAGTTTAATCATTTAGGAGCAGTTTTAAAAACGTCCCGTGTACATGGAACCTTAAACTGAGGATACGCACTGATATTTAATCATATTTACTCTCCTGTAAAACATTGATTCATAAAATTGTGTGTGATTACCGGTTACATTTAACGTAGTAAATTCCCCTTGGTGTGTATTTAGATCAGTATTTTGAGTTCTAAGACTGGAGCTGACTGAATCTGGAGTGGCTGTGCATGGAAACCAATCTGCTTCCATCTTTCATTTTTAAACTGAACAAGCTGAAATTATTAAACTGAACAAGCTGAAATTATTAGTTGAATGAAAACTACAAAAAGCTGTTTCAGTTTTAGTAAATTACCATATTGAATTCCTGTGCAGTATTAAAGTGTTAATAAACCTAATAATGGCAATATAGGCATCTCATGAACATCTATTTCTTTAAAAATACAATATATTATAGTATTTATAATAATTGGAGGTGCATTGAAATTGTGGCCCGCCGAAAATTATCGGCCGAAAACGGTTTTCGGTATCAGCTGATAAAAATCAGCTGATCCTGAAAGGGGGCGGGGTCCTCCCCGGGTGCCACCCATTGCGTGAGTGTCCCTATGGCGCTTCCAGTCCTACACTCCCTCTAATAGCAACACTCACCTGTCCACCGCTCAACAAAGTTGGCAACGCCTACAGGCTACATGTCCGGCTCCAACTACGTAATGACGCTTAGTTCCACCCCTCCTCACAGGCCCTCTACATCCTGTACGAAGAGGTTTGCTTTTTTGCTCTCAGCCTGTTCAACGATTGGCCTCAGTCTATCGCATGATTGGTTGAGCTTGTTCGCGCATGCACCCTACGGGAGTGATGAGCGTGTGGCCGAGAAGAGAGCGGAGTCGGTAAGGCTGAAGTAGAGGATGGAGGGGGGGGGGGACTGTGCTGTAAATAATGTGTGGTTTCTGTATGATGGAAGAAGTGTGCACAGTGTACAATGCACATCAAAAGGAACACCAGCACTGAGGATGTGCCTTATTATGAATGCAGCAAGGGGGCTCTATGGTCCTCACATACATTTTCATTGCAGGGCATTAAAAGCTGACCCCCTATGTGGCTTCAAAGTCGAACCACTTTAACAGCCAACGATCCTGTGCAACCTCATTGTAGCTTACTGATGCTTATTGTAATTGGATTAACACAATTTGCACAAAAATAGTGCAGGAACCTTTTTCTAAGTCGCTGTGACGAAAACTGTTCCATTGCCGGCAATAGGGTGTGACTTGGCATGCGACTGAACTCTGTTGCACTGGTGTGGACCAGGGCTTTAAAAGAATATAGCCCTTGCAGAGCTGAGGGAGCCCTACTAAAAAGATAATGTTTGATTTTACTTTTTCATTTGGGATAGAGTGGGGAAAGATTAGAACCTCTGTTAGGTTTATATGTCCAGAGAAAAATGCATGTATTAAGAACTCTCTGACCATCTCCTGCATCATATCTGCTAGAGGTGCGCCGCATGAAAATGTTTCTAATACTATTAGCAATGTGTTGTATAAAAATGTATACATTTTATTCAAAATATACAAAAATATATATGTACCGTATATATATATATTTTTTTAAAACCTTCATGTTCGGTATCGGTCATTTTCGGTATCGGTGTTCGGCCTAGTGCATTTTTCATTTTCGGTATCAGCATTGGCACTAAAAAACCCATTTGGTGTCCCCCTAATAATAGCCACACTTAAAGGGGTGTTCCACCCAAAAAAACGACCTTTGCTTGCTCCACTCCTCACCCCCATACATGCCACATTTGGCATGTAATTTTTTTGGGGGGGGAGTGGGGGCTTCAGTAGGAGTGGGACTTCCTGTCCCACTTCCTGCTTCCGCCGAGGGGCTGGTTAGGCGATTAAGGCTTAATCGCCTACACCAGCCCCTCCCTGTAGGCGATCACATGGGACACTGACAGGTCCCATGCGATCGCCTCTCCAATCAGCGGCGAGCCGCGCCGCGCACGCATGCGCAGTACGGCTCGCGCATGCGCAGTGGGTGCCCGGCCGTGAAGCCGAAGGCTGTCACGGCTGGGTGCCCACAGTCAGGATGGAGACGCCGGCCGGGCAGGGGGGGAGAGGAGCGGAGCCCCGGTCGGCGCGTCGCTGGAACGCAGGAGCAGGTAAGTGAGTGTTTATTAAAAGCCAGCAGCTACACTTTTTGTAGCTGCTGACTTTTAATAAACACAACTTAGGGCTGGAACACCCCTTTAAGTACACACTCTGTAAAAGAAGCTCTGAGCTCTCCAGCCAAAAGTTCGGGGAAAGCAGGGAGAAAAAAAATGGCAGCCATCATGGTTCTTACAAGGTTAAAAAAAAAAAATGAAAAGTGCAGCTAATAAATATAATATAAAAAAAGGAAATTATTGATAAGTGTTTACTACTACTTTAAAACTCCAAAATTATCTATTTACCTTTGTTGTATTTTGAGAGGCACTGTCAAGAAATTTGCCAGGTCAGACCTCTATTTTTACTGCTTCAAAATAAGTCGGAGATTTGACGTTAAATACAGTTTTTATGGCAGCAGATAGATGCCTTAACCCTGGTATTTTCTTCAATGGCAGGCAAGTCTGTTTTAAGATAAAAGTGGTCTCCGCAGCGGATTTGTCGCAAGATCAGTTTTATGGATGGTGGAAGAGGTGCCCACCCTCCTCCTGCTGTGCCCCGGTCATCTCCGCTGCTTACTGGAGCCGTCGGTAGCGGCGGAGATGACCCGATGCTATCCCCTGAGAGGCAGAAAGTTGAGTGAGGGAATAAATGACCCCCACTCGACTCAATGCCATTGGATGACGGAAGCGACGTCAAACGTCACTTCCAACCAATGGCCTTAAATAGGAAAAAAGGAAAAAAATAAATAAAAATTTAATTTAAATGTAAATGTGAGATCTGAGGTCTTTTTATCCCAGATCTCACATTAAAAAAGAGGTCCTGTCATGCTTTTATTCTATTGCAAGTTTTTTTTTTTTAAAGGGACAGTATATATATATATATATATATATATATATATATATATATATATATATATATATATATATATTTTAAAGTGCCCTATCCCACCGTGCTAAGGCACAGAAGCGAACGCACACGCAAGTCGCGCCAGCATATGTAAACTGTGTTCCAACCACACATGTGAGGTAACGTTGCGATCGTTAGAACGAGAGCAATAATTCGAGCAAAAAACGCCTCTAACTCAAAACTGGTAACCTGTAGAAATTTTTAAATGTCGCCTATGGAGATTTTTAAGGGTCAAAGTTTGTTGCCATTCCATGAGCGGGTGCAATTTTGAAGCATAACATGTTGGGTATCAATTTACCCAGCGTAACATCATCTTTCACAATAAAAAAAAAAATGGGCTAACTTTACGGTTTTCTTATTTTTTTTATTCAAAGAAAGTATTTTTTTTCCCAAAACATTGTGTTTGCAAGACAACTGCACAAATATGGTGTGACAAAAATGTAATGACCGCCATTTTATTCTCTATGGTGTCAGAAAAAAAAAATGTTTGTGGGTTCCAAGTAATTTTCTAGCAAAAAGAAAAAACTGGGCCGGCACCGCCCCAGTGTGAAAGTACCCTAGAACAAAGTATGGCCAAAGCCTTATTTTGAAGCAAAACAGACCCTGCTGTGTATTGGTAGAAAAATTATAGGTAGAGGCAGTGCATTTACAATTGGAGCCCCAAAGGTGCAAGGGTCCAGGCTGTTGATTCAGTTGTCACTATAAGGATAGTCTGAAAGCCTCCTCATATAGCTGCTGTGCTTTTAAAGTAGGAAAGTATCACCAACGGACATAATGTTAGTTATGGGTTCTTCAATTGAAGACATATACAGCAATAAAATCCTAAGGATACACACAATCACAAATCGGCACTAAAAAAACCATTTGGTGCACCCCTAACAATAATAGTCACACTTAAGTACACACTCTGTAAAAGAAGCTCTGAGCTCTCCACCCAAAAGTTTGGGGAAAGCAAGTGGTTTTTAGCCCAAATCTTTCTTAAAATAGTTTCAGGTGGTCTTTAGTAAATATTCATGCCAATAATGTACAATTCATCTTTTGTTTAAAATGGAAAAATTCGTCTAGTAGGAAAAGGGTTAAACAATTTCAGAGGTAAGAGTCAAATAAATAGCTTTTACGTTTTCAAACAAATGCAAGTTCTTGTCAGTTATGTTTTCTAAAGCTTTTACTATTTTGTCTTTTTTCTCCTTTTAAAAAGAAAGTCGGTAATAATAAATTATGAAAACTTATACTTGTATAATGCTTTTCATCCTTCAATATCAAAGCATTCTAGAGACAGGTTTTTTACATCACTGCAATTATTCTTACAAAATTTTAATTTCCTTACATAGAAAATGTTCAGTTAACTTCTTAAAGTTGAATACGAAAAATACTGATGGTCTTTGTCAGCTTAAACTTTTTTTACTGAAAACATCATTATGCTTATATTCAACTTTGTACTCATTTCAGGACTTTATAATCACACATTATTGGACAGTACATATCCAGGTTTTCAGTAATTACCCATGCCATCACCAAGCCTTAGCTCTAGGGAAGAAATACATATATTGGTCACTATGGAAGCCAACCATTTATACAGCCTCCAGATAAAAACTATTAACAGCCATTACAGCAGAACAATTACTGGAAAAGTAGGCAAATATAACAGTTTATATGTTTTACGCTGGAAAGTATAGTTTTCAAATAATCTGACTCAGTTTTGATATGAGAGCCTTAAAATGGAAAGTTCACCTTTACCAAAAAAAAAACAAAAAAACTACATTTGAAGATAAACAGAATCTGTAGATTAAAACAAACTGTGCAGCTTTGACCAAAGATGAACAATTCGTTTAAGTACCGGACTGAAAAACTCCCAGAGATAATGACCCTGTCCTGCCTTATTGCCAAGACACGTCCAGCTTTTACTGTTCACCTCTACCATCACAGAAGCCAGGATTTTCTCTGACTCAATATGCATGCTTAGTCCTCATGCACTCCTTTAATGGTGAGCAGGAAAAGCTGGAAGTCTCTTCATGATGTCCAAACAACAAGGTAGGATGGAGTTATGTCATCCCTAGGAGTTTTTTTTTTTTTAAAGTCAGGATTCAGGAGGTATGTAAATAGCCTACACCTAAAGCCAAGGCATTATTCAACTTTGGTCAAAGCTGCACAGTTTTTATCTACAACACCCTTTACCTGCATAGACAATTTACTAGTAAAAAGGTGAACTATACCTTACTATGCCTGTAAAAAAAAATCCTGTTTTGCCAGGCTTTGTTTTCACCACAATTGCTGCTTATACATGTCAGAGGGAAGGTAAAAGAAAGGAATATCAGGGTGACGAGTGGGGAAGGTGAGGAAAATCTCCTGTGATGTATAGATAAACCTGGAGACACTTTTGGGATTAATGCTGGGTTGAGTTCTCAGTTTACTCTGACTGAGGAGAGATATCCAATCATATGGCATGGTCTTATATCTAGTGGTACATGGAGAGGACTGTTGTTGGAGCTGACTTATAAAGCATTAAAAAAGTAAAAAAAAAGGGGGGGGGCTAAAATGTAATGTTTAAGTGATAGGACATCCTGAGATTATCTACCCAATTATGACAAATCTGTGGTGGTTTCATGGCTACTTGAATCTTGACCCACCCCCTTGTGTTACACTTTGTGCATAGAAGGCCCACCTAATGTATGTTAAAATTATAACCTACTGAAGTGGAAATATGTTTTTTCTGCTTAATATGGACCCATTAAGATCATCTGACAGATGCTGTGTAAGGAGTCTTTACAAAAAGTCTTGGGCGTTCCATTAGTTGCACTGATTGAGAGTCAATGGAAAATGCTGTGTTGCCCACTTGGGCAGTGAAGGGGTAAATACAGCTAGAATCTTCAGAAATCCGAAAGCCATGAATTGTTGCCATAATTATGTAAAGAGGAATGCATTGCTTGGAATATAAAAGCAAGATGTGTGCAGAACCTACGGCTTACTTCTGTGAATTCATTAGAAAAATTTGTGATGTGCAACTTGCTTAGGTTCCGTTAGTAGAAACTACATTAAGAGACAATTCCATAAGTCTTACTGACTGACACGCTTGGTCAACATAAAACCTACTGCAGGCTATGTGATATACTAAAGCTTTTGATAGGTTGAAAGAAGACATGAATAATTCATCAATGATAAAGCAACTGTAGGGTAGAATCTGTGAAAGTCAAATAAGTAAACATATATCTTTCTTTTACACACTATTCTGTATCCAGAACACATTTCTAACCCTCTCTTATGTCTGGTTTCTAATGATACATATTTATGCAACAGCTGCCATTTTAATTTATTTCTGTTATACCTTTTCACCCTCTGCTATACAAGTGCTGGGACTTTGGACCCAAACTTTTTGTACACGAGTCATCTAC
Source organism: Rana kukunoris (assembly GCA_029574335.1). Lineage (NCBI taxonomy): Eukaryota > Metazoa > Chordata > Amphibia > Anura > Ranidae > Rana > Rana kukunoris. Next base: position 402,360,791 of record CM056052.1, read on the forward strand.
ATGCAAATACAAAAAGCTTTAATCAAATCTAGCCTAGATTTTTGGACAGTGTAAAAATGATCATTACTGGGATCTTTGTCATGCTCTGCTGTGGGGGAAAAAAGACTTGAGGCCTAGCGCCTATTATACAGTACATTTACAATAAAAATATACACAAATCAAAGCACTGAATGTGAGAGCTTTGAAATCAACATGAAATAGAAGGGTAGATGCTACAAACAGCCAATAACACTGGAGAGGAGTTTATAGAGGTGACAGTTTTTTTTATTTTATTTGATATTTTTTATAGCGGAAAGTAACTTTTTTTTGTATAGCACAAAATATAAAAAATGCAGAGGTGATCAAATACCACCAAGCTCTATTTGTGGGAAAAATTAAGGACATACATTTTATTTGGGTACAGCATTGCATGACCGCACAATTGTCAGCTAAAGTAACGCAGTAAAGTTTAAAGTTTCCAAAGGTTAAGTGGTTAACCACTTAAGGACTGCCTACTGCACATTTACGTCGGCAGAATGGCACGGCTGGGCACATCAACGTATATATACGTTGATTTTAGTACCCAGCCGTGGGCGCGCTCCCGTGACCCGGTCTGAAGCTCCAGGACCGGAACCGCGGGATTCGCGGACCCGATCGCCGCTGCAGTGCGGCGATCCGTCCCTGGAGCTGAAGAACGGGGAGAGCCGTGTGTAAACACGGCTTCCCCGTGCTTCTCTGTGGCCGCAGCATCGATCGTGTCATCCCTGTAATAGGGGGACGCGATCGATGACGTCAAACCTACAGCCACACCCCCCTAGAGTTGTAAACACACAGTCACAGCGAAAGTCACAGCGCCACCTGTGGTTAACTCCCAAACTGCAACTGTCATTTCCACAGTAAACAATGCAATTTAAATGCATTTTTTGCTGTGAAAATGACAATTGTCCCAAAAATGTGTCAAAATTGTCCGAAGTGTCCGCCATATTGTCGCAGTCACAAAAAAAAAAATCGCTGATCGCCGCTATTAGTAGTAAAAAAAAAAAAAAATTATAAAAATGCAATAAAACTATCCCTTATTTTGTAAACGCAATAAATTTTGCGAAAACCAACCGATAAACGATTATTGCGATTTTTTTTACCAAAAATACGGCCTCGGCCTAAACTGAGGAAAAAATTTTTTTTTTTAGATATTTTTGGGGGATATTTATTATAGCAAAAAGTAAAAAATATTGATTTTTTTTTTTAAATTGTCGCTCTATTTTTGTTTATAGCGCAAAAAATAAAAACCGCAGAGGTGATCAAATACCACCAAAAGAAAGCTCTATTTGTGGGGAAAAAAAGGACGCCAATTTTGTTTGGGAGCCACGTCGCACGACCGCGCAATTGTCAGTTAAAACTACGCAGTGCCGAATCGCAAAAAGAGGCAAGGTCCTTTACCTGCATTTTGGTCCGGGTCTTAAGTGGTTAAATGCTGTTACATCCGTATTTAGGGTGTAATATGCAACATGTAGGGATGAGCCAAACACCCCTGGTTCGATTCAAAGCAGAAAATGCGAACAGGCAAAAAATTTGTTCGAACACGCAAACAGAGTTAAAGTCTATGGGACACGAACGTGAAAGATCAAAAGTGCGACCTGGGTCCTGCCCCAGGGGACATGTATCAATGCAGAAAAAAACTTAAAAAATGGCAGTTTTTTTCAGGAGCAGTGATCTTAATAATGCTGTATTAATATCAATATTAATATAATATTCCTATAAATTTTGTACCTAGGGGGTTGCTATAGTATGCCTGTAAAGTAGCGCATTTTTCTTGTGTTTAGAAAAGTCCCTGCAGCAAAATGACAATGCTAAAGGAAAAAAAAAGACATTTAAAAATGCTCAAGGCTATAAATGAATTGTCGGTTCCCGCAATACAGATAAAAGCCCTTGAAAAATGACATAGGCCCCCCCCCCCCCCCCAGTCCATTACCAGGCCCTTTGGGGCCAGCTCCCTGGATCTTGTTTTCTGGAAGCTCAGACAAGCTTTATACATTCTACAGATAAACAGGTACAACTTATGTTGGAGGATTTGTTTAATCTCGGTGTATCACCTGAGGCCAGTCACTGAGTATACCAAGTGCAACCATTTTAAAGTAGAACTATGGCCTTTTTTTTTTTTTCATTTTGGATAAGGTAAGAGAGGAACCCACCATTTTTTTCCCTAGTGCAAATATTTACCTTCACTTCCTGTCACATAGCAGGACGTAAAAGGAAATCCCTACAAATGAAAGTAATTCCATGGGGACCCCCAGATCACCAGAACTAGTGATCTAGTGAACTAGTGTCCTAGAATAAAATGTGCACTCCATTATTTTTCTGGGGACAACCCAAAATGTGGGATTTTCTTTTACTTGAATTTAATGCTAATGGTAAACAGGACAAATAGAGAGAGTGAATCTCCCTAACCGGGGCATAGACTGATTACAATCCCTGTCAGTTTTTATTGCCATCTCCACTCTATCCAAAACTTTAAAAAAAAAAATGTTGCCTTTACACATACTTTAAGTTAAAATTTTGGGACAGATGAATAAATAGCCGATTTACACTTTGCCATTCTTGTGTGTTGCGTACAGCCCAAGCAGCATCTGCTAGGAGTGTGGCTCTTTCCATGAACCACACTCTCCTTGGCAAAGTTGATGCAATGAGAGTCACCAGATTGACTTTCCTCTCTATCCTTGGAAGCAGACAAAGTAGGAGTTTGAAGGGGAATGAGGAGGTTGAAATGATTCCACAGAATGACCAAGGTATTCACATTAAAGGCCTAAGGAATCCCAAGACCTGGACACAACCCTGTTTTTTTGGTTGAGTCTGGATGCTATTAGATCTATGCCTGGTGTACCAAACCAAAAGACAACGTTTGAAAAACGTCTTTCTGGGATCCAGGTGCTGGCAGCTCAGGAAGCATGCTTGCTTTTTCTCCACTCCAGGAATTGATGAGCGGACAGAAATGGAACACTGAGTTCCACCCAAATCAGCATGATCTCTGCTTGTTGGTACCGTCTTAGTGACTTACACACACCAATTCCATGTCTTTTGTTGCTCTGGAGACTAGCTAGACCAGGTCCAATCAGGTTGTTTATTGGCAAACAAGCATCTGCATTCACCATTACAAGAATAACCTGACTTGGTGTTCAGAGACTGAGACAGGGTTCTGATCCAAGGACAGAGTTCCTTTGTCCCACACAACCCAGAGGTTGAGTTGCAACATTCTTGTATAAAACTGCACATATCACCCTCATGCTATGACCACAACTTTTGGGACCTATACATCAGACATCTCAGATCCGTATGGCTACAATAGGCCACCAATTGTACCACCATTGCAGAAGGGCAGGTGCCCCCTTCATTGTAAGAGATTTTGTTGCTCATCTTGGCAGGCTTAAGCCTCCGGGACTAATTCCAAAAGGAAGTTTTCTGTTTTTCCCCCAAGTTCTAGAAAGAACAAAAAGGAACCCTTATTGGTATAAGACAGAGATGGCGTATGTGGCTTCTTTAGAGTTAAAAGAGTGCTCTTTTCTCCCATGAGTTTTTAGATAATTATATCCAAAGCATGGTCAAAGAGGCATTCAAAAGGCATACTGCTTCTTGTAGGGGAGCTCTGCTGACCAATATCTGAACTACAGCATCCAACTCATGTGCCAAGTTGATGCAAAGAGAATCACCAGGTTGTCTATCCTCTGAAGCAAATGAGGTAGGAGTTTGAGAGGAAAATGCATAAGCCCCAGACAATATACTTGTCATAGAAAATCTTAGGCCTCGTACACACGATCAAATCTGTCTGCTGGAAACGGTCTGCTAGACCGTTTCAGCAGACAGATTTGATCGTGTGTACGGGCAAACAGACAGATTTGGCCACCCGACAGATTTCAAAGCATGCTTTGAAATCTGTCGGCTGGGAACCCGTCCGCCCGACATGTCTTCTGTTTAGTATGCTAACCAGCAGACATGTCTTCTCGCACACGCGCCGAATGATTTTGACGCATGCGCGGAAGTGTTTTACTTCCTGGTGCGGTGACGTGGCGGCGTCAACGTCACCGCCACGTCACCGACACGTCAGCGCGCTGTCTGCTGGCGGGGATTTTGGTTTGCTCGTGTGTACACGCGAGCAAACCAAAATGCCAGCAGACAGATTTGTTCAAATCGGTCGGACAGACCGTTTTGAACAAATCGATTGACTCGTGTGTACGAGGCCTTAGTGTCTCCACGCTGTAGCACAATGTTTTAGGAAAGAGCTTCAATTGCTTCCTGACCAACTAACTGAACTGAAATGCTCCAGACTAGGCTTTTTTGCCACACAAGCAAGGCATGACAAACCCTCAGATACAATGGGTGGTTGCATGGCAATACTAGTCTTGTAAAAGAAAGCCTTAAAGCAGAGTAGTCAGGTTGTTTTTCTTTACATAACCCCCTGCGATGATCGCACAAAATGCTATTCATAATAAAATGTGTATGAAATGTAGCTACTTTGTAGTCCCCAGCGAGTGTGCTCCCATCTTCAGTGTGAGCATCCAAAGCCCACGTGTTCCTCCTTCCAGGATATGGAGCTGCTGACTGCACAGCATGCGCCTCTCGATTTTGCGCATGTATATATTAGTACAAAGTGAGGCATGATGCTACAAGCTGCGTCAGGTCCGTTCGCCCATTGGCTCCTGGGATATGAGTGTCATCAATCCCAGGAGCAAATGGGCAGGTGGACATGACACCGGAAGCAGAAGATTAAGCATACGTACAAGGTATTTACATTGCTGCAAATATTTTTTTTTTAAAACGTCCAAACTGATCACAAACATGAAGGGGGAAAGTGAAAAAAATGCCTGCAACTCTGCTTTAAAAAGCGACTCAAATATTTCTGTCCACAGTGTCCTTAAGCAAGTAGTATATTGTTCAAGGTGACAAAACCCCTCTACGCCACTGCACATGAAAAGGGTGCCAGCCCTGCATGCTTTAGAAAACATTTGGTGAAAAAAGTCTGGATGGCCATACTGAAATTAAATCCCCTTTATTAATCCATATAATAAAATGACAATCCATACAGAAAAATACAAGACAGAGTTTCACAAAAAGTACCACTCACGTCTTTCAGAAAGTCTTCCATTAGGTATTCTTGCATGAACAATTGAAATCGGTACAAATATCTTATTTAGATATGCCGAGTCCTTGCACAGAATCTCATTGAACAAAAAAGACTTGGTTGGTTTGGGCACTCTCTAAGACCCCGACTCCAATACCCAAGGCCCGAAGATTCTGGTTGGGACAGTTTCAAGAGACCTCTTATGGTCGGTCATCTCTCCACAAATCCTTATATCTACTAGCCGTTTCAAAATGGTGGAAACAGTAGCTGAGAATTGGACACAAAGTCCCTGATGATGGAGCCCTTGAAGAAATTAGTGAGAAAACAGAAGTTGCTTGAGGGCAAGAGCTGGTTTACTGTCCCATAACAGATTTCAGAAGGACCACTTCCTCTTGAAATAAGAGTGTAGTCCCCCTTAGCTTTATCCCCCTGCCAAGCACAGAAAGGGGGGAGGGCACAATACTACAAATTCTAGGCAAGAGCACCAACACTGGGGGGTAGCCTCCCAGTGTCCCATCTAAAGGCTTTGTGGTCCCCAGTTGCACCCCAGTCTGTTGTAGGAATTTTGCGATGCACATCCTGCTTGACTGGTGCACACAGAAAGAAAGGGGCAATTCAAAAATGGCACCTATGTATGCCCACTGTGGTCTCCCGGGCATAGCCACAAGGTGAGCACAGGCAGATTGAGCCAAACCTGTAAAATTGTACCTTGCCATTTATCTGGAATTCAGCTTTAACCATTCTAGTATTCTTTATCCATCTGTCTGTTAAAGGTGTAGTTCACATTTTAGCCAAACATTTTCAATGCAGTCAAGTGGCACCTGTCATAGCAGTACTGAGCTGTGACAGAGGGGAAAAGCATATGGATTCAATTCTTAGCCCCTTGATCATGAGAACACAGTCATCGGACCACCCATCTTAGCTTATGTAACAAGGTGACCAGGATCACGCAGGATGCTGTTTTTTTGGCCAGGATTTCCAAGAGCCATATTTGGTCTTAAGATATAAAATTGAAACAAAGCTAAGTTTCTCTAATAAGCACCATGACTTGTTAACTAATGGGGCCCTTTCATTGCACATTTTTGTTAAAAAAGGAGAACAAACCTGTTAATAGGACACAGGAAATTCTCAGGTTCCTTGTTGCATGATGAAAAATTATATTTGGCAAAGCTCTAAAAAAGGGATTTTTAATAACAGCTTACCTGTAAAATCCTTTTCTTGGAGTACATCACGGGACACAGAGCGCATAGTCATTACATATGGGTTATATGGGTACCTTCAGGTGTGGACACTGGTGTAATCAACTTCACAGGAAGTTCCTCCCTATATAACCCCCTCCCACTGAGAGTGCTCTAGTTTTGTAGCAAGCAATTTCTCTGAGGTTACACAATGTTCCCCAAAAAGAGGGGTGGGAGCTCTGTGTCCCGTGATGTACTCCAAGAAAAGGATTTTACAGGTAAGCTGTTATTAAAAATCCCTTTTTCTTGATCGTACATCACGGGACACAGAGCGCATAGTCATTACATATGGGATGTCCCACAGCAATGCTCCATGAAGGGAGGGAGACCGTAAGGCCAAAAATAGCCAAACAGAACATATATCAGGAGGTAAAATAGCTCCACCAACAGAAAAAAAGGGGCGTGAACCGGGCCAGAGGATTCTATACTGCTGCCCGTAGGACCGCCTGCCCAAATGCTGCGTCCGCAGCCTTTGTGACGTCCAACTTATAAAATTTAGTAAACGTATGTACGGAAGACCAGGTTGCCGCCTTGCAAACCTGTGCCATAGAGATCTGATGGTGTGCCGCCCAGGAGGCACTCATGGCCCTCGTAGAATGGGCTTTAACTGATAAGGGAGGTGGAACGCGCTTCAGACCATAGGCCTGAAAAATCAGCTGCTTAATCCACCTAGCCAAGGAAGACTTGGCAGCCGGCTGACCCTTCTTGGGGCCATCCGGGAGAACGAAAAGCACATCTGTTTTCCGAATCTTTTCTGTAGCCTTGAGATAAACCCTCATGGCTCGAACCACGTCCAAAGTATGAAGCAGTCTTTCCTCTCTGGACTGGGGAGTAGGAAAGAAGGATGGTAGGACTAGGTCCTGATTCAAGTGAAAACTGGATATGACCTTAGGAAGGAAAGAAGGCTGAGGCCGCAGAACCACTCTGTCCTTATGCAGAATCAGGTACGGTTCCCTGCAAGACAAGGCTGCCAGCTCGGAGACCCTTCTGGCCGAAGCCATAGCCACCAAGAAAACCAACTTTCGGGTTAGCAGCACAAGAGGGATTTCTGTCAGAGGTTCAAACGGCTGCTTTTGTAAAGCTGACAAGACCAGATTTAAATTCCAGGGGCAGAGGGGAGCTCTAATAGGGGGATTTACATGCAAGACCCCCTGCAAAAAGGTTTTCACAAGCGAATGTGTGGCCAAAGGCCTTTGAAACCATATCGATAAGGCAGACACCTGCCCCTTTAGAGTACTAAGAGCTAACCCCTTGTCAACGCCAACCTGGCGGAATCGCAAGATCCTGTCAATAAAAAACTTGCGAGGATGCCCTCCTTGAGACTCGCACCACTCCACATAGGTTCTCCAGACTCTGTAATAGATATTTCTAGAGACTGGCTTTCTAGCTTGAATTAACGTAGATATGACTTTGGGCTGAGAGGCCTCTGCCCTTAAGAATTAGAGATTCAGCCGCCAAGCCATCAAATTTAGCTGCTGTGAAGCAGGGTGGTAGATCGGGCCCTGAGACAGCAGATCTGGGCGCAGGGGGAGTGGCCACGGTGCCCTTACTGACATCCTCACGATGAGTGCGTACCAAGCCCTTCTGGGCCAGGCTGGGGCCACCAGGATCACCGGCCTGCGCTCCACCCTGATCCTTCGTAGAAGGCGGGGAATCATCTGTAGTGGAGGGAACGCATACAGGAGAGAAAACTGGTGCCAGGGGCAAACCAACGCATCGGTCCCGTAGGCCGAGGGGTCCCTGGCTCGGGATACGAATTTGTCCAATTTCTTGTTGAATCTTGTTGCCATGATGTCCACATCGGGAACTCCGAATCTTTGGCAAATCTCTTGGAATACCTGGGGGTGAAGAGACCACTCTCCCGGGAGTAACTGTTGACGACTCAAAAAATCTGCTTGAGAATTGTCTATCCCTGGGATGAACACTGCTGAGATGCAGGGTACATGGGCTTCGGCCCATGAAAAAATCAGGTTTACTTCCTTTTGAGCCGCCAGGCTCCTTGTGCCCCCCTGGTGGTTTATGTATGCCACCGCCGTGGCATTGTCGGACTGTATCCTTACTGGCAGACCCTGCAGGGGAAGTGTCCAGGCGACCAGGGCCAACCGAGCAGCTCTGATCTCTAGGACATTGATGGGAAGCAGACTTTCTGCCTCTGACCACTGTCCCTGCTGGGTCCGTTTTCCTAAGATTGCCCCCCAACCTGTTAGGCTGGCATCTGTGGTTACTATTTTCCACGAGATGGGGCAAAAGGTTTTCCCTTTTGATAATTTTTGAGGGATCAGCCACCAGTACAGGCTGTGCCTGACTCCTGGAGAAAGAACTAATGGACGGTCTAATGCCTGTATGGACTTGTTCCAAGCAGAGAGAATAGCTGCTTGCAGAATTCTGGTATGGATCTGGGCATAGGGCGCTGCTTCGAAGGCGGCCACCATCTTTCCCAACAGTCGCATGCATAGGCGAATAGTCGGCTTCTTTTTGCCTAAGACTATTTGAATAGTTTGGATCAACGACCTGATCTTCTTTTGAGGTAAAAATACCCTCTGGCATTCTGTATCTAACCGAAAGCCTAGATATTCCAACTGTCTTGTGGGTTGTAACCTTGATTTTTCTTGGTTCACAATCCACCCAAACTCTTCTAGATGCCGCACTGTGCGGACTACTGCATGATTGAGGTTGGAAGCTGAACTGTCGATAACCAGGAGATCGTCCAGGTATGCTAGGACCAAGATGCCTTCTGTCCTTAGGACGGCTAGCACCGGGGCTAACACCTTTGTGAATACCCGTGGAGCTGTTGCCAACCCGAAAGGGAGGGCTGCGAACTGGTAATGACTTTGGTTTATCGTAAAACGAAGAAACTTGTGATGTGCTGGGTAAATCGGCACATGCAGATATGCATCCTTTATGTCTATAGATGCTAGGAAGTCGCCCTGATGCAGGCTGGCTGTCACTGAACGTATGGAGTCCATACGAAAGGTCTGAATCCTTAGAAAGCGATTTAGGCGTTTGAGGTCTAATATAGGCCTGACGTCGCCATTGGGTTTTGGTATAACAAAAAGGTTGGAGTAGAATCCCAGACCCTTTTCTTGGGTTGGTACTTCTACAATTACTCCTTGGAGCAAGAGGCGATCCAACGCCTTTACGAGAGAGGCCCTCTTTAATGGGTCGCTTGGAAGACTTGACCCCTGAAAATGAGGAGGGGGGATTTCTCGAAACTCTAGTTTGTAGCCTGAGGCTACTACGGACCGAACCCAAGCGTCGGGAATTCTGGCCTTCCAGACTTCGGAGAAAAACTGAAGCCTCCCCCCCACCCAAGAGAGTGGGGGCGCCCCTTCATGAATCTGACTTGATGACTGGTTTAGCCGGCTTGCGAGACCAGGGCCTCTTGTTTGCCGCGGCTTGTCCCTGTGGGCGACTATTAACTGCTGAACGCCCGGGAGGCCGTCGATACTGACGAGAAGTCGAAGGGGCCGAGCCTACAATGGCCTGTCGTTTAAACGTGGGCCCACGCGGTCTTTTCTTGACCGGCAAGGAAGTACTTTTTCCACTTGATATGGTGTGGATATATTTATCTAGGTCTTCCCCGAATAGTCTTCCCCCATGAAAGGGAAACCCTGCTAAAAGCTTTTTGCAGGGTGCCTCTGCTGACCAGTTCTTTAGCCACAAAAGACGACGCATGTGAACCATCAGTAGAGATGAACGAGATGCCTGTTGGATGGAGTCCTTAATAGCATCTATTGCAAAGCAGAGAGCCCTAGGGAATTCTGCTAATTCATGAGTATGCTGAGCCGGCATGTCCTTTAATATATGTTTTGCCTGATCCTTCAAGGCCTGACAAACACCAATGGCTGCTACTGCTGGCTGAACCATGGCACCTACTGAGGTGAAAGCTGCTTTCAGTAGGGTCTCGAATTTCTTGTCGACCGGATCCTTGAACATATGGACATTTTCAACCGGACAAGTCAGGGATTTATTCACGCAGGAAATGGCTGCGTCCACTGTAGGGAGCGCCCATTTCTTCACATATTCCTCTTCCATAGGGTAGAGAATAGAGAATCTTTTAGGAGGGACAAAGATTCTATCAGGTCGAGCCCAATCCTGGTAAATCACGTTCCGCAGAAGGGGGTGCATTGGAAAAGATGCACAAGTTAATGGAGCCTTTAAAGAACCCAATGAGGATACCTCCGGGGCTACTAGTTCTGGCACTGGAAGTTTAAAGGCAGTGCGAACCATATCTGTCAAAGACTGGATCCACAGGCCCTCCGCTTGAGAGGCCGAAAAATATTCATCTATAGTGGAATTTTCCCTGTCTGAACCGTCGGGACTTGGGTCTGCCTGATCCCCTTGTGGGTCCCGTTCCTCTGAAGAGGAGACCTCCGCATCTGAAAACCCCACACTGGGTGAGGGGGATCTAGCCCGCTTGCTACTTGGGCAAGGACGGGAAAACAACGCAGTTAACCTTTTCTCTAGCCCACACATGGTGGCTGCTAGCATTTCTTCCGTCACGTAAACGGGAATGGGTGGATCGGGGGCCGCCTCTGCCCCCAGCACCCCCAATGGCTCTTGTACTATGCCACTCGGTGTCCTGACTGGCGAGGGTGGGGCCGTAGAAGCCTGGCCCAAATCCTCTGACCCCGATGGAGACCCCTTTTGCTTTTTGGCACCTTTAGCAGCCTTGGCTGGTCCAGATCCCTTTGGAGCCATTGTACAACCTTGGGTCACCCCTATAGCCAACACCTGACTCTTGCAGCTAGGAGTAACCAATATGAGGGCAGGTATGAGGAAAAATGAAAAATAACTAATTTCTCTCTTTTTCTTATTTTTTTATTTTTTTATTTTTTTTTCAAAAAAATTTTTTTTTTTTACCCGCCTGGGAGGTGGCAATACTGAGGAAACCTGTGAGTATTGACACACCAAAGCCCGTTAGCCGGAGTCCAAGGTAGACTCAGATACTGCTGGATCTAAGGCTGAGTCCCTTTAAGCAAAAAAACTTTTTTTTTTTTTTTTTTCTGGTCAATAGTGGACCTAAGTCCTAGACCTGAAGATCCACAAAACCGCCACTAGGTGTCCCTGTGTGGCCAAAAGACCCAGCTGCACGCTCTGTATCCTTTCTTCCTCTGCCTCCAGGAGGAAAGACCAGCCCGAGAGAAGTTTTCCCTTTATACAGACCCTGACGCTGCTGGCCCGCCCCCCCGACGCACGCCGACGCTATAAAAGGCGGCGTATGCGCGCGCACAATCGCGCGCACCACGCGCGCACCACTCTGAAACCACATGGAGGAAGCAGAGCAGAGGAACAACATGGACCAGCGTTATGCAGCACCAACAGACACCAGGTAAGCACTAATCTTATTGTAGTGCACACACAGCGAGGAAGCTGTCCCCTTGGGCTTCCTAAGAAACAGGAGTTTTTTACCAGCAATTTCCTCTTTAAAACATGAGGGGTTGCAGTATCAGTGTTAATAGGCAGACCTGGGGTGAGTAGCAAATATATAACTTACACAAGTATACATATATCTACATATTATCTGGGTAAACATTAGAATCCCATCCTGCCTCAACAGACATAGTGGAGATAGTGGCTGATGCACCAGCATACTGTTAGCCAACCCAGAACCCCCAGGGGGATACCTACTGTCGAACCAAGTCCCGCAGGTTCCCTCTTACCTGCTCCACGCCGCAGGGTATTGCAAAATGCAAGAGGCCCAACCTTCCCCCATCTCCGTGGGTATTGTCTTGGACCTTCAGGGACCGGGGTCCTGTGTTAAGGAACCCACACCCCTGGACCTATATAGCATCCTGGCATCAGTAGCGTTTAGTTCTTGGAAGAGACTAAGGCACTGGAGCCCAGAATCCAGCCCTCCAAGGAGAGGCATTATAGGCAAAACCCCACTCCAGCAGGGCCCGGGTACCGTACATCTTGGCTCTGAAGCACTTCGGACGGATCCGGCTAGCTATCCTGGGTCCCGAGACATCCGAGGGACAGCTAGACGTGACCAACACCTAAGACACTGGCGAAAAAACTAGAGCACTCTCAGTGGGAGGGGGTTATATAGGGAGGAACTTCCTGTGAAGTTGATTACACCAGTGTCCACACCTGAAGGTACCCATATAACCCATATGTAATGACTATGCGCTCTGTGTCCCGTGATGTACGATCAAGAAACAGGGATATGCAATTAGCGGACCTCCAGCTGTTGCAAAACTACAAGTCCCATCATGCCTCTGCCTCTGGGTGTCATGCTTGCGGCTGTCAGAGTCTTGCTATGCCTCATGGGAATTGTAGTTTTGTAACAGCTGGAGGTCCATTAATTACATATCCCTGCTCTAAAAGTTTAGTCCCGGCAGAAAACTGTTACATAAATATACAAAAATACAAACATGCAAACATGCAAAACGGGAAAGCAAAAAGTATGCATTTTCATGAAGCCGAGTGGTAACAGAACAAGTAGTGTGAGCTGAAAGTCATCTGTAATGTGTTTCAGAAAACGTATACTCATCCCCAATGAACAGTGATATCTATATTTACAAAGATACGCTACAAGCTCTAAAAATGTTTTGACAGAACAAAAGTACAAATATTCTATTTGTGCTGCATAAGAAAAATGAAAAGAAAGATCAGATTATTAAAATGGAGTCTTCTGTGCTCTCCTGTGAAAATGTTTGACAAGTTGAATGACCTTAAAACCCCCAGTCATAAATTCATGTCAACTTTCAATGGCTGATTATGTGGTAAAAAAAAAAACATTCCAGCTCAGGTCTGAGCTCAGAAACAACTGCTCTTTGTTTGTGAAGTCTGACATGCTGCTTAAGACTAACCACAAAGTGCTGCTGACCAGGACACAAAGCAAATTTATGCCAAAAACATAACTCTCGCTTTATGTCCTTTTGCTCATAGGGTGTGGGGAACAACTACGCATTCATACACATGTTATTTATGCGTAAAGGGCCCGTGCCAAGAATGAGATGCACCCGTAGTGTTTGAGGGTAGGCCTGTTAGCTAAGAAAAAAAAAAAAAAAAGTAGAGAAACTGAGCATTAAGATTGATGAAGTACGTCTTTGAATTATACCTTTTTAATTTACGGACATAAAATTGCTTACTCATATAACTACTTTAAAAAGAATACTATACAAAACACACATTTGTATGCCAAAAAGATCTTCATATTGGATAAAGCAAATGCCCTCATTTAACCCTGTTAAAGCTACCATCATGATATTTTTTAAGTCTCCCAACTAGCTGCAGAAAAATTATCACGACATACTTAAAGGGGTTTTAAAGGTAACATTTTTTTTGTTTCCCTAAATAGCTTCCATTACCTTAGTGCAGTCCTCCTTCACTTACCTCATCGTTTGATTTTGCTTTTAAATGTCCTTATTTCTTCTGGGAAATCCTCACTTCCTGTTCTTCTGTTTGTAACGCCACACAGTAATGCAAGGCTTTCTCCCTGGTGTGGAGTGTCGCGCTCGCCCCCTCCCTTGGACTACAGGAGAGTCAGGACGCTCTATGTTGCAGATAGAGAAAGGAGCTGTGTATTAGTGGGTGTCCTGACACTCCTGTAGTCCAAGGGAGGGGGACGAGGATGACACTCCACACCAGGGAGAAAGCCTTGCATTACTGTGTGGAGTTACAGACAGAACAGTAAGTGATGATTTCTCAGAAGAAATAAGAACACTTAAAAGCAAAATCGAAGGTTTAGGTAAGTGACGGAGGACTGCACTAAGGTAAAGGAAGCTATTTAGGGAAACAAAAAAAAAGGTACTTTTACAACCCCTTTAAGCTCTTAATTAAATCCACAGGGGGACAAGCCTATGTAGCACGTTGTCCTGTTCCAATCTGTCTTGTGGTTACTGAACAGCTTTCCTCACCACTTTATGACCACTATGCTAGCAAGGTGCTCGTCTCTGGCGGCAGAAGCATATTGCAGGTGAGCATCACCATTTAGCACAACAGGAGGTGGGGGTCATACACAAGCAATTACTTTTTTTTTTACTTTTGTAAATGATCAGCCAACACAAGGAGGAAATCCAGACGGCTGCACTCTATACCATCTTTATTGGAACAAAGTATCCATAAAAGCAGCCACAATTCACAGTGGAGGAGAGAGAGAGATGGTTTGTGTGTTTCAACTGGGATATTTCCATTTAAATGCATGCCACCATTTATAAACACACAGTTTATTATTACACTTGTAAGATTTGATCCATTCAGTATGTAAGGATAACCACAAGAAGGCTACAAGATGCCTTTATGATCTATAATATAGAAAATAAACATTCCACCAACGTGGTGAGGCATTGTAATAATGTGTGTGTGGGCAATCCTTCAGCCTTGCAAATACAGGGTATAGATAAAATTGGGGCCCTTAAGCGAAGGGTGACGCCTTTCAATTCCTGGAAAAGGGGGCACAATATGAGCCCATTTACTTGGGAATGTGGCAACCCCATTCATTATAGTATAAATACTGTTAATGCATTCCTTGTGTTAAAAGCAGATATTAAAAAGTGTACTGCCGTTTTAAATCCAGGAAGAGCAGCTAGCCAATGGGAATGTGCTGTAATCTGAGAATTCTCCATAGGGAACTGCTGGGCATTTTCCCCTTTTCCTGCTAGGAGCACTGCTTGAAGAGATCCGCCTCTCTCACTGAAGCTATGCAGTCCCTATTTAAACAAATTTTGGAGAATGCTGGCAGTGAGGGAGGAGAAGCATGGCTGTGGCAGTGCTTGACATAAAGAGCAGCCATGCATGATTGACGGCAAAAAGAGGATGTGGTGGAAGCTACACCTGGTATTCCACAGGAGCTGCGCGGTGACTGGGTGAGAGGGGCAGTGGTTTGGGCACAGCTGGGGAGAGTGAGGAGGAGCCAGCCTCCTGAACAAAATAGACCAGCTGAGGAGGAGCCCGAGGAGGAGTATGGGCAGCACGGAGCGGCCAAAGATAACACAGGAGAGGCGGTGAGTGCACGCCTCTCCTCAAAAAAAGAAGAGGACATCTTCCAGGTAGCCGAGTATAAGAGGCGGCAGGCAGGGCAGCCCACTGTGGAAGCAGGGAGGGGATGTCCACTCTCCACAAAAGCAGCCAGCAAGGACAGTGCAGGACAGCAGCTGCTGCATGACTGAAGAGGCACTGCTACACAGACAGGTGCCAGTTCACGGTTTGCTGCTGGGGGAAGCTGTTCAGCAAGAGGCTGTACAACCTCCAGCAGTCTGAGTGTGCTCAATTTCAGACTTTAACTGTTTTAGTTGATTCTTTCATCTTTAGTGAAAACGCTTTCACCTATGGTAACTCAGCCCAGAACTCTGTGTCTGCTGCTATGCTCATCCTTTGCCCAGGGTCAATGTTCCAGAAACATGCATGAAGGAGGTCATGCCATGTGAAATGTCTCCCCATGGCTATGATTTGAGTGTAGCAATAAGGAAAAAAAATACAGAGAACCGTTACCCTCATAAAAATTTCTGGTGGAAGATAAAGAAGAGGGGATGAAAAGCAGGTGAATGAGAGGCATAGACCTTTCCCTAGGTCAGTCAATAACTGGTTGCAAGCTTATTGCATCTTTGCAGGGGTAAGGGCTGAAAAGCACCCAGAGCAGTGCAGGGGTTTGTTTCAACACTTAGCCCACATTCTGAAGGCATACAAAAGCTTTGGGGGGCTTGACTGGTTCTATTACGACTAGCCATTCAGACAGAATTTGTCAGTCCACTCCTCTGAGTTGGGGAATGAAGGACGAAGGGCTATGTCTCAATCTGCTTGCTCCCCAGAGAAGTTGCGCCTAAGCCAGCTGCTATTACCCCTTCAAGCTCTGCATACAGAAAAGGCTGCTGCTTTGCTTTTAATGACAGCCAGTGGCGCTCAGGGATGGACTGGCCATTGGGACTACAGGGAGTTTCCCGGTGGGCCGATGGCTCAGTGGGCCAGCTTCAGTAACAGCAGACCACCACCCCCCCCCCTCAGCTCCTCTGTCTCTCCCTTCCCGCAGCGCTCACCTATTTTTCCTTCCCGCAGCGCTCACCTGGGTGGAACAGAGAAGCAGGGGGAGGACCAGAGATACAAGGGGGTCGACAGAGGAGCATGGGGAGGGGACAGACAGCTGACTCAACAGCTAAAGCCTGGGAGTTTCTCACTTCTGCCTAATCTTGTCCCATAAGGGGGGCACCAAACTGATTCTTTGCCCCAGGTGAAATAATGTCTAGCTTTCCCACTGGTACTGCCTATAAGAGTACCAGTACCAGCAGTTCTACTCTAATAAAGTAGAATGGCTAGTGGCTAGTGAAGGGGGGCTTGGGTGGGCGGGGGAATGCGGGAGTTGTCTGGTCGCTATGGTAGAGACCTGTCAAAGTGAGCCAGTCTGGATGAAGTCCAGGGCCACATTTTTGTCCCAGTGCAGCCCTAGTGCCGCTGCACCTGCTCTGATACTGGTCCTCTGTGCTGTATCTGCTTCTCTCGCAACCTCCTTCTGAATTCCTCTTCCATGGTGGCTGGTATCTGTTCCTCTCCACTCCTCTTCTGCTATCCGAACCTTGGATTCAGGTGGAGATTGGATGTCCCAGACTGCAGGAAGTATCCCACTGCTGATCACCAATTTAATGGAATGTCCCACACTCCGCTTGAGTGCTTCCGTCATATACCTCTTCCCATCAGTCTGGATAAAGATATCAGATATTCCAGCTGCTCACAAGCACACGAGACAAGACTTGTTTTTCTGCTGAACATGGAATGTTTAATAGAACCAAGAATACAACCTCATGTACAGTTTAAAGAGGAGGTAACCAGAACATAAATTAACATGAGCTAATTAAATAATCATTTACCCAGACTAGGTGACTCATAGATGTGTCCTTTCAGGGTAGATGTCACGTCTCCTCGCTCACCTGCTATACAATACACATTATGATAAGTGTAAACACAGGACATATTCACACAATAGCAGGGTCAATTAGCACAGAGAACAGACAGATAACTGGAGGTGAGGGCAATAGCATCTCCTTACACTGTATGCCCCAACGGTATGAATCAGTCACTCCAATATGGCATATACAGGGTCCCCAGGCATACAGCTCACAAAGAGCACCGTTCCCCCAAATGCCAGGGCACATGATTGCAAGGCAAGAGGCGAGCATTCATTCCCTTACAAAAGCCTCTGTCCCGGATGAGTCTGTCACAGTAAGTATAGGCACGAATGTGCATATTGCGCTGGTGCAAACCCTGTAGTTAAGTGCTTTAACCACTTGACCACTGGGCACTTAAACCCCCTTAATAACCAGACCAATTTTCAGCTTTCGGTGTTCTCACATTTTTAATGACAATAACTCGGTCATACAACACTGTAGCCAAATGAAATTTGTGTCCTTTTTTTCCCACAAATAGAGCTTTCTTTTGGTTGTATTTGATCACCTCTGCGGTTTTTATTTTTTTCGCTATTAATGAAAAAAGAATGAAAATTTTGTAAAAATATGAATTTTTCTTCATTTCTATCATAACATTTTGTAAAAAAAAAAAAAGTAATTTTTCCTCATAAATTTGGCCTAAAATGTATACTGCTACATATTTTTGGTAACAAATAAATAAATAATTGGATATTATTTAGTCTGGGTGAAAGTTATAGGGTCTACAAGCTATGGTACCAATTTCTGAAAATTGATTAATTTGATCACACCTGAAGTACTGACAGCTTCTCTCATTTCTTGAGACCCTAACAAGCCAACAGGCGGCACTGCAGTGGTGCAGGTGGAATTGGTGTGGCACTGGTGGGCACAGATGGCACTGGTGGGGCGCAGGCAGCACTGGTGGGGCACAGGCGGCACTCGCGGGGCACAGGCGGCACTCGCGGGGCACAGGCGGCACTCGCGGGGCACAGGCGGCACTCGCGGGGCACAGGCGGCACTCGCGGGGCACAGGCGGCACTCGCGGGGGCACAGGCGGCACTCGCGGGGGCACAGGCGGCACTCGCGGGGGCACAGGCGGCACTCGCGGGGGCACAGGCGGCACTCGCGGGGCACTGATGTGGTAGTGTTGTGGCACTGGTGGGGCACAGGTGGCACTGCTGGGCACTAATCTCTCTCCTCTTACACTGCAATGGTGTGAGGAGAGGAGAGAGATGACCTACACTGCCCTGTTTGTTTACATTTTGTGATCGCGCCATCATTGGACGGCGCGATCACGTGGTAAGGAGTCGCTGCCATTGGCTCCTTACCACGATCACCGATGCTGCGGGTTCCGTGGACCCGGTGAGCACCGGTGATCGCGTGTGCGCGCCCGGTCCATGGAAGTCTAACGGAGGACTTCCATGGACGTCCTGTTAGAGTACAGGAACCGCCTTATAGACATATTTCGTCTATAAGGCAGTGATTAAGTGGTTAAGAAGAATGCGAGCACTGGGCATAAAGTCAGAGGGATATTTAAAAAAAAGCCTGCACACCAGTGAAGCTGGGAAGAATGCTCCCATGACTGGACAGGTATCCAAACCGGAGAAGGTGCGTTTTCTCATTAACGGCTTTTCTCTCCCCTCTTTTTCAGGGGAAGGATGCAAGATGGTGGGAAATTTAAAATGGGTAAAGTCTTTTCCAGCAATAGTTAGGTTGAAAGTTTTTAAAGAAATTAAAGAAGGGTGTATTGCTGGTCCTTTTCAACACCCTCCTTTTGAGAATTTCCGTATATCACCTTTGGGAGTGGTACCTAAAAGGGAGCAGAATGCATATAAATTCATAATTTGTCTTTTTCTAAGGGAGATTCTCTTAATGATGAAATTGACAATGCGCTCTGCTCAGTCTCATATGCAACGTTTGCAGAGGCGATTTTTGTGGGACTGGAGTGTTGTTGGCCAAGATAGATATACAATTTTAGGCTTTTGCCGATTTCGCCTTTAGCTTTCTATTCCTTAGGGATTTATTTTGAAGAGGCCTATTTTTTGACAAAATGTCTTCCCATGGTGTGTTCAGTGTTGTACTCATATTTTGAAGGGTGTTGTTCTTTTCTCCAATGGCTAATTTGTTTTCATTCAGGTAGAGATAGCATGGTCCACTACCTGGATGACCATTTGTGGGTCCTCCGGAGTAGATGATTTGTGTTAATTTGTTGCAGATATTGAGGGAGATTTCTGAGCACTTTCGAGTTCCATTGGCAGAGAATTATACATGTTTATCACTGCGTCTTTGGAATTCTAGGGTATTCAAAAAGATACTTGTATGATGTAATTCCGTTTGCCAGAGGATAAATTGTTGAAATTCAAATCTTTGTTGGGGTTATTTCTTAAAAAGAAGAAAGTTCTTCTGTAAGACATGCAATCTCTGTTAGGCTTCTTGACTTTTGCATGCAGGATCATGCCTCTGGGTTGTAATTTTTCGTGGTGCCTTTATCTCACTATATCTGGCGTGTTTTTGTCATTCACCTACATTAGATTGACAAGTTACCTTAAGGAGTATATGTTGCTTTGGGCCAGCTTCCTTGACATATACAATGGCCAGTCCCTTTATAAGGAGGATTTTATTTTTTGCACCAGATTTTTGATTGTTCACAGATGCGGCAGGTTCGAAAATATTCGCTGCCATTTGGGAATCACATTGGTGCTGTGCAGCTTGGCCTAAGTCATGGGTAGGTTAGAAAGTAGTTCTGCTGGAGCTGTTCCCAATTTTGATGGTGATGGAGCTATGGGGATCTGGTTTTGCAAATAGGATTTTGGTAGAGACGGCAATAAACTGCCTATCGTCCAGATCGCTTTTGGAAGTCAAAGTATTAAGGCAAATTTTTTTGGTGTTTAAAGTTCAATGTATGGCTCAAAGCCAAATACACTCCAGGTGCTTAAAATAACATAGCCGATAAGTTATCTTGGTTTTGGATAGAGCGATTTCGCCAGCTGATTTTGGAAACAGATATGGAAGGGATTTCATGTTTGGAGTATCCGTGGAACGTGATCGGCATCAGGTATCAAGAGCCATCAAAATTTCAGTCGCTGCCAAGACCTGGTCGAGTTATTCGCTGCCTGGAGGTGTTGGTTGTCTTTCGCAGATACAGTGTGCGTTGGTGGTAAGAGTCCATCAGAAGGGATGATTTTGCAGTTTATGGCATCCCTTATGCAGCAGCGTTTTTCATACAGCCATGGGCGGAAAACATCGGCTGGCTTTTTTTTCTGTAGTTTCATGCACGTCATATTTTTCAGAAAAACAAGCTCTGAAGGGGTACAAGTGGGTAACTTTTGTTGCAGATGACAGGAGGCTGATATTGTTGGAACTTTTGGGTAGGCTTTGTGAAGCAACATTGACAGTGTGTGTCTCTGAATTTAAAGCCCTATTGTTCAAAACAGTGTTTGTTATCGTTTTTCATGGGGCTGCATTTCAGAGCTGCTTTCGGGATCTGAAGCAGGTGGTTGCTGTGTTTTTTATGAGCAAGTGGCGGTAGAACATTCAGTAGTGCACTATTGGATCAGTGTGTTAGGGAAGGGTATTGGGATTACTTTAAAGGCCCAGGACAATAAGTTGGTATGTCCAGTGGAAGCCGTTCAGCAATTTTTGAGGGAAAGGGCGTTTTTTGGTACATCAAAATGCGGGGCCCCTCACCAAATATCAGTTTGATTTTGCCCTGCATAAATGCCTTAGGAGTTTGGGTTTGCATACATTTAAGTTCTCTTCTCATTCCTTTAGAATAGGAGCAGTGTCAGAGGTGGCCAGGAATGGTTTGGGAGAGTCGGCTATTAAGGAAATGGGAAGGTGGAAATCTGATTGCTTTAAAGGAGTTGTAAAGGAAAAAAAAAAATAGGCTGAAATTACTGTTTACAGGGTATAGAGACATAATAGTTAACCGATTCCTTTTAAAAATGATCAACAATAGATAAAAATCAATCATATAATGTACCTACAGTTCTAGTTTCGTTTTTGCCGTTTCCTGTCTCTCTGATGTACAGAGCCAGAGAGCCAATAGAGGGCAGTGATGGTTTGTAAAACGAAACTGGATTGGTGCTGAGGGGTTTTAGACACAGTAATCACACCTCCTTGATTAGTGACCACAGTGAGAAAGCTCCCAGTACTGTGGTCATCAGGAAACAGATAACCAGGAAGTGTGGAGATCAGAGAAGGATTACAGCAACATCAAAGCAAAAACAAACAATTGGGACATGAAACTATTACTGCAGTAAGGTAAAGGAAAAAAAAATCCTTTAGTGACCCTTTAAGCTATATACACATTATATATATATATATATATATATATATATATATATATATATATATATATATATATATATTTATATATATATATATATATATATATATATATATATATATATATATATATATATATATATATATATATATATATATATATATATATATATATATATATATATATATAGGCCTGATTTGTTTTTTTTTCAAT
Organism: Rana kukunoris; assembly: GCA_029574335.1. Lineage (NCBI taxonomy): Eukaryota > Metazoa > Chordata > Amphibia > Anura > Ranidae > Rana > Rana kukunoris. Next base: position 402,382,478 of record CM056052.1, read on the forward strand.
ACCCCAGGTCCGCCCCGTACAGTATGGATTCTGGAACATTCGTTTATTATTGAGCGTGTAAAAGAGTGTCTATACATATAGTTATTCCACAAATTTGTCTCTGCATCCGGAATCCTTTCAGCTGTATTGGAAGGGAGTGAGAGGCCTACAGCGGCATCAACCTTATTTTCAGTTATCTAGGTTCTGTCAGTTTTGGCCTATGCCAGATGTTTTGTTGTTGCATTTGGGAGGGAATGACTTGGGCAATGCCATAACGTTGGATTTGCTTTTTATGATCAAGAAGGATCTCCATTGTTTCACTCTTCTCCAGGTACAATTATAGTATTTGCTGAAATTATTCCTCGCTGCCTCTGTGCAGAGGAAAGTAATAGAAAAAAATAGAAAACGTATAGAGCTATGGAAAAGTTCATGCCTATAATTGGTGGGTTTTTATACCGCCACCTAGATCTGGAAGGTAGTATTCCAGGGTTGTACAGGCAAGATGGGGTCCACCTCTCAGATGTGGGTCTCAATCCTTTCAACCTAGGATTACAGAATGGGATTGAACAGGCTGAGGTATTGGGGTGGGACTGGGCATGATACTCAGGCCCAGCTTGTGGGTCATTTTATTTCCATGTTTAAAATTAGGTAATGTTGCTTGAATTCTGAAAACTAAGCATTTATAAGTTTTGGTTTCATTAAAGTTATACTGTTTTGATGGTCAATAAAGAAAATGATATGGTTATTTTCATATTTTAAACCAATACGTGTCGCAGTCATTATTTGTCAAACTTTTATTTAAGTTAGGTTGCAAGTGAAGTGATGGTGTGGCCTACAATCTCATGGAAAACGGGGCACAATATGAGCCCACTTACTTGGGATTGTGGCCATCCCATTATAGTATAAATACTGTTAATGTATTCCTTGTGTTAATAGCAGGTATTAAAAGTGTACTGCAGCTTTAAATCCAGGAACAGAAGCTAGCCAATAGGCTAGCAAATAGATTTCCCCATAGGGGAGAGCGGAGGAAAGACAGGGCGGGGATTACGGATGATCCCCGCTGAGCCGACGGGACACACACGGAGCAGACACAAAAACGGTCCGCTCCGTGTGAAAGGACCCCAAGTATGTTTATTTGGTTGTATCTGGAGTAAGTGATGATGTGGACATGTGTGGCCTAAATCTCATGTGTAAATAGGATGTTTTTTGGTTATTCTATCAAACCATAGAGTGAAACACATAAATCATCTCTCCCCTTCACTGTGATTGTTAGCTGATTTTATGGATACTTTATTACAATAAATATGGCATAAAAAAGATCTGTAAAAAAAAAAAAAAAGCCAGTACTGAGGGGCTGTATGAACGGTCAGTGCATTGGATGGTTAACCACTTAAGGACCAGGTCTATTTTTTTTAAACTTCTTGTTTACAATTTAAATTACCTTTTTTTTTGCTAGATAATTAATTAGAACCCCCAAACATTATATATTTTTTCTAAAACCTAGAGAATAAAATGGTGGTCGTTGCAATACTTTGTCACGCTGTATTTGCACAGCAGTCCTACAAGCGCACTTTTTTATATTAAAAAATTAGACATTTATAATGGGAAAGATTATGTCATGCCGGGTAAATTGATATCCAACATGTCATACTTCAAAATTGCGGCCGTAAGAACAAACTGTCACTTTTATCCCTATTACAAGGAATGTAAACATCTCTTGTAATAGAAAAAAGCATGACAGGACCTCTTAAATATTAGATCTGGGGTCAAAAAGATCTCATGTTTACACTTAAATGCAATAAATAAAACATTGTTCGCAAAAAATCCCAAAAATAAATAAAAATGTCCCTTTAAGAGTTATGGGCACAGGTGACATTTTGACATAGTTTCCGCCCTGCAATGGTATGGAGCCAGGTGGAGTCCATCTTCCCCTTACTCAGGATCTGGTCGCTTCTGACGGCTCCTGTAAGCGCGGGGTCCCTCCGCCATGCTGCGGTTAAAAGTGATCTTGTGGCGAATCCGCCACTGAGACTACTTTTATCTGAAACCAGACTGACAGTCAGGAAACCTGAGTAGTGAGTACCCGAATGCTGCGAGTACCCATGTATCGTATTGTTAAAGAGGGGGTTCACCCTAAAAAAATAAAAAATCTTTGTCTCCACTGACATTCAGCATACTAGCGTGAGCTACAGTATGCCTTTATTTTTTTTTCTGTGCTGTACTTACAGTTTAATCTGTTTTTTTTGTTTCAGACTCCGGGCAGGAAATAGGCGTTCCTATCAAGAGGGGAACATGATTGACGGCCGGCTATGGCGCGTCACGCGTTCCGAAAATAGCCGGAGTAGGACTCGGCTCTTCATGGCGCCTGCGCACAGACTAGGAGCTGACTGCGCAGGCGCCGTGAAGAGCCGAGTCCTACACGGGCACCTGCGCAGTCAGCTCCTAGTCTGTGCGCAGGCGCCGTGAAGAGCCGAGTCTACTCCGGCTATTTTCGGAATGCGTGACGCGCCATAGCCGGCCGTCAATCATGTTCCCCTCTTGATAGGAACGCCTATTACCCCGCGGTAGCCTGAAACAGACGAATAGATTAATCTGTAAGTACAGCGCAAAAAAATAAAATATAGGCATACTGTAGCTGACGCTAATATGCAGGATGGCATGGTACATAGTTGTTTTTTAGGGTGAACCTCCGCTTTAAGTATTAGTGTCAGGAAGCTTGTTTGTTAATTGGACTGACAGGGATTTAGGCGCTAAATTGAGGAACAGGACCTCCAAGGTAGTATTTTCAGAAATACAAACACATATATCTATATCTATCTATCCATCTACACACACACACACACATATATATATATATATACATACACACAAACACACATCATTGACATTTAATATGATTAGGGTAAGGAAACTCTATACAATGTAATCAAAATTTCAGAAACATTTAATTATTCCAATTGTGATGCATTTGTTACATATCAGGGATTGGAGTCTAATTTGCACAGGTAGAAAAGGGCTATGTGCGCTTGACTTCTGCACGTGTTAAAACCCCCTCTAAGTCAATGTATTTTTTTATCACCCCTTTTTTTTTTGGTGTGTGTGTGGGGGGGGGGGGGGGGGTAGGTTTAAAGACACGGAACCTTAGAGGTTTCAGATACTAAGATACTAAACAACGTACTGAAACGTACACAGGTAGCATACTTTATATGTATAAACTGCTGTAGAACAGGATTTCACCTTTCTTGCCAGTAACATCAAGTGGTTCAGGAAATATATTCCTTAACAACTCTTCTCCCAGCATATTTTTAGAAAGCCAGATAAAAAAAAAAAAAAAAAAACACATGGCAGTACTACAAAGCTTTTCACAGCCACCAATCAAAATGCATTATACGTTTGACTGTGACCTGTAAGGTAGAAATAAGAGGTTATGCAACCCATGCAACAAGTACATTACCTTTGTAATAATGGCCATATAATGCAGCAATTTTCTTTCCTGCAACCACGGGTGTGACAGTGTTGACAAGGGAATCCCTCTCGCCGAACCAATGTTTTCTCCCGGCAGGGGGTGGGGTAAGCCACATGGATTATTGCTAGTGCATATGACAGCCTCTAGCAATAATTATATATAAAATACATCAAGCTGGTTGCACCCAAGGTGGATGATCAACATTCACCCTGCCCATACATGGTTCGAATCTCGGCCGATTCCTGCTGAACCAGCTGAGATTAGAACCGACTTAAAGGGGCTGTAAAGACAAAAATATTTTCCTCTTAAATTAAAGTCTGACAGTAGCTGATAAAGTAAAAAGTAATGTTTTGCATTATAACTAGTTTGATACCTGTTGAAATCAAGCTGTTTTATTCACCTCCGTCACTCCTGAATCATTATTCTCACTGACTTCCTGGTTTGCGGTGCGCATTCTTTCTTGCTACATCACGGCCTAATGGGAACTACAGTTCCCACTAGGCTTAGCCTCCATGCCTGTGAGGGATAAGGGAGCATCTTCAGGCAGGGCTGTAGTCATAGGGAGGGGGTGAGCACATTCTGCTTTCCACCATGCAAAACTGCTCAGATGCTGGTGGAACGCAAGAAGAGGAGAGACAGGAAATGGCATTTTCAATCCTGGATTACTGTATTTTGAAGGTCAAAAGGAAAAACGAGGTAAGTGATATTTAAATGCTCTAGCTTACAGCAATCAATTGATCTAATAGAAATTGAACCTTTAGTGTTCCTTTAACTGTGGTATGCTCTCTGGATCCTGGCTGCAGTGGATTACACAAAAGACAGAACAAGGTAAACTATGAAAACTTTACGAATTGAGTCATTGACAAGCCACAGTGCTTGCTGAATGGCATTACCAACTCACTAATTGCTAACTAGTTTTGTCAGGGTAAAAGTAATGATATGCTTAAAATTTCGAAACGTAACCTCTGCCAATTAAAAAAATAAAAATAAACTTATTTTGGCAACATTTAGATTGGCAAACTTAGCAATTATATTTTGGGCTAGTTTATGTTCAAATTGCATAGTTTAGCATAGCAAGAATCATTGTTTGGAAATTTGAGGATCACTAAAGGAAAAAAAAAAAAATTCTGAAATGACTGTTTACAGGGTATAGAGACATAAAAGTTAACTGATTCCTTTTAAAAATGATTAAAAATAGATAAAAATCAATCATATAATATGCCTCTAGTTTCACTTTCGTTTTTAAACTGGTTTTGTGTTTATATGAAGTAGAGAGAGAGACAGAACAAAAACAAACAAATCCAGGGCAGTGTTTTGTTTTTAAATTTAATCCCAGGGCAGTGTTTTGTTTTTAAAATGAATCCGATTCGTTATGAGGAGTTTTAGACCCACAGCTTGGACCACAGTGAAAAGCTGCCATGAGATTTTTCATAAGGAGCCAGACAAGCAGGAAGTGTGGAGATCAGAGCAGAATTACAGTAACTTCAAAGCAAAAACGAACAATGAGAATATGAAAACAGCACTGCATTAAGGAAGCTATTTAGCTAAAAAAAAAAAAATCCTTTAGTGATCCTTATTAAGGTAATAATTTCTGGTATCAAGATTTTCTGAAACATTTACATTAGTGTACTTTGGATACCAGACCAGCTTTCATATTCTGTTTGAGTGTAAGAATTGTAGGTCACAGTAATAGTGGTTTTTGCTTTAACTCCTGCTCATCATATCCCGTTTGGTTATACATTCACAATCAGAACTGCAATTGGTCATGTTTCAAGCATTTCCAAAAGTTTTCCAGTTCCACAGAAAGTGTTGCATTGCACCAACTTGAGCCATCAGATGTCCAACACATATGAACACAAAAACAGCATGCTAGGTTTTATATAAAAATACAAAAAGGTATAAAAAAGGAGGCTTCTGCGCACAGTATCAAGCCCATCCCAGCTGCAAACAAAATGCAACATTTCAGATTTTTCACTTCCTAAACATATTCCGCCTAATGAAGAAGCAACATTACAGTTTTAAAATCCTTGTGGAATTCCCCAGGGTATCAAATTCATGAAGTGCTTGCTCCCATTTTGATATGTGGTTGCTATAAAGGGACATTTTTAAGGTGCTGGCTGTCAGCTCCACCTCAGGGTGAAGACCAATTTATGGGCATTGCCATGGAGCAGTTAGAGCACAGCATTGTAAACACCATGCACATGGAGTTGTACTACCACATTCTCACCGAGTTGCATCCTGTACTGTATATCGGATGTGAACCTAGCCCCACACCCCCTGTATGCTCCTCACCCCAGATCAGTAGGCAGGCGACTCTGGGCACTCGCTGCGACACCTTTATTGTGCTTGTTCTGTTAAAAAATGCCTTTTCCATGAGCACCTTGCATTCAAAAGCAAATAGAGGATTCAAATGGCTGCCATTTTTTTTTCTTGCTAGTTTCAGTTGAGGGACACACTAGAAGTCTACAGCTGTTATTCTGTGATGCTGGGCTTGTGGTGTATCTTCACTTTTAAAGGATGACTGGGTAACCCCTGCTGGCATGCCTGCTCTCAATTTACAGGCATACATGTCGCAATCAGGGAGCTCTCTCAGAAAAACAGTGGGGCCTTGATGAGGCAGTGTAGCTTCCAAATATACCGGCAGGCATATGCTACTAAAATCTCTATCTCCATCTATCACACAAATACAAAAGTTGAGGATTAATACATTAAGATTAAAGTGGACGTAAACCCACTCATCCTGCATGTATCCTTACCTGTCAAATGTCTCCCCTCTGTCTGTTATAAGAACTGAAAAACTGCAGATTCTGTGGGTGAATCTGTTGTCTGGCACTCGGTGGGTGGAGTCGTGATGTCAGTAGACTCCCCGCCCATCTTAACACTCCCCTTGTAAACATGCATTTTGTCCTGTGTATTTCTTACACTAAATTCTGCTATGATCACCAACATCCAGTCAATACCAGAAAAGTAACCACATGACTTCTGAAAAGGAGTGGGGGTGGGAATTAAAAAATAATGTCGGTCTCCAGGCTAGTGCATGAGATATGTAAATAACCTGTCTTTCACAGCAAGGGGGAGGAAAAGTTTTCTCCTGTTTGTCCGTTTATTTCACTGAAAAAAAGAACAGAGGATTACTCAGAGCTGGATTAACTCTTTGTGGCAAGACTGGGCACAGACGATAGAAAATATTTTACTCTACACTGACGGCAAAAAAAACAAAAAAAAACGGGTTTACATCCACTTTAATCTAAACTGATTTGTATTTGTATCAGTAATTTAGCAAGAAACTGGTTTTCTCGTCTTCCTTTGAGTTTCATCCATTTCCACAATGTCAATGTGTGCCAACAAAATCTTAATCTCCATCTCCAGTTACATAAAAGCTTGTAACTTTTTTCTGGGTACATTGTTAAAAAAAAAAAAAAAAAAAATGTATATATATGTCAGTAATGCAAAGTATCTGCAGCCTGGCTGAATCTACAACCTTGTTTAACAAATTGGTTCCAACTGACTGATTAGCTAAACCATGCAATGCTGAGTAAATGCCACTTTGCAGGGTAAACACATAATTCATTAAAGTTAATATATTCATAAAAGGCCATCAACAAGAACATGTTTCAATCCTGATCATTTATTTTAGGCATGCATATGCCATTTTTAAAATAGATGGATGTCAACATTTTTAGTTAAACACAAGTAGGGTTCCAATGTATTGAATATATTATAAATGATGTATGCGTGTGAAGTTTTGCCTACAGTGGTAAGGGTTAGACACTCTGAAGTCCCTTTAATGTGGTTTGTCTCATTTGGGGGGAATTTTGTACTGGTAACTACGGATGAGCAAACTGGGCAAAGTTTGTTTCATAGGAAGTTTAGCAAACCCAGAACACAACACCAAACCCGATTGATGTCTATAGGCGAGGAATCATTTTTTATTTCTTTATCCTAAATTAAGGACTACATGACTATGTCTCTTATGACTAGTTTGATAACCTAAATTGTTTGACTTCTGCTATATATGCGATAGCTGTTATTAAAAAAGAAATAAAAATCCTAAGTTAAACTTATCCGAACCTCTTCACCTGCAGGCCCCCCCCCTCTTCACATCATAGCCAAAAGCGAATATCAGTATATTCTGACAGCAGGGAATTGTTCCCATTGGCAGAATACAATAGATCAGTGCAAATAAATACCCAGTCACCTAGAATGTGTGGATGGGGGAATCGGGTCATATATATTTTTTTTTGCATTCAACCCTGCTGGTAGAACAAAAAAGAAAAAAAGACTAGTGTATGGGCCACCTTAAGCTGGCCATACAATATACAGTTTTCTTATTCAATTTCTTATTGATTTACCTTCAACTATGTAGTGTAAAGGCCTGTCTGCTTACAAAAGAGTGCCTTGAAAAAGTATTCTTATCCCTTGAAATTGTCGCCTTCATCATGATACAACCAAACATTTAAATGTATTTTATTGTGATTTTATGTCATGTAGCATGTATTTGTGAAGTGGAAGGAAAATGATAAATCATTTTCAATTTGTTTTACAAATATCTAACAAGTGTGGCATGCATTTGTATTCAGCCCCCCTAAGTCAATACTTTGTAGAACCACCTTTCGCTACAATTACAGCTGCAAGTCTCTTTGGGGATGTCTCTACCAGCTTTTCACAACTAGAGAGTGAAATGTTTGCCCATTCTTTTTTGCAAAATAGCTCAAGATCTATCAGATTGGATGGAGAGCATCTGAAAAGCAATTTTCAAGTCTTGCCACAGATTCTGAATTGGATTTAGGCCTGGACTTTGACTGTGCCATTTTAACACACGAATATGCATTGAGTGAAACCATTCCAAGTAGCTCTGGCTGTATGTTTAGGGTTGTTGTCCTGCTGCAAAGTGAACCTCTGCCGCAGTTTCAAATCTTTTGAAGACTAACAGGCTTTCTTCTAAGATTGCCCTGTATTTGGCTCCATCTATCCCCCCCCCCCCCATCAACTCTGAACAGCTTCCCTATTCCTGCTGCAGAAAAGCATCCCACAACATGATGCTGCCACCACCATGTTTCACAGTGGATATGGTGTGTTCAGGGTGATGTGCAGTGTTAGTTTTCCATCACACAGTGTTTTGCATTTAGGCCAAAAAATTTAATTTCAGTCTCATCTGACCAGAGCACCTTCTTCCACATGTTTGCTGCATCCCCCACATGGCGTCTTGCAAATGGGACTTCTTATGGTTTTTTTTTTTTCTAACAATGGCTTTCTTCTTGCCACTTTTTCATAAAGGCCAGATTTGGGGAGTGCACGACTAATAGTTGTCCTGTGGACAGATTCTCCCAACTGAGCTGTGGTTCTCTGCAGCTTCTCCAGAGCTACTATGGTAAGTCAACAGTGACTGCTTATCTGATTAATGCCTGGCAGTTTAGTCGGACAGCCATGTCTTGGTAGGTTTGAAGTTTTACCATACTCTCCATTTTCGGATGATGAACAGTGCTCCGTGAGATGTTCAAAGCTTGGTAAAAAAAAAAAAAAAAAGTATAACCCAACTCTGCTTTAAACTGCTCCACAACTTTATCCCTGTCCTGTCTGGTGTGTTCCTTGGCCTTAATGATGCGGTTTATTCACTAAGGTTTTCTAACAAACCTCTGAGGGCTTTACATAACAGCTGTATTTATGCTGGAGATTAATTTACACACAGGTAGACTATTAATTTGGCGACTTCTGAAGGCAATTGGTTCCACTAGATTTTAGTTAGGGGTATCAAAGAAAAGGGCGCCGAGTACAAATGCACGCCACACTTTTCAGATATTTGTAAAAAAATTAAAACCATTTATTTTCCTTCGACTTTACAATTATGTGCCACTTTGTGTTAGTCAATCACAAAACCCATTAAAGTTTTTTGTTGTAACATGACAAAATGTAGAAAATTCAAAGGGGTACAAATACTTTTTCAAGGCACTGTATGGCTTTGGTAAATTTTAAGGAAAACTATACAATAAAATTGTATAATGCATGGCCAGCCTTAGGCTACACTCATATGTGGTCATATTCAAAACCTCTAAAACTGCAGTATTGCAAGTTTAAAGGTTTTTTAAAAAAAGTGGTGAATGGCAGATGCTTATCCAATGCCCCTTTTAAACAGCCTTGTTTACCTTAATTGTATTATGACACCAGCACTACTACTTTAAACTAGTGTTACAAATCAGCACTAAGGTTGGATTATAGTAACCAAAAGAGTGTACTTCTGTGTTAACTAAACAATGCTTCATGAAAGCATAGATTTAGAAACCACTGGGCTAAGGTGTTAGAGATGAATATAACAATAGAAAAAGGTATGCATACTAGCACATAAAATGTTCAATTAGCACCAAGATGCAGGAGGCATCATATAACTTGCTGACTGACTGGTATGCCACCCCGGAAAAACTCCATGTCTGGAATGCTCAGACATCAGACTTATGTTGGAGATGTGGCAGCGGCACAGGCACTCCAATATACATTTGGTAGCACTGTCCTCACCTGGCAGCATTCTGGAACCAGGTTAGAGATCAGATCAAAACACATCCCGAGACCAAGATAGAACTCTATGCTGTCTGCTGCCTTCTCCACATCTCGAATGTTGCAAAAATTCTCTAACCACACACTTGCTGAACGCAGCCAAGGCGCTGTTGCCCATAAACACGAGTGCCCTCAATACCTGAATGGCTGACGTGGGTGGCTGAGATCTGCGAAATAGAGTACACACTCGCTCAGGCCTTGGTTAGGGTGGATAGCTTCCACAAAACCTGGTCGCCTTGGTTTTCCTTCCGCTACTCAGACAACTACGGAGACTTGATTGCTTGCAAATAACTTAACCATGCCTACCTTCTTTCTATTACCCTTAGCCCTCTCTACTTTATCCCATTCTGTCTGTTCATTTTGCTTTAATAAGTTTTATGTAATGTATAGATCCATTTGATTATTCCTGAACGTATACTTCAGTGATTGGACAAAATGTGAAGATTGTTATGACTTTGTCACACGCTTACGTGAATAACAGATATGTCATATGATTGTAAATCAGTATATTCCTTAGATTGAGGTTAGATCTATTTTTTTTTTCCCTTTTTCAGCCGAGATAATTACATATGTGAACACCACCACAATTTTCTGTGGGATTTCTATACATGTTTTACACACTACGTATTTCTTTTGAACCTCAATAAACCTTTGAGGCTGGGTTCACACCTATGCAAATTGGTTGCGGCTTAAACCGCATCCAATGTGCATAATATTATAAAATACATTGTTTTCAACGAGGCTGCTTCACATATGTGCGAAGCATTCGCACTGTGCATTGCCGAAAAAAATGTGTGCCTTTTCTAGGCATTGAGGTCAGGTGTGAATTCAGGCCCATTATCTTCTATGGACACGCATCTGATTTGCACATGTGTTTATTTCTCATCAGGATTTCTCTCATTCACCTCAATACACTTCCCCCCTCCCCTCTCCCAGGTCTCCAAATTCGCAGCTAAAAATGGAGATGATCTGCTGAACAGTTCATTGATCTCTCTACAGAGAAGAAAAAGAGCTGAAATTTGCATCGCACAAGTGTGAATCCAGCCTAAATGTTTAAAAAACAAACAAAAAAACAATGCTTCATGAAGTACTGCCCCAAATACTATAAACACTCTTCAAGCTAGGTCATCTCATTGTTTTATACTTTGCCCCTTAAAAGGATAAAGAGGCTCAACACCACAAAATGTTGGATGTTCTTTTTAAAAAATGTAGCATTTCTCACAGTGGATGAATTTCCAAACAATAATATTAAATTATTATAGTAATTTCCTGCTTTGGGAAGATCCACCACCAATTCCTCTTCAACCTCTGCAACCACAAACAAGGCCACATATGAAATCTACTTTAATTTCTCTACCTCTATTTATTTATTGGTAAACCAAAATGTAATACACACTTGCTCAGAGTCCATCTTATCTTCCAACAACTATAAGATCGCTGTTTTTCTTCCCAGCCCCTTCATGCTGCTCTCTATCCACAGACATTATTTATAGTCCAGTCTCCCCTTTGACATGAAAAATGATACTAGTTACAGGAGAGAGCTCTGTAATTTAGTATAGCCAGGCACTTGTCAGTTACAGAACACTCTTCACATCTTTACAGTTATAGCTTAATAAATTATACTCTGCAGGGTGCTAATTTTCTGGGGCAAAAAAAAAAAAAGGCCACCCTTTCTCGGACATAAAAACTTTACAGTTGTGTAAATACAAAGGGAACTAAAGGGAGAGGTTTCAAGACGTTTGGATTTCCCTTTTTTGTTATGCAACCTAAGATGAGATCATTGCGGTTATTGAAAATCTATTCCACCAACTTGAGATAGAAGCTTAAAAAAAAAAAGAAAAGTGCTTTTTTTTTTCCTGGGGTCCCAAATAATGCACAGTTTGTTTTTTAATCCAAATTTGATTGCAGTGGTTTCCAAACTGCTAGAAGAGTAGGATAATAGCTTTTCATACCTTTGCTAGGTACATATTTTTTAAAAGGAAAACTATCTCTCTGCCCCCACCTTGTTGTCATAATCAGTCACCTAGGTGTGAGTGGCACAAGACAATTTGTAAAATGTGTAGAAAACATAAATGCGACCTTAAAAGTTTTAAGGGTAATTTTTGGTCAAAATGTCGATGCTGTCGTCTAGGGCCGAAAGAACCAATTGATTATGAAAATAGTTTTAAACTATTTTCATAACCAAATCGGTCAGCCGACTAATTTTGTATTTACATATCCGGAAAATACAGTGAAGCACACATACAAGTACACCGTTCACACATGTCAGTGGGTGCCTGAAAACTTGTAGTCCTGGGCAGGAAGAGGTGAGTGGTTCTAAAGGCAGAAGTTTTTATACCTTGCTACAGGGGCACTCTATATTATACTTTGCAGGGTGCTATTGGAGGATCAGGGCTGCTCTGTGCAAATTCATTACAGAGCACAGGTAAGTATGACATGTTTGTTTTTTAACTTTAACCACTTCTCTACCGTGGGTGTTTTTCAGATTTGGTGTTTACAAGACTAAAACTGTTTTTTTTTGCTAGAAAATTACTTAAAACCCACAAACATTATATATATATTTTTTTCTAACACCCTAGACAATAAAATGGCGGTCATTGCAATACTTTTTGTCACACCGTATTTGCGCAGCGGTCCTACAAGCGCACTTTTTTGGGAAAAAATTAACTTTTTTGAATTAAAAAATAAGACAGCAATAAATTTGGCCCAATTTTTTTATATATTGTGAAAGATAATGTTACGCCAAGTAAAATGATACCCAACATGTCACGCTTAAAATTGCGCCCGCTCGTGGCATGGCGTCAAACTTTTACCCTTAAAAATCTCGATAGGCGACGTTTAAAAAATTCTAGAGGTTGCATTTTTTGAGTTGCAGAGGAGGTCTAGGGCTATAATTATTGCTCTACCGGTCGCGGCGATACCTCACTTGTGTGGTTTGAAAACCGTTTTCATATGTGGGCACTACTCGGGACGGGAAGCTTTAAAAAAATGTTTTTCTTATTTATTTTATTTTATTATTTTTTACACTGGAAAAAAAAAAATGATCACGTTTATTCCTATTACAAGGAATGTAAACAACACTTGTCAAAGCATGACAGATCCTCTGTCAAAGCATGACAGATCCTCTTAAATATGAGATCTGGGGTCAAAAAGACCTCAGATCTCATATTTAGACTAAAATGCAAAAAATAAAAATAAAATTTGAAACTGTCATTTTTTCAAAATACAAAAAAAAAATGTTTCTTTAAGACGCTGGGCGGGACTGACGTTTTGACGTCACTTCCGCCCAGCAGAGCTATGGGGACGGGTGGGGGCAATTTTTCCCTCTCTCGCATCCCCAGTCAGGCGCTACCGACGGCTCCGGTAAGCGGCGCAGGGCGTGGGAGAGCGGTGGGAGGGGGGGCCTCTCCCCCCGCCGATAACGGCGATCTCACGGCGAATCCACCGCGGAGACCACCGTTATGTTTACAGGACTGCTGGCACTAAAGATGGATATCTCGGTTGTGGCAGCAGCTGCTGCCGTTACCGAGATATCCACCTTCAAAGTGCCGCCGTATAAACTTGTTCAGCGGTTGGGAAGTGGTTAAAGATGCAGGGAAGATCAGCATCTGAAGCCAGAGAAGGTGGAGGCTGATAGGCTGGAGGGAATAGAAGGCATTGTAATTATAATTTAAGTAAACTTTTACCAGTATTGTGCAATTTATTTAAAATCCAATCCATGAAATAAAAAGGGCTCAGCTTTCAACACTACTTTAATATAAAAAGATTTAGATCTCCCTTCCACCCTTCATATAGCTTCACGTCTGACTTAAAGGAGTTGTAAAGGATTTTTTTTTTTTTTGCTGAAATGACTGTTTACAGGGTATAGAGACATAATATTTAACTGATTCCTTTTAAAAACAATTACAAATAGATAAAAATCAATCATTTAATGTACCTCTAATTTCGTTTTTGCATGTTTCCTGCTTCTCTGCTATACAGAGACACAGAGCCAATACAGGGCAGGGATGGTTTGGAAAACGAAACCGATTGGTGCTGTGGGGTTTTAGACAGTAATCACACCTCCTTGATTAGTGACCACAGAGAGAAAGCTCCCAGTACTGTGGTTATCAGGAAACAGACAACCAGGAAGTGTGGAGATCAGAGAAGAATTACAGCAACTTGAGAGCAAAAATGAACAATGAGGACATGAAAACAGCACTGCATTAAGGTAAAGAAAGCTATTAAGATAAAAAAAAAAAAAATCTTAAACTTTAAAATGCCCATATATCCTACTGCTGGGTGTATTTATTATAGGGTTGTCCCGATACCACTTCTTTAAGACAAGTACCGATACGAATTACCGATATTTCTTTTTAACGTCATGTGGCAGTTTCTCAGACAGTGTCTACTGCTGGCATACTGTGGCCGAGTGCAGGGTATACCAAGATGGGTGTCAGGATTTTTAAGCACTGACGGCAACACGGACCGTCACTTCCGTTACCGAATGTGGCACTCTGGTCGCCGATCCTGATGGATTATGCGGCTGCACCCTGCCAGCTTACCTGCTTGAGGACCCGCTCGACCCTCCACTCCGCCTGCTGACTCCGCCCACCGCCTCTGTCCTATCCAAGGGATTGGCTAGCGCATCGGGAGCAATTGTGCTAGTACAAGTACTCGCACAAATGCTCGGTATCGATACTAGTATCGGTACAACCCTATTTATTATTTTATATATATATATATATATATATATATATATATATATATAAATATATATATATATATATATATATATATATATATATATATATATATATATATATATATGCGTGATAAAAGGAATATATATTATTACTTTCACTGTTGCACAGTATAAAAGAACCCCATATAGTAGCGAGTATCTGCTCTTTTTGTACTACAAATGGCTTTTTTTTTTTTTAACCCAGCCCCTTCATTTAACATGGTTCCCTACGGGACAAATACACATGAATTTTTTTTTCAGCCGCTGCGTATTTGGAAATGGTTGAGGACTTTTTTCAATGCAAAACAGTTTTTTTGCTTGTTTGGTTCAATAGACTTAAATGGAGAAGCTGCAGAGAAGCATGTAATGCGTTTTTGCCTCAATTTGCGTTTTTTAATCTGCCCAACAAACTGGCAAAAAACAAAACAAAAAAAAAACAACAAGCATGAAAAAATGCAGACGTAAAATAACGTGTGCAAAACCACATATTTACCACTGCATAGAGATATTTAAGAGTACATTTATTTTTTCTTTTCATATTAACTAAATTCTACACCACACTTTACAGCAGTCCATTTTTTTTTTAAGTCAGCAGCTACAAATACTGCAGTTGCTGCCTTTTAAAATATGGACACTTACCTGTCCAGGGCGCCCGCGATGTCGGCACCCAAAGCCGATCTGTCCTTCGGCTCTCGGGAGGAGGTGCCACCATCTTCGGCAGGGGGGAAGCCTTGCAGCTTCACAGCCTGGTTCCCTACTGCATGTGCGCGAGTTGCGCTGCGCGTCCTCCCTGTTCTCTGATATCTTCTGGGACCTTTGTGTCTCCCAGAAGACAGCTGAAGAATGGAGGAGGGGCCGGACATGGTGTAGATATTTGTGGATACTGAGGCTAGCTATACGCAGAAGCAAATACCTGGCTTAGACAGGCAACTGCTTCACCCCTATATATGTGGACACCAGAAGGGGGGGGGGGATTCTGAAAAGCATAAGTTCCATTTTTGGGTGGAACTCTGCTTTAAGGTTATTATCCGATCAAAACAATAAATTGGTCAACTAGTCGATTATGAAAATAATTGTTAGTTGTAGCCCTACTTCATCCATTTAGGGATTCCTAAATGGATAACACATAGTTGCATTAAACCAAGCATGTGTGAGGTGGTGTTTTTTTATTTTTTTTGATACTGAGTTTTTATTGTATTTATAATACACCTTATGCAGCATTTCAAATAAACAAATCAAACAGTTTGCAAAGATATCTGACAGCTTCCAATAGAAAGGATTGATATCAATAATACAAATGCATCCTCAAACATATAACTCAGCGCATTGCTATGTATCATAGAGCCGACATATTGTTAGCAAGTACAAAAATCTGCAATAGGTACCGTATATTGAAGAACAAACTAGCAAACTAGTTAGGAACTCTAAGGCCGCGTAGAGATGAGGAGACATGTCTGCTCAAACATGTTCGATGGACCGTTTCCAGCGGACATGTCTCCTCAGATTTTGGTCGGATTGTGTGTACACACCATCGGACGAAAATCCCCTCTGACTGAGGATGCGGTGACGTTGACGCTGCCATGTCACCACTCCAGGAAGTAAAATACTTCCACGCATGCGTCGAATCCATTCGACGCATGCGGGAGATTTATGTCCGCTGGTTAGGCGTACTAACCAGCGGACATGTCGGACGGACAGGTTTCCAACGGACAAATTTCAAAGCATGCTTTGAAATTTGTCCGCTGGAAAAACCTGTCTGCTAGCCCATACACACAATCGAATCTGTCCGCTGAAACTGGTCTGCGGACCAGTTTCAGCAGATATTTTCAATCGTGTGTACGCGGCCCTAAGGTGTTAGTAGTCCAGTAAGAGAATCTCCAGAATATTAAATAAGCTATCCTAGCAGGCGATTAGTTATGTGGTCACATGGTACTATACCCATCTACATATCGAAAAATGTAAAGCTATCTAGGTAAAATACAATGTCCTAATGTAATGACATTCCAAAAATCAGAACAAACAAAAACAGGTTTCAGGTAAGTAATTCACACAAGTACCAAAATACATCAACCCACTGTGCCCATACCCTATCAAATTTACAAGGACATCCTTGTGCTTCATAGGTTAGTTTATAAATTGGTAATACGTGATTAATCAGGTTCTTCCAGAGGTTAATAGGGACAATCTCTCCTGTGTAGCACCTCATTTTCCTGGCATAAAATAACGGGTACTGAAGAAATTGTTTTTGATGGGAGCTCAGATCTATCCCCTCCATGACCCCCAGTATACACCAAAAAAAAAAAGCCTTTTCATGACAGTTGACGGCCCTAAAGATATTAGAGGACCGAGTCCAGTCCACAAGCCTTTCTGTCTGACTAGTGCAGACCTAGATGTTTAGCAACAGAGAGGCTATTTATCTGAATTTGTAGAGTAAGAATGGGCACCAATACTAAATCATTGCAGCCAGCAAAACTGAACGCTTCAAACCCAAACCATCAATTTCCAGTGCAGGTTTAAATGTGATTTTTTTTTTTCCTTTAATATGAAACTAAGACAGCTGTTGATGCATTTTGATAAATGAGAGCCCTACTCTTCTATCTGAAGCCGATTTAATATTCAGTAAATATAAACATCCTTGGGATGGGAGTTTTGCTGTTAATCATAAGTGTATGCAATAGAATACACTATGGAAAGGTAAGAATTAATGGTCACATTTTTTTTCACATGTTCCAATATAAATTTACAAAAATTTCTGTTAGCAGACAAATTTATCGTATTTAAGATTTAAACAAATTTATCGTATTTAAGATTTAAACAATCAGTTTAATATATATTCTAATTGAATATAGAATTGATCATTTAATATACATTACTTTAAAACAGTTTCCTGGGCTAGATTTCAAAGTATATGATGCTCTAGGATCAGTAAGCTAGTTTATTAAGTTTGGATACATAATAATTTCTTTCATGAATATGATCATGTCAGCAATTCAGATCACTCTGAATATGAAGTCAGCTATGGACCCCCTCTGAATGTGAATACGGTGTCATGAAACCCAAAGGAATGTGGAATATACAGTAAATGAATGCAAGGAAATGCCTTCATATTAATCACATGACTGTTCAGCAATGAGTGCCCTCTAATTGCCTTTATTGTTTAAACTGCTTTAGCGAGAGTGGATGTTTGCATTTAAGTAATCAACGGATTCTTTTTTTGTGTTTGCATAATGAATTTATTGTAACTCTATAACAAAAGCTCATAGACCTAGTTAAGCATTTTTAACTGATGTTCAGCTGTGTGTATCTCTGAGTATTCTGTTGGTTTGGGTTACCAGGTTTGGAATGGATTTTCCAAGTTTAAAAAATTAATAAGACGTGTTGTGTTCAGGTATGTTTTAGGCCAGGTTCACAACTAGGAGTTTGATTTATTAAAACAGTGTACAAAATCTGTATAGAGACCAAAGAAATCAGCTTTATTTTTTGTTAAAACTGAACAAGCTATTAGATGCCGATTGGCTACCATGCACCAGATTTTGCACTTTTCAGTTTGATCCGATTTCAAAGCACACCAAATACACGTTTTAGACATGAAATGGTCCGTACAGAAAAAACAGGCAGTCAGTCCTCTTGTTGTGCATTGTGTTTTAAACCACAGGGGTGTTTACTTTAACCACTTGGAAAATATGGGACAGACTTAATGCCAGTGGGGCCTTGGCACCTCCCATCTCCCCGCTGTTTTCTCTGGGTAGCTTTCTCTGGTTTGATCCTGGGGGAAGATATTTCCTTTTTTAAATGATGGAAACGTGATGGCAATACTTTTTGAAACTCTATGTGATAGCAGTAAAAAGTAAAACACATCCTTTCCCCGATATATATACGTTTTTATTGTCTATATATTCTATTCAAGGTCCTTCTTTTTTATTAAAGGCCAAGAAAAGCATTTAGGCTGGATTCACACATATGCATTTTTTAGTGCTTTTTGCAGACTTGCACTACAGTCCATTTACCATGGTTTCCTATGGAACACGTTCTGTAGTGAAAATTTGCAAAATGCAAATTTTGGATTTGCTAAAAATTCCAATCTTGTGGTACAAGGCTTTCCTCCTGAATGGCCATTATGTTATTGGGCACTTCCCTCAGATTCTGAAGGGGATCCCTACATCTAGATATCCAGTTATTTGGTCAACATATCCTAAGAAACCTCAAACCTATCAATTGTGTCCCCCGCCGTTATTTGCTTCAGGACACACAAATCTCACAAAAATAATAATAATAATTTATAATGCCACCAAATGTCTTATTCCTAGATTTTAGAAAAAGAAAGTAAATAAGATAACAGAGGCTGGTGGGTGTTTACAGCCCAGGATAAATACAAAACTATGACGACATTTGGTCTAGGTGGATTATTAGTCCTGCAAGTTTGGTATGGCATCAAAGATTTTGTGACCTGACATAGCAAAAGTCTCTGGTGGTTTGGTTCTGCAAACATATGGTCTGCATTGATGGATACTCACTTTTGCTGTCAAAGTGATGTGTTTGGGAGTGAAAAATTCAAGCGCGCCATTAGAATAAATTGTACCTTCCACTTCTATACCCCCAATAGCATTATAGGGTACATATTATTTTCCCAGCTACATGTGATTTCTAGGGGTGCATCAAATGTAAAGTTTGGTGCCAAAACTGAAATTTCATGATGCACTTGGTCGAAAAGAAAAAGACAGTTTTTAAAAATGATATATATTTTTTATATGGAACCATTATATTTGACTTTTAAAACAATATAAATTTAAATTGATATGAATTTATTGTCAGCCATTATCCGCACCATTAAAGCAAGAAAAGCTCAAGAAAAATGCATCCCTTTAAGTTATATGTATGCAATCACACTGGTCCGTTGCGCTTCCGTTCTGGTGTTAAAAATCTTGCTGTATTTTTGGTCAGTGAAAAAAAAAAAAAAATGCACTAAAAATGTACCACTCCATTGAAAAACGCAGCTTGAAGACATCAATAACGAACCAGTGTTACAGTTTTGATGCAGATTTTGAGTCACGTGACCTATGAAGCACAGTAAAATTGCAGTAAAAAATAAAATTGCTGCAAAATGCCGAAAACACCATTGCAATAGAAGAGGATCTGGTCTTCTGCCTGGTTTAGCTCAGTGTGGACTCAGAAAAGGCAATAATCCTGCAAATACACTTCTGTATATGTGAAGTATCTCCAGGGCCTCCATTTGTCTCTAAATTGTTGTTCAGAATTCTGTTTAGCTGTCAATTTCTCCATATGGTGGATACCATTGATTTTAGGGTACCATGGGACTGTAGTTGGTGGCTGGAGCAGGAAAGCAAGCCTTTGCTGCACTGAGTAACTGCATAGCAAGAGGTTTTTTGTACTTCCGAAGGGTCAGTCAGGTAGAGTAGACATGAGGTGTAGGACCAAAAAATATGGAATATTGTGCCCACCTCCACCTTGCACCAACACATACCAGGGATAGCACTATCCATCTTGTGGAGTACATAAGATACCCTGTATTCTATGCATTAAGATAAAAAGCCTTCTGTGTGCAGCGGCCCCCCTCAGCCCCCCTAATACTTATCTCAGCCCCATCTCTATCTAGCGAAGTCCACCAGTCCCGCCTCCCTTGGCCATCCAGGACTCTCCCTGCATTTTGATTGGAATGTACTTTAGGCTCTCACATATAACAACCAAAACGTACTTGTATATACCAAAACAAGCTTAATTATGGAAATATACAACCTATAGGAAACTAATCATCTACCGTATTTATTGGTGTATAACATGCACCCTAACTTTAAGAGGGAAGTTTCAGGAAAAAAACTTCCAACAGCCCCCTGCGTATAACACGCAGGCACAGTTTATCCTCTATTTTTAGGGTAAAAAAGTCAGTGTTATACGCCAATAAATACAGTTTTTAAATTATTTAGCACGTTGTATCATCTGTAATATATTTTTCATTCTTGAAAAATGAAAAGCAAAAGTTAAGCTACAGGGTAAATCTACTTTGCTCACAAGCTCCAATGATTTCAAAAAATAAAAATCAGACTCAGCGTCGTTTAACAGTGAATTCAGTCACCAATAAGTTTTGATTCGGCTGCTTCCACATTTAGATACAGTCAATAACATGCAAATAAAATAGCAATAACAAAATTGGCCAGAAACAATAGAAGCCAATAACATAAAAGCAAACAGATAAAAGTAAGCCAATGCATGTTTTCTGTCAGCTGCACAAGTGCCCCACCACTACCAGGTGTGCTACTATGCTTTTTTCTATTACAAGGGATGTTTACATTCCTTGTAATAGGAATAAAAAGTGATCATTTTTTTATTGTTTTATTTTAGTGTTAAAAATTGATGAAATAAATAAAAATAAATACGAAAACAAAAAAAAAATTGTTTAAATCGCTCCGTCCCGACGAGCTCGCGCGCAGAAGCGAACGCATACGCGAGTAGTGCCCGCATATGACAACGGTGTTCAAACCACACAAATGAGGTATCGCAGCGATCGTTAGAGCGAGAGCAATAATTCTAGCCCTAGACCTCCTCTGTATTTTAAAAAATGCAACCTGTAGAATTTTTTTAAACGTCGCCTATCAAGATTTTTAAGGGTAAAAGTTTGACGCCATGCCACGAGCGGGCGCAATTTTTAAGCGTGACACGTTGGGTATCATTTTACTCGGCGTAACATTATCTTTCACAATATGTAAAAAAAATTGGGCCAAATGTATTGTTGTCTTATTTTTTCCAAAAAAAGTGCGCTTGTAAGACCGCTGCGCAAATACGGTGTGACAAAAAGTATTGCAATGACTGCCATTTTATTCTCTAGGGTGTTAGAAAAAAATAAATATAATGTTTGGGGTTTTAAGTAATTTTATAGTAAAAAAAAATGTTTTAGTCTCATAAACACTGAGTCTGAAAAACAGGCTCGGGGCTAAAGTGGTTAACATCGGTGATGCAGTTTTGATATTTAATTTTGAAACCCTAAAGATTTAGTGGAGTAGTGTGGGGTGTACCAACATGGCCTCCGCTACCTTCCTACTGCTGGCATCGAGCAGCTTTCAAAATGTAACATCAAAACAGCATCACAGATGTCATAATATATTTATATACAATCACTTTATTGCAACAAAAAAAATCTGAAATTCAAGACCTAGCTGGGTGTAGTAAGATGTCTGCTGCCGCCTTCCGACAGCAGGTTAGCAACGTCCCTTCCTTTACCTAATCTGACTAGTTCCCTGTTCTGACAGAACACAGGCTAAAGCAATTGAGCAGATTTAATAATATATATTAAGTAAATATGGTTTATTAAATTACACAAACCGCCCAAAGAAATAATTTGAGTGCAGTAATAACTGCATAGATCGTATTAGCATGATTTGGTCAACCAATTACTGCTTTAATTAGATGTGCGCTGTTGCAGGTAATTTATTAATCTACAGCAGATGCATAACAGATCCTAAAAAAAGGTCTAAGCATGTAAATAAAAAGTCAGTGAGAAATGGGCAGACTCCACGAATTTAGGTATATTTGAAGAGAAAGAATGTAATTAAACTACAAAAAAAAATCCAATTAGCCTGAAACAATCCACATCCAGAAAGAAAGTGGGAGAAAAACAAATGAATCTCACAAGCTGGATTACTTTAGGAATGATCTGCCAAAAGGATTTCATTCATTCCTTTTAGGATGGATTTATCGTCACAAGCTTGACCTCTTGTAAACTCCCATGACCAAACGTAGAAACAGAGACTCGGTTTGTAAGGCTCTGTAAATTATACTTCCTTCCCATTTCAACACCCAAGGCACAGTCCAAAGGTTTTCCGACAACAAAACAGGATACAGGCAAACAATAGAAATTCACACACTTCTGGAAATTATCAAGATCAATTGTGAGGCTAATAGAATACTATGGGAGTTATGTCCAGGGCCAAGGCCGAGATTTCTGATTAACCACTTAAGACCCGGACCAATACGCTGGTAAATGACCCAAGGTGTTTTTGCGATTCGGCACTGCGTCGCTTTAACAGACAATTGCGCGGTCGTGCGACGTGGCTCCCAAACAAAATTTGCGTCCTTTTCTTCCCACAAATAGAGCTTTCTTTTGGTGGTATTTGATCACCTCTGCGATTTTTATTTTTTGCGCTATATACAAAAATAGAGCGACATTTTTGAAAAAAAAACACTATTTTTTACTTTTTGTTAAAAAAAAAATCAAATAAACTAAATTTTAGTCAAACATTTAGGCCAAAATTTATTTAGCCACATGTCTTTAGTAAAAAAAAAAAATCGCAATAAAAAAAAATAGCTACCTAGCGGGAACAGCGGCACTAATACAGCGATCAGAAAAATGATCGCTTAGTGACGTTGGCAATAGGGAGTGAAAGGGTTAACTAGGGCGGTGATCAGGGGGTTAAAACTTTATTAGGGGGGGTGGGGGGGCTATCCTGAACCTAACACTAACTGTTTTTTACACTGCATGTCACACTGACACCAAATGCAATGATTAAATCACTGCATTCAGTGACACTGTGACAGGGGGGTGGGGGGGGGGTGATCACAAGGGGTTAATATGCCTATGTGAGTGTGTGTCAGTGTTGTGTTGGTGCACACTTACTTGTGATGTCTTCTCTCATCAGCAGCGCTGGGAAACAGCGCTGCGATGAGAGAATACATCATTTCCTCCTTCCTGTGTAAACACAGGAGGAGGAAGTGACAGGTTGGGAGCGCGCTCCCATTGGCTGGGAGCGATCGCGGGGGGGGCGGATATCACGGACATCCGCCCGCAGATCCCGGATCGCTCCCAGAGGTAGGGGGACCCCCGCTCGCCGCGGAGGGGGTCCCGATGGGACCCCCGAACCGCACTCAGGCGGGGACGTAAATTTACGCCCCTGTGCCTGTACGTGCCATTCTGTGGCCGTATATGTGCGTGCGGGGGTCCTTAAGTGGTTAAAAGAGTTACCTGAGACTTAACTGGGTCAAGTGTTACTGCACATGGCTGTTGTGAGGGATTTCACCAGGGAAAAGCATTCTGTGACTCACTGTAAGACGGCAACAAGAAGGAGATATTCTGGACCTTGTACGAAACTGGCTGAATCTCAGAGTTGCAAAGTGTGCATGCCCAACAGCATGCATCGCTTTGAAGGGGGGAAGGGGGGAAGGGTTACCGCCGAAGAGTGTCACAGCCCTTACAAAACATCCATGACCAAATCTAAAAAGTTTCACTGCTCCAAAACAAGTGTAACAAAACCTTTACAAGATGTACACAGAAAAATATAAAAGTCTTGCAGTGCCAAAAAATGTATTGCAGCTCTCAAGCAGTACACCCAACGAAGTGTGTGGGGGGGGGGGGGGGGGGTTGGGGAACACCAATTGAATGTCTGCCATACAAATTATTGTCACAGTAGCCCATGTGTACCTTCCAAAGAGGGAGAAGGAAATACAATAGGAATGATCTTGCCTCTGTGAATCATAGGCACAAGCTCTGTTATTGACTGGTGGTGGTCTGCATAAATGACAGTGGCCTAAGCAGTGCACCAGGACAAGCCAAACGCTGTTCCTCTGGCTGGCATGCGCGCTGAAGCACTGGAGGATGCTGCCGAAAATTCTGAGCTCCTTGCTGGAAACGGGGTCTCCAGGGAAAAATGCGTAGGAGTTTTGTCATTGCGGCTCTGGCCACACTCCATGGCAGAGCCGTGAATCTTGAGGAAAGGGAGAGAGAACATGTTAGCTCCCTCAGCGGTGACCAGGAGGCGCTGTGGGCACTTCGTTCTAAGGCAAGTATTTCAAAAGGTGAACTAGTATGCGGTGCATACTAGCTCATTATGCCTTTGCCTTACAGTTTATTTTAATTGTCATTCAAACTGTGACAGTGCCGAAAGCTGAATATTGGCCCGGGCTTAATAAAAACTACAGTTCTGCTGACAGAAAAAAAGCTTAGAGTGTTTTTGTAAATAGTTTAGGTGAGCTTAGTGTTTTTTTTCTGCCAGAAAGCTCCAATCTTAATGCAAACCAGAACGTTTTTTTTTTTCCCTGCCTTTAAATGCGGAGCTTAAAATATGCCTCTAATCATCCTAATGTGCAGGGATACTTAAGAGAACACTGAGCTGCTTCTACAAGTAAAACACAAAACTTGTGTAGAAGCAGCCATTTTTAACCACTTTCCTACCGCCGTACGTGTTTTTACGGCCACACTTTAAAGATGGATATCTCGGTAACGGCAGCAGCTGCTGCCACAACCGAGATATCCATCTTTAGTACAAGCGATCCTGTAAAAGATGACTTTTTTTGTTCTTTTTTTTCTTTTAAGTCTATATATGAGATCTGAGGTCTTTTTGACCCCAGATCTCATATTCAAGAGGACCTGTCATGCTTTTTTCTATTACAAGGGATGTTTACATTCCTTGTAATAGGAATAAAAGTGATAATTTTTTTTTTTTATTTCAGTGTAAAAAATTATAAAACTAAATAAAAATGGGTGTCACTGGCTCTCGCTGCTGTCAATCAGAGCCAATGAGGAGAGAGAACGGGCAGGGCCGAGCCACGGTTTGAGTGTGAATAAACGCATATGCCCCCACTGCAAGCCGCTTGCTCTGGGGGCAGGAGCCCCAGTGAGGGACTTGAGAAGGAGGAGGATCAGGGCTGCTCTGTGCATAAACACCGACATGTTTGTTGATTAATTTTTTTTTTAATTTATTTAATAACACTTTAAATACAAATAAGAGTGGTACATTGATTTAGGCTTTACAAAACTCCACTGGTGAAAAGATGACCCTCCCAACAAAAGCTAAATATGCTGAGGCATCCCATATAACATATACAATTTTCTTTCCTTCCACCATGGTTGAGGTGTGGGGAGCCCTCCCGGCTGGCAGAACACTAGGATTACTGCTAGCAGCTATATACAATTTTGACAGGCTGGTTGTACCCAAACTGATTGATGACATGACTTGGACGGCTTGCCCATATATGAATACAATTTTGACTGGTCCCTGCTGAACCATCCAAATTTTGATCCATGGCCAGCTTAACCACTTGCCAACCATGCTGTAGCTGTCAAATCGGACAGTTTTGGGAGCCCATCATATGACGGCCTGCCGTAATCCCGGGCAGAGTGCTCTGATCATAGCTTGCGGATCAAAGATTGAGGTGGAGAGACAATCAGTGGCTCTATCACATGATCAGCTCTGTCCAATCACAGCTGATCATGATCATGTAAACAGAAGCCATTTATCGGCTTCTGTAAAAGGGACATGTACACCGATCATCAGTGCAGTCCCCAACAGTGCTGCGAATCAGTGTGCCTACCAGTGCCACCTCATCAGTGCAGGAGAACAATTCATTCCTTCATTAAGACAGCTTCTTCCCTTGTGGGCAGACAACTTGGGATCCCCTTTGAGGACTGCAGGGCCCAGCCAGCATAGCTAGGCCTACTCAACAGCAAAGCGATCCCAGGCCAACGTGGCCCCCGAGGTCAGGCTCACGCACCTCGCACCAGGAGGGCCACGATAAAAACGGTGTCTGCCCCTTAAGTACCCCTCTCCAGCAGGCACAGCGGGGTCACCACTCACACTGCACCGCTGCCAAGAAGGGACACCCAATACACCATGGTACATCTGCGTTCCAACATAAGCCTGAGATGGTAACGGTGCCTGCAGGCAACAAGGAAACTACCAGATAGCATCACAGCCAGCTCAGAGGCAAATTTGTATCAAACAGGCCTGGGCCCAAATACTGGCCCAGACATCCCTTAAATTTTAAATAGCACCCCTGGATTTGGGGTGGGTGCTACAAAAGAAAATAGGTTTTCCATTTTTTTTTTTCATGATTTTGTCTTTCTGTTTATTTCGCTTTTTTAAATAAAAAACCCAGTGGTGATTAAATTCCACCAAAAGCTTTATTTGTGTGAAAACAATAATACAAATTTTGTTTGGGTACTATGTTGCATGACAGCACAATTGTCATTTAAAATGCGACAAAGCTGAAAATTGGCCTGGGCAGGAAGGGGGTATGAGTGCCCAGTAGGCAGGTGGTTAAGTGAAGAAAGACTTAAGCAGGCAATGTATTCAGGATTCTTCTAGCCCAGTGGGAAAGTATCATGATCAGCACATCAATTGAGTCTAGACTAGAGTTTAACCACTTAAGACCCGGACCAAAATGCAGGTAAAGGACCTTGCCCCTTTTTGCGATTCGGCACTGCGTCGTTTTAACTGACAATTGCGCGGTCGTGCGACGTGGCTCCCAAACAAAATTGGCGTCCTTTTTTCCCCACAAATAGAGCTTTCTTTTGGTGGTATTTGATCACCTCTGCGGTTTTTATTTTTTGTGCTATAAACAAAAATAGAGCGACAATTTAAAAAAAAATGCAATATTTTTTACTTTTTGCTATAATAAATATCCCCCAAAAATATATAAAAAAACATTTTTTTTTCCTCAGTTTAGGCCGATATGTATTCTTCTACGTATTTTTGGTTAAAAAAATCGCAATAAGCGTTTATCGGTTGGTTTTCGCAAAATTTATAGAGTTTACAAAATAAGGGATAGTTTTATTGCATTTTTATTATTATTTTTTTTTTTTTACTGCCAATAGTGGCGATCAGCGATTTTTTTCGTCACTGCGACAATATGGCAGACACTTCGGACAATTTTGACACATTTTTGGGACAATTGTCATTTTCACAGCAAAAAATGCATTTAAATTGCATTGTTTACTGTGGAAATGACAGTTGCAGTTTGGGAGTTAACCACAGGTGGCGCTGTGACTTTCGCTGTGACTGTGTGTGCGTTTACAACTGTAGGGAGGTGTGGCTGTAAATGTGACGTCATCGATCGCATCCCCCTATTACAGGGATGACGCGATCGATGCTGCGGCCACAGAGAAGCACGGGGAAGCCGTGTTTACACACGGCTCTCCCCGTTCTTCAGCTCCAGGGACGGATCGCCGCACTGTAGCGGCGATCGGGTCCGCGAATCCCGCGGTCCCGGAGCTTCGGACCGGGTCACGGGAGCGCGCCGTGGGCGCGCGCCCGTGCCCCGCGGCTGGGTACTAAAATCAACGTATATATACGTTGATGTGCCCAGCCGTGCCATTCTGCCGACGTAAATGTGCAGTAGGCGGTCCTTAAGTGGTTAATATCCCCCAGCATCTCTCATCAAGCAAAGGAAACAGATTTGCTGTGACCAAGGTAATTAACAGATTGTTGTTTCTGAAAAGTGTGATCTGATGCAGCTTGGTATTAAACAGTCCCATTCTGTAGTGCAATCTTTTAAAAATATTTTTCCTGCACATCATAGTGTGAAAAAAGTGTTGACGTACCAAGAGAAACTTGCTGGCCCTAGGTAGACTTCCTGAAAGGCTCATCAGCCTCAGCAGACTGTGATAAATCAAACTGCTATTACTGACAAAATGTTAACATAGTCCGTGGAAATATTTCCACCTTGTCTCTTTGGGAAGTGACTAGTCCCATCCTTCATTTTATGTTACTCCAGAGCTGAAAGTGTGTAATATCATGTTCAACAAGACACTCACAGACGCAGCACAGGAAATGCAAGACCAACTTCCATTAATCTTTAAGGAATCCCGAGTCTTGATGTACACGAGGGATATCAGTGAAGCCCAGTTATAGTTATACAATCTTGGTTCTCTTTTTCCAATTCGTTCTTTTCGTCAAATGTTTATGTACCCTAAGGAGAACTTCCATAAAACTGCACCAATCAAATTCTTTAATGCAATTTAAACAGTCATTGTTAATGTATTGTTAATTTTTACCACAATACTATATATTTTTTTGGAATGGCCAAGCACAACAATGCAAGCATAACCAACAGGCATTGGCTTACGTATAAGTTAATATTTGCAAAATAAGTTGATATATCAAAGAACTCTATGGTTTTAGTCTCAAATCACAGCAATATTATTCATGTTCAAGTTTAATCAGCATATAAAATGTTCCTTCCCTGGTCCGACAATCCTACAACATGCTAATGAAATGTTTAAATAAAACCTTTTCACATTAATTACACCAGAGTTCATCAAACCCCGGGCGCCAGGTCGCATTTGCAACTAGAATTAGTGACCTGGCGCTGCACAGCTGGGGGATTTGGTCTATCCCTGCAAACTCCACCTCCCCCGGCGCGATCGCGTTGGGCCGTGCTGGCCAGTAATTGAGGCTGCGGCTTTGCGTCCTTCTGCAGTCCTATGCTTCTCTAGCCCCCTCTTGTGATGGCCGTTGGTATGACAAGACAATCAGCGATGCTAATGGAGCTTCCCCTGCCTGTTTTTTCACTGCCTGCCCACCTCCTTTCCTTGGAACATCCAAACATTATATATATTTTTCATTCTAACCCCCTAGAAAAAAAATGGCAGTTGTTGCAATAGTTTGTCACACCGTATTTGGACAGCGGCCTTACAAGTGCACTTTTTGGGGGGAAAATTCACTTTTTTGAATCAAAAAATAAAACAGTAAAGTTAGCCCATTTTTTTTTATATTGTGAAAGATAATGTTATACCGAGTAAATTGATACCCAACATGTCACACTTCAAAACTGCATCCGCTCGTGGAATGGAGACAAACTTTTACCCTTTAAAATCTCCATAGGCGATGTTTAAAAAAATTCTACAGGTTGCATGTTTTAAGTTAGAGGTGGTCTAGAGGGCTAGAATGGCTCTCGCTCTACCAATCGCAGTGATACCTCACATGTGTGGTTTGAACACCGCTTTCATATGCGGGCGCTACTCACGTATGCGTTCGCTTCTGCATGCGAGCTCGGCTGGGTGGGGGACGTTGCATGGGAGCTCGGCTGGGTGGGGGATGTTGCATGCGAGCTCGGCTGGGTGGGGGACGTTGCATGCGAGCTCGGCTGGGTGGGGGACGTTGCATGCGAGCTCGGCTGGGTGGGGGACGTTGCATGCGAGCTCGGCTGGGTGGGGGACGTTGCATGCGAGCTCGGCTGGGTGGGGGACGTTGCATGCGAGCTCGGCTGGGTGGGGGACGTTGCATGCGAGCTCGGCTGGGTGGGGGACGTTGCATGCGAGCTCGGCTGGGTGGGGGACGTTGCATGCGAGCTCGGCTGGGTGGGGGACGTTGCATGCGAGCTCGGCTGGGTGGGGGACGTTGCATGCGAGCTCGGCTGGGTGGGGGACGTTGCATGCGAGCTCGGCTGGGTGGGGGACGTTGCGTGCGAGCTCGGCTGGGTGGGGGACGTTGCATGCGAGCTCGGCTGGGTGGGGGACGTTGCATGCGAGCTCGGCTGGGTGGGGGACGTTGCATGCGAGCTCGGCTGGGTGGGGGACGTTGCATGCGAGCTCGGCTGGGTGGGGGACGTTGCATGCGAGCTCGGCTGGGTGGGGGACGTTCCTGGCTTCTAACTTTTTTAGCTGGCTCCTAGATTCCAAGCAAAAATTGGTCATTCCCTGCATTGCATACCTTATTTTAGATCAAGTGATGACATCAGTAAACCTCTATTTTCTCTATGCAATGCAAGGAAATCATGGCTAGAGGGAGGGGTCAGCCGAGCGCTTTAAATAACTTCCTGAAAGCATCACAGCACACTGTCTCTTAACTTATCTCAGGAGCCCTTCGCCCTGATTCAAACAGTGAAATGTTTCTTTGGATGAGACCTGAAAAGTGAGCGCTCTTTGGCCGATAACATTTACATGCATGAAATCCAGTGAATGAAGGGGATGGGCCAGAGGCAGACAGAAGGTGGAAGGAAGGGCTAGATGATGCTGGAAGCCCTCCAGTCAAGAAGTCATGTGTTATCGGATTCAAATGCAAACTGTGAACCTCACAATACACAGTAAAATCAAAGCAATTCACAAGTTGGGTGGGGAGAGGTGTCTGTAAAACTATGCAAGCCTGAAAGTAAAGATTTGAGAATTTTTTTTTTTTAAGAAATTACAATAATTGCACATCGTTGCATTGTATATACATTGAACAAGAAAACAACATAATGGGTTTGAATGTACCATGTGGCACAGCAATGTTAACCACTTAACGCCCGCCACACGCCTATGTACGTCCACAGAATTGCACCTACAGGCAGATGGGCATATATTTACGTCCCTGCCTTCTAGCGGGTCGGGGGTCCTATCGGGACCCCCTCCGCTGCGTGCGGCTTACCTCCCGGAGCGATCCGACTTGAGGGGGTGGCTGCTCGATTCTGTCAGCCCCCTGTGATTGCTCCCAGCCAATCGCGTGAGCCCCCGCCGTGTCACTTCCTCTGCCTGTAAAATGTAAACACAGGCAGAGGAAGTGATGCAGCTCTCATCTCGGCGGTATTTTCAAACCGCCTGAAGAAGAGAAGACTCACAGTGAGTCGCACAAACACTACACTGACACCAGTACACATAGGCACATTTAACCCCTTGCGATCACCCCCCTGTCACACTGTCACTGAATGCAGTGATCATTTAAGTACTGCATTTAGGGGAGCAGGATTAAAGATGGCAGCACCTCCAAATGTAAAAGGTTGGGTCTCCTTATTCCGTTTCCCCTGTCCACCTCTCAACATTTGAGGATAAATCCAGCTACGAAATTGTAAAGTTAAAGGGGGTTGTAACAGTAAACATTTTTTTTCCTAAATAGCTTTTTTTTTACCTTAGTGCAGTCCTCTTTGACTTACCTCATCCTTCCATTTTGCTTTTAAAGGTCCTTATTTCTTCTGAGAAATCCTCACTTTTTGTTCTTCTGTCAGTAACTCCACACAGTAATGCAAGGCTTTCTCCCTGGTGTGGGGTATCGTGCTCGCCACCTCCTTTGGACAACAGGAGAGACTGGACACTCTCTATGTTGCTGATAGAGAAAGGAGCCGTGTGTTGGTGGGCGTCCTGACTCTCCTGTAGTCCAAGGGAGAGGGCGAGCATGACACTCCACACCAGGAAGAAAGCCTTGCATTACTGTGTGGAGTTACAGAGAGAAGAACAGGAAGTTAGGATTTTTTTGAAATAAGGACACTTAAAAGCAAAATCCAAAGATGAGGTAAGTGAAGGAGGACTGCACTTGGGTTAAAGGAAGCTATTTAGGGAAAATTTGTTTACCTTTGCAACCCCTTTAAGGTAGCTACAAAACAAACAAATAAAAAAAAAAAAAAAGTGCCGCTTTTCTCCTTTCTTGTTTGGTGATCCATACAGTGAATGTGTTAAAGTACATTTTGTAAAACCAACTGACAGGCAGGGTTTTTTTTTTGTTTTGTTTTTTAAGGTGAGACAATAAAGGGATTTTTAAATACAGCTTACCTGTAAAATCCTTTTCTTGGAGTACATCACGGGACACAGAGCGGCATATTCATTACTATGTGGGTTATATGGAGTACCTTCAGGTGTGGACACTGGCAATCTCAAACAGGAAGTCCCCTCCCTATATAACCCCCTCCCCTAGAGGGAGTCCCTCAGTTTTGTAGCAAGCAGTATGCCTCCCAAAATGGTCACCCAAAAGAGGGGTGGGAGCTCTGTGTCCCGTGATGTACTCCAAGAAAAGGATTTTACAGGTAAGCTGTATTTAAAAATCCCTTTTTCTTTCTCGTACATCACGGGACACAGAGCGGCATATTCATTACTATGTGGGATGTCCGAAAGCAATGCTTTAATGAGGGGAGGGAGACATCTTCCAAAGAAGGATTCAATTTAGAGGTAAACTCAAATAATAATAATAATTCCAACTTAGTCAAGAAAAAACTTTTTTTTTTTTTTTTTTTTTCTTTTTACAACCAAGGGTGCTTCTGATCCCGAGGATCTCAAACTGCAGCCTGTAGTACTGCCTGTCCAAAGGCAGAATCTGCATTCCTTCTCACGTCTAGTTGATAAAACTTTGTAAACGTGTGGACTGATGACCACGTCGCTGCCTTGCATATCTGAGCCATAGAGATCTGATGGTGTGCTGCCCAGGAGGCGCCCATGGCCCTGGTAGAATGGGCCTTTACCGACAAAGGAGGAGGCAACCTCTTCAAACCGTAGGCTTGAATGATTAATTGTCTAATCCATCTCGAGATGGTGGATTTTGCAGCTGCCTGCCCCTTCTTGGGGCCATCTGGTAGAACGAACAACACATCTGTTTTCCGGATCTTTTCTGTAGCTTTAAGATAGGCCTTCATGGCCCGGACAATATCCAAGGTATGCAGCAACCCCTCCTTTCTAGATGTGGGTTTTGGAAAGAAGGATGGAAGTACCAAATCCTGGTTCAAGTGAAATTTGGATATAACCTTTGGTAGAAAGGAAGGATGGGGCCGGAGAACTGCCCTGTCCTTATGCAGAACGAGATATGGTTCCTTACACGATAATGCTGCTAATTCTGACACTCTCCTGGCCGAAACTATGGCGACCAAGAAAACCAACTTTGTCAGTAAGACTAAAGGAATCTCAGCCAACGGCTCAAAGGGTTGTTTCTGTAAAGTGGACAGGACAAGATTTAAGTCCCATGGACAAATTGGTGACTTGACAGGAGGATTAATACGCAAGACCCCCTGTAAGAAGGTCCTTACCAGCGAGTGGGTGGCCAGCGGCCTCTGAAACCACACTGACAGAGCTGAGATCTGTCCCTTGATTGTGCTTAGTGCCAGGCCTTTATCCACTCCTAGCTGGAGAAAACTTAACACCCTATCAATAGTATATTTGCGGGAATTCCATCTTTTGGATTCACACCAGCCTACGTAGTTCCTCCACACCCTGTAATAAATCACCCTGGAGACCGGCTTTCTAGCCCTAATCAGGGTAGGAATTACCTGCCTAGACAGACCTCTACCCCTGAGAATCAGGGATTCAGCCTCCAGGCCGTCAAATTTAGACGCCGTAATGTAGGGTGGAGGATCGGGCCTTGTGAGAGTAGGTCTGGTTGTAGAGGAAGAGTCCAAGGGTCTCCCACTGCCATCTTCAGGACTAGTGAGTACCAAGTCCTCCGGGGCCAAGCCGGAGCTACTAGAATGACTGGCTTGTGCTCCACTCTGATCTTGCGCAACAGGCGAGGGAGTAACTGTAGCGGAGGGAATGCATATAGAAGTTTGAATTGATGCCAAGGGCAAACCAACGCATCGGTTCCGCAGGCCATAGGATCCCTCGCTCGAGACACGAACCTGTCTAGTTTCTTGTTGAACCTGGATGCCATTATATCTACGTCTGGCATTCCCCACCTCTGGCAGATTGTCTGAAAGACCTGGGGATGCAGAGACCACTCCCCTGGCAACAGACTCTGGCGACTTAAGAAGTCTGCCTGCAGGTTGTCCACTCCGGGAATGAATATCGCTGAAATGCAGGGTACATGAACCTCTGCCCACTGAAAAATCAAGCTCACCTCCCTCTGAGCGGCCTGACTCCTGGTTCCCCCTTGGTGGTTTATGTATGCCACCGCCGTGGCATTGTCTGACTGGATTCTCACCGGGAACCCCTTTAATCTGGAGGTCCATGCCAGAAGGGCTAGGCGAGCAGCTCTGATCTCCAAGATATTGATGGGGAGCTGCCTCTCTGCTTTCACCCAAGTTCCCTGGCGAGAGAACCCCTCGAAGACCGCCCCCCAGCCTGCCAGGCTGGCGTCTGTGGTAACTACCTTCCAGACAACAGGGCTGAAGGATTTTCCCTTTAGAAGATTCTGGGGGTTCAACCACCAGGCCAGGCTTTGTCGGACCCTTGATGATAGCGTCAAAGGGGACTCTAAGGCATGTGCCCTCTTGCCCCAGGCTGCTAGAATGGCTGCCTGTAGGACGCGAGTGTGGATCTGAGCGTATGGTACTGCCTCGAACGTGGCCACTAGCTTGCCTAGTACTCGCATACACAGGCGAATAGTTGGTTTTTTCTTGTTTAGAACCAACTGAACCAACCCCTTGATAGCCTCGATCTTTACCAGGGGCAGGAACACCCTTTGCTGTTCTGTGTCTAACCTCATGCCGAGGTATTCCAACTGCTTTGTAGGCTGGAATGCTGACTTTCCCCGGTTTAGGACCCAGCCGAATTCTTCGAGGTACCGAACCGTGAGGTTTACTGCCTTTTGCAGACCCGGCCGTGAGTGATCTATGATTAAAAGGTCGTCCAAGTATGCTAGGACTGTGACCCCCTGGATCCTTAAATTGGCCAGAACTGGGGCTAGGATCTTCGTGAATACCCGGGGGGCCGTGGCCAGCCCGAAGGGGAGCGCCCTGAATTGGAAGTGTCGCTGCCCCACCGCGAAGCGTAAAAATCTTTGATGCAACTGAAAGATTGGTACATGAAGGTAAGCATCCTTTATGTCTATGGAGGCCAGAAAATCGTCCTTCTGAAGCGCGGCGGCTGCTGACCGGATGGATTCCATCCGGAAGGAACGAACCCTTAGGTAACCGTTTAACCTCTTTAGGTCCAAGATTGGCCTGACATCGCCGTTGGGCTTTGGTATGACAAAGAGATTGGAATAGAAACCTAGCCCTTGCTCTTGGGCTGGCACCTCTATTATTACGTCCTGGCAAAGCAGGTGATCCAAAGCTGCCAGCATTGAGGCCTTCCTTGCTGGATCCCTTGGTAGCCTTGATTCTTGAAAATGAGGCGGAGGATACCTTAGAAACTCCAGTCTGTAACCTGTGGTTACAGATGCCCGGACCCATTTGTCGGGGATCTTGGCTTCCCAAACTTCTGAGAAGAAACAAAGCCTTCCCCCCACCCGCGAGAGTGGGGGCGCCCCTTCATAAGGCAGACTTAGGGGCTGTCTTTGTCGGCTTGCGATACCATGGCCTCTTACCCCCAGGGGCCTGTCCCTGCGATCTACTGTTAACGTTGGATCGTGCAGGCGGCCGTCGATACTGCCTGGAATTTGAGGGCCCCGAGACAGGAAAGAGCTGCCTTTTAAATGTAGGACCCCGGAATGTCTTTTTGACCGGTAAAAGGGTACTCTTGCCATTTGAAATAGTCTGAATATATTTATCCAGATCCTCTCCGAAGAGTCGTCCTCCATGGAAGGGAAACCCTGCCAGAAGCTTTTTGCATGGGGGCTCCGCCGCCCAGTTCTTCAACCATAAGAGCCTTCTCATGTGCACCAAAAATAGTGATAAACGAGAGGCCTGCTGGATGGAATCTTTTATAGCATCTACAGCAAAACACAGAGCTCTGGGAATGTCAGAAAACTCTTCTGCTTGTTGGGTAGGCATGTCCTTTAACATTTCCTTTGTCTGGTCCTTTAACGCCTGACAAACACCAATCGCAGCCACAGCTGGCTGCACCACTGCTCCTGCCGTAGCAAAGGATGCTTTTAAAAGTGTCTCTAACCTTTTATCAACCGGATCTTTAAACATATGTATGTTTTCCACCGGGCAAGTTAGTGATTTATTCACACATGAGATGGCTGCATCCACTACTGGGAGCCTCCACCTCTTGGAGAATCTTTCCTCCATGGGGTAAATGACCGCAAATCTTTTCGGTGGCAGAAAAATCCTGTCCGGCCGTACCCAATCCCGAAAGATCAATTCCTCCAAGAGAGGATGGACCGGAAAAACTGCGTTGCTTAACGGAGCTTTCAAAGAGCCCAGAGAGGATACCGGAGGAACCTGAGGCTCTGGCAATGGTAAACTAAATGCCGAGCGGACCATGTCCGTCAAAGACTGTACCCACAGTCTTTCTGTCTGGGAGTCTGAAAATGGTTCCTCAGAGGCAGATCCCTCAATCCCTGAACCCTCTTGGTTCAGGTCTAGTTGATCCTCCTGTGATTCCAATTCCTCCGGAGAGAGAATCTCAGCATCTGAGGATACACCTCTTGGTGATGGGGATCTAACCCGTTTCTTACCAGGAATAGCTCTAGCGATCAATGCTGCTATTCTCTCTTCTAGCCCCCCTAGGGATACGGCTAGCATCTCCTCTGTGATAAACACAGGGCTGGGCTGATCTGGGCCAGCCTCCGCACCAGATCCCCCTAATGGCTCATCCAAGGCGCTCTTTATGTTAATAAGTTGCGGGGAAAGTATCGGCATATCATCAGAATCAGAAGGGGAACCCCTTTGTTTTTTGGTCTTTTTTGTACCCTTTGACCCCGAACCTTTGGAAGCCATAATACAAAATCGAGGGACTCCGCCCACACAACAGACTGTAGTGGCCAGGAGTACAAAACCAGAGCTTAGGGGACAATAGATCACTAATGCCCAAAAACTGATGGGGTCCCGTATGTTTTTCTCTTTTTTTTTTTTTTTTTTTTCTTAAATATATATTATATATATTTTCTTTTTTAAAACATACAGTGACCCCAAACTTAGTTTGCCAGCCTCCAACCTGCTGCAAAAAGGGGAATTTCTTGGCTTAACAAAAAAGGCATTGGAACAAAGTCCAGCATGTACTACCCCTCTTCCGCCACCGGGAGTCACTGTTCTGCCGCTCTGCGTCCTCTCCTTCTGAAATCAGCCTCAGACTGAGCACTGACAATGCCTGCTGATCTATAACAGCACAAGGCGCGCCCCTGTATGACGCCGCAGGCACGCCCCCCCCCCGCCCTCCTGTGTGAACGGCGCGAAAAACGTCTATAAGACGTGCGCGCGCACGCGCGCGCGTATGCCGGAAACAGGAGGAACATGGAGGAGCCGCGCTGCTGGAGATCCAGGACTGCAGAAACAGGCGGCAGATTCAAACCCCCGGCCAGGTAGGACTCTCCAAAAGGCCCCTAGGGATCCTTACTAGTCCTAGGAAGAAAGCAGCAGGTTAGCTAGCAACACATTCTTAGACAGGGGAACCTAGTGATGGGGGAGAAAAGGTGTCATCCTGTCTCTCTCAGACATAGTGAGCAAGGTTGCCCATGCAGAGCATACTTAGGCTATCCCCCCTTTTAGGTTACCCCGGAGAGCCTGCTGTTGAACCAAGTCCCGCAGGCTCCCCCTTACCTGCTCCATGCTGCAGGATGTTTGTCCAGCAAACTGATCCAATCTTCTCCCATCTCCGTGGGTAGCGTAGTAGACCTTCAGGCCCTGGGGTCCTATGAAGGTACCCACTGTCCTGGACCTATATAGCACCCTGGCAAACAGGAACTTATGGTTTTTACAAACTCCAAGTCCTGGGCCCAGGGTCCAGCCCTCCAAAGAGGAGCATTATAGGCAAAACCCCACGGTTTGGGGCCCGGGTACTGTCCACTTTGGCACTGAGGCTCCTTGGACAGATCCGGTTAGCCCGCCCTTAATCCCAAGGATGTGGAGCAAAGCTATTCCGTGACCAACACCTAAGACACTGGCGAAAAAACTGAGGGACTCCCTCTAGGGGAGGGGGTTATATAGGGAGGGGACTTCCTGTTTGAGATTGCCAGTGTCCACACCTGAAGGTACTCCATATAACCCACATAGTAATGAATATGCCGCTCTGTGTCCCGTGATGTACGAGAAAGAAAGTGGTCTCTTAGTCTGTTTTTTTAGTTAAAAACAACAAACATGTTATACTTGCCTGCTCTGTGCAGTGGTTTTGCACAGAGCAGCCCAGATCGTCCTCTTCTGGGGTCCCTCTTCGGTGCTCCTGGCCCCTCCCTCCTGTTGGGAGCCCCCACAGCAAGCAGCTGGCTGAGAGGGCACCCAAGCCGAGCCACAGCTCCCTGTGTCCATTCAGACATGGAGCTGTGGCCCGTCCTCACCCCCTTTCTCTCAGGTACTCAGTCACCTGTCAAACTCTCCTGTGGGGCTTGCCAGCAACTTCAGTCTCTCCTGGGCAGCCTGCCAATCTGATCCCACCACTTCACCTTTTGCCCGTCTTACACACCCCCCCTCTGGGCTGCAGTCTCA
This sequence comes from Rana kukunoris, assembly GCA_029574335.1. Classification (NCBI taxonomy): domain Eukaryota; kingdom Metazoa; phylum Chordata; class Amphibia; order Anura; family Ranidae; genus Rana; species Rana kukunoris. The sequence continues at coordinate 402,420,898 of CM056052.1, forward strand.
CTTACCCACCGCCCCTCCTTTCAGCCTGACACTTTTGGTCTTCGGTCCTGCCTCAGTGGGATGTCACTGCCCCCAGTCACTCCCGCAGTCACTATGCAGTTTGTTTATTTTACATAACTGCTCATTCTGTTTAGGCTGTAAAGTACTTTACTACTGTATAAGTGCTTTATCTGACTCGAAACAGCTGATCTTTCCATGTTAATAAAGGAAAACTTGAGGTAGAGTAAAAATGACTGATGAGATCAAGTTAAAGCAGAACTACATTATATTTTTTTCCATTATTAATGCCCCTCCCCGTTTATCCACTTGCTGTCCAGCGTTGTACCAGAATGCTGCTGGATTGTAAGGGTGATATCTCAGTCATTGCTGAAGCAATGATCAAGATATCATTTTTTTCAATTCAATGTAAAAGTAATCCTGGAGGCCAAAAAGCTGCTCTTGATTTGGTAAGATGCTTTTGGAGGCAGAGCAGAGATCCGAGGTCTAATGGACCCCAGATCTTTCCATAAAGAGGTCCTGTCATGGCTAATGATATCACAAGGGATGTTGTTCCTTCCTTCTGATACTAGAAAAGATCCCAAGAAAAAGATGCAGTATATTTTTGGAAATAAAATTAATAGTAATTAAAAAAAATGTAAAAGCACCCTGTGCTCATGCGCAAAGGTGAACACGTATGGTTTTTGCACCACACATGTGAGAAATGGCTGCAAACCTTATAGCAGGAGCACTGATTCTAGCACCAGACCTTCTGTGTAATGCTAAACTAGTAACCTGTAAACACTTATAAATCTCACTTATGGAGATTTTTAAGTGCCACAGTTTGACGCCATTCCACGAGTGTGCGCAATTTTAGAGAGTGTGACATGTTGGGTATCCATTTACTCGGCATAACATCATATTTTATATTTAACCTAACAGTTGGGCATTATATTTTTTTTTTTTTTGCATGAAAATTCACTCAAGTGCACTCTGGTAAAAGTTGTGGAAAATTAAAGGGGTTGTAAAGGTAAACAAATGTAATAGAATGCATTAAGGTGAAAAAATAAAATAAAAATCAGATGCCAGCCCCCCGAGCCCCTGTTTTACTTACCCGACCCTTTGAAAGTCCCGCACTCGCCCCCATCCTCAAGTCGAAGCCTGGCCGTTGATTGGCTGCAGTGGATGGATAGAGAGCAGCGCAGCCATTGGCTGGCGCGGCTGTCAAACACATCCAATGATGTGGGCGCGGGGCCGAGTGATACAGCGCCCGTAACAGCTACATACCATGCGAGCTCGCTCGGATGTCTGTGTGTAGTTGTTGCGGGGAGGAGCTGCTGAGGGACCCAAGAAGACCAGGATCGGGGCCACTCTCTGCAAAATTTACTGCACAGGGGAGGTAAGTATAACATGTTTGTTAGGCTTAAAAAATAAAAAATTCCTTACAACTCCTTGAATGTACATATTTTCTCCTTTCTCAGTTTATGGGCTCAAGTCATTGATTTATACTCCTTCACCGGCTAGTATGATTTCCTCTTGTTAATAAAGAAGTAGGGAAGGGGAGAAGTATAACAAAAGGTTAAACAACTGCTGCTGGAAATCTGTATTCAATAGACTTAGCATTTATAATTTCTTATTAAGGGTTGTAAAAGTATCCAATACCACAAATCACTTTGCAGCAGATGAGAGCAGACTTATAATAATAAAAAAAAAAGAAAAAAAAAAAAAGAAAAAAAAAAAAAAGCAGGATGATCATCTGCTTGTTGAAATTCAAAAAGTAATGACTATTGCTATACTGAGCAAAAAGAAACAGACTGTCGGTGACAGGTCCACGTATAAAGGGAACAATCATTTTTCTTTCAAACAGTCTATTAAAAGGAAACCACAGCAAGGAGAATCTATTAAAACTGGAGCAAACAGAATCTGTAGCAACTGTGCATAGTAACTAATCAACTTCTATCGCCCGCTTGTTCACTCTAGCCATTGGGGTGCCCTCTCCCCTCCTGTTAAATACTCTCTGAAGACCAAACCGAGCATGCATCATTTTTCAGAGAGCAAATCTAGTGTGAGCAAGCCTAATGCCTGGTACACACAAAGATTATCGGACAAATGATTTTGTGCATGCTAATCTCATATTGAAAATCAAGCGTTTACCAAAGTAAAAAAAAAAAAGAATACAAATAAAAATTTGGAAGTGATGTATTGTGTTGTAGTGTATTTGTATTGTATTTTAGAACAACGATACTAATTAAACAAAAATCATTTGATCTGGTATGGTGCGAGAGAAATGTTTGTCCCATAATAAAATCGGATGAGCTGTTCGGATCGGCGCTTGAAAGCCGCATACCAACAATCTCATTATTGTAGATTGATTCTAACAAGGTATTGGTTTTGTACGATTTTCTGATTGTGTGTACAGGCTATTAAGCTTTGAAAACAAAAGAAAGAAGCCGAATAGTTTTCATGCACAGCTCCTTCAGATTCTGGTTGCCCCAGTCTTATTAAAATTTCCCTAATTGTTCTTTCAAAAAAAAAAAAAAAACGATAATTTTTTACAGGCAATTGCCGTACCTTGTATATGCATCTTAATTAGACAATGAAAGTTTTGTGTAAAGAGAACATTTTTTACGAAACCCTGCCTGATACATACAAGCATTCAAACGTGCCAAGAAATGCAACTGCAGCCTATATCAACTTCATGTGTTTAGTAACTCACACGGGCTGATTCCGTAACAGTAGTTCTGGTAAGAGAATTTGCAGAAGGCAGCGGTATATAGTTACAGTAAATTCATGGTCCAAAAATAGCAGTCTCAGTCTACCCCACAATTTATAAACACAGCTCCGTGCCAATGAGGACATCAGTGCCTTAAGGACACCTGAAAGATTTGTCAATGCTGTGTATCCAAGGCACATACCGGTATATATATTCTTGTCCTATTACAATGTAACATGGACTTAAAAAGTGCAGTCACAGGAAAACAGAAGCTATGCAAATGTGTCCTAAATATATCACACGTTATAGACACCACCAATTTTGCTGTGCATTCAATTGCAGAATGTACTTTATGTGTGGGGCATTCATTTAAGCTCAGAGGGTAAGATGGGATGTGCAGGAAAGGAGTGCAAAGTGCAAGAGAGTATTTGTAGGAAAGGAGTGCAGTGTGTGTAATGGTGTTTGTAGGAAAGGAGTGCAGAGTGCAAGATAGTATTTGTAGGAAAGGAGTGCAGAGTGCAAGATAGTATTTGTAGGAAAGGAGTGCAGTGTGTGTAATGGTGTTTGTAGGAAAGGAGTGCAGTGTGTGTAATGGTATTTGTAGGAAAGGAGTGCAGAGTGCAAGATAGTATTTGTAGGAAAGGAGTGCAGAGTGCAAGATAGTATTTGTAGGAAAGGAGTGCAGTGTGTGTAATGGTGTTTGTAGGAAAGGAGTGGAGTTTCTTAGCAACGATGTACAGTGGAACCTTGGATTACGAGCATCATTTGTTTCAGGGGAATGCTTGTAATCCAAAACACTCGCATATCAAAGTGAGTATCGCCATAGAAGTCAATAGAAACTAAAATAATGAGTTCTGCATTGACTTCTATGGCATGCAATACTGTATGTGACCAGGTGGGTCGGGGCGCCGGAGAGCCTCGGAAATACTCACAAAGGCTCAGGGACAGATCGGCTGAACTTGAAAAGCCTCGGAAACTGAGTATTTCCGAGTTTTTCTTAGTACTTCCGAACGGCTCCAGCGCCACCTCAGGCCAAATGTGGTACTGCACACCACTGTGGCTTGAATCCCGCGCATTTTGCGAGACAACACTTGCAAACCGAGTCAGGATTAAAAAAAAAAAAAAAACAATGCTCGTATTGCGAAACGCTTATTAATCGCATTACTCGCAATCCAAGGTTTCACTGTATGCACATAAATACTAGACCCTTGGGTCAGTTCTGACATTTCTCACATACATTTACATATCAACATGTTTTGCTATAAAATGACTTTGTAACTCTAAGCATTATATACTGTTGTGCGCATAAGTTTACATACCCTGGGGCAGAATTGATGATTTCTTGGCCATTTTTCAGGGAAATATGAACAAAAACTTTTTTCACTCATGGTTAGTGTTTGGCTGAAGGCGTTTATTATCAGCCAACTGTGTTTACTCTTTGTGATCCACCTCTGTTTCATAGCAGGCATGGTGTAGCTTTCATCATAGGCCTTGTTGACTTCTCTTCAAATGTAGTGTTTATGGTTGTGGCCAAAAAGAAAAAATGTTGGCCTCATCGCTCTGTTCACGGTGATACCCCACATGTGGTGCAATAACTGTGTACATAAGCATGCAGGATTTACATTTGTATGTGAGCAGGGGGTGTTAGGGGCACTATTTTTTATTTTATTTTTTAATTCACACTGTTGCTTTATTTTTAGACAACTTTATTGCTATCACAAGGGATTAACAACATACCTTGTGATAGCATGGACAGTGACAGGTCCTCTTTATGGAGAGATTTGAGGTCTGCTAGATCTCGTATCTTTCCTCTGCTCTGCAAAGCATCAGAACAAAAACAAAAGAAAACCACAAGTGACAAAATCCTTGTTGCTTCCGGGTTCTTTCATCACAGAGGGGAGGCGGGTACCGATGCATCTTGCTTCCCTCTCAGTGCACCGCTAGACCAAGCGGTGGTGGGCAGAGTCCAATAAAGAAGGCAGGGGATGGGGCCCTTACGCACCCTGTAAAAGTGATCGGCAGCTGTAGAGCCACTCATATCACTTGTACAAGAAAGCCCATCCCTGGCTGAAAAATGTGGTGCTGAAATGATATAGCCACTTTAACTTGAGTATGGCTGGGTTCACACTACGATTTTCCCATCCGTCAGCCGCATACGATTTATATGAAAAAACTTATGCGGCTGAAACGGATTGAACCGTACGTAAACGTATGCGTTTATAAAACGTATACGGTTTCAAAAAGTACGTACGGTTCCATCCGGTTTTGATTAAAAAAACGCATACGTTTTTGGAATTAGTGTCATTTAATAAAAAAAGATTTTCTTGTTTTGAAAATGCGCATTCGCAGACGAAAAACGCATACGGTTTATACGTATGGAACCGCACATATGTGCATTTTCCATTGACTTTAATGTTAAAAAAAACGTATGCGTTTGCCATACGGTTTCAAAAACTGACTCAAAACCGTGGTCGAACACGGTTTTGTGTACTGTTAAAAAACGTTTTGCCAGCAAATCGTACGCACCCGGATGCATCTGAGTGCATACGATTTGCAATGCATTGTCTATGTATGCGTTTTCCCGTACGGGCCCGTACGTTTTCAAAACTGAAATCGTATGTGGCTGACGGACGGGAAAATCGTAGTGTGAACCCAGCCTATGTCCTAGGGGTTGAAGTGATTTAACAAAAAAGACACTGCAGATGTCGCTGCAGCCAGGATCCTGGGCAGTTCTGGTGGGGCATCTTACAGAGAAAAGGTATCCTGGAAAATTTGGGACAGTTGGGCAGTATGACAGACTAATTTGCATGCTAATAAAGATTTGATCATGAGTTTCGAAGTCCAGAAAACATTATTTGCTAGGGCAATTAGCTCTAGTGCTTTAAAACCTAAAAACAGGTGAGGCAATATCTGGTCTAGATTAATATTTCATGTCAGAGTTGAACATTTAAATGGTAAACTGCCTCATTACCTGATTGGCTGTTAAAAAGAAAATCAAATGCATGAAATTAAGAGTCTGAATGAATAACTGCATGCCACTGCTCATTATTCTCCTATATATTCAGACATGAGTATGATCTGGAACAATTATCTGTTTGTTTTGTTAGGAGTGATATACCGTAATGGTATTCTGGACATTATCTGAATATAGAGAGAGGTATTGCAAAGAAATAACTTGTATAATCTGCAGAAAAGGTAATGCGATTTGGTGATCTGTTGTAATGTATAAAAACTTGAATAAAAAGTGAAGATTTAAAAAAAAAATTTTTTTTATCATGTCTTGAAGTGTTCATTTTTCCCCCCACACAAACATTTGCCATGACAAACCAAACTTACAAAAAAAAGAATGCAGATGAAAGAAAAGGTTATATTCCATGACAGCCTGGGAACTGCCCCCCTCAGGTTACTTACAGCTTAAAATGTTTTAAAGTGCACCTGTGTCCAAGCTACGGGCATCAAAGTATTTACATATTCTTAAAAAGCCCCTGCCCCAGTATCCTGCACTACTTCCAAATCCTAAACGAAAGCCACACAATCTCTTCACGTGAAGTCTCTAGGGCAGCCTCTGTTTGTTCTATGCATGAATCTCCATTCATTGCTATGGAAAGGTCATCTACTGTTAGTACAAATGAGAGATGAACTTTCTGTTGGAAATTCTAAGCACCTGGCCTTCACTGAAGTAGTAGTGCACATCCCACAAAGGCAGGTGCAAGGTGAGCTCATCAGTAAGTTTCAGGAATACCAATCAATGGCTGGTTAGAGCCACTTCCCAGGCCTCACCCAAAGCAGCCTTCCACAGAATTGTTCTATTACAATCCTGGGCTCATGCCAAAATCACTATTTAGGGAAAATCACAGTGGCAGCCAAGTGATTATCAGGCACAGGTAATATTGGGCCAAATTGCCTGGTGACCTGACCACATGTCTAAACTAAAGGTATTGAACAAGCAAAGAATTTGTCAAATTCAATTCCTCTTGAATTCCTCTTAAATGACTGATACCACCTGAGCTCAAGATGTGGCACCATACAAAGCTTGATCAGTACTGTAGTCTACAGCCTGCGACACTAATTGAGCAGAAATTTTCAAATACGGCGGATGAACAGAAGTAGATCAACTTCTGTTCAATCACAGTGGCCATACAATGATCGTCCAGTCACTTCTGAACCGGCCAAATTTCGATCCATGTATGGCCAGTTTAACCAGTTCCAGACTGTGGGCATACTAGACACGTCCAAAAACATGTCATCATAGCACACAGGACGTGTCCTGCTGCTCGGATCCCTCCCTGTCCCAGTACCAGGCAATTCAGCTCCGATTAATCACAGCTGCATTGCCGAGTACACAAAGAGGGTCCGCAGTAAGAGCTGTCAAAAAAGAAAGCAGTCTGGCAATGTTTATATCAACAACATTGCTCAGCCATGAATACAGAAATTTACATTGTATCAATTGTAATTGCTTAAGGCTCTATTCACATTGGTGGGATGCAGGAACCCTGCAAAACCACTGCTAGTTCCTGCATCACACCTGACTCGCAGACAGTTCACACTGCCTTATGCCAACCGCTGGGAGTGGCAATACAAAGTTAATGACACCCCCGGATTCAGACAGGAATCGGATCACATGGAACCAAAAAAGGATCCTGCACGTATTTGGTCCTAATGCGATGCAAATTCAGCAATACAATATGTATGGCTGAGATTGCACCGTACAGACATTGCATGCGATTTACACAGCAGTGCAGTGCGAATCACATGCAATGTCTGACATCGCATCAATGTGAACCCAGCCTTAAAGAAATAAAGTAGTATAATCATTAAACCATACTTGCTGTCTATATAAAGTTTTTCTTTTTTTTTTTTTTTTTTTTTTTACAAATTTAGGGGTAGGAGATGGTTAAAACCTTATGTTTTTGCAATGTAGACTCAACTGGATGACAGGATATTGTAGGGAGGGAAATCCCCTCAATGTCATGGGAGAAAGGTTGACAGGGCAATAAGGGATAATGATTCTCCCTAACAGGGACAAAGACAGCTAGAACAACCTGAATTATATTTTATTTAATTTATTCATTTGGGGGGAGGGGGTGTCAATATCATGACCCATGGCTTTTACTTTTAGGTACATCTGTGGTGTGATAAAACCAGGGCTGGCAATGAGTCAAAACCAGTCAAAGAATTTTGAGAAAAGATTGTGACCTACTCCTTATATGAATTGTTCACGCAATGTTAATCATCCACTAACACTGGGATGTGTGTCCCCCAGGCCATGAAATGAGTATAAGTACAATAAAATGTGTCTAGAATCATTTGATGCTCATGCCAGATTAACAGCCAAGTGGTTATCCAAACATGCTTTATATCCCAGCTCACTGTAAACACAGACAGTGGAATTTTTCTGATGCAGACACCATGGTTCGATCTGATGTGGGAACCTAGGTAAATCAGGCAAACATTTCTAAAGATGGATAGGCCCAAAGACGGGGGGGGGGGTTGGGGTACAGTAGTCAAGTACTGCAAACCAAAATGTCATCTAAGCTGCTTAGCAGTTTTTGATCTTGCAGACTGGAATGTATTTTTTTTATACAGCCTCAGGTAGAATTTCCCAAGCTACTATTAGCATTGCACATTGTGACATGCTCCCTGAAGAACACATCCAAAGTGTGTTTAACTGAGAATATTAAAATGAATTAAGCCTTTTTCAATTTCTTCTGTCATGTATTTTCAGGAAATTTTAGCTATTTTTGGTTCCCGGTTGTTTTGTTTTTGTCAATATGTTGCATCCTTACTCATTTCTGTCCAAAACTGAAATATTTTGCAGGGAAATGCAATAGTATCACGCATATTATTAAACTGTAAAAGATCTATAGACTTTGATGATCTTAAGCCAATACCACCTACTTGATTGAGGCCTAGTTACAAACTTTATCTAGGTTTGTGGGCCTAGTTTGCTTTTCAGAAACCTAAATGTATATATTTTTCCTCTCATGAAGTTCCTTGTACCTTATCTTTACCAGAACCATGGTGGGTATAGCCACAGGACAGATTACATGCTGAAACCCATCAGACTGCCTCACTGGAGACACATAACGGTCAGTAAAAAAGAAAAGTAAGATGACACAGAAAAAGCTATTTTCAACCATCATGCTGTTAAACCAGCGAGAGAGAAAAAAGTCTAAACACTGGCCTCCACAGGTCCATAATATTCTGGGGGGTCATTGGAGCATTTGTCAAAGGTCTGAGTACAACGGCCTCAATTGCCAATTTAGTGCAATGAAATTCACTGGAATGCCATTCCACCTTGATCCTGCAAAGTATGCGAGGGAGAACCTGGAGGGGCAGGAACAGCATAGTTTAGGCGGATGCTGAGGATAGAGAACATTTTCCTGACAATTTTCCACACCTGAGTTGTGAACCGCAGACAGAGTTGGAACCTGAAGTCCTGCTCATGAGGATGAAAATATGCGTCTTTTAAAATTGAGCGACTCCTGGTGCCTCTTTGATTTAGGCATATGTTGTGGCATTGTCCAAAGGAATACCCATTATCGGTCTCTGCAGAAGAGGAGTTCATTGTTGAATGGCCATTCGAATCAACCCAATTTGCAGGATGCTGGGAGGGTGAACTTCATCTAACATCCATATTCCCTGCACAGAGACAGTATCCTGGACTGCACCCCAGCCCAACAAACTGGTATCTGTCATGAATACCTTCTGAAACTGTGGAAAGGACTTTGCTGAAAACTCCAGCACTGGGATAGAAATCCACCACACAAGGGCAGTCTGGCCCTGGGATGTATGGCGATGACTCCATCCTGTTCTAACATGGCTAGTCACCAGTGCACAAACAACGTCCATAAAGAAATGGATGAGCGAGTTTTGGGTGGAGTCCTGACCTTAACCAGACAGGCCTTCTCGTCCATCAACAGTGCCTAACCTCACAAATGTACTTCTGGAAGAATGGTCAAACATTCCCATAGACACACATTCCTAAACCTTGTGGACAGCCTTCCCAGAAAAGTTAAAGCTGTTATAACTGTCTAGGGTGGGCCAACCCAATATTAAACCCTACGGGTGAAGGCTGAATTCACACCTATGCATTTTTAGTGCTTTTTGCATTTTGAAGATTTGTACTACAGAACGTGTTCCATAGGAAACCATGTTACATGTTCTGTAGTTCAAATCTGCAAAATGCAAAAAGCACTAAAAATGCATAGGTGTGAATCCAGCTTAAGACTGGGATGCCATTAATGTTCATGTGAATGTAAAGGCAGGTGTCCACTTTTGGTAACATAGTGTATCTTCATCCACCACCACAAATATGTCCAAATAAAATGCAACAAAAGGAAAGCAATGTGATTACTTTTTTTTGACCCTCAAACCAAGATCGATCAAACAGCGCACAAACAACCTGCCCATGCATGAGATGAATGTTCCAGTCTTAGCTTAATCTCAAAAGATGTAATCACATCTTGTTGACCAGAATCCAAAACGTGTATCCAAAGACATAAATCATTATAGTGACTTAAGTTTTCGTTATTAAAATATTTAACACATGTGCACTCACGGGGTCAAGTTTGGTTTTATGCACTACTAAAACAGAGTCATAAAACACCAGCCAGCATAAAGAAACAATCGACCCAGTCCCATAGATATGGTAAAACCATAAGACCCGAAAAACATGTATGCGTTTTGTCACACCGACTTCCTCAGGGGGTCACTGGGAAACATTGCCACCTGCACTGGGTGTTTTTCACATGCAAAATATGTGCACTGATCATGCAGTTTCATGATGTCATTTGTTGCCCTGTACACACAGCCTGGTAGAATCTTCACATTCTTGTGTCAGTAGTTTCTGTCGAAACATGAGGCATTTGGAAAGGCTTTGCACAAGTTCATGTGTGACCTCAAAAAAGGAAATATGAGACTTGATACTACATGTGAGGAAACCACATCAATCTCAGTCAATCAAACAAGCAGGCAGACACAGAGAGCTGGGAGATGTGTTTCATCACATTAGCACTACCGCATTTGTGATGTAACAGAGGTAATGGCGAGACATGCACTGGACACCACATGACCCTAAAAAGTAAATTACCTTGTCCTTTTGGTGCACAGGGATAGGCTAGCTGCAGCAGAAAATTGATCAGCTATAACACCAAAAACTGTGTGTGGGGGCAGTGGGGGGCTGCAAGGGTAAATTTTGCCTAAATCCTGGAGTTGGGCTTTAACAATGTGCTGGTGAAAAAAAGAATAATGTAGTAGGCTATGCAGCAGTAATGTATAATTAGGAAAAACCATGGATGCAAAAGGAAAAAATGTAGTTTTATATTTACCAAGCGTTAATGAAGGTGCAAAAAAATGTTCTCTGTGCTTATGTGGGAGTTAAATTAATATAGTGAATGTCACAGTATTCAATTTAACAAGCCGCTATGCTGACATCGCATAATGACTGTGGAGAAAAATCAATGTTATGACAGCATACATAAATAGATGGATTGATAATGTTAGAATGTATCCCGCCCCATGGGCTGTGTTGACACGTTCTTTCTGGTAGGGTATAACAAGAAAAGTAATGCTTATATTTTTCTACAATCTGTGATATATGTTAATTATTTGAGACTTTTTTATAATATAAACAAAATACGCAAATAACTGAATTAAAGGACTAAGTTTACATCCTTCCTATATGCATATTTCCAACCTATGGAAAGCATAACTGAGGTATCACATGTTGTGGATTGCCATTATTTACATTAGACAAGAGCATAGACTTTTTGACCATAACAAGCACAATGGAGCACGTTACCCACTTGCTCTGCTTCAGCCCTGGTTCACACTGGTGCAATTTTACATGTCAAAACGCATGTCAAATTGGCAGCATTGGCACTGTCCGAATCGGTGCAACGCCGCATCTGCGGCGCTGCACTGATTTCAGAAAATAGTTACTGGGCTGCGGGAATGAAGCAGTGCGGGTTCAGCTGAACTCACGATTTCACTCCCACGTCATTACAGAGACATCTGCGCAGGTTTCTGCAATGTAAATCATGGGCCAAAATCGCAAAAAGTAGTACAGAAATTACTTCTTTTTAATTGGTGCAGCACTGCAGATGTGGTGTTGCACCGATTAGGATGGTGCCATTGCCAACAAATAACCTGAGCATAAGCACAAAGCGTTTAAAACCCAGATTAGCTCACTGGATCAATAGGTGAATGCAGTTTCCATAGGCAGAACGGCTAGAATATTTTTAATGTTGCAGCATTTTACTTTCCCAGTCATTCACTATACAAGGTTATTAACAGGGCTGAGACATTCATTTAGAAGGTACTGTAGATTAATATCTGTACCATAGACTAGCCCAGGGTGTGTGCCAGGTGTGCCCGGGCACACCATTATCACTACGTGCAGTGCCAATTTCCCCTACCACCATCAGTGCCCCATAGTGCTGCTGGCTTCCCTCCTCTCCCCCGGCTGCTGCAGGGGATGTTTTAGGATGGAGAGCGGGGGTGGTTAATATAACATTTACCAGCGTCTGCCTTCTCTAAATTAAAACAGTGAACAAACTCACTCATGGTGTTCATTCATAACTGAAGCATAGTAAACAGTTTTTCAATCAACAGGAAGCTGCTTAGAACAGAGCACTACCCATTCATTCACTGTCCAGTGCAGCCGAGGCTGCAGAGAAAGGCATGTGTGTTTGAGCTTTGGGGTGCACATGTTCACACATATGATCTGTACTTTATCACAATTTTTAATAGGATAGAGGGCGTTAAGAGTTAAAAGCAAAAAGAAATAACGAAGATTAATAATAAAACAATGTGCATTGAAAATGTCATACACCATAGATTGCTAATGACAGACTGTCCAGCTCTTTACATGGGCTGATTAAATGAAAAGCACAACTCATAATTTATTCTTTAGGCTAGCAATCCACAGTCATGCCCGAGGGCAAAATCCAAAGCCAACCACTTTTACTTAGATTTTTTCCATTCCATAGTGTCAGGGCAAAAGCCTTCCCCGTTGAATACTTAAATTTTCTTGCTACCAATGTACACCTTTTATTGCTGTCCATCTTTTAAATATTTGAATCCAATGTCACAGAAAAGTGAATAAAGAAACAGGAGGCTAATTGGCAAGCTGGTGAACGTAAAGCAGGTACAGTAGCAAAGTGAAAAAGGTTCCTCATTATTGCACCGACTTGCCAAGCTCATCATTACTAGACCACGGAGTGAGCCTTTAAATACAAGCATGCATACAGAAAGAAGCAACGAGTTGAGATGCTAACGATGGTTGGCAACACTATGCTCTTAACTGGAAAGGAAAGAGGATTTAGCTTTGCTTTCCTTCAAAGAGTTTTGTCTGGGAGTCATCCAATCGAAGGGTGCTTTTTTTCACTTCACAAAACTACTGGCTTACAACTCATTCATGTTATTTTACCATTCTTTCCAGTCTGCTGTTTTGGAGTGGCTGTGAAACGCGGCACAGCGTCCGATTTTCATGGGCTTCACTCTCCGGTGACCTCTAGCCTTGGGCTAACTGAGGGCCACTTTAGGGCAGTGCCAACTACTCCACCCCCTCAGCATACCAAACATGTTACGCAGACGGTGGAGATTACTGGCATAATGAAAGAAAAGCCTGTGGCAGAAGAAATAATAACAGCAGCAAACAAGCAGAGGAAAACATTAGCAAACAGAAGAAAGAATAAAAAAAAAAACTTAATCCAGCAGGAAACCAGCGACACAATGACAGGAAGAAAACAGTCTGCAGTCACAAGTCAGAGAATCTCCAGGAATGTATGGAGTGCAGCTCTCACTTCCATGCTGACTGTGCCCGCTGCATGGAAAAATAAAAGCAATAAGCAGAGGGATTTAGACCGTCATCACCACAGGTTTTCTGTCAGTCTTAGCAGGTCACATTGAAACACATATTTATCAGCTGTAAATACAGCACAAAGGATATGCACTATGCCTGTCTTCTAAAAAGAACCTATATAAGCCAACAGTGTCACTTGTATCTTTATGACCGCCTTGAGAAAAACAACAAGTTAGGAGACCTAAGAAATAAAGAAAATGTGGTGCGAGATAGATATTGTTATTAATTCTAAAGCAAACCACTTTATAAAGAAAACATACACAAAGACCACATTGTTTTTTTTTTGAAGAACGAATTAAAAGGTTTCCACAAGAAAAAGACCCAAAAATAATTCACCCAACATAAATAGGCAACACTCCAGACAGTTTCATATATTTGTGAAAAGAAGTATATAAAGCAGGGGTGCCCAAGAAGTAGCCTGGGGGCCACATGTGGCCCACGGAACCCTCTGATGTGGCCCATGACCTCCTGCTCTGGGATGGTTTAGAATAAAATACGGTTATTAAAGGTCAGTTTATTACTAAAATCACAGTGTATATATGGGCATATCTGTTCTGCAGTGGTTACTGAGCTGCTTTCAAACTGACCCGCTTATCTCCTCCCTGTTCTAACGAAACTATATGCAAAGCTTGTATCTGAGAGGTTGCCTTTGTCTAGCTCAGCATTCCTCAAGGCGCCCCAACAGGTCATGTTTTAAGGCTTTTCATTATTTTGCACAGGTGATTTGATCAGTTTCACTGCCTTAGTAATTAGCCGTTTCATCTGAGGGAAATCCTGACAACATGACTTGTTGGGCGCGGAGTTAACACTGGTCTAGATCACTGTTCTCTAAACCTTCTGAACAAAGTGCCATATTAACTATCCTAGTAATGGTAAACCTTGGCACCCCAGATCTTTTGGCACTGCATTTCCTATGATGCTCATGCACTCTGTAATGTAGTTGAACATCATGGGAAATTTTGTTCCAAAACATATGGGGAGCCAAGGTTCGCCATCACTATTCCAGACTTTGAGGGGGCAAACCGTGGCCACTGTGAGAATGCATCAATGTAGCATTAATTGGTGTAAAGAATGCCACATCGTTAGTGGGAGGAACATTGCCCTATTGTTGGTATTAAGGGAAAAAATAGTGCTCCATCAGTGGCATCAGTCTGAAGATCAGTGCCCCATTGCTGGAGTTTGTGGTAGGAATAGTGCCCCATCGTTGGTGTAGAAGAAATATCGTCTTGTATTGGTTGGAGGAAAATTGTCCCAAGGGCCTGATAAAAGGCAAGCAAAGGGTCACATCCGACTCCCATGGTCGCAGTTTAAAGACCGCTGGTCTACATAGACTGAGATCTTGTGCATGTACTACAACTTTTTTTTTTTATGACGCTTCCTTTCACAAATATATGAAAACCCAGCTTTCTGGATTGCTCTTAGGTTTTGGATAGACTGAAGAGGTATTAACCCCTGCCAGCTTTTCATTGCCGTCTATGCCCTCATTAGTGAAAGTAAAAGAAAATCCCACAATTTGGGTTGACAAAGCAGAGGGGAAATCTTCCAATGGGGACACTAGTTTTGGCTGAGGTAGTGCCTTATTAGATTACATAGGAAACCCGGATGGGTAATGAAAACTAGGAATGCAGACATTCTAAACTAGAGACTTGGGCAGCCTCCAGTAGGGTTTTTATCATTTGTTATGGAATTGGCAAAATTTATTCTGACCAACTCCACTTTTTAGGCATTTTGACTATATATTTATGCTCTACAGAGTTACTTGTAGGGCTACAATGCCTTTATCAGTATTGCACCATCTAGAACAGTGTTTTTCAACTCTAGTCCTCAAGACACACCAACAGGTCATGTTTTCAGGCTTTCCATTATTTTGCACAGGTGATTTGATCGGTTTCACTGCCTTAGTAATCACCACAGCCATTTCATCTGAGGGAAATCCTGAATACTTGACCTGTTGGTGTGCCTTGAGGATTGGAGTTGAAAAACACTGGTCTAGAAGTAGCTTATAGTATGGTGTAGCAAAGGATCATTACTATGTACGCCACCTTCCTCTGCAGTAAGGGCTTTTCCCTTTTCCAAAATGGATTCCCCACGCCAATGACCACCCAACGCTCAGAACGCGATCCGATTTGTTGGCTGTATAGTATATCTAGTGGCAAGTCACTACACCGCCCATGCCCCAGGACGATGTCATCTTGTGACAAAATGCGCAGCGAGGAGCGTCGTGCCGATGTCACCATGTTTGCGCAGGACCCAGAAGGGGAGGGCTCCTACATCTGAGCTGGCCAGCTTATCTTTGCATGTTTTTAACTACCTTTGTTAGTGCAATCGTTTTTTTTACATTAAAAACTCATATTGAAGATTTTACACATGGAAGCCTCATCTTTCTTTTCGTGGGCGGGGACTTATTTGATTGGGTCCTCCCTTGAGTGACAGTTGCTCTCCAACTTTGTTCCACTGGAACAACAAAAGCCTTAGCTGGGTACGAGAGCCACAAGCGGGATAGACCTTCCGTAATAGGTGGTCACAAAGAGCTGGTAGGCCGCCAATTTATAAAGGTGGAGGTTTTCCTTTGTAATCCACATACTATACTGGTGATTAGTAGTGCACTGTGGGATTGTTTCTTTCATCACCGTGTGGAATTTTTGCTTGCAGGGTTGTTCTTTTATATATTTTTCACGATTTTAGCGCAACTTTATCTTTGAAAATTGTAAAAAAAAAAAAAGCAAGATCAGTAAAACTTATGCATGTGTCCATCTCCTAGCGTTTCACTGCTCATTCTTGATTTATGAATGGTTTCACACATTCTGTCAGGTCAATTCGCTAATGTTTATTGCGTGCGATTTAAAATGTCAATTCACTACAGTTAAATGCCACAAATGCAGCAATTACCTGTGGTAAATATCTGAAAAAACTTGATATTACATTAAAGTTAATTAAAAAAAAATACATAATTATATATAATATACACACACAGTCAAATTTTCTTGCAGTATAGCCTCTCGATATCGAAGGTTTGCCCCAATTTAGCAGTGCCATTACTACTTGCTGCTTTAGAGAGGAAGGCCTTCTGTTTTATGTGCCTACTGTCTATTTCTTCTATAGGCGGCAGTGAAACCTAGCTTGCTTAAATATTATAAACTAGGCCTCTCAATGGATAGTACGCAAATAATCCTTCTCATGTTAGCAGCCAGATTGTCCTTAAGATTTCATATTCCAAAATTGATTATATTCATTATTTTCCTCAAGATTGTACAAACAATACCCCATAATGACAATGAGAAGTTAATTTGTATTAAGTCTTTGCAAATAAAAAGGGAGACTTTACTGCGGTGGTCAGTAACGTGCTCGCCCCCTCCTGGGAACTACATCTGTGGCAGGATGCTCTCTATGTGTTAGAGACTTCAAGGAGGTGTGACATACTGGGCGTGCCACAATTAATACTGGAAAATGTAGTTCTTACATGAACAAGTGATGCAAACCAGATAGCGAATGAGAGAACAGAAACTAGAATGCTAGAATGCCGGAGGTGATATAGATGAAGGAATTTAATAGGTATTTACTCGTTTGTTAACAGAATAATTACACTATTCTGTCTGTCTACCTTGCAGACATTAATTTTAGGCAACATTTTTTTTTTATAAACTTGAGGCTGTAATTGGTGCCACAGGTGCTTCAACAAAGTATTGAGCAAAGGATGTGAATAATTATGTACATGACTTTTTTTTCAGCTTTTTATTTTTAATAAATTTGCAAAGATTTCAAAACAAACTTTTCCATTTTAGAACAAGGCTTTAACATGTATACAAAGTGAAGTGCTGTAAATACTTTCCGGATGCACAGTATCTTAAAGAGGAAGTAAACCCTGATGAACTTTACTTCCTTTTTTCCCCCCTACCAATTAAAAGCATAACGGGCTAGTATGACATTAGCGCAAGCATATATGGTAAAAATCTCAAACTGTGCAGGTTTAGGAGATATTTACAGTACCTACCGGTAAGCCTTATTATAGGCTTACCGGTAGGTACAAGTAGTGTGACTAGGTTTACAACCACTTTAAAAAGTGTGGTGCATTCAATAGTTTCAATATGGTGAGTTGTTTGCAAGAAAAGGTTTATGCCAGCCATACAGAGTGAATTTGCTTGGTTCCCCCCCATCACCATAGACAGTCCTGACAGGGGACTCCCTCCTGCCGGGCCATTGTCCCCCGCTGGGAAAAGACAGAGATTATTGTATGTGGCTATAGCAGCTGCTAACCATAATCACAAGAAAAACAGGCAGGCTGAATGTACCCAAGTTGATTGATCAATCAACTTGGTACATTCAGCCTGCCCACTAAGGGTTTGAATCTAGGCTAGCTCCTGCTGAACCGGACAAGATTTGAACAGTGTATGACCGGCCTAAGTTTTCATTGCAAGTTAATTCACAAAGATTTTAGATGAGGTCATCACTCCTTAAAGTACTGGTAGTTTTTGTTTTGACAAGTGATAACTGAATTAACGTGAGGTGTCCATTAAGAAAAAAAAAAAAAATAATTTGATGTGGCGATAAAATATGAATTCATGAGGTAAATAAATTGATACATATAGAATGCTTTCATCTTTAAATGGCCGACTGATTCATGTAAAAAATATAATAATGACTGCACACCACAGATTGTGACAAAATTAGGGAACACTGTTAAAATAACTCCTACATTTTAGTCATTGGATTCTAAAGCAATGTTTCTTACACTATGGTTCGGGACTCAAATTAAGCTGTGGGGCGTTTGTGAATGGTGGCCTCATGACTGTGTGTTAAAGATACCCTTGTTTGCCCAAGTGAAATATAGCAATATGGTGACTGATATAGCACATTTCTAGGTTTTACATTTCGTCATACTGCTATCTGAGATGTAGCCTACAAACAATTGTTTCTCTAAATCTGTGAAACAATTAAACTAATATGACAGCACAAACACGTGGAGGACTAGCGTGCGTGTGTGGCAGGGGCAGAAGGAATTATATTGACAAGGCTAGTTGGACTAAAGCCAAAAGAAATGGTGAAGAGTGCTCACAATTTGTTCAATGCTCCTATTTCTGTACCTTTGTTAGCATTCTGATAAGGATTCTCTTATTAGGTCCTAATACTGTAAACTATTTGGCTCCCCAATTAGAAAGTGATCCTTTCAATAAATGTATATTTTTAGAAATAAGCCCACAAAAGGAGCATATGAATTATACAAAATCTGAATGCTTGCAGCAGCTTGGGAGCAGAGAACGTTGTCACTTTTCCTTACACGAGCCCCTGGAAAAACAAGTAAAAGTTTTTGTGAGGTTTTTGTAAAAGCGACTACACAGCGACAGGGTCATTTTAGGAACCCCTGTTCTAAAGATTTTTAAGAGGATGAAACAGTTGAGGTAACTGAATCAGGCAACATAGAAACACAGTTGTTTTTTGTATACATATCGCTGTCAAAATGCTACATATAGTAGTAAATCCTTCAAAGCTGACAAGGAAAAATAATGAACATAAGTCTAATACCTGATGTGAAAATGTGTAGATTCATCAGTTAATGTGTCACTTATCACACAAACATAGCACAAATACTTGCTTTTCACCTCCCTGAACTGATGAACAAATAAAGCAAGCAACAAACAGTTGGCCGATATGAGCGCTAGGCAAGGCATACTGTCACATACGAAAATATTTGACAGGAATAAAAAAAAAAAGGTATCCCAAAAGAATGTACCATTGCTGTGAGAATTACTACATCACTATGCTTTGCCTATAACTTCATTGCACCATACACAGTGAAAAGCAGCAAGTGGCTAGACAACAAGGGAAATCCATCAATGAACCAGTAGAAACTGCAAATCTACCATGAACAGGAAATCCATTACATGCATTTACAGTAGATTTGAGTTCGAAGTTAAGTCTAATGCAGCCTGATTGAAGTGTGCTGCTTACAATTGTTTTCAAGGTTTGCTCTGTATAATCTAAGTTCCAGATGTCTCACCAATCAAATTACATTTTTCAAAGTTTGAATACAATTGGTGGCTGTGACGTACCGGTACTGACACTATGTGCATTTATAATTTGTTCATCATGGAGCCTGGAAAGCATTGCACCCCTAATCAATGGATCAGGGGTGTAATACCAGACTCCTGCAGACAAGCTGCAGGGCTTGTGAATGAACTGAGGCCGCTCATCAACGACCTTGCAGTCCATTCAGAACTACAAGCAGTCAGTCCCAATAACTGATTGTAGTTGTAGTTTGGGCACTCATAGGAGCAAATGAATGATACGGTTGTGTGGGCAGAGGGATTTCCAAATTGTGACAGTGGGTGCAGTGAGAAGATCCCCCACTTGCTGGGAGGGGGGAGAGGAGCAGAGGCTGCAGCTGCTAGAACAGGTTATATGTTTTACCCCAAATAAGGGGTGAAAATGTAACCTACTTTAAAAGGTGAACTTATTCTTCAACCACTTGCCGATCGGACCATAGCCAAATGACGGCTAAAGTGCAGTCAGCTAATTCATTCTCATGAATCACATTAAAAGGGCCAATGACAGTGGGCCTTTACCATGCGATTGTTACATCCAATGATTACTTGTCAACAAACCGGCGCATGTCCGGTTCAGCTCTCTCCTCTTTCGCACGCTGTACATACTGATCAGTACAGCATGAGAGGAGGTAAACTGCAGCAGCACATTTGTGCCTTATTCATGCCCACCTGCGCATCATTCATGGTCATGTATGCCACATCAGTGCTCATTTATGACTCATCAATGCCACTACAGTGCTTAACAGTGCCCTACAGCTCCTTACAAAAGTGGAATACGTAGTCAGGAAATTTGATTTGTAATTGTATGTCCCTAGAGCAAAGCTGTATGTGGTCAGGCTGTGTAAAAGTCTCACATGTGGTATTGCCATACTCAGGAGTAGCAGAATGTATTTCGGGGTGTCATTTTTGCTATGTGCATGCGTTAGAAATACCTTATAAATGGACAACTTTATGTAAAAAAAAAAAAAGTTTTCATTTTCTTTCCACAGTTTCCAAAAACGTGTGGAATAAAGGACTTGTTCATAAGACTCATAATGCCTCATAGAATATACGTTAGGGTGTTTGCTTTGCAAAATGGGGTCATTTTGTGGGCGTTTTTATTGTCCTGGTGTTCCAGGGCCTTCAAAAAATGTAATAGGTTGTCAGGAAATTATATGCGTAATTTATGCCCCTAGAACGCCTGGAGGTGCTACTTGCATTTTGGGCCTCTCAATGTGGCCAGGCCGTGTAAAAGTTTCATACATGTAGTATCAACAATTTTGTGATTTTTTTTTTTTAGAACTTAATTTTGCAAAGATTGATGGGAAAAATTCCAACCTCAGAAAATTCACCATATAGAGCCTGAGGAAGAGGCACGCATGCCTCGAACGCGCGCACCGCCCTGTGACCTAACCCGGAACTGAAGCTCAGCTGCCTGCGCTCCACGGCTGCGTTCCATCACGCTGTCCCATCGTGTCCATACAGCTCCCTGTCTGACCAGCGCTGGAATACACTCAGGGACACCTATGGACTTTTGGATCAGCTGACGAACTGTACAGCATTCTCCTTTACAGTGAGAACCCAGAGCATTCAGCCATCACAGGATTACCAACATCAGCTGAGCACACCCACCCCGGAAGCCAGGCACAGATGACACCTTTTATGCCCATGAACCCTGCAGCCTTGTGAGTAGTATCCTCATAAGAATTGTTTTGTTTTGTCACAGTAATAAAAAGTTACTACGCTTAGAGGGCGCCGCTTTTTCTTTTTCTTTTTCTAGAAAATTCACCATGCCTCTTACTAAATACCTTGGGATGTCTACTTTCCAAAAAGGGGGCATTTGTACTTTCCTGGCTTGTTAGTGTCTCAAGAAATTTGATTTCACAAAGACCAAATATACAGTTATTTGGATTATTTTTTTACCAAACATATGTAGCAGTATAACTTGTTGGCCAAAATGAAGAAAAATGACTTATTTTATAACCCAAATTAAGAAAAATGCATTATTGTAAAAAATGTTGCAAAAAATAAAAAAACCCAGTGGTGATTAAAAGAAGGCTCTATTTGTGTAAAAAAAGGGACTGAATTTGTGTATGGGTACAGTGTTGCATGGCGAAGTAATTGTCATTTAAAACGTGAGTGCCGATAGCTGAAAATTTGTCTGTAGTCCCGAGACGTTTCTAGACACAACCTGATATACGCCATAACACGATACCCTCAGAAACCTTGATCAATATTTTTAAGATTGTTCGGCTTGCCCTTCTAAACGATTGCATGGAAAATACTCCTAGGACCCTTTTCACACTGAGATGCTCTAACACTAAAGAATAGCGCCTGCAAAGCTCCCTGAAACGGCAGCTCCATTCACTCCAGTGTGAAAGCCCGAGGGCCAGAGGGCTTTCACACCAGAGCGGTGCACTGGTGCAGAAAGATAAACAATATTTTTTTCTTTAATAAAGTGTGGAACCCCTGGCTCTCAGATCTGCAATTCCTGTCAGACTAGTGGAGGGTGCGTGGCTGGGCAGAGGTTGCCTCCTAGATGGGCGAGTTCTTTCCTCGTTCTTCTCCTATATCCTCCCTCTCTCTCTTCCAATCCTCTGACTTCTTTTATCCCCACTTTGTTTCTCCCCTCTTTTCTTTCTTACACTCTATTAAATTTCTATTGATACATTTAAAGTCAAGGAGTATGGGGCTCACATTCTCATATTTCCTTATTTTTTAAGTGATGGAGTTTGTTCACTTTGCTTACCAACCATGCATAACTTCCAAGGGGATATACCAGCAGGAATAGATGCCAGTTTAGATCCTCCAGCTCATCTTAGGTCAGTCATCTTCCCCCGCCTCTTTGTATGAAACCTTTATTTTGCTGGGGTTATACCAAGCTGCATTACATTAACATAATTCTGAACTTATTGATAATTATTCTGCTAAACTGTATCTTGTCAGCTAAAACATCAATGTGAGAGTTGTCAGTTATACTCACAACTGACCCCTTATGGGGTCTTGACTTTTTTGCTACGGTTTTCTTGAAACTAATAAAAAAGTAATAGAATAGAAAAAAGAGCAAATGTAAATCCTTTTTTTTTGTTATTCAAATCTGGTCTGGTCCGGGAATGTGGGGTGGTAATGTGATCCAGCAGCTCCAGCTCCCGTGTAAGAGCGCTTGACAATGACTGGTTTCCCAGACCCAATGTCACCCATAGGCTCCCATTGTGTTCTCCCACCAGCAGCAGCTGCTCTAACACAGGACAGCCAAAACTGCTGGATCACATGACCACATAACTGGACCGGTAAAAAAAAAAAAGGTATTTTTACTGCGGTTTATATACAGGCTATAGATTTGTTTTTTCTTTTTTTGAAGGGGTGCAGAATTTAAGAATAATCGTTATTAGCCTTAACATCCACGTTTAAGTACTTTAAAAGTTGTTGCATGGCTTAAATATGAAAACAAGTATGAATAGACATTTTTTAGGCACAAACATAAAATCCCCAAACAATGCTCTCTTTTTAAAACGTTCAGAAGACAAAATTCTGTGTAACATACAGTAGCAGTATTGCAGAGATTGACTTCACTGGTAAAAGGTTTCCAATATGAATTTGACCAAGGCTCCTAAATAATTGTGACAGCTTGTCAAAATATCATTAGTTTGCTTTATTACACTTGTTTTCTCCAAGTATAATACAACTGAAAGATGAATGTATCTTTCTGAAGTATTTTGCATTCATGCATTTACCAACTTTATAGAAACGGACCTTTCTTTAAAAAATGATTCCACTGAACGCAAGCCAAAATCTGGCTAATGCAAACGTGCAGCCCTGGCATGTTTAAAAAAAAAGTAGTAAACCAACAAAGCCACATTTATACTAATGCTTTTAAAAAAGTGGTTCACGTTTACACCTTCAGCAGAAAGTTTGTTTTGAGCCAAATGCTTTATTACACACACAAACAATTAGACAAATGTTTGCTTAGCTTTGTGTCTAAAACATGGTGCTTGGGGATTTATGCTAAACCCTCTTTAAAGTGAAACTTCAACTACAAAGTTGACATGCATATACAGTAGGTTTACTGTATGCCTTGCAACAGATTTATAATTCTGTTCGGTCAGTCTTGTGATTTACATACCTTCACCACATGCAAGCAGCTGCCTATATTTTCTATGTTTCTCCACACTGGAAAATTGACATTATTAACCCTATCCAATGTGCAGAGAAGTAAATTAAAATAATGTAGGAAACAGTGAAGCTATTTTTCCACTTAAGTCTTTCTTTGATTGGTAAAAAAACGTACCTTAGGGTTTCTTATTTAGTCTTGGTAAACAGGGCTGCAATGTATAAATCAAATCACCATGGCCCCTTTCACATTGCGGCGGGAGGCGCGCTGGCGGTATAGCAGCGCTATACCGCCGGAATTGTGGCCGCTAGCGGTGCGGTATTAACCTCCGCTAGCGGCTGTGGAAGGGTTAATATGCGGGCGGTATTGATGCGGTTTCCTATTCTTTTCAATGGGAAGGAGCGGTATACATGCCGCTCTTCTCACCGCTCCAATGATGCTGCTGACAGGAGATTTTTTTTCTCTCCCGCCAGCGCATCGCCTCAGTGTGAAAGCGCTCGGGCTTTCACATTGAGGATGCAGTGAAGGAATTTATATAAAAGCGCTATTTTTAGCACTGTACCGCCTGAAAAACTCCTCAATGTGAAAGGGGCCTATAGGGTTGCACATAAAAATGAAGGCTGAACGCTTGCCAATTGCACCTATCGATTAACACTAATGAAGTTTGTGTGGTTACTGCTGCATTATAAAACACTTTTTTTTAACTGAAGTTATTTATCTTTAACAGGAGATGTATGATCATACAGATGTATTATCATACATAATTACATACAACAGAAAACGTCACAACAGGTTGTAAGGCATTAAAGTCTAACAGCATATCATACATGTTTTTGATACACTAAATACTACAGCCTGGTCATGGTGCAATAATAGATGGGTCTATTAGACGTTGTGGGTACCCAGTAGTTCCTCTGGATCTACTTAGCTGTAGCCAGTGGAGTAATGCTAATGTATTCACCTGGTGGGGGAGGAAGAGGGGGGGGTAACCCCTCATGGGCCCGGGGGAGGCCCCACATACAGTATATCTTAATCCCCAGGGCCTTGGTAGATGTCCAGGCGAGGAATCTGGGGATCCTTGCAAGCCACGTCTAGTCCTTGGCTAAGTATCTCCTGCTCAGAATGAGGTGGCTAACATTATAAAACACTTTTTCATTCTTCTGTACAGTCCAGCCAGTGCCGACTGTTCATGGTTAAACCTTACAGTTCTGTTTGAAGTACACAAATCACAATGGGTCACTCACTTTATAGCTTGTCCTTTCAGAAAATATCTTGCATTCTTTTTGATGAATGCAAGGCGTTCCCTAAATGAAGAAAGTGAAGATAAAACGTCAATATCCTCACCTCCAAATCATTGAAGAGGATGCAAAGCATTTTTGGAATGGATAGGCTGCAACCCGCTGTGCTCTGTGTGCTCCACCTGGGAATTTAAAGCCGGCCATAGACAATTTGAATCACAGCCAGTTCTGGAGGAACCAGCCCAGAATTTGAACCATTTAAGGGCAAGGCTGATTGTACCCAAGTTTATTGACCAACTTGAATACATCCAGTTTGTTAAATTTTACATGCAATTATTGCCAAGGTCTATAACCACTGGCAATAATCACTGTTCTCCCAGCCAAGACGTCTTCCAAGGGATGTAAAAAGATTACCATTATTTTAAATCCACTGTATAGAAATAAATCTACAAGTGATGTAGATTTCAAACAACTGTAAAAACATGTACAACTGGCTGACAAATTCAATCCGAGTTTTTCAGCTATAGAAACACTAACAAAAAGCTAAAAACCAGACTATTCAGCGTTTATCAGCATTTTTGAGCCATAAGCTTTTGTGGGAGCATATTTTTTATAAAAAAAATACAGCAAAATGAATTCTACAGCGAATGCTACTGGCGTTTATATAAATCCAATGCCACGAATTGAGAAGCCCTTTACAAAAATATATATAAAGAAAGGGGGGTAGCCCGTCCGGGGCCCTTTAAAAAAAAAAAATAAAAAAAAAAGAGAATGTATATATATATTTTTTTTTAAAAAGGGTGGTTGCCATCTGGGGACCTCTGGGCCCTTTATTTATTTTATTTTTTTATAAAAATAAATTGCAAAAAAAAGGGGGCTTTCCATTCGGGACCTCTGGGCCCTTTAATAAAAAGAAACCTCTGGGCCCTTTAATAAAAAATAAATAAAACAAATATATATATAAAAAAGAAATAAACATTTATAAAAAAAAACAGGGGGGTTGCCTTCCAGGGCCCTGGGGACCTCTGGGCCCTTTAATAAAAAATAAATAAAAAATATATATAAAAATGTATAAAAAAAGGGGGTTTGACACATGGGGCCCTCTGAGCCCTTTAATAATAAAAAATATAAATATATATATATATATATATATATGTAAAACATTTTTATATAAAAAAAGGAGGGTTGTCATCCGGGGTCCCTGGGGACCTCTGGGCCCTTTAATAATATATATATTAAAGGAAATAAAAAAATATATAAAAAAATATATATTTTTTTTATAAAAAAGGGGGGTTGTCATCTGGGGCCCTGGGGATCTCCGGGCCCCTAAAGAAAATAGCCCTTTAATAACAAATAAAAGAAAAATATATTAAAAAAATATTTTTTTATAAAAAATAAATAAAAAAAGAGGGAGTTGCCATCTGGGGCCCTGGTGGCCTCCGGGCCCCTGGAGACCTCCGGACCCCTTACAGGTGTACTGCCTGTACCCCCCTGATGGCGGCCCTGTGCGTGAGGCACAATAGTTGATCATTTGATGCCAAATAAGTCTTACATAATACCAACATTACAGCGCAGGATCTGCAGGCAACACCTGTAAAAGCTGGTGTCAAGGTGCATGCATCCATAATCAGAAAGGAGTACACCAATTTAACCTGCATGGAAGGTGCGTGAGCAAAGAAGCCTCTACTGTTCAAAAAAAAAAAAAAAAAAGAGAAAAAGACAACAGTTTGTCATTAAATAAATGAGCAAAGATCAGGCTTTTTGTAACAATGTGCAGTGGCCAGATCACTCGAAGACCGATGTTTGACCACAGTAACAGTGAACGTATGGCACAAACTGAAGGCGGAATTTCCGGACAAGATCCCCAAGTCCAGGGCATTGTGACTGGACCCAAAGGCCCCATGCACACGAGACGCTGGTAAACTCGAGTTCAGAGGCATTTGGGCATTTTTTTCAACTGCCCTTGAACACATTTAATGTTATCCTATGTGTCCATGCACACATTCACTTTTTTTGAGGTTAGAGGCAGTTGAGTTTAGGCCCGTTTTTTCAGACGCAAAAAAATGGGTTCAGAAGCTTTTGGCGTTTTCGCGTTTCAGACGCAAATCGCGGCAAAACGCTTTTGTTTATAGGCGTTTTTAAAGGTGACCTATTTTTTTACAATAGAAATCTCAAAAATTATGGCAAATGATGAAAAAACATTAAAAAAACCTAAACAACTCTAATTGCTTGCATTGCATTGTGGACAATCCACAACTTGTGGCAGGTGACGTGGCCAGGTGACATGACAGGTGGACAATTCACAACTTGTGGCAGGTGACGTGACCAGGTGACATGACAGGTGGACAATCCACAACTTGTGGCAGGTGACGTGGCCAGGTGACGTGGCCAGTGGACAATCCACAACTTGTGGCAGGTGACGTGGCCAGGTGATGTGAACAGGTGATGTGGCAGGTGACCTGGCCAGGTGACATGGCAAGTGGACAATCCACAACTTGTGGCAGGTGACGTGGCCAGGTGATGTGAACAGGTGACGTCGCCAGGTGACATGGCAAGTGGACAATCCACAACTTGTGGCAGGTGACGTGGCCAATCAAATTTCGAATTTTTCAATTTTTGTATTTTTCAAATTTCGAATTTCTCAAATTTTGAAATTCGAATTTTTCGAAATGTGAAAATTCGAAATGTGAAAATTCGAAATGTGAAAATTCGAAATGTGAAAATTCGAAATGTGAAAATTCGAAATGTGAAAATTCGAAATGTGAAAATTCGAAATGTGAAAATTCGAAATGTGAAAATTCGAAATGTGAAAATTCGAAATGTGAAAATTCGAAATGTGAAAATTCGAAATGTGAAAATTCGAAAAATTAGGAATTTGAAAAATTCAAAATTCGAAATTTGAAAAATGTAAAACATTTCTCTGGATAAGTACGCAGCTGGACATATATATTGGTAAAATAGCCAACTGAAAATCTCTGTGCCAAAGGATGGGTCCAATAGTGACGAGCTCTGCCAACGGATCTCTCCCGTAGTTTGCGACGGCGTTGAAGCCTCAGCAAGAGCAACGTATGGACAATTTCTTGGCATATATTCAATATGGGATCCATTTAAAAAAAGAATCAAATGAAAGTATGCAAGTCTGCATATGAAAGTCTGCTGCTGCTGCTCTCTGTTGAAAATGGCAGAAATAGTTAAAAATATATAGCTTTCAGAGCTTTGGGAGGGTCTACAATGTCTGTGCTATAAACGCTGATAGCCACAAACGCGGTAAAATGCGGCAAAACGCCGCGAAATTTGCGGCAAAAACGGGCATTATAAACGCCGGTTTTTGCTTTTGAAAACGTGAGTTTAGATGTGTTTGCATTTGCTTCTCGTGTGCATGGGGCCTAAGAAGCAAACATGTCTAATGAAATTCTCCCTACGCCTTTGTGTACGATGGGATATTCAGTAGCACATAGTTTTACAAGACCTACTTGGCTAGCATACCAAGGTTTAAATTTAAAGGTGTACTTGGCAATGTATTTTCCTGCTTTTGTGGTCTCTGATGAATTGAAATGCCCTTACATAATGCAGGTTAAGGCGCCAAGAGAATCCCATCATTGTACAATGATAATTGACATTGATAAAACAGATAGCAGCTGTATAACGGCATTATTCAGTATGCTGTGTAATCCAGACTGAATATAATGAAGATCAGCTTGGGGAGGAATCTCTGTGCACTGCACTAGCACTTTAGGACACTGTAGACAGGGCGGGCGCTACTACTAGACGAAGTAGGCCACCGAGGGCGCAGCCACTGCCGCTGGCATCCCTACCCTCCACTAGGAGGATGGGCCACTGGGGGCTTTTCAGTGCTTTGTTCTCTACCCGCCTGTGTCAGTGATGCCGATGTCAATCCTGATGCTCGTTAAAGCTTTCAGTCTAGGAAGGAGGGTCAAATGATACAAAAGGGTAACAATGGGACGTGAGCTAATGAAGAAAATAAAATTACAGTTGTGAAGTGGAGGAAGGGAAGGCTTCTTCGAAGAGAAAAGGCTCGGGAGAAGTCCTGGAGGCGAATATTAGAGGAAGTGATGAGGAAGTGAAGAGCAGGAGGACTTGGTAGGAATGAGGAGGACGATTAGGTTGGTATTTTAAGACCAACTTCAACCTATGTACAGAAAGATCACAAGGTTTATAAGCTGCTTAGAAGGTTTCACTCTAATTTTTACTGCTTGCCCTTTCTCCTCACACCTAAAGTCTGGTACTGATGTATTTCTCTTCAAACAGTTTATAGTGTACATAGATTTTAAAAACAATGGGATAAAGGAATATTCCAGAACTTTGTTTTATCTTATGGTTACTGTGAAATTGTGTGAATGCATCAATGCAGTGCATGTCATCTCAGCTTGCATTCATTGAACAAAAATGTAAATATTGCAGAATATACAGCCTCATGCTACATAAATTGCATTCAAAATAGAAAAAATATTGTATCTTATAGAAAACTATATATAAATATTTTTTTTTACTTCAAAAGCATTTTATTAAAATACATTTGATAAAAATCGAAATAATCAGATTAAAAAAAAAATTGTAATCATCGGGTTTTATCCACCCTGACTGTATATCAACCACATTGGCATACTGAGAAATTTATACCACCTTTCCCTTGGGCGACCTCATATGATGTCGCAGATTTCGAGTGGTGAAATCGGAATTTGAGTTATAGGCATCATTCAGATTTTTTTTTTAGTCGACAATAACCTGTACTAAAAGAACAATCACATGTTTAAAAATTCCCAAAAAACAAAAACATGTTTAAAAAATTCTGTGTACATATTGTGCGAGATAAAAAAAAAAAAACACAATTTTATTCCCTAGGGTCTCTGCTAAAAAATTAAAATATAATGTCTGGGGTTTCCGAGTAATTTTTTTAGCAAAAAAAAATAATTTTTACTTGTAGAATAGACATGTCAGAATTGGCTGGGAAGGCAAGTGGTTAAAGGATATCTATTTTGATTATTTCTAGCCAATTCCTAATGATCTAGATGATCTTTTTTTTTTTTTTCAATAGATTTTTATTGGATTTTAGGAAATTACACATATATAGTATACATATGCAGTAAGATACATTATGAAATAAAGTAGCAATACAAAGCAATACAGAGGTCGCAAATAAACAATCTAATACACAGGAATATTCTCATAAGCATAGAATCAAGTTTTAAATGAAGACAATCAAAATTATCTACAATACAAACTTCAAGTACCATCAAGGAACAATACATGGAGTAAAAGGAAACATTCAGAATACAGAACACAGTGTCTCCCACAATAAACAAAGAAATGTTCACAGCAGGCATAGGCGCTGCTGCAACCAGAAAACCTCAGAAAAAATAAAAAGGCATTCAAACATACAGACGTTTATCATTTTGGTCGTTCCATATTACCCAAGGATGCCATAAGGTATCATGTTTATGCAAAGTATTCATAGAAGTGGCTAACACGCGTTCATACGTCATATGTAAATTGGTCAGATCTATAGCTTCAATAACAGATGGGGGATGTGAGTCCTTCCATTTTCTAGTGATGGATAGCCTGGCAGCAAGAAGAAAGTGGGTGACAGAACTGCGTACATGAGTTGGAAAATCATTGATCCCCAGGGTTAGTAAAGCCAAAGCTGGGTCAGGTTTTATCGGGGAGCCAATCAAAGCAGATATGATGTTAAATATGGCTTTCCAATAATTTTCAAGTAGGGGACAACTCCATAAGACATGTAGTAGATCTAGATGATCTTGAAGTTGTAAAATGTACTTTGTACAAATCCCCATACATTTACTTCCCTGAATTCTGTGACACCCTATTCATAATGACCTGTGAGTAGGTCCGAAACAACAAATCGATTATGAAAATAGTTGTCAACTATTTTCATAATCGATTAATCGGCCAGCCGATTAATTTGCCTGCATACAGAATGCATTATTTGTTTACATATCATGAAATACAGTGCAGCACAGATACTGCTTAGTACACCCTCCATATATGTCAGTAAGTACCTGAACTTTTGAATTTGTGAGGAGCAATGCCTCCTGGGACATGTAGTCATGGGGAGGAAGTGAGTGGTTCTAAAGTCAGAAGTTTTTTTTTACCTTGCTATAGGGGCACGCTATATTACATTTTGCAGCTTGCTATTGGGGCACTCTGAAGACAGGAGGAGCCAGAAGCATTGGTGGGGGACTCCAGAATGGGAGAATCAGGGCTGCTCTGTGTAAAACCATTACACAGAACAGGTAAATAGAACATATTAAAAAAAAAAAAAAAACACACACACACACTAAAGACTCTGGGGCAGATTCACAGAGAAATGGATTATCGTAGCGTATCAGAAATACACTACGCCGCCGTTTTTTACCTTGCTCTACGTGGAATTCAGGTAGATTTTCTACGGTAAACGACGGCGGCGTAGTGTATTTCTCCCGTCGCAATCCATCTGCGCGAGTAGGGGGCGTGAAACATTTAAATTAGGCGCGTTCCCGCGGCGATCGATCTGCGCATGCTCCGTTCGCAAATTTCCCGCCGTGCATTGCGCGAAATCACGTCGTGACGTCATTCGTTGTTTATGTAGCGTACTTTACGGGCGATCCACGTCCCGACGAGTTACGTAAACAAAAAAAAAAATTAAATAAATTCGAAGCGGGAACGACGGCCATACTTAACATGGGCTACGTAAAGTTAGAGCAGCAAAAAGCTGCTCTAACATTACGTATAAAAAAAATAGACGAAAACGATTGCGACGCTCGCTCGTTTGTTCGTGAATCCCCGTAAAAACACATTTGCATATCCCGACGCATTAAAACGACGCGAACTCCTCCCAGCGGCCGCAAATAGATGGCAGCGTAGATCCGAAGGCTTACGAAGACGTAAGCCTCTCGGATCGAAGCCCGAAGCCGCCGTATCATGGTTTGAGAATTCAAACTAGTGATACGCCGCGGGAAATTTGAAATTACTCCTGTCTAACCCCAGTTAGACAGGCGTAATTGTTTTGTGAATCTGCCCCTCTGTGCCCGGAAGATCAGTATCTAAACGCAGAGAAGGTGGAGGCAGACAGACTGGAGAGAATATAAAGCATTATAATTACTTTTAAAGTAAACTTTCACCAGTATTGTGCATTATATTTAGAATTATCATATCCATAAAGATAAATCAGCTTTAGTACCAATTTAACCATTTCCCTACCGGGCCAATTCTGGCACTTCTCTCCTTCATGTAAAAATCATATATTTTTTTTGCTAGAAAATGATTCAGAACCCCCAAACATTTATAATTATATATATATAATTTATTTTTTTGCATACATCATGGGGAAAAAAGTGGCGGTCATTGCAACTTTATCTCGCATGGTATGTGCACAATAATCTTTCAAACACCATTTTTTTGGGGGAAAAAACAGTTTCATGAATTAAAAAATAACAAAAGCAGTTTGTCCAATTTTTTGTATAAGGTGAAAGATGATGTTACGGCGAGTAAACAGCTGTCACAGTGTCACTGAACGCAGTCATCATATGTACTGATCACTGCATTTAGTGTCAGTGTGACAGGCAGTTAGTGTTAGGCCCAGGGTAGCCCCCGTACCCCCCTAATACAGTTTTAACCCCTTGATCACCACCCTAGTTAACCCTTTCACCCCCTATTGCCAGTGTCACTAAGCGATCATTTTTCAGATCGCTGTATTAGTGTCGCTGTTCCCGCTAGGTAGCTATTTTTTCTTTTATTATTGCGATTTTTTTTTTTACTAAAGACATGTGGCTGAATAAATTTTGGCCTAAATGTTTGACTAAAATTTAGTTTGATTTTTCTTATAACAAAAAGTAAAAATAATTGATTTTTTTCAAAAATGTCGCTCTATTTTTGTATATAGCGCAAAAATAAAAAATTGCAGAGGCGATCAAATACCACCAAAAGAAAGCTCTATTTGTGGGAAGAAAAGGACGTGAATTTTGTTTGGGAGCCACGTCGCACAACCGCGCAATTGTCTGTTAAAGCGACGCAGTGCCGAATTGTAAAAACCCCTTGGGTCATTTAGCAGCATATTGGTCCGGTCCTTAAGTGGTTAAACACTCAATTTTTAAATTAATGTAATTTCTGAACGCAAACCAGAAGTTTTCTATTCTCCTTCGAATTTTCCCATCACTGGTCGAAAAGAACTTAGATTTGACCCAACTAACCATTAGAAAATCATACGTATTTTGTTGAAATTATTTTTTTAAGGAAGACAGATTCAACCTTTAATAGTTTATACAATATATCTCTTCTGTCTATTCTTCTCAGAGTGGATTAGAGATTTTTCTCCTGAACCATATCATTGGCTATTTATACTTACCACTGCATAGAGATATTTAAGAATAAATTGCCTGTTTTTAACTTTACATATTAACTTAATTATACACCACACTTTTAAGGTTATTTTCAGATCTAAACAATAATTGGCCAACTAATCGATTATTAAAATAATCATTTGTTGCAGCTCTAACTGCGAGTATTTTCTTCTGTTAGGGCCCATTCACACGGACGTGTCCGTGTATGGGCTCCGCTTTGCTCAGCGGTGATCGCTCAGTCAATCCCCCGCTGAGCAGGCAGATGACAGATCGGTCTCTGCACATTGTGCAGGGACCAACCTGTGAAAGCGCCACTCACCCCTATGAGGGATCAGATAAAGACAGACCGTAGAGTCCGCCTACATCCGATCTGTCAATTGGATGGAAAATAGGGTTTCCATCTGTCACACTTTAGCGGGTCGGATGCCAGCGGTCATCCTCATCTCACCTTGGGCCAAGATGTGCACGTTGTGAGTTGCCTGCTGTGTGCTTGCCCAATTTTCAGCACTTAAACATCAGGTGGGAATTATACTGATCGGACCACGCTAGATACCACCTCCTGCCTCCCCTATATACCATTCTTTCAGGGTATGATAGGAATTTGAACCTAATAGATAAAGAGGAGAGTTCCATACAAATTGCTGGGTCCCCTCACTAGAATATGACCCCAGATGAATGACTTCACCTATATTAGGTATTTTTCTGGCAGGGGATATGTTCATTCACACCCCCTTTTGGTGGGCGTGCATATAATTTCTTGGAGATTTTATTTTACTTTAAGGCGATGAACTGAGTTCTCCTGTCTCATATCTGGAATCAGCATGCCTTTTTAATGAACGGAACCAAACTTTTTTGGAACACATTTGTGTGGTAACGATACTGCCATCAGCATAAACTGCAATCCCCTTCCCCTGAAGAAGAGGTCCTATAAAGAAGCCTCGAAACTTTTTTTTTTTCCTGTCTTATTTTACAGACAGTTCTGCAATATTGCTGTTATATGTTCTTGTTATCTATTCTACATCTTGTTGCCGATGTTGTGTCTCATATTGCTTCCCTCACTTCCTTGGATGTGACTAGCCGTTCCTATACTTACTATTTAAACTTTTTTTAATAAATGATATTTTTCTAAACTTTTTGATTCATATTCAATTACCCAGTCTCTCCAATTTAAAGTCCCATTGAGAAAAATACACCCTTTGGGGTGCACAAAGATATTGGATGTCAGAGGACATGCCACCGCTGACATTTGTGGCTCCAAAGACCTGCACAGAGGTCCTGAACGGTCCACCTGTGTGAAAGGGGCCTTATACATTTCACAAAGCCTGCCCTTCTTATTAAAAGAGGTGCTGAGAAGAGGAGTTTCGGGAGGAAGATTAAGCACAGGAATTAATGCTTGAAGTCAAAAGTAAACAGCAGAGAGAAGCTGCAAAGCATGCAAAAATGTCAGAAAGTCATGGAAAAACAGACAAAACTCACAACAAAAAAGCAAGGCCAGCTCCCTGAAACCATTGACACTAAAGCCATCAACAATAAAGGCGACCTTATACACAGAACACCTCAGTAATTCCCCCCCTTTTTTTTTTTTTGATCATTCAGTGTATAATCGGCTCAAGCTTACAAGCTCTTGAGGAGGCACATATATGTTGCTGAATATAAAAGATAAAAAAAAAAAAGAAGGAAGCAATAGAAGTAAAACATTCCCCAACTGAAAAATAAAAGCATTTTCTGGGTTTCAAGAACTGTCCTGTTCCATCTGTCAAAATGGCTGAAGGAAGTGAAAATAAAGGTATATGTTCCTACCCACAGGACAACGTCCTGAGTGCCTAGGCAGTTTGCACATAACTTGGCTTATACCAAGGTTGAATTGAGTTAAAGTGGTTGTTAATCCACTCCAGCTTAATCATCTTATCCCCTCTGTATCATAACAAGTGTCTGATCTGTACCCTATGTAAGCGCTGCTCTGGGCGCACAACCGACTTGTCAGCTCTCTTCACACTCCGGCTCACAGCTGCAGTTGGCGGGGCCAAGCAGTCCCACCGACATCAGCCAGGGGAGAGAGAGAGAGAGAGAGAGAGAGAGAGAGAGAGAGAGAGAGAGAGAGAGAGAGAGAGAGAGAGAGAGAGAGAAGCTCATATAGGTGTACAGATCAGAGGATTTTTTTGCATTACACAGGCACAGGGACACTTGTTATTATGATACAGAGGGGTTAAGATAAGTTAGCTAGAGTGGGTTAATAACCACTTTAATTCATGTCAATCTTGATATAAGCTGAGTTATGCGACATTGTCCTGTGGGCAGGAACATATACCTTTATGTTCACATCCTGTAGCCACTGTTACACTTGTTATTATGGTGCAGAAGGAATCAGAAAATTTAGCTGCAGTTATGAGAGCAGCAGGAGCAGGGGGGGGGGGGGGGGGGGGGGGGGGTTGTTAACGGCAGACAGGCAGGGAGAGAGGAGGAGGACAGAGCACACAGGAGAGCAGAGAGCAGGCTTCAGTTGATGGAATCCTGTTAACAGACCATGGTGTCAGAGCTCAGAAGCCCTAATTATTGTGGTCAGTTTGCAGAGGGGAGGGTATAGCCTGGCAGTTTATTTTTATTTAGGTGTTACAGGGGGCCAAATGACACAGCACAAGCACTGTACTGTATAACATGCTCCAAGGGAACAGGATCATGTTTTTGTTTGTTTCTTTTTTTCTTTTTCTTTTTTTTGGGGGGGGGGGGGGGGTTAACAAATGTTTTAAATGTAATGCAAACAAACATCACTTTATTGCTTGGACACGTTTAACATAATATAGTGTTTATATCTGCAATAATTTTACTTCATGCATGCTGATATACTGAACAGTGTGTAACAGATAGGGCTCATAGAAACCAAAAAAAAACTGTGCAGACGAGATAACATGGTAGCTGGGAGGTAACTAAATTGCTACGGCGAAGGAGAGAGATCAGAAAAGGTCTTGTGAGTGAAACAATACTACCAGAGCTATTAGGAACTAGCTGGCTATATCATTATTTAAAAAGAAAAAACTATGAGCCTAAAAGAGGCAAGGTGCGTGTGAATGGAGAACTCTTTCAAGTCTAATCATCTCTTTTGTCACTCAGACCACAGTCAGAGACTAGTGAGAGCTACTGAATCATTATGTAAATTTGGCAAAGTACTTCCGACAGCACTTTCCTCCCCCTCTTCTGCTACGGGATTTGCACATGAAAGAGGAGAGATGAACAAATACACACAGGTGCTAAAATCACCAACAAGTCACAGCTTTTGTTACTGTCAGCAGGATACCTTGCAGGTGTTTTGCTCTGTCTAGACAATTGCTGCTTTTATTTTCCAGTTTTAGCCTAATGTACCATTTCCAGCACACAGAGCTTGAACTTTGAGAAAAAGATGACTAGATGGCTCTGTAAAGACTATCTACGTAGAGAACTCTTTTTGATATTATTTTCTTCATAACTCCCCAAATTTTCTAAAGCATTCAGAAGCATTTTTTCATTTCTATGAAACACAATATCTGCAATATTATTAAAAAAACTGATTTTAAGCATGAGTGGAATTTTTTGACAACTACCCTTATATTATTTAAAGTGGATTGTGTGATGGATTATGTGAAGTCTCTTGCACATATGGACAGATTGAATGCACCTACTGTGGCCCCTTTTCCCCTGAGGTAGACAGGGAAAGTGCCGATACACTGGTACTAAAGAAAAGAAAAGTACTAACCAGATTCCACTCCAACACAAACTTATTTTATATCTTGCCATGTACTATAGTTTAAAGTGTGTACTCCCTAGGGTAATTAGTCTTCTATCTTCAGTATGGCAGCTCAAACTACAGGACTGTCTCTAGTAATTGGCTCAAACCCTGCAGTGCGCAATTCTTTTCTGCTCCGAGTACTTAAAGACATAGGCTTTGTTTTGCAAAAAAAAGGAACAAAAAAAATGCATGCACCCATGTTAATAAAAAAATGTACATTTAATTTTTGAAAAAAGCCTATAGAATATTTAAACTGTGATCGGTGCAATAACAATGCAATGCGTAAAATGTTGATTTGTTTATATTGCAGACCCTGATCTGTATGGAGGTGTGAATATACCAGTATGGGACTGTAAACATACTGCAAGTGCAACCAAACTCATGATGATGCAATTGGAATTCCAATGCACTGGTGGCAGATAGAACTTGTAGTCTTCTCATTCACAGATCCCTGTGAATGATCTGTGAATGATCTGTGAATGGATGACGGTATGGGTGGAACAAAAGCAGGAAACTACATAGTGTAGTAACAGGGCGGACTTTTTCAGGAAATCACAGGGACATGAGGGGTTATAAAAAATATAAATTTAATTACAAAAACAATTTTTATACAATAAAATCCATAGAAATTAAAAAAAGGGGAGAAACACAGAAATAGTCAGAGTACATTCACAGACAATGTTATCTTTCGCCTCGCCGGTATGGGTGGAACATAATAGCAGTGCCAAATTCAAACCTGAACAGGACAGTTAAAAGATAGCAACTGCCACCATTTTATTCTCCAAACGTTAAGTCATATTCACATAACTGCAAATTTTCAGGAATAAAATACACTTAAATAGTCAAACAAAGCATAATACCCATTTTTTTGAAAAATACCATGGAGCCGTGTCATTTAAATGGGTATCAAACAGGGCCATCTTTAAAATTTTCTTGGGGACCCCCTGCAATTTTGTTCTCCACCTGCTACAAGACTTATACTAAATATCAGCTAGACTTAAAATCAGTTTACTGTATCAGATCAGGCAGTGATTGCGATTGGTTGCCAGAGGTTACAGCATATCATTATACTTGTTGATTGGTTGCTAGAGATTACTGTACAGTAATACTGCTCACTGATTGGTTGCTAGAGGTTACAGCAAATCTCTTCACTGCAGATGGCCATTATATACATATGAATGCCGCCAGCCTCAGCTATTTACATATGAATGCTCATATGAATGACGGGTATCTACATGTAAACAGGGTCTGTGGGTGAGTCATCTGTACACAATAGAGCAGAGCTGGGCAGCACTTCACACTGAGATATCAGGACACAGCATAGGACTAAAACTTCAAAGGACAAGAGAATTTAAACTGGGATAGTTGGCAAGTATAAGGCAGCTGCTTTGGGCCCCACAACAATGACAGGGCCCAGGGCAGCTGCCCCTTTTTCCCTGCCTTAAAGACAGCCCTGGTATCAAACATGAAAGACTTGAAATTGTGTGCACCCACAAAATTGCAATGGCAAGCAAAATTGTCCATAGATGGCGGTCTGGTGACAGGTCGTCTTTATGCAGACATCAGGTGTCTTTCAGATCCCCAAAGTCTCGTCTGCCTTCCACTGCAGATAGTGCTAGATAAGCGGTTTTCTCGTTACAGTAGCTGAGGTACGACCTTCTGAACCCGGACGTGAGGAAATCCTTGTTACTTCCATCTTTGTTAGTTAGAGAGATCATAGGAGAACAGATGTACTCTTACTTCCCATTAAAGCTCTAAGCTCTTTGGATATGTCAACTAGCAGCTGTGAACTTTATTTTGTTTATGCAGCTGCCTCCTGGCTGAACTTTAAAATTGATCTGGGCACCTGTAGAGTCACCCAAGCCTTTTTATGCGACTTGTGCATGCCATTCACTCTTGAGGACACAAAGTAAAACTAAGCAGGTGGGAGGAGTTCCAGCCTTAAAGGGGCAAGCCTTCAAGTTTTTTTTTTGTGCCTAGGGTCCATTTCTCCTAAAAGTGGTAGTATAACCCTATGATGCGTTTTTTAGTATCAATCTGGATCCCTGAATGAGCAAGAGAACTTTTTGGAAACCAATATACTCACATGTGTATTATATATGTCGCCAAACAATTCCCCAAGCCCTCAGACTGTACATTTATTTTTTTACAAACATCTTCAAATTTTACATTTGACGGCATTCGTAAAATTGGTGTAATCAAAAATGGTATTCTTAGCAGCAGCGAGTGTTGTGGTTTACACAGCCATTTTTCAGACATTCCCCAGAAAATTTGTACTTCTCTTCCATCCACATTCTGTATAATTTGGATTTACAGTGGGGCAAAAAAGTATTTAGTCAGCCACCAATTATGCAAGTTCTCCCACTTAACCCCCGGACCATATTGCTGCCCAATGACCAGAGCACTTTTTGCGATTCGGCACTGCGTCGCTTTAACGGACAATTGCGCGGTCATGCGACGTGGCTCCCAAACAAAATTGGCGTCCTTTTTTTCCCACAAATAGAGCTTTCTTTTGGTGGTATTTGATCACCTCTGTAGTTTTTATTTTTTGCGCTTTAAACAAAAATAGAGCGACTATTTTGAAAAGAAATGCAACTTTTTTTTTTTTACTTTTTGCTATAATAAATATTGCCCAAAAATATATATATTAAAAAAAAAAAAAAAAAAATGTCCTCAGTTTAGGCCGATATGTATTCTTCTACATATTTTTCGTAAAAAAAAAATCCCAATAAGCGTTTGATTGTTTTGCGCAAAAGTTATAGCGTTTACAAAATAGGGGGTAGTTTTATGGCATTTTTATTAATATTTTTTTTCACTAGTAATGGCGGCGATCAGCGCTGTATTTCAGTACTGCGACATTATGGCGGACACTTGACATTTTTGACACATTTTTGGGACAATTGGCATTTTTATAGCGATCAGTGATATAAAAATTCTTTGGATTACTATAAAATATGACACTGGCAGTGAAGGGGTTAACACTAGGGGGCGGGGAAGGGGTTAACACTAGGGGGCGGGGAAGGGGTCAAGTATGTTCCTGGGTGTGTTCTAAATGTATGGGGGGGTGGACTCACTAGGGTTAATCACTAATCTTCCGTTCATGAACAGAAGATCAGCATTTCCACCCTGACAGGACCGGGAGCTGTGTGTTTACACACACAGCTCCCGGTCCTCACTCTGTACCGAGCAATCGCGAGTTCCCGGCGGCGATCGGGGGCGAGCAGGGGGCGCGTGCCCCCTAGTGGCCGCTTAAGGAGCCGAGGTAGAGCTACGGGCTCTGGCACGGGGGAGCCGACCTGCTGCCGTAGAACTGCGGCGGCTGGTCGGCAACCAGTTAAAAAGTTGAGGTCTGCAATTGTCATCATAGGTATACCTCAACTATGAGAGACAAAATGTGGAAAGAAAAATCACATTGTCTGATTTGGAAAGAATTTGCAAATTACGGTGGAAAATAAGTATTTGGTCAATATCAAAAGTTCATCTCAATACTTTGTTATATATCCTTTGTTGGCAATGACAGAGGTTAAACGTTTTCTGCAAGTCTTCACAAGGTTGTCACACACTGTTGCTTATATGATGGGTCATTTCTCCATGCAGATCTCCTCTAGAGCAGTGATGTCTTGGGGCTGTCGCTGGGCAACACAGACTTTCAACTCCCTCCAAAAGGTTTTCTCCAGGACCTTGAAATGCTTCTTACGAAGCCACTTCTTCGTTGCCCGGGCGGTGTGTTTGGGATCATTGTCATGCTGAAAGACCCATCCACATTTCATCTTCAATGCCCTTGCTGATGGGAGGTTTGCACTCAAAATCTCACGATACATGGCCCCATTCATTCTTTCATGTACACAGATCAGTCGTCCTGTTCCCTTTGCAGAAAAACAGCCCCAAAGCATGATGTTGCCACCCCCATGCTTCACAGTAGGTATGGTGTTCTTTGGTTGAAACTCAGCATTCTCTCCTCCCCCCAAACACGACAAGTTGTGTTTCTACCAAACAGTTCTACTTTGGTTTCATCTGACCATATTACATTCTCCCAATCCTCTTCTGGATCATCCAAATGCTCTCAAGCAAACCTCAGATGGGCCCAGACATGTACTGGCTTAAGCAGGGGGACACGTCTGGCACTGCAGGATCAGAGTCCCCGGCAGCGTAGTGTGTTACTGATGGTAGCCTTTGTTAAGTTGGTCCCAGCTCTCTGCAGGCCATTCACTAGGTCCTCCTGTGTGGTTCTGGGATTTTTGCTCACCGTTCTTGTGATCATTTTGACCCTACAGGGTGAGATCTTGCGTGGAGCCCCAGTTCAAGGGAGATTATCAGTGGTCTTCTATGTCTTCCATTTTCTAATTATTGCTCCCACAGTTGATTTCTTCACACCAAGCTGCTTGCCTTTTGCAGATTCAGTCTTCTCAGACTGGTGCAGGTCTACAATTTTGTTTCTGGTGTCCTTCGACAGCTCTTTATTAGTCTTTACTATAGTGGAGTTTGAAGTGTGACTGTTTGAGGTTGTGGACAGGTGTGACTTTTATACTGATAACAAGTTCAAACAGGTGACATTAATAAAGAAGATACAGGTCTGTGAGAGCCAGAAATCTTGCTTGTTTGTAGGTGACCAAATAATTATTTTCGACCATAGTTTGCAAATAAATTCATTCCAAATCAGGCAGACAATCCAATTGTCAGGATTTGTTTCCACATTTTGTCTCTCATAGTTGAGGTATACCTATGATGACAATTACAGGCCTCATCTTTTTAAGTGGGAGAACTTGCACAATTGGTGGCCGACTAAATACTTTTTTGCCCCACTGTTTATCTTTAAGAATTCAACATTAGGGACTTGGGCCACTTTTACACTAGGGCGGAAAAGCGTCGCTATTTGTAGTCAATTTTGTGGCGCTAGAAAGGGTTAGAACCACCGCAAAGCGCCTCTACAGAGGCGCTCTGCCAGCGGTATAGCCGCAGTGCCCATTAATTTCAATGGGCAGGAGTGGTATACCCACCGCTCCAAAGATGCTGCTAGCAGGACTTTACTGTCCTGCTAGCACAGAGCTCCAGTGTGAAAGCCCTCAGGGCTTTCACACTGGAGAGACTGCAGAGGCTGTTCCAGGGCGTTTTGCAGGTGCTATTTTTAGCTTTATAGCGCCTGCAAAGCGCCCCAGTGTAGAAGGAGTCTTAAGAATTTTTTTTCAATCTCTAAAGCTGACTATTTTTGTATGAAACTTTTATTAGTAGTCCCAAAATACCAAATTCATTTACAAATATATAATATACAAAACCATAAACACTACAACCCTCAAAAAAATACAAAAAACAAAACTTGCAAGTATAATATTTTATACAATCACACATAATAAAAAGGACTTTTTGATAACTTAGCTTAGAAATACTAGCTATAAGCCTGACCACATTTGGTATCTGACTATTGGACACAACAATAATTTTACTTCATTATTTACAAATGAGGGACATTGAAAGGTCGATTGGAGCTGCTCCAAATACTGCTGGAGTTTCACACTCTTTGGTTGCACACCCTTATTTAACTGGAAACGGCTGAAATACAGAAGATATAAATGGACTAAATATAGCAAAAAGTAGGTTGACAACAATGAGGTAAAATCTGGTGTTTATTAGCTACAACTGTGCATATTGTTTCAACAAAGTACAAGTTTTGTATTAACAGTGTAGTGTTTACATCTCTTCCTTCGTGTCTAAAATACATGCAGCAAAAGCGTATGCAAAAAACAAATACCGTATAAGCCGAGACACCTAATGGGAACGTGTATTGACTCGAGAATAAGCCTAGGGTGTCCATCTGCATGCCTCACTGTGCCCATGACTAGACTGACATTTAACAAGGGAGTCTATGGAAGAGGTGCCCGGCTTTGAAAAAAACGGTGCTCCCCGGCCGTAGGTCCACCGGACAACTAACTTTGCACACTTGTAGAGGAAAAGTGGGGCTACATTTGTGCTTTGGGATTCAGAGGACCTACGGCTGGCTGGTACCAGGTCCCCAAAGTGCAGGAACTGTTGGCGCTATATAAATCATGTATAATAATAATAATGATGATAATAATCGGGCACAAAAAAGGTGACTCGAGTATAAGCAAAGGTGGCATTTTCAGCACAAAAAAATTGCTGAAAAACTTGGCTTATACGCGAGTATAAATAGTACTTTATTCAGATTTTTTCAAAATTATTTAGGTTACCTTTGTATTAACAGTGTTAACTCATTCTAGTATTAAGAAGGTTGAGAGAACCACTTATTTCGTTGAGGCCAGGCTCAAAAATGTTCCTAAAAAACATTTAATGTGCCATCAGTAAGAGCCCATTTATTTCTTTACCGTGCATCAATGCTCATTAGTATTTGGAGTTTACTCAACCCATCCAAAAAATAATGTGCTGCCAACGTATCCCAATATGTCTACAATTGTGCATTACCATTGTTTTGTAATGCAAAGCAATGCATGGCACCACAACGCAGCAGTGCTTGATGCTATGAGTTACCACAAGGCAGAAGTCAAAGTATGATTTTTTCATACAATAAAAGATTATAAATGCGAAATATGTATTCTCATGCATTTATTGTATGAGTACAAACTTGTTTTATTCTCTCTAATGCCTGTTATGCATGTCTGTTGATCTACCATTCAATTATGTAACCATTACTTTCAGTGTATATTCACCAATGCTGCTGCTGCAGTCAACTCATGTCTTTGCTGTCCCTGTGATCTATGCAATTGTACCACTGTTGCTTCAGAGATAGAGCTAGAACACATGGGGGGAAGTTGATTCGGGAAGTACCTGCTGGTCTGCAGCTTACATGCTGTGTTAGCAGTGCTGGGACAACTTTCTCTGGAACCCGGGGGGAGGAGGGGGAAAGATGCTATAAAAGGTCCATAGAAAAACTGTTGCTTGAGAATAGACATACTGACCTACAACCATTTACTAGTTTATATGGCTATGCCAAGAAGCAATCAACTTTTCTTTTTTTTCTTGGTAAAGCTCCTTTTCCGTGTAAGCCATTGATAGTTCACATTTATCACAGAATCACACTCACATAACCAATTATATTTATAAATGTACGGTGAGCTTGCTAATTGCACTCAAGAAAATAAATCTGTAAC
Organism: Rana kukunoris; assembly: GCA_029574335.1. Lineage (NCBI taxonomy): Eukaryota > Metazoa > Chordata > Amphibia > Anura > Ranidae > Rana > Rana kukunoris. Next base: position 402,465,061 of record CM056052.1, read on the forward strand.
AAGCGTGATATTCAAAGCAAATTTATGGACTGGAGAAATAATTAATCTTCCAGCATCTTCACACAAGGAAGCTAGCTCCAACCTAATTTAAATCACTGTTCACATTTGGAGTATTACCAGAGGGATGCATGTTCATTTTGAGCTTAATATTTCCCACAGCAGAATGAAGACGGCTGGGTAGAAGATAAACATGTTTGCATGAGTCTAGCAATAAATGATCTGGTATGGATTGTGGAAGGAACATTTGCTGGTTGAATCTAAGGACACACTAAAGATGCAGTCTGTCTTCATAGACACACACAAACCCTTACAGCCAATTAGAGAAATAAAACAGGTGATGTAGCCAAAAATAGGAAGAATTATTCAATCATTTAGTGAGATGGTAATAAAAGACATGCTTCACTACTCCTTTAGCCAAGACCCTGAGCTGAAATTGACAATTTTAGATCAGATAATTTGATAAGTAACATATGTATACATGTGAAGAAATAGCGGTGACATTACATATACGCTGTCAATGAGAATATGTTTTACATATCATAAACAGTGAACTGGTAAATTACTACACAACATGAATATACACAGTTGATTTAGAAATACTTACTATTTTTCCCTCGGTATTTATTTACCAAATACTATTGAATGAAAGCGTATACCCAAGTGACACTTATGTGATATAGGCTGCAAGCTGCAATAAGCAAAATAAATCAAACACATCTCCCATAAATAAGGAAAAGCAAGCAGGTAAATGGCTGGCTTCTGATCACTATACCAATGCGTTCCTTGTATTGCCTTCTTGTTTAATGCAATACCATTAGGCCTTTGTGGTTTTAAATATATTACTTTTTATCATACATCATTGCATCTTAAACACGTCCAGTAGAATCACTCAATTGACTGTTTATCACGGATTATTAATCTTATAATTTCATCCAGATTTGGATACATTTTTTATGGACTATTTATGATTATGCACTCTCATTAACTGGGTGTTTATATATTTTATATATATTTATAAATACTTTTAAATATTTATTTTCGTGACAACCAGGCCTATTTTGGCACTTCCCTCCATGTAAAAATCAAAGTTTTTTGCTAGAAAATTTATCAGAAACCCCAAAATATATATATATATTTTTTAGCAGACACCCTATGGAATAAATGGCGGTTATTGCAGGGTATTTGCGCAATAATCTTTCAAACACCTTTAACCACTTTCCCCCCGGACCATTTGTCAGCCTAAAGACCAGAGGTGTTTTTACAATTTGGAACTGCGTTACTTTAACTGGTAATTGCGCGGTCATGCAATGTTATACCGAAACGAAACTTGCGTCCTTTTTTTCCCACAAATAGAGCTTTCTTTTGATGGTATTTGATTGCCTCTGCGATTTTTATTTTTTGCGATATAAACGGAAAAAGACCGTAAATTTTGAAAAAAAATGATTTTTCTTATAACAAAAAGTAAAAAATATCGAATAAACTAAATTTTAGTCAAACATTTAGGCCAAAATGTATTCAGCCACATGTCTTTAGTAAAAAAAATCGCAATAAGCGTATAATTATTGGTTTTCGCAAAAGTTATAGCGTCTACAAACTAGGGTACATTTTCTGAAATTTACACAGCTTTTATTTTGTGACTGCCTATCTAATTTCTTGAGGTGCCAAAATGGCAGAGCAGTACAAAACCCCCCCAAATGACCCCATTTTGGAAAGTAGACACCCCAAGGAAATTACTGAGGGGCATGTTGAGCCCACTGAATATTTTTTTTTTTTGTACCAAGTGATTGAATAATGACAAAAAAAAAAAAAAAAATTACAAAAAGTTGTCACTAAATGATAAATTGCTCACACATGCCATGGTTATATGTGGAATTACACCCCAAAATACATTCTGCTGCTTCTCCTGAGTACGGGGATACCACATGTGTGGGACTTTTTGGGGAGCCTAGCTGCGTGCAGGGCCCCTAAACCAAGCATGGGCTTCAGGATTTCTAAGGTCACAAATTTTTGATTTCACTTCTCACTACCTATGACAGTTTTGAAGGCCATAAAATGCCCAAATAGCACAAACCCCCCCCAAATGACCCAATTTTGGAAAGTAGACACCCCAGGCTATTTGCTGAGAGGCATTTTGAGTCCATGGAATATTCTATATTTTGCCACAAGTTGCGGGAATATGAATTTTTTATTTTTTTTTTGCACAAAGTTGTCACTAAATTATATATTGCTCACACATGCCATGGGCATATGTGGAATTGCACCCCAAAATACATTCTGCTGCTTCTCCTGAGTATGGGGATACCACATGTGTGGGACTTTTTGGGAGCCTAGCCGCGTACGGGACCCCGAAAACCAAGAACCGCCTTCAGGATTTCTAAGGGCATACATTTTTGATTTCACTCCTCACTACCTATCACTACCTATCACCGTTTTGAAGGCCATAAAATGCCAAGGTGACACAAAACCCCCCCAAATGACCCCATTTTGGAAAGTAGACACCCCAAGCTATTTTCTGAGAGGTATGTTGAGTACATGGAATATTTTATATTTTGCCACCAGTTGCTGGAATATGACAAATTTTTTTTTTTTTTTTTTTCTTTTGCACAAAGTTGCCACTAAATGATATATTGCTCAAACATGCCATGGGCATATGTGGAATTACACCCCAAAATACATTCTACTGCTTCTCCTGAGTACGGGGATACCACATGTGTGGGACTTGTTGGGAGCCTAGCCGCTTACGGGACCCCGAAAACCAAGCACCGCTTTCAGGATTTCTAAGGGCGCAAATCTTTGATTTTACCCCTCACTGCCTATCACAGTTTTGGAGGCCATGGAAATCCCAGATGGCACTAAACCCCCCCAAATGACCCCATTTTGGAAAGTAGACACCCCAAGCTATTTGATGAGAGGCATGGCGAGTATTTTACAGCGCTCATTTATTTTTGAAAATGAAGAAAGATATTTTTTTTTTTTTTCTCTTTTTTTTTTTTTTTAATCTTTGTGACAAAAAGCAAGAACTGCAAAATACTCACCATACCTCTCAGCAAATAGGTTGGGGTGTCTACTTTCCAAAATGGGGTCATTTGGGGGGGGTTTGTGCCATCTGGGCATTCCATGGCCTCCGAAACTGTGATAGGCAGTGAGGGGTAAAATCAAAGATTTGCGCCCTTAGAAAGCCTGAAGGTGGTGATTGGTTTTTGGGGTCCCGTACGCGTCTAGGCTCCCAAAAAGTCTCACACATGTGGTATCCCCGTACTCGGGAGAAGCAGCAGAATGTATTTTGGGGTGTAATTCCACATATAACCATGGCATGTTTGAGCAATATATCATTTAGTGGCAACTTTGTGCAAAAAAAAATAAAATAAAAAAAAGTTTGTCATATTCCAGCAACTGGTGGCAAAATATAAAATATTCCATGTACTCAACATACCTCTCAGAAAATAGCTTGGGGTGTCTACTTTCCAAAATGGGGTCATTTGGGGGGATTTTGAACTGTCCTGGCATTTTATGCACAACATTTAGAAGCTTATGTCGCACATCATCCACTCTTCTAACCACTTGAAGACAAAGCCCTTTCTGACACTGTTTGTTTACATAAAAACTTTTTTTTTTTTTGCAAGAAAGTTAAGTTGAACCCCCAAACATTATATATTTTTTTAAAGCAAAGGCCCTACAGATTAAAATGGTGGGTGTTGCATTTTTTTTTTCCACGCAGTATTTGCGCAGCGATTTTTTAAACGCATTTTTTGGGGAAAAAATACACTTTTTTTTATTTTAAAGCACTAAAACACACTATATTGCCCAAATATTTCATGAAATAAAAAAGATGATCGTAGGCCGAGTACACAGATACCAAACACGACATACTTTAAAATTTCCCACAAATGCGCAGTGGCGACAAACAACATACATTTTTAAAAGCCTTTAAAAGCCTCTACAGGTTACCACATTAGATTTACGGAGGAGGTCTACTGCTAAAATTATTACCCTCGATCTGGCCTTCGCGGTGATACCTCACATGCATGGTACAATTGCTGTTTACATATGACGCCATACCGACGCTTGCGTTCGCCTTTGCGTAAGAGCAGGGGGGGACAGGGGTGCTTTTTTTTTTTTTTTTTTTTTATTATTATTTATTTTGCTTTTTTAATTTTATTTTAGACTGTTCCTTCCTTTTTTTATTTTTTTTTATAATTTTTATTGTTATCTTAGGGCATGTAAATATCCCCTATAATAGCAATAGTTAGTGACAGGTACTCTTTTTTGAAAAAATTGGGGTCTATCAGACCCTAGGTCTCTCCTCTGCCCTCATAGCATCTGACCACACCAAGATCGGTGTGATAAAATGTTTTCCCACTTTCCCAATGGCGCAGTTTATATCCGGGGGGGGGGCATACCCTCCCACTGCTTTTAAAAGCAGTCTAGAGGCTAATTAGCCGCTAGAATTGCTTTTACATGAAAGCCGACCGCTGGCTGAAGAGAATGATACCAAGATGATACCTAAACCCGCAGGCATCATTCTGGTATAACCATTCAAAGTCCAGCAACATACCATACGTTGATGGTTCTTGTTGGACATGTATTGTAATCTTTTTTTTTTCATTCAGCCTGTTGGCTGAACGAAAAAAATTGATTGATCGGTGGGTATGCCCACCATTAGAATACCTCCCTTCATCCACCCACTTCTAATGATGGGCATACATGCACCAGTTATATATGCCGAAGCATGGGGGCATCCTCCCTCAAAAAAGTTATGCCGCTCACAGACGTATGTACGCTGCATAAAAAGTTATGGCGCATACACACGGTCGGACTTTTCCACGGACAAGCTTCCGACGGAATTTCGACCGTATGTACGTGCATTAGGAGCAAAATCGCTCCTCCGCCCCTAATGCCCCCATGCTTCGGCATATATGCTCTTTTTTTAACTGTGGTGGTGAAATCACCTCCTACAGTGTTGGAATCACGGCTTTAAATATCGTGGGAGCAAACGCTGTTGCTGTCACGCTAAATAAATCGGCGATGCAACTGGATGGCGTACCTGCTAAGCAAATGATGGTTAACATTAAAACAAAGTAACATTACATTCTAACAGTAAGATCTTACCATACCATACCTGCAAATCAAATACCAAAAAATAAAAAAACAGTAAAAAATAAATTAACGCAACCTGTGCCTAAAAAATATATATGCCGAAGCATGGGGGCATCCTCCCTCAAAAAAAGTTATGCCGCGTACACACGGTTGAACTTTTCCACGGGAAAGCTTCCGACGGAATTTCGATCGTATGTATGCGGCATTAGGAGCAAAATCGCTCCTCCGCCCCTAATGCCCCCATGCTTCGGCATATATGCTCTTTTTTTTAGCTGTGGTGGTGAAATCACCTCCCACAGTGTTGGAGTCGTGGCTTTATATATCGTGGGAGCAAACGCTGTTGCTGTCACGCTAAATAAATCCGCGATGCAACTAAATGGCGTACCTGCTAAGTAAATGATGGTTAACAATAAAACAAACATTACAGTATAACATACCATACCTGCAAAGCAAATACTATAAAAAAAAAATAGAGAGAATAGATATACAACAATAGTGAGTAGACAGTAGAGAGTGAACATAAGAGAACAACAAATAGAGGAGAAAAATACAACCACAACTATTTTTGGATTTTTTATTTTATATTTTTTTTGTGTTTTTGTGTGAGTTTAATTTTTTCCACTTTTTTTCACTTTTATAAACTGTAAACTGAACGTTGCAGATTATGGTCTCTCAAAATGTGATGGCCATCACATCTTCTGAAACCCTGTGTTTATGTGCCTAGGACTGTGTGGTGCTGTACCCTACGCTAAAACTCAATTAGTGTGTGGTAGCGTTTGAAACATACACCAATGCAAAGACCAGGTTGGTCAGGACAGTCGGGACAATAAAAGCGGGTGTCACGCCTAAATCCGAGTTTGCTGCAGACACGACATCTTCTTTGGCGGGTTCTTTGGGTAGGGGTACTAGGGATGATAAAAGGAAAATGCCTCTCATACAGCCGGCTCACTGCATTTGCGTTGGGAAGGTGGGGCAAAGCACCGTCTGGAAACAGAAGGGCTTCGGCGATCTCTTCCTGGAATTTTAGGAAGGATCCAGCCTGTCCTGAAGCTGTGTATAGCACATGAGCGTTCAGCAAAGCCAATTGAAACAAATAAACCGACACTTTTTTGTACCAGCGTTTGGTCTTACGGGTAATTAGGTACGGCGCCAACAACTGGTCATTGAAGTCCACCCCTCCCATGTTAAGGTTGTACTCGTGGATACAGAGGGGTTTCTCCACAACACCAGTCGCCGTAGGAATTTGGACTGCCGTGTCTGCGTGAAGCGAGGACAGAACGAAAACATTCCGTGCATCCCTCCACTTCACTGCTAACAAATTGTTACACTGTAAGCAGGCTCTCTCCCCCCGACTAAGACGGGATTCTACAAGCCGTTGGGGGATGCCCCGGCGATTAGGTCGCACGGTGCCACATGCGCCAATTCCATAATCAAAAAGATGACTAAAAAGTGGCACGCTCGTGTAATAATTGTCCACGTACAAGTGGTACCCCTTTCCGAATAAGGGTGACACCAATTCCCAGACTATCTTACCAGCGCTCCCTATGTAATCAGGGCAATTTTCCGGCTCTACGTGACTGTCTTTTCCCTCGTAAACCATAAAGCTAGATGTATAGCCTGTTGCCCTGTCACAGAGCTTATACAACTTGACCCCGTATCTGGCACGCTTGCTGGGAAGGAACTGTTTGAATGACAAGCGACCAGAAAACTTAATCAGGGACTCATCAACGCAGACAACTTGATTGGGATTATACAAGGCTGCAAACCGTTCGTTGAAGTGGTTTACGAGGGGCCGAATTTTGTAGAGCCGATCGAATTCAGGGTCTCCCCGAGGACGACAGAGTTGATTGTCACTAAAATGCATGAACCGCAAGATCTGCTCGTATCGTGTCCTGGTCATGGAGGCAGAGAAAATGGGCATATAGTAAATTGGGCGCGTGGACCAATACAACCGCAATTCACTCTTTTTAGTAATGCCCATGAGGAGGGTAAGGCCCAGAAAGATCTTAAATTCGGAAACCGTAATTGGCTTCCAATCTCTGGCAAGGGACAGCTGGGGATTAGCGGCGATGAATTGACCAGCATACAAATTGCTTTGGTCCACAATAGATCTATAGAGATCTTCCGTGAAAAACAGTGAATAAAAATCCAGTGGCGTAAAATCAACTGTTTCCACCTGAATTCCGGGTTGGCCAGTGAATGGGGGAAGTACGGGTGCTGCAGAAGTGGCGGGGACCCAATCAGGATTGGCTAATGCAGCAGGAAGGGCACTATGGGCACGACGGGCCTGTCTTTGTCTTCTTCTTCTTGGTGGCAGCGGGACACTACTTGTGCTTGCCACCTCGCCAGCTTGAACTGCACTTATGGGACTCGCCACGTCACCAAGTGTTACTGCAGTGCTGGATGTATGACCAGGATGTACTAGGCCGCTGGTGCTTGCCAGATCACCCGAAGGAATAGCGGCGCTAGTACTACTCTGCCCCATACGAGAGCCCTGCGGTTCTTGCACCTCAGTGACAGCAGAAGATCGGGATCTGGTACGCCTGACCCTAGCAGGGACCACTCCGTCGTCAGAGCTATCTGTCAGGGAGCCACTGTCGTCTACAGGATCATATGAGCTAGAATTTGACAGATGCGTGACCTCCTCATCACTATCTGACAGGCTCATGAACAAGTAGGCCTCTTCATCACCGAACATTCTATTTGCCATTTGGGCTCTAAATTTAGGTGTACGGTGGTGAGATTCACAGGAAAAAAAGCACCTGACCTGTTAGCGACAGTCAAACGCTACCAAAAAACTGTTAGTGATCGCAGAGATCAGGCCTGACTCTGCGAACGCTGCAGTTATGTGTTTTTGTGTTTTGTGTCAGTGATCGATTGATCGATACTGCACTTTGTTGGGCTGGGCTGGGCGAAGGTGCTAAACGCAGGTGCTAGCAGGTATCTGGGCTGATCCCGCTAACAATGCGTTTTTGGGAACCCTAAACTGCAGGGGACGCTAGTATAGATCTGATCAGATCAGGTATCGATCAGTTCAGATACTATACCACTAAGGGGGGGTGTATGGTGCGTGCGTGGGTGTTAGCGCTACTGGCACTAATCTGACGCTGCCTGGGGCAACGCAGACCCTATCCGGCGCTAAAACCAAACTTTGATCACCCGCCGGGCAATCAGGGGGTTAAAACTTTATTGCAAAAAATATGGCGGGTGCCTTGATGCTATAAAAAATAAACTAGCTAAACTGCGTCACCCGTGACACTTATACTGTGATCACTGGTGACAGGGGGTAATCAAGGGGTTAAACCTTTATTGGGGGGGGTTAGGGGGGGTCCCTAGACTTATTAGGGTCTAAGGCTAATTACCCTAACAACTATTTTAGTCACTAATGACACTTGTACAGCAATCAAAAAAAAATCTGATTGCTGTACTGGGTGACACAGTGACAGGCAGTGAAGGGGTTAATTTGGGGGGCGATCGGGGGGTTAACAGGGGTGAATTGTGTGCCTACGTGACCTGGTGTCAGTGTAGTGTTGTGCAACTCACGGTTAGATGCTCTCTCCCTCACGGTCAGGAACGGAAAGACCGACACGAGGGAGAGAGCAGCATTTCCCCTATCAATGTTTACAAAACATTGGCAGGGGAGAACAACCATTGGCTGAGGGTGATCACCAGGTCCAGGCCAGATTTTATTGGCCTGGACCTGGTGAGTGATCGGTTCTGTATCGAATCCGATCGTCGGGAACGGCGGGGAGGCGCGCGCGCGCGCTCCCTGGCCGTTCACGCGCCCGACGTAGAGCTACGGGCTCTCGCCTGGGCGAGCCGACCTGCCGCCGTATAACTGCGGCGGCTGGTCGGAAAGTGGTTAAAAAAAAAAAAAAAAAAAAAAACGGTTTCATGAAATAAAATAACCAAACAGTAAAGTTAGTCCAATTTTTTGAAATAATGTGAAAGATGATGTTACGCCGAGTATATAGATATCCAACATGTAACGCTTTAAAATTGCACACACTGATGGAATGGCGCCAAACTTCGGTACTTAAAAATCACCACAGGTGACACTTTAATTTTTTTTTTACAGGTTACTATTTTTCGAGTTAGAGGAGGTCTAGTGCTAGAATTGTTGCACACGATCTAACGCATGCGACGATACCTCACATATGGGGTTTGAACAGCGTTTACATATGTGAGCGGGACTTGCATGCATGTTCGCTTCTGGGCGCAAGCTACCGGGGATAGGGGAGTTTAAAAAAATCATTTTATTTTGCTTATTTTTTTATTTTTTTTACACTTTTTTTTCATCAATCACTTTTATTCCTATTACAAGGAATGTAAACATCCTTTATAATAGGAATCAGTGTGATAGGTCCTGAGTAGCGTCCCCTCCCGCTGCCTATAAGAACGATCAAGCGGCGGAACTGCTGCTTTGAAAATTCTTATTGTGCAAAGAATGGCCGGCTAAAGACGGTGAGATCTGAATGATGCCTGTAGCTGCAGGCATCATTCAGATATCACCGCACAAAGTCAAGGACGTAATTTGACGTTCAGCGGTTGTAATTGGTTAATTTTCAATGTTTCATTCACATATGTGGTGTTTGCTCAGCGCCACCATTTACCTGGTTGCTTTTCCTTATTTATGGTAAATGTGTTAATGCCAATTAGTGTTTAAGTGGCAGCTATATTTTACTATAAATGAACGTATATTCCTTGGCGCCTTTGGAAGTGTGTTATTTTGTAAATTTAAGATCTTGTTTCAGTTTTAATATAAATCTATCCCGAAATACCTACCTTCTAAATATACCAATAACCCCAATACATATGTGTTTTAACAATCACATTTAAAACATCTAATTTTTCCCTGTCTATATATACAGATCTTTCAGTATATATCTTTCAGTATAAGCTGTGCTAATTCCTTAAATCTCAACAAGTGTTTTGCATAAGCAAAACCATGTACAGTGTAATGGTGAACAATGCCAAATTAGAATATGTAAAAGACTATCATAATGGTGCAGAAATCATAAAACTCCACGCATCTTATGAATATACTGTGATAACACTCCACACGAAGTGCAGGGTCCAAATACGTGTTCCACCAACTAGTTGCACACCAACTCCTTACACATCAGCATGGTCTTCGTACTTTAGGAAAAAGGTAATGCCACATGAGTGTTGCCTGGCCCTTTAAGAGCACTCCTACTGTGATTCACTACCAATTTAAAAGTACACAGATGATCCAGGCAGGGCACATAGAAGGGAATGAATATACTGGATAGTGAAATATTAAAACCAACAATTTAAAAGCAAAGCGGATACTCACAAAAGTAATTAAAAAATAAATAAAAACGCACAGCATAAAAGCACAATTCTTGAGCTGGTGTGTGTAATGGTGTCATAACCAAGCCCTGCCTCAATGCATATCATCACACAGGATATTCTAGATGGGTCTCTCGTTTTACCAAATTTCACCATTTTACTAAACCCTTTACACACTTGTGGAGCTTAGGATGAACAAGTGCTTAACAATATTTATATACAGCCGGTTTTAATAAAATTTGTGAATCCAGAAATTGGACCTATTTGTCAAAAAAAAGTAAAAACACAACAACATGCCTAGCTCTGCATCCTGCCAAACTACAAGCCTTCATAATGGTAATTTAATCTAACACATGGGCCACTGACCAAAAGGGAGGGTTGCAGGGGTTGGCGCGAAGGCAACTTTTATATAAAAAGCCGAGACTTGCGCAAGATGTCTTATATTACTGTATCTATGGCTTATATTGACATGTTTCTATTTGTTGAGTTTTTTGTTATAATATCTGTAAAATTGAATACATTTTTATTTTAGACAATATGTATAAAAAATTTGACAAGATGAAAAATTATGTATATCTTAGAGACAATTTCCATTATACAAGTGAACTCCCCGTCTACGTCTATATCTCCAAACGTATATTTCTCTTCTGATCAAAACTAGAGTCTCTCTATCCCATTATAAATCTAGGCATGTAATCACATGTCAAATAATATAACAATCCAAAATATTATCCGCATCCTGAAATGTATTTCACTTTGCTTGTTTTGCAAGTCTAAATTAGTAAGTCTTGGTTTAGATGTGTGTGTATAAAAGAAAACTAAATCCACATAGACCATAGTCTCTCCTGGTGAGGGGAGAGAAAAATATTGAAAATAAACTGGGGGGGGGGGGGGTGGGAGTGGTAAGGGGGGCTATGTCAAGTTGTGTAATATATATATTAGGGTTGTCCCGATACCGGGTATTTGCGGGAGTACTTGTACTCGCGCAAATACCCCCGATGCCTAAATAGAATACTTTGCCCCCCTTGCCGTCGCATCGCGCCGCCGCATCGAAATTCGCTGCATCAAAAGCCGCCGCATGGGTTAAACGGCGTGTGGGAACATCACAGCATTCGTTTGAATAGCTGTAGTCTTCCCGCGCATATAGACACTCCCCCTTGCTCGGGATTGGATGGGTGATCGTGATCTGTCCAATCCCGAGCAAGGGGGAGTGTCTATATGGGCGGGAACACTACAGCTATTCAAATGAATGCTGTGATGTTCTCCATGTGGCAGCAAAGGTAAGGTATGGGCGAAATGGCTGGAGGGGCATGGCTGCGTATGGGGGAAACGGCTGGAGAGGCATGGCTGCGTATGGGGGAAACGGCTGGAGAGACATGGCTGCATATGGGGGACATGGCTGGAGAGACATGGCTGCATATGGGGGACATGGCTGGAGAGACATGGCTGCATATGTGAGGGACATGGCTGCATATGTGAGGGACATGGCTAGAGGGGCATGGCTGCATATGTGAGGGACATGGCTAGAGGGGCATGGCTGCATATGTGAGGGACATGGCTAGAGGGGCATGGCTGCATATGTGAGGGACATGGCTAGAGGGACATGGCTGCATCTGTGAGGGACATGGCTAGAGGGACATGGCTGCATATGTGAGGGACATGGCTAGAGGGACATGGCTGCATATGTGAGGGACATGGTTAGAGGGACATGGCTGCATATGTGAGGGACATGGTTAGAGGGACATGGCTGCATATGTGAGGGACATGGTTAGAGGGACATGGCTGCATATGTGAGGGACATGGCTAGAGGGACATGGCTGCATATGTGAGGGACATGGCTAGAGGGACATGGCTGCATATGTGAGGGACATGGCTAGAGGGACATGGCTGCATATGTGAGGGACATGGTTAGAGGGACATGGCTGCATATGTGGGGGACATGGCTGCATATGTGGGGGACATGGCTGCATATGTGGGGGACACATTTAAAAAAAGGATCGGTATTCGGTATCGGCGACTACTTGAAAAAAAGTATCGGTACTTGTACTCGGTCCTAAAAAAGTGGTATTGGGACAACCCTAATATATGTGTCTCCCAGAAAACAGGGTAGGGGGCGGAGGAGGCGAAGAACATGGTGTAGATAGCCGTGGGTGGCTTGGCTATCTATATTGTACCTGTATTAGACAGGTATCTGCTCCCCCCCCCCCTGAAAGGTGCCAAATGTGACACCGGAGGGGAGGTGGTTTTGTTAGTTATTTATTGCCATAATGTTTTTACTGAGGTCACCTGTCCTAGTGTATTTTTTATCAACTTGTTTTCAATTGCAATAGGGTCCAATTAAAATGGCAAAAAAATAATAATAATTGTTTACTCAGTGCGCACATTTTTTCTTAAAAAATATAATAGTCGCATTTGCTTGTAACTATATTAGTAGCATTGTATCAAATATTTGTAAATACAACACTAGAAGGAGATCTGCATGTTGCTTTATTTAGCTTGCCTACTTAACCACTTGACCTCTGGAAGATTTAACCCCCTTAATGGCCAGGGATTTTTTTGCTATTCACCACTGCGCGTCTAACTGGCAATTGCTCGGTCATGGAACACTACACCTAAATTTAATTTGTATATTTAATTCATAAAAAGAATCACCTTTTTTTCTTAGTTTCCATTATAAAATTTTGCAAACAAATTTTTCTTCATAAATTTAGGCCAAAAATGTAGTCCGCTACATCTCTTTGTTAAGAATAACCCAAAATAAGTCTATAAGAAGTTTGAATGTTAGAGTCTACAAACTATTGTACTAATATATAAACATACAGAAAACATTTTTATATATATATAAAACAAATTGATCAATCCTGATGCACTGCTTATCACATTTCTTGAGGCCCTTAAATTCCAGGACAGTACAAACACCCTCCAAATGCAGCCTTTTTTGGAAAGTAGACGGTCCAAGGTATTTAGAAAGAGGCATTGCGCGTTTTATGAAGTTTTCATTTTTTGTCACAATTTTTTTTAATACATGTACAAAAGAAGAAATATGTAATCATAAATTAGCAAAATGCAAGCCTTCACCTTTAAAGTGTAACTTGGCTTTTATTGAGACAACCATTTCTTTTGGGTGATCAGTGTCCATTGCAAAGATTTTAACAAAACTGGGTAGCCATATTTGCGCATTGGCCACGAGGCTCTCTGGGATCAATGTATTTTCTATGTAGCCGATATACTGCATTTCACTGGTAGCCAAAGAAAGCTTTTAACGAGAGAAAGAAGGAGCTAATGGCCCTAAACAAGCAAGACAGACTAAATTCAAAACTGCATGCTTGATCCTAGTCAGCAATGGTAAACTCTATACCGACTCCCTATAAAGTAAAAGCACTGAGCAAATTAGTCTATACTAGTTTATATTATACACGTCCCTTTTTTTGACTGTAACCAAAACAAAAAACACAAACTAGTAAAACATAGAAGCAATATAAACATGACCTAACAGTAGATGTATAATGAATGAGATTTTGTTTGCTAAAGCACAATAGTAACATAGTTAAAGTGTACTTTTTTACATGTATTTTCATTATTTGTTGCATCTAGGTACATAGGGACTGACAAACCAACACCCTTATTTGCAGGGTGTTTTTCCCCCAGATGAACACCTTGCAAATGTACTGAGCACTGCACTGTGCATTCTGCGCCCTGATTAAAGCGGAGCTCCAGCCGCGATTTTTTTTTTTTTTTTAAGTCAGCAGCTACTAACAGTGTAGCTGCTGACTTTAAATAAGGACACTTACCTTGTCCTACTTGCCCGCGCTGATGGGCCCCCCGATGCCGGTCCCACGATCGCTCCGGGTCCCGCGCCGCCATTCACACTATGGGAAACAAGCAGTGAAGCCGTACGGCTTCACTGCCCATTTCCTACTGCGCCTGCGTTTGTCTCACGCTGGCTTGTGAATGGGCGCGCTGCTCTCTGAGAACACACACAGTTCCCAGAAAGCAGCGCGCCTCATTCACAAGCAGAAGGATAAGAAGAAAAGGCACCGCGGAGTGGAAGAGGCAGATTACGGACTTCCGCATAGCAACAGGTATTTCGGGTAAGTATTTTTTTTTTTTTAAACAACATGGGAAAATGTTGTTTTCCTGGGTGGAGCTCCACTTTAAGGCAAAGCTTTGCTCAAACAGGGAGCAGTGTATGCGGTTTAAGGAGCGGGAGCGGGACCGGAAAGACTGCCGCAGCATCCTTAACAACCGATGAGTAATCAGCTGTCAATAGGTTTCCTCGCTGACACCTGAACAGTTTCATTAGTCCATACTAAATGGGATTCAACTCTTTGTCTTTAGAAATTTAATTTTTGCTGCAGCATGTTTACAGATGCTCCCCTTTACAGGCATATAAGGGGACCCCCCAGGCACTATATTTTTATTGTTGCACCTTAAGCATAATTAAAATCACTGCTCCTGAAAAACATTATTTATTTTTATAATTTTTTTATTGATACATGTCCCCAGGGCAGTACCCAGACCCCAATACCTAATTTTATGGGCAATTACTTGCATATAAGCCTTCAAACTGGGTGATTTCGCTTTTTCCTATTAGGCTCCCATAGACTTCAAAGGGGTTCGGGTTAGAACATTTCCCCTGTTCAGGAGTTGTGCTGCAAACCAGGGGGAGGGGGGTGTTGACCCATCCTTATAACTGTAGCGCCTGTGTACTTTATGGTATGGTGCTAGTTAAATTTAAGGGTAGATCAGAGTGTAGTGTACTGGGGTGTCAAGGTTTGGGTGCTCTTTCCCAGCAGCCAATCAGGAGGGTTTGTCCTCCCTGTGCATGCTGGGGAGGGGTATTTATGAGGCAGACGCCATTGGCTCTGGGTCTTTTTTGTCCAGTGTGGCATTCACCTTTAGGGTGACCACATCTCGGCACCACAGCGATACGGCCTACCTGGCCGGTGCGTGCGTGCCACACAGTGTTTCTGGTTCCAGGACCATGCTGGCCCGGAGCATCTGAACAGCGACAGGGACCCAGTGAGTGACTGGATTCCCACTTATTTAGATCCCAAGCTGTACTGCTGTTCGGTGGGGAGTCAGCCTGGAGAGCGCCATTGAGAGGCTGGCGGTCCAAAAGGGCCTGGACAAACCGCCCTGAGGGATTGATCACCTGTCAGTCGGCACCTGGGCGACAAGTTGAAGGAGATCCAGGCTTAACTTATCCAAGGAGGGATATCTACAAGCATTCAATCCAGAGAGGGCCTGTGGCAGAGGTGTCTTTCTGAGGTTCACTGAGGGAGGTCTGTGGCAAAGACTTTATCCTACAATTGTCCTAGTGATACTCCGGCTGCCAGGTCAGTGAGAGAGGCCTGTCCGGGTACACTAATCCACTCCGCTGGGAGTGGCGCAGAGAAGTGTTACGTCTGGGAGCAGGACTGTTTCCTATTATCACACCTGAATCTGCTATTCTCCTTTCTTCTTCAACGTTACTTTCCTCACCACAAGTTTACTGTTTTTACCCGCCTAGGTAAAAAAGAGCACCTGTCGTGGACATTCCTTTACTTCTACTATATGCAATACGCATCATTCACCCCTAGGAATTCGGAGGAGGCATGAGGTAATGTGCCGCCCAAAAATCCAGCAGCTCCTCTGAGGGTAGTGCTACATAAGAACATTGGAACTCCTTCATTCTCTTCCCGTCAACATTCATCTGCTTTAGTGATGGTTGAATGGTAATACTTAGGGCAGGTTTCTGGCCATGACAGTAGATTAAAGCAGATTAAAGCTGGACCGTGGAACAGGCAAGTGTTTATTAAAAGTCAGCAGCTATACTTTTTGTAGCTGCTGACTTAAAGGGGTTGTAAAGGTTAGTTTTTTATTCTCTAAATAGGTTCCTTTAAGTCAGGGTTTGACAAATTTGCTTGGAATCTAGGACCCAGCTAAAACAGTTAAAAGCCAAAAAACGCACCCGTCCCGCCAAGCTTGCACGAAGAAGCGAACGCATACTTGAGTAGCGCCCGCATATGTAAATGGTATTCAAACCACACATGTGATATCTCGCCGCGATTGGTAGAGCGAGAGCAATAATTCTAGCCCTAGACCTCCTCTGTAACTCACAACATGCAACCTGTAGAATTTTTTAAACGTTGCCTATGGAGATTTTAAAGGGTAAATGTTTGTCGCCATTCCACGGCGGACGCAATTTTGAAGCATGACATGTTGGGTATCAATTTACTTGGCGTAAAATTTAGGGCTGTGCAAATTAACTTTTAATTAATCGATTAATCTTTAATTTTTTTGATCGATTAAAATTCTTTTGATTGGTACCCTTCACGGGACATTACATGCCGACGGACTGATGTCAACCTCTCATCATCTGGATTCAGCAGTGATATCGTTGTACACATTTTTATATCAGTATCATACTTGGCTACATGTTTTTATGACTGCTTTTGCTACCGTTTGGTATTACTCGCACCATTTTTACAGTTTATGTAGCTACATCCATTTTATCTCCAGTGCAATATTTATTTTGCTACCTACTTGAAGACTATAAAAGTTTTAATGCTATTCCCATCGAGCGCTGCCTTTGTGTGTTTTTTGTATCCCGCTATCCATTTTTCCAGTTGTTGGTAGCTGCACTGGGAATCAGCCTGCAAGGAGATCAGCTAAACATTGTTGGATCTGTTTGTGCGTTATAATTAATCGAAATTAGTCGATTAATCGATTAAAATAAAAAACGATTAATCGAACACAAAAATTTTGATCAGTAACAGCCCTAGTAAAATTATCTTTCACAATATATATATATAAAAAAAAAAAATTGGGCCAACTTTACTGTTGTCTTATTAAAAAAAGTGTATTTTTTTCCCAAAAAAAGTGCGCTTGTAAGAACGCTGCGCAAATACGGTGTGAGAGAAAGTATTGCAGCGACCACCATTTTATTCTCCAGGGTGCTTGAATAAACGTATTATATATATATATATACACATATATATATATACACATATATATATATATATATATATATATATATATATATATATATATATATATATATATATATATATATATAATGTTTGGGGGTTCTAATTCGAGAGGAAGGAGATGGCAGTGAAAAACACATAACTGCTGGAATAATCGCGCCGGCTAGTAATTGAGGCCACGGCTTTGCTGCCTTCTGCAGGCTTAAGCTTCCCCAGGCACCAGGTCACAATGTATAGTCGCAATTGTGACCGGGCACCCGGTTTTTGTTGAGGCCTTCTTTAAGCTAGTGCATTGTTTTCCCTTGTTTTCCCTTCTGAATGTTTTTTTGTTTTTGTTTTCTTTGTCTGAATTTCTTACTTCCTGTTCCTCCTCAGTAAGCTGTTCTGGCTGACTAACCCCCAGCCAGAACGGCTCGGATGATGGGGCAAGCTTACTGAGGAGAAACAGGAAGTGAGAAATTCAAAGAAGGAAAAGGTAAGTGAACCAACAATGCACTAGCTTAAAGGAACCTATTTAGAAAATGTACAACTCCTTTGATAAACATTAAAAGGCTGTAACTTGTGTGATGTTTGTTAAACCGGCCACTTGCTTCCATGAAAGCCCATTTAAACAGGATGTAATTAGCTATAAGGGCCCATTCACACCTGAGCGGCAAAACGCCTGTCGCGCGACGCTCGTGCCGCTGGAGGGGAAATTTCCCATTCATGTCTATAGAGATGGTTCACATCTCTGAGACGCCGAACGCCTGTCGCCTGAAAAAAAGTCCCGGACCCTTTTTTTCAAGCGACATTGGCGTTCGCCCATAGACATGAATGGGAAGATTTGTAAAAAAAAAAAAAAAAAAAAAAATCGAAGCGCGGCAAGTAAAGCCGCGTATGCGGCGTTACTTGCCGCTCAGGTGTGAATGCAGCCTAAAGATTTTAAAATAATGAGTTACGTTAGAAATTACATTAGCATGTTAAAGAATATGAACAGAGTTTACATTCTGTATACTTTGAGAATAAACACTGCAGTAATTAGAGGTAGACGAATATATCAGCCGATATTTGGCCATTTTTGATAAATCGGCATTGGCCGATTATTATCAAAATTAGGCCGACATTTTACACTGACCGTCGTTCCTCCTCCCTTCGCCACATTCAGCGGCTCTGGCAGCATCAATCGCCGCGCTTAGTGTGAAACTGACATGAGGAGAGAGAGGAGCTGTCAGCTCGATGTCGGGGATGAGTGGGACCCAGTAGGTATATTATACCACCCAATGGGATGGTATCTGGGCGGGTCAATACGTGTATGTGTCTCCGCCCCCTTTCTAAAGCGGCCCAATCATTGGCTGGTTTAATTTAGCGGCTGGGTCCCGCCCACCCCTGACATCGAGCTGACAGCTCCTCTCTCTCTCTCCTCTGTTACTTTCACAGTTACAGTTACACTAGGCTTAGTTTGAAACCTGCCAGTGCCAAACAGTGCCACCCGCCACCCACCAGCAGGGCCGTCTCTACCATAGGGCAAACAGGGGCAGCTGCGCAGGGCCCTGTCACTGTTGGGGGCCCAAAGAAACCCCCTTTGAGGTCCCCAGGGCCCAAGACGGCAACCCCTTTTTTTTTTTTTTAAATACAAAAATATATTTATTTTATATATTTTTATTAAAGGGCCAATTTTTTTTAATATATGTTTATTTTTTATTAAAGGGCCAATTTTTTTTTAGGGGTCCCCAGGGACCCGGAGGCCCCAGATGACAACCCCCTTTTTTATAAAAAAAATTGTTTTATAAAAAAAAACTAATAATGTTATTAGTATTAAAGGACCCAGAGTTCACCAGGGCCCTGGATGGCAACCCCCCTTTTTTTATAATTTTTTTTTATATATATATTTTTTTTATATTATATAAATATATACACACACACACATTATATATATATATATATATATATATATATATATATATATATATATATATATATATATATATATATTAATTAAAGGGCTCAGAGGTCCCCTGGATGGCAGCCCCACTTTTTTTTTTTTATAAATGTTTATTTTTAATATATATTTTTTATTTTTTATTAAAGGGTCCAGAGGTCCCGGATGGCAACTCCCCTTTTTTTGTAATTTATTTTTATAAAAAAAAATATTAAAGGGCCCAGAGGTCCCCAGATGGCAACCCCCTTTTTAAAAAAAAAATAATATATTTTTTATTTCTTTTTATTAAAGGGCCCAGAGGTCCCTAGGGCCCCCGGATGGCTTCACCCCTTTTTTTATATATATTTTTCTTTATTAAATCTTTTTTTGTAAAGGGCCTCCCGCTTCTAAATTCGCGGCGGCCCCGCCCCCCCCCCCGCTTCTCAATTTAAGGGGGGAGGAACCCCCCCGTTCTCTGCTCCAGGGGGCCCATGCCTGAAGCTGTGTAAGGGGCCCCATGATTCCTGATGATGGCCCTGCCGCCCGTTAAGCCCCTGTGCTGCCCACAAATCAGGCTGAAAATCATCAGCGGCATGCAGCCAGGTGACAGTACTGCTTCCCTTCCCAGTGTTTTAAAATGTACAGCACCCCTGGCTTCCCTTTAAACGTGCACTTCTCCCTTCCTGCCACTGGGTGCTGCTTGTATATAAAAGTGAATTAGAATGTGATTTTATAACATCCCCAGTTTGCTCTTCCCGAGGCTGACTTCTTCATGTCCTGCTCCTCAAGGTATGTCACTGTTTGCTATATTGTAAATACAACTTTTCTGTAGAGTGTGCCCAAAGTCTTTATAATATTTGATGATTCACTGCAGGTCTGGTCAGTGTTTTAAAAAGTTCCTGTATTTTACACATGGCATGGCATGGGGTCACAGCACCGTCTGTCCATTCTGCTTTAGCACCATGGGACCCCAGGCCATGCCATGTGTAAAATAGAGGATCTCTAAGTCACAGAGCAGCCCTGCAGTCCAGGCTGAGTGAGACCTCAGAGCACATGGCATTACTGTCTGTATTTAACTGCTTGATGGGCTTATTTTGGGCCTGACTGGTTCACATGTATGTGTTTTGGCGGCCCACATTTGAATGGGCCGCCATGCCTGCATTTCCTGCAAAGAAAAGCACATGCCTCATGTAATAGGCTGCACACACGGCACACCTATGCCCATCAAGCACTGAAATACAGCACTGTCTGTCCATTCTGCTGTCTGCTGTGACTTATCTGCAGTTCCTGCACTGTCAAACTTGCTGCATTTTTAGACGTTTAGGTCACGCTTTTAAAAACACAGTGCGTTTGTGTGTGCAAGAACTGCAGGTAAGTAGCATAGTGCAAAAGTAGAATGGATTTTAAGGTAGCTGATTTTTAAAATGCTGAATGAATCTTTTTTCTGCAGGAAACAAAGGCATGGTAGCACATTCAAATCAATGGGCTGCTGTGCCTGCACAAATGAGGGCCGCCAAAACACATACATGTGAACCAGCCAGGCCCAAAATAAGCTGGAGGGGGGGCCCAAAAAAAATGTTTGCCCAGGGCCCAAACCATATTAAAGACGGCCCTGCCCACCAGTGCCAACTGCCAGTACCAGTCAGTTCCAATAGTGCCATCTGCCAGCGCCATCTGTACTGAGGACATCAAGTGTGTGCTAGAGTGACAGGAGTAAGCAGGAAGGAGTGGAGTTGGTGAGAGTTTTTTTTAACCACTTGACCACCAAGCCTGTTTTTCAGATTCGGTGTTTACGAGACTAAAACAGTTTTTTTTCTAGAAAATTACTTAAAACCCCCAAACATTATATATTTTTTTCTAACACCCTAGAGAATAAAATGGCAGTCATTGCAATACTTTTTGTCACACCGTATTTGCGCAGCGGTCTTACAAGCGCACTTTTTTTGGAAAAAATTCACTTTTTTAATTAAAAAATAAGACAACAATAAATTTGGCTAATTTTTTTTATATATTGTGAAAGATAATGTTACGCCGAGTGAAATAATACCCAACATGTCACGCTTAAAAATTGCGCCCGCTCGTGGCATGGTGTCAAACTTTTACCCTTAAGAATCTTGATAAGTGACGTTTAAAACATTCTACAGGTTGCTGCATTTTTTGAGATACAGAGGAGGTCTAGGGCTAGAATTATTGCTCTCGCTCTAACGATCGTGGCGATACCTCACTTGTGTGGTTTGAACACCGTTTTCATATGCGGGCGCTACTCGCGTATGCGTTCGCTTCTGTGCGCGAGCTCGTCGGGACGGGGCGTTTTAAAAAAAAAAAATGTTGTTTTCTTATTTATTTTAATATAGTTTATAATTTTTTACACTGAAATAATAAAAAAAAAAAAATATTACTTTTATTCCTATTACAAGAAATGTAAACATCCCTTGTAATAGAAAAAAGCATGACAGGTCCTCTTAAATATGAGATCTGGGGTCAAAAAGACCTCAGATCTCATATTTAGGTATTTTGACGTCACTTCAGCCCAGCAGAGCTCTGGGGACGGGTGGGGGCGATTTTTTCCCTCACTCGTATCCCCGCAGAGGAGCCGCACACACCCGATCGCCTCCGCCGCTACAAACGGCAACGGTAAGCGGCGGAGGGCGCGGGAAAGCAGCGGGAGGGGGGGGACCCTCTCCCGCCACTGATAACGGCGATCTCACGGCGAATCCTCCGCGGAGACTGCCATTATCATTAACACAACCGGCCCATGAAGAGATGGATATCTCGGTTTTGGCAGCAGCTGCTGCCGTTACCGAGATATCCATCTTTAAAAATAGGACGTACTTTGGCAATGGGCTGGTTGTCAAGTGGTTAAATCGGCATTATATACCGGACATCAGTTTCTAAATATCGGCCAGAGAAAAACCCATATCGGTCCACCTCTACCAATAATAGCCCAAAATATATGTGATGCATGCAACACAATTAACTGCATGTCAGGTAATCCTCCTGACAAATGTCTTCCATATAAAATAATTTTTTAAATCCAATTCATTATTGTGAATGTAGCAGTGGGCGATAACAAAAATATAGCAATGTCACCAGGTTGTGTAACCACAAATGGAAGTCTCCACAAGGGGATTAGAAGCAAAATCCAGCAGGAATTACAAAGTATAAAAGAGAACAGGGGCGCCTCTAAGGCCCCGTACACACGAGCAAATGAATCTGCTCAAATCGGTCTGACAGACCGATTTGATCATATTTGTCTGCTGGCTGTTTTGGTTTGATCGCTGTACACACGATCAAACCAAAATCCCCGCCGGCAGACAGCGCGGTGACGTGGTGGTGACGTTGACGCCGCCACGTCACCGCACCAGGAAGTAAAACACTTCCGCGCATGCGTCGA
This sequence comes from Rana kukunoris, assembly GCA_029574335.1. NCBI lineage: Eukaryota > Metazoa > Chordata > Amphibia > Anura > Ranidae > Rana > Rana kukunoris. The sequence goes on from CM056052.1 coordinate 402,487,733, forward strand.
ATCCATTCAACGCATGTGCAGGCAGATATGTCTGCTGGTTAGCGTACTAACCAGAAGACATATCGGTCCGATGGGTTCCCAGCAGACATATTTTAAAGCAGGCTTTAAAATCTGTCTGCTGGCCAAATCCGTCGGCTCGCCCGTACACACGATCAAATCTGTCTGCTGAGACGGTCTATTTCTTTTGAAATTTCTTGTCTTGCAAAACGCTCTCAAATCAAGGTTTTACTGTACTTTATTTTAATTTAACTCACAGAAAATACAGAGACCAAAGAAACTAATTTCAAAATATATCACCAGTTAAAAACAAAACAAAAAACACATAATTAGGAACGAGTGAGGTCTAAAACCGTACCACGCGTCAAGAAGATAACAATCCGGAAGGCCCCGGCTTTAAAAAGAGTCTCTGCTTCCTATGAGGGTTTTCTTGAATTTTTGTAAAGAAAAAAGTGTGGGGGGTACCCAACATGGAAATATTATGAGTAACAGGCATGGCATGTTTCCTGCGTACGTCAATAAACCAAGAACATAATTAAACCTAAAGAACTTTCAACAAATTGGCACAAAACACAATCATACCTTTCTCTTATTCTAGCTAGAACACGTTTTTATGAGTTTATTTGCCGATTTCCTAGGAACCGTATGGTTCCTAGAAAAAATTACCGTAAGTATCTCTAAACAACATTAACATGTTATCCAGATTTATTACCACCATCATTTATCCATTTATTTTAATAGCCAGTCTTGCAATTTGATTTCGTTATCAAAATGATTAATCAATCTCTTGTGATGATGAATCGTTCTCTCACGTAGCTGTGCTCCATTACTCTGGATTATTACTGCTCTGTGTTTAACTGAGCTGAAATAAAAGCATGACGTTTTGGTGATAGATCAGCACTCTTTTGTTTTCATAATAGTGTCAGGAAAACATAACCAAGCAGAAGGCATATTGTCATGTTAATCAAGCAAATTAACCACTGTCACAAACGAGGCTTCACTGGCTAGAGGCTTATATTTACGCCGTCAATTTAAATAGTGCCGTCAATTTACGCAGCGATTTACATATAAAATAGTACACTTGCATTAGTTCCTGCCCTCAAGGAGTTTACAATCTAAAAGGTCCCTCAGGCTGGGTTTCTCAACATCCAATTCGCAGGACAGGAGACTGATCTGACCCAATTCGCACCTGAAACAGAACAGGGACGCAACAGACCCTCTGCTGCGAGACGCGGCTGCAGCTAGTGCGAACCCGGCCTCACTCACATTCACACAAACTAGGGACAATTTAGATAGAGGACAACCTGTCCTTTGAGTTTCCATGTCCTCCCTGCATCTGCCTGGGTTTCCTCCCACACTCCAAGCAGGTAGTGTCAAGGTTGGGATTCGAACCAATGACCCTGGTGCTGCTAGGTGAAAGTGTTAATCACTTAGGCACTGTTCTGCCTTTTTATCTTTTTTTTTTTTTTAAAAACACATTTAGGATCTAGCACCAGACCTTAAAAGGGGTTGGAAAGGTTTAGGTTTAAAAAAACAAAACAAAAAAAAACACATTTCTTACTTGCCTCCGCTGTGCAGGTGGTTATGCACAGAACAGCCCCATTTCTGTGGTCCCTCCATGGCGCTCCTGTTCGAGTGTCACGTCAGAGAATACTCTACTATGGGACACCCATGCGGGTGGGCTCCTGTGTCCTGCCGTTGCATCTGTTGACACAGACAGCAGGGCTCGGCTCCGCCTCCGGTGCCCACTTCATTGTATTTTATTGACAGCAGTGAGTTTATGGCTGTGCTGCCATCAACCTATCCAATCAGGACATGATACACCTGGCTGGAGCAGGTGTGCTCATTCCCTTCGAGGGGAATTACGGGACTCAGGTAAGTATAAGGGGGGCTAGGGCAGTAAAGTTTTTTCACCTTAATGCAAAGAATGCATTAAGGTGAAACCTGCAGAGGGTTTAAAAACCCTTTAAAGCACTATTTGGTTTGGATAAAATAAATTAGGTTAACATGCCAATTGTAAATGTTATTTCCCATTTAGGCTCCATTCACATCTAGGCGTTTTTACACCCGACGCCGCATACGCCAGAGGGGAAATTTAACATTCCCCTCTATGGAGATGGTTCACATCTCCACGCCGGACGCCGAAACCCCAGACGCCTGAAGCTCAAAACAAGTCCCAGACCCCTTTTTCCCGGCGGCTTCGGCGTTCGACATAGGAGATCGTGGACCTCTCCAAAAAGGGGGTTAAAAACAAGGCGTTTTGTAGCTGCAAATCGCAGTACAAAATGCCTCACATTTGTCGGCGCAATTCGCGGCTTAGGACGCGCGGTTACAGTGTTAATGCAGCCTTAGAGATCTTCCCTCCACTTATTGTTCTGTTTTACACCCCTTATCTCAAAAGGAAGTGAGATAAAGCTCTCTAGCGGTGACAAAGGTTCTGTTTCCCATTTTACTCATTGTTTTATTTCTGCACAATCCTAAACGCAATAAAAACTTTGAAAAGGTTCTAACCTAATGTTCATCTATTCAAGCTGGGGAAATTCTAAGTACAACCAAAAAAAAAAAAAAAAGCTAAAGCTTGAATAATGTTGCGCAAAAAAAAAAAAGTTTAAAAAATGACTTTTATACACATAAAACCTGTTGTGCTACCCTTCAAATATATATGGATTAACAAAAGTGTAATCGCTAACCAAAATATGCCATAACGCAATACAAAAAAAAAAACGGTGAATAAAATGCATCAACATAGAATAATGTCCTACAACATTGCAGACAAATATATGAATATAAGGGAAGAAGCACCACAATATGGGCCGGTTTCACACCAATGCAAGGTGTGGGGAAGGTGTATTCTACGCACATTTCAGCACTGCATTTAAAAAACACTGTGGGACCATATGATCTGTGATTGCAATCTTCATTTGGGGTGCCATTAAGGATGTATTGGCGCCCAGTGTGTTTGCGGGCACAAATCGCACGATACCACAGTGTCATGCATTTTGGTGTGGCGTGTTTTTCAAACCTAGTGCATACACTACTTTTTGGGTTGTTCGGTGCGATCTGCAGCCCATTCAAAAGGAACAGGCTGGCAAAATTCCTACTCCGTTCTGGCACCTAGGACAGTCCTGCGACCTTTGTGGGTACAACCTGTACAGTCTCTGAGGGGTGTAATAAACCATGTGTAGAAATTTGACCTGTAACTATTAACTTGTCTCTGGAGGAAATCAACAAGCTAGTACTATCTGCTAAGCAGTCCTCTCTGTCTGCTCCTTCACCATAAAGAAAATATTTGTTTGCCAGTTTGATATTGTGTGACATTTTATAGCAGGATCAGTTCTGATCAGCAGGAACTCCATACACAGACCCCCTGCTGAATCAGTGCAGAAGGTAATGGGTATCAATTTTATTAAAAAAATAAATAAAAAAATAACAGAGCTTGACAGTCCCATGTTAAGTCTATGGGCAAACAGATGTGAATCAGTTAACAACCCTTTACCTCCAATTAATCATGATACTTAGGTCCAGGAAAACAGAAAAGGATGCAAATGTGTTTGTTTTTTCCCCCTACACGTTGATGAACTCAGAAATAGTCAGATATAAATGTATGCATGACATCCATATACATTCATCTGCCCATAGACCAACATTGAACTTCTATTCAGATTTGCCTGGAAAACTGATTGAAACAACAATGTGAAAAAAGTCAAAGTGTTGTCCAATTGCTGAGGGAAAAAAATGAAAATTCCATAATTTTTACAGATTTGGACCTACCATCATGTTCTAATTAAACCAGATAATTCATAAATATGGGACTAGTTGCCTATAGTAATGTTTTCTAGAGGAATATGTGGTTGATAGGTTAGTGATAAAAATGTATGACAAATTTGGTTTTGTTTTAAAAAAAAATCCTATGACCTTGTATGTTTAAAAAGAAACATTATGATGTTTAGCCTAATCTTAGACAAAAAATTGCTGCACGGTTATCGTCCTAATATTCTTAGTGACAAATATAGGACATTTTCTCAGCCAAAAATTGCAGACGCCAGCAGTCTCATCTGTCATTATAAGTGTGTCATTACAAGGATTACAAAGCTTACGTAGAACAGCAATGCTGTTTAAGTGATGATGAATAATTTGGAAACCATTCTTCATAAATGAATACACCCAAATATACAAAAAGTTCTACATTTAAAAATGTGATCAATGTTGCTAAAATACAAACATAATAATGAAGAATCCAACATCTGGAGTAATTTCCACTTAAAGAAGATAATAAAAAAAAAATGAAACATACTGTATATATATTTCTGCACAGATTTTTTTTTATTATTAGCTGTGTGCCATTCCAAATTTGCCATTTTTTTTCACTGCTTATGAAATGAGCCCCATTTTGTTGCTTTATAACCCAGAGTTAGAATAGATTTTTGTGTAGGGCCGAAACAACTAATCAATTAAATGTGTTGTGACACCGGCGCAACTAAGTGTATAATATGTTAATCTGCTGCAGTTAATGTGAACACCTGTGGCAAGTGAAAAAATGAAAACGTGGATTGTGTATATGTGGCATATACTCCTGCGCTGATTATCTCAAAACCATAAACATATATATAATATACTGTATATATAAAAACAAATGTCCATGAACACCAGTGTTATTATTAAACCATACAAATAAATTTAAATCCAGTTGGTGCATGCTATTGCACCTAAGAACAGTTCTTAATCCTTTTGTTTATCTTGTTTCAAAGTGAAAAACGTGCTCTGTGCTGTTGAATCAGGTATAATCTCCGTGAGTTAGCACCCTTAAATAGTGTCACCACCACCTCTAGTAAAGATTGCGCTCCCCAGATCACATAAGGGACACAGCATATAATATCCTTTGAACAGCGGTTCTGCACGATCCTTTATCCTGTATATCAGACCCGAATGGCTCTCCACCTCTTGAGGCTCCCCCAAAAAGAAAAAAGCCTCTTATGGTGTAGTATATTTAAACCAATGTTTTATTATGAAAGTAAAAAAGCAGAAAACTCACTCACAATTCGCAATGCCTAGCCGGCATTAGCTAGTCCAGCGTTACTGTTTGTGCAACGTGCGGCGTGCGTTCCAAGCCTCGTTTCGGATGCCGTTCAACGGGCGGAAGTTGCAATGTTGACAATGGAGGAGACTAATGGCGGATTCGATGTGTAAAAGGATAATGCCCATATGCCTCTACATGTTTCGCATGCACGCATGCGTCAGCTTCCTGATGACGCATGCGTGCATGCGAAACATGTAGAGGCATATGGGCATTATCCTTTTACACATCGAATTAGCCCTTTATAGTACAAAAAAGCAAATCGCTACTGTAAATATTACTTTCATTGTCCCACAGTAAAAAAATGAACTCCATACAGTAGCGATAATTTGCTCTTTTTGTACTTATTTTTGTTTTTTTAACCCCATTATGTTACTTAACCACTTTCGCCTGGACCATATTGCTGTCCAAAGACCAGAGCACTTTTTGTGATTCGGCACTGCGTCGCTTTAACTGACAATTGCGCGGTCGTGCGACGTGGCTCCCAAACAAAATTGGCGCCCTTTTTTTCCCACAAATAGAGCTTTCTTTTGGTGGTATTTGATCATCTCTGCGTTTTTTATTTTTTGCGCTATAAACAAAAATAGAGCGACAATTTTGAAAAAAATTCAATATTTTTTACATTTTGCTCTGATAAACATCCCCAAAAAAGATGAAAAAAAAAAAATCCTCAGTTTAGGCAGAATTTAGGACGTATTCTTCTACATATTTTTCGTTAAAAAAAAAAAAAAAAATCGCAATTAGCGTTTATTGATTGGTTTGCGCAAAATTTATAGCGTTTACAAAAAAGGGGGTAGTTTTATGGCATTTTTATTAATATTTTTTTTTACTAGTAATGGCGGCGATCAGCGTTTTTTTTCCGTACTGCGATATTATGGCGGACACATCGGACACTTTTGACACATTTTTGGGACCATTGGCATTTTTATAGCGATCAATGCTATAAAAATGCATTGTATTACTATAAAAATGCCATTGGCAGTGAAGGGGTTAACACTAGGGGGCAGGGAAGGGGTTAACACTAGGGGGCAGGGAAGGGGTTAATTGTGTGCCTGTTTGTGTTCTAACTGTATGGGGGGGGGGGGTGGGTTCATTGTATGAGCAGAAAATCAGCGTTTCCCCCGCTGACAGGAACGAGAGGTATGTGTTTACACACATACCTCCTGTTCCCCGCTCTGTAACGAACGATCGCGTGTGCCCGGCGGCGATCGTACCCGCCGGGCACGCGCGCGGGATTCGGGGGCATTAGTGGCCGCTAAAGAAAGGACGTAGAGCTACGTGCTCTCACGGTACAGTGCCACCGTCCCGCGGTAATATGACGGCGGGCAGTCGGCAAGAGGTTAAAGGAGTTTGCTGAAATGACTGTTTACAGGGTATAGAGACATAATAGTTAACCGATTCCTTTTAAAACTGAATAAAAATAGATAAAAATCAATCATATAATGTGCCTGCAGTTTCAGTTTCTTTTTTCATCTAGTTTCATGTTTCTGTGAAGTACAGAGACACAGAGCCAATACAGGGCAGTGTTTGTTTTTAAAATGAAACTGATTGGTTCTGAGGGGTTTTAAACACACAGTAATCACACCTTCTTGATTAGAGACCACAGAGAAACCTCCCAGTACTTTTTTCATAAGGAAACCGACAACCAGGAAGTGTGCAGAACAGAGGAGGATTACAGCAAAAACGAACAATGAGGACATGAAACCAGAACTGCATTAGGGTAAAGGAAGCTATTTAGCTAAAAAAAAAAAAAAACCTTTAGTGACCCTAGGTGTGACATCTCAGGCCGGGGTCACACCTGTTTTTTGGTGCTTTTTGCAAAAACGCACTACAGTTCATTTACATGTTTTCCTATGGGATACGTTCACATGCATGAATTTTTTTTTTAACTGCTGCGTATTTGAAAAGGGCAAGGACTTAACGCAAAACCGTGCTATTTTTTTTTTTGGTTCAATATACTTCAATGGAGAAGCTGCAGAAAAACATGTAATGTGTTTTTGTGGCAATTTGTGTTTTGTAATCTGCCCAACAACAAATTGGCCCCAAAAAAATCAAAAAATGTATCGCAATTAATCGAAAACAATAAATCGGCCAACTAATCGATTATGAAAAAAAGGATTTTTAATAACAGCTTACCTGTAAAATCCTTTTCTTGAAGTACATCACGGGACACAGAGCGCATAGTCATTACATATGGGTTATATGGGTACCTTCAGGTGTGGACACTGGTGTAATCAACTTCACAGGAAGTTCCTCCCTATATAACCCCCTCCCACTGAGAGTGCTTTAGTTTTGTAGCAAGCAATTTCTCTGAGGTTACACAATGTTCCCCAAAAAGAGGGGTGGGAGCTCTGTGTCCCGTGATGTACTTCAAGAAAAGGATTTTACAGGTAAGCTGTTATTAAAAATCCTTTTTTCTTTATCGTACATCACGGGACACAGAGCGCATAGTCATTACATATGGGATGTCCCAAAGCAATGCTCCATGAAGGGAGGGAGACCGTAAGGCCAAAAAATAGCCAAACAGAAAATATATCAGGAGGTAAACAATAGCTCCACCAACAGAAAAAAAGGGGGCGTGAACCGGGCCAGAGGATTCTATACTGCTGCCCGTAGGACCGCCTGCCCAAATGCTGCGTCCGTAGCCTTTGAGACGTCCAACTTATAAAATTTAGTAAACGTATGTACGGAAGACCAGGTTGCCGCTTTGCAAACCTGAGCCATAGAGATCTGATGGTGTGCCGCCCAAGAGGCACTCATGGCCCTCGTAGAATGGGCTTTAACTGATAAGGGAGGTGGAACGCGCTTCAGACCATAGGCCTGAAAAATCAGCTGCTTAATCCACCTAGCCAAGGAAGACTTGGCAGCCGGCTGACCCTTCTTGGGGCCATCCGGGAGAACGAAAAGCACATCTGTTTTCCGAATCTTTTCTGTAGCCTTGAGATAGATCCTCATGGCTCGGACCACGTCCAAAGTATGAAGCAGTCTTTCCTCTCTGGACTGGGGAGTAGGAAAGAAGGATGGTAGGACTAGGTCCTGATTCAAGTGAAAACTGGATATGACCTTAGGAAGGAAGGAAGGCTGAGGCCGCAGAACCACTCTGTCCTTATGCAGAATCAGGTACGGTTCCCTGCAAGACAAGGCTGCCAGCTCGGAGACCCTTCTGGCTGAAGCCATAGCCACCAAGAAAACCAACTTTCGGGTTAGCAGCACAAGAGGGATTTCTGTCAGAGGTTCAAACGGCTGCTTTTGTAAAGCTGACAAGACCAGATTTAAATTCCAGGGGCAGAGGGGAGCTCTAATAGGGGGATTTACATGCAAGACCCCCTGCAAAAAAGTTTTCACAAGCGAATGCGTGGCCAAAGGCCTTTGAAACCATATCGATAAGGCAGACACCTGCCCCTTTAGAGTACTAAGAGCCAACCCCTTGTCAACGCCAACCTGGAGGAATCGCAAGATCCTGTTAATAAAAAACTTGCGAGGATGCCCTCCTTGAGACTCGCACCACTCCACATAGGTTCTCCAGACTCTGTAATAGATATTTCTAGAGACTGGCTTTCTAGCCTGAATTAACGTAGATATGACTTGGGCTGAGAGGCCTCTGCCCTTAAGAATTAGGGATTCAGCCGCCAAGCCATCAAATTTAGCTGCTGTGAAGCAGGGTGGTAGATCGGGCCCTGAGACAGCAGATCTGGGCGCAGGGGAAGTGGCCACGGTGCCCCTACTGACATCCTCACGATGAGTGCGTACCAAGCCCTTCTGGGCCAGGCTGGGGCCACCAGGATCACCGGCCTGCGTTCCACCCTGATCCTTCGTAGAAGGCGGGGAATCATCTGTAGTGGAGGGAACGCATACAGGAGAGAAAACTGGTGCCAGGGGCAAACCAACGCATCGGTCCCGTAGGCCGAGGGGTCCCTGGCTCGGGATACGAATTTGTCCAATTTCTTGTTGAATCTTGTTGCCATGATGTCCACATCGGGAACTCCGAATCTTTGGCAAATCTCTTGGAATACCTGGGGGTGAAGAGACCACTCTCCCGGGAGTAACTGTTGACGACTCAAAAAATCTGCTTGAGAATTGTCTATCCCTGGGATGAACCTGCTGAGATGCAGGGTACATGGGCTTCGGCCCATGAAAAAATCAGGTTTACTTCCCTTTGAGCCGCTAGGCTCCTTGTGCCCCCCTGGTGGTTTATGTATGCCACCGCCGTGGCATTGTCGGACTGTATCCTTACTGGCAGACCCTGCAGGGGGAGAGTCCAGGCGACCAGGGCCAACCGAGCAGCTCTGATCTCTAGGACATTGATGGGAAGCAGACTTTCTGCCTCTGACCACTGTCCCTGCTGGGTCCGTTTTCCTAAGATTGCCCCCCAACCTGTTAGGCTGGCATCTGTGGTTACTATTTTCCACGAGATGGGGCAAAAGGTTTTCCCTTTTGATAATTTTTGAGGGATCAGCCACCAGTACAGGCTGCGCCTGACTCCTGGGGAAAGAACTAATGGACGGTCTAATGCCTGTATGGACTTGTTCCAAGCAGAGAGAATAGCTGCCTGCAGAATTCTGGTATGGATCTGGGCATAGGGCGCTGCTTCGAAGGCGGCCACCATCTTTCCCAGCAGTCGCATGCATAGGCGAATAGTCGGCTTCTTTTTGCCTAAGACTATCTGAATCGTTTGAATCAACGACCTGATCTTCTCTTGAGGTAAAAATACCTTCTGGCATTCTGTATCTAACCGAAAGCCTAGATATTCCAACTGTCTTGTGGGTTGTAACCTTGATTTTTCTTGGTTCACAATCCACCCGAACTCTTCTAGATGCCGCACTGTGCGGACTACTGCATGATTGAGGTTGGAAGCTGAACTGTCGATAACCAGGAGATCGTCCAGGTATGCCAGGACCAAGATGCCTTCTGTCCTTAGGACAGCTAGTACCGGGGCTAACACCTTTGTGAATACACGTGGAGCTGTTGCCAACCCGAAAGGGAGGGCTACGAACTGGTAATGACTTTGATTTATCGTAAAACGAAGAAACTTGTGATGTGCTGGGTAAATCGGTACATGCAGATATGCATCCTTTATGTCTATAGATGCTAGAAAGTCGCCCTGATGCAGGCTGGCTGTCATTGAACGTATGGAGTCCATACGAAAGGTCTGAATCCTTAGAAAGCGATTTAGGCGTTTGAGGTCTAATATAGGCCTGACGTCGCCATTGGGTTTTGGTATAACAAAAAGGTTGGAGTAGAATCCCAGACCCCTTTCTTGGGTTGGTACTTCTACAATTACTCCTTGGAGCAACAGGCGATCCAACGCCTTTACGAGAGAGGCCCTCTTTAACGGGTCGCTTGGAAGACTTGACCCCTGAAAATGAGGAGGGGGGATTTCTCGAAACTCTAGTTTGTAGCCTGAGGCTACTACGGACCGAACCCAAGAGTCGGGAATTCTGGCCTTCCAGACTTCGGAGAAAAACTGAAGTCTTCCCCCCACCCAAGAGAGTGGGGGCGCCCCTTCATGAATCTGACTTGATGACAGGTTTAGCCGGCTTGCGAGACCAGGGCCTCTTGTTTGCCGCGGCTTGTCCCTGTGGGCGGCTATTAACTGCTGAACGCCCGGGAGGCCGTCGATACTGACGGGAAGTCGAAGGGGCCGAGCCTGCAATGGCCTGTCGTTTAAACGTGGGCCCACGCGGTCTTTTCTTGACCGGTAAGGAAGTACTTTTTCCACTTGATATGGTGTGGATATATTTATCTAGGTCTTCCCCGAATAGTCTTCCCCCATGAAAGGGAAACCCTGCTAAAAGCTTTTTGCAGGGTGCCTCTGCTGACCATTCTTTAGCCACAAAAGACGACGCATGTGAACCATCAGTAGAGATGAACGGGATGCCTGTTGGATGGAGTCCTTAATAGCATCTATTGCAAAGCAGAGAGCCCTAGGGAATTCTGCTAATTCATGAGTATGCTGAGCCGGCATGTCCTTTAATATATGTTTTGCCTGATCCTTCAGGGCCTGACAAACACCAATGGCTGCTACTGCTGGCTGAACCATGGCACCTACTGAGGTGAAAGCTGCTTTCAGTAGGGTCTCGAATTTTTTGTCGACCGGATCCTTGAACATATGGACATTTTCAACCGGACAAGTCAGGGATTTATTCACGCAGGAAATGGCCGCGTCCACTGTAGGGAGTGCCCATTTCTTTACATATTCCTCTTCCATAGGGTAGAGAATAGAGAATCTTTTAGGAGGGACAAAGATTCTATCAGGTCGAGCCCAATCCTGGTAAATCACGTTCCGCAGAAGGGGGTGCATTGGAAAAGACGCACAAGTTAATGGAGCCTTTAAAGAACCCAATGAGGATACCTCCGGGGCTACTAGTTCTGGCACTGGAAGTTTAAAGGCAGTGCGAACCATATCTGTCAAAGACTGGATCCACAGGCTCTCCGCTTGAGAGGCCGAAAAATATTCATCTATAGTGGAATTTTCCCTGTCTGAACCGTCGGGACTTGGGTCTGCCTGATCCCCTTGTGGGTCCCGTTCCTCTGAAGAGGAGACCTCCGCATCTGAAAACCCCACACTGGGTGAGGGGGATCTAGCCCGCTTGCTACTTGGGCAAGGACGGGAAAACAACGCAGTTAACCTTTTCTCTAGCCCACTCATGGTGGCTGCTAGCATTTCTTCCGTCACGTAAACGGGAATGGGTGGATCGGGGGCCGCCTCTGCCCCCAGCACCCCCAATGGCTCTTGTACTATGCCACTCGGTGTTCTAACTGGCGAGGGTGGGGCCGTAGAAGCCTGGCCCAAATCCTCTGACCCCGATGGAGACCCCTTTTGCTTTTTGGCACCCTTGGCTGGTCCAGATCCCTTTGGAGCCATTGTACAACCTTGAGTCACCCCTATAGCCAACACCTGACTGTTGCAGCTAGGAGTAACCAATATGAGGGCAGGTATGAGGAAAAATGAAAAAGAACAAATTTCTCTCTTTTTCTCTTTTTTTTTCAAAAATTTTTTTTTTTTTTACCCGCCTGGGAGGTGGCAATACTGAGGAAACCTGTGAGTATTGACACACCAATGCCCGTTAGCCGGAGTCCAAGGTAGACTCAGATACTGCTGGATCTAAGGCTGAGTCCCTTTAAGCAAAAAACTTTCTTTTTTTTTTTCTGGTCAATAGTGGACCCAAGTCCTAGACCTGAAGATCCAAAAAACCGCCACTAGGTGTCCCTGTGTGGCCAAAGACCCAGCTGCACGCTCTGTATCCTTTCTTCCTCTGCCTCCAGGAGGGAAAGACCAGCCAGAGAAAAAGTTTTCCCTTTAAACAGACCCTGACGCTGCTGGCCCGCCCCCCCGACGCACGCCGACGCTATAAAAGGCGGCGTGCACGCGCGCGCACAATCGCGCGCACCACGCTGAAACCACATGGAGGAAGCAGAGCAGAGGAACAACATGGACCAGCGTTATGCAGCACCAACAGACACCAGGTAAGCACTAATCTTATTGTAGTGCACACACAGCGAGGAAGCTGTCCCCATGGGCTTCCTAAGAAACAGGAGTTTTTACCAGCAATTTCCTCTTTAAAACATGTGGGGTTGCAGTATCAGTGTTAACAGGCAGACCTGGGGTGAGTAGCAAATATATAACTTACACAAGTATACATATATCTACATGTTATCTGGGTAAACATTAGTATCCCATCCTGCCTCAACAGACATAGTGGAGATAGTGGCTGATGCACAAGCATACTGTTAGCCAACCCAGAACCCCCAGGGGGATACCTACTGTCGAACCAAGTCCCGCAGGTTCCCTCTTACCTGCTCCACGCCGCAGGGTATTGCAAAATGCAAGAGGCCCAATCTTCCCCCATCTCCGTGGGTATTGTCTTGGACCTTCAGGGACCGGGGTCCTGTGTTAAGGAACCCACACCCCTGGACCTATATAGCATCCTGGCATCAGTAGCGTTTAGTTCTTGGAAGAGACTAAGGCACTGGAGCCCAGAATCCAGCCCTCCAAGGAGAGGCATTATAGGCAAAACCCCACTCCAGCAGGGCCCGGGTACCGTACACCTTGGCTCTGAAGCACTTCGGACGGATCCGGCTAGCTATCCTGGGTCCCGAGACCTCCGAGGGACAGCTAGACGTGACCAACACCTAAGACACTGGCGAAAAAACTAAAGCACTCTCAGTGGGAGGGGGTTATATAGGGAGGAACTTCCTGTGAAGTTGATTACACCAGTGTCCACACCTGAAGGTACCCATATAACCCATATGTAATGACTATGCGCTCTGTGTCCCGTGATGTACGATAAAGAAATAATCATTAGTTGCATCCCTATTTTTGTGCAATGGACACAGCAAGCCTACAACTTTTGAAGGTGCAAAAGATGTTTTATCCTGACACAAACAATTAAAGTGGTTGCAAAAGTAAATGATTTTTTCTTTAACCACTTAAGGACCGCCGCATGTACATTTACGTCGGCACAATGGCACCGACAGGCACATCAACGTATATATACGTTGGTGCCTTGAGGTGGGTCGGGGGTCCGATCGGGACCCCCCGGTACATGCGGCGGTCCGCACGGCTGTACGAGCGATCCTGATGAGGGGGCGGCTATTCATTTTTGTCTGCCCCCTTCGGATCGCTCTTAGCCAATGCGCGCGCCCGCCTGTGTGTCACTTCCTCCTCCTGTGTAAACACAGGAAGGAGGAAGCCATGTGATCTCTCTCTCGGCGTTTTTTTCAACCACCGCTGAGGAGAGATAACAACACAAGTAAGTCTGCACTAACACTACACTGACACACACTACATATAGGCACATTTAAACCCCCCGATCGCCCCCCCCCCCTCCCCCCTGTCACAGTGTCACTGAATGCAGTAATCATACATGTATGATTACTGTATTTAGTGTCAGTGTGACAATCAGTTAGTGTTAGGTCCTGGGTAGCCCCCGTACCCCCCTCTAATCAAGTTTTAACCCATTGATCACCACCCTAGTTAACCCTTTCACTCCCTATTGCCAGCATCACTAAGCGATCATTTTTCTGATCGCTGTATTAGTGTCGCTGTTCCCGCTAGGTAGCTAATTTTTTTTTATTGCGATTTTTTTTTACTAAAGACATGTGGCTAAATACATTTTGGCCTAAATGTTTGACTACAATTTAGTTTATTGATTTTTCTTATAACAAAAAGTAAAAAATATTGATTTTTTTTCAAAAATGTCGTTCTATTTTTAGCGCAAAAAATAAAAATCGCAGAGGCGATCAAATACCACCAAAAGAAAGCTCTATTTGTGGGAAGAAAAGGACGCGGTTTGGGAGCCACCTCGTACGACCGCGCAATTGTCTTTTAAAGCGAGGCAGTGCCGAATCGCAAAAACCCCTTGGGTCATTTGGCAGCATATTGGTCCGGTCCTTAAGTGGTTAAAGTGTTTAACCCCCCCAAAAAAAAATATTGATTCTGCTCTTTTAACCACTTCAGCCCCAGAAGAATTGGTTGCTCAATGACCGGGCATTTTTTGCGATTTGGTACTGACGCTTTAACTGACAATTGTGCAGTCGTGAGACGCTGCACCCAAACAAAATTGACGGCCTTTATTCCCCACGAATAGAGCTTTCTTTTGGTGGTATTTGATCATCTCTGTGATTTTTATTTTTTACGCCATAAACAAAAACTTGTACTTTTTGCTAGAATATAAGTATCCTTATTTATTTATTTTTTAAGCACATTTGTTTTTAGTTTAGGCCAATATCTATTATTCTACATGTTTTTGGTAATTCATTTTATATATATATATATATATATATATATATATATATATATATATATATTTTTACTAGTAATGTCGACGATATGCGATTTTTATCAGGACTGTGACATTATGGCGGACACACCGGACACATTTTTGGGACCATTGGCATTTATACAGCAATCAGTGCTATAAAATACTATAAAAAACTGTAAAAATTGTACTGACAGGAACAGGGTTAACACTAGGGGGCGATCAAGGGGTTAACCGTGTTCTCTGTGTTTTTTAACTGTAGGGGGAGGGGACCGACTAGAGGAAATGACAGATCGTGGTTCCTAGCGATTAGGAACTCACGATCTGTCTCTCCTCACAGAACGGATCATGGATTTGTGTTTGCACACAAAGGTCCCTGCTCTGACTCTGGTGCCCGCGACTGCCAGGCACGAACATTGGCATCCCCGCGATGCAGCGGGCGCACAGGCCTGGTATGCTGCTTCAAAGGGACCAACGATGGTTCGCTTGATCTTGCCAACCTGCCTCAATATAATGAGGGCAGCTGGTCAGTAAGTGGTTAAAGCAGTGTTTACCCACTTCAGTCCGCAAGGCACCAACAGGTCATGTTTTCAGGATTTCCCTCAGATGAAAAGGCTGTGGTAATTACTAAGGCAGTGAAAACATGACCTGTTGCGGCGCCTTGAGGACTAGAGTTGAGAAACACTGAGTTAAAGCATGTTATGCAGCACAGTGCTTGTGCTGTGTAATTTGGCCCTCTGTATTATGTGAAATACCTGGCTGATCCTGCCAGTTTCTACCCTCCCCTTTGTAAACTGACCATGGCATATCGTGGCTGCTGAGCCCTGACATTATGGTCAGTTTACATGACTGTCATCCACAGCTATCTGCAGCTTTCCTCTGTCTCCCTCTGTCCTCCTCCCCTTTTCTACCTGTCAGCTCTGTCAGGGCCCATCGCCACCCCTGCTGCTGCTGTAGTATCCATGTAAATATCACATAATCCCATGGCTTTCATAATACTAAATGCCCTGTATATATGCTTCATTAAAAAAAGGATGTTGTATACCTAAATGGCGCCGATCGGCTCTCTCCTCCCATCTCACATCAGCAAGGGTTTCTCAGCTCCTCCCACTCTAGCTGTCAGATCAGGAGAGGCGAGACCCCGCCCGTCACGCAAGCACTGGTTGGCACTATTAAATAAGTTACTGGTATATAGAACAGCTTTTTTTTAAATTAAGCACATATACAGAACATTTAGATCCCTTTCACACTGAGATAGTTTTTAGGCGTTTGAACGCTAGAAATAGCCTCTAAAAAGTGTTTGAAACCTGCCTCCCATCCATTGAAATGAGTGCTCACTTGGTGAAGCAGCATCATTGGGGCTGCTTGGGCACGCTATAAATATCACTCCCAAAATGCCCCTGCCCATTGAAATGAATGGGCGGCGCTTCCAAACCTCCTTAAAACCGCTCTGAGCGCTGCAAAATGGGACTCTATTCCCCTTTTTAGGGTCACACGACCCCAAAAAAATCACCCCTCTAGTGCCTGAAAAGTGCTGCCAAGACAAAACAACCATCGCTTTAGCGTGAAAGGGGTATTAGTGTTATGAAAGCCAGGGGATTGTGTGATTTTTAGGAAGTGGGTTTACAACCACTTGGACATATTCATTTCCATAGATATTTCCTTAGACAACTCAGTGTTCTTTATATAAATGCACTTATCCGTATAAAATTTCAACTACAAGTCACTGAGAAATTAAATGTTGTTATTTATGAAATTTTCATGCGAGAATCAGCACAATCTTAATCAATCTTTACAGTAAGGTTTGTACAAGGGCTGCAACGAACAATTATTTTCATAATCGATTAGTTGGCCGATTATTGTTTCGATTAATAGCATTTTTAAATTTTTGGGCCAATTTGTTGTTGGGCAGATTACAAAACACAAATTGGTCGCAAAAACACATTACATGCTTTTCTGCAGCTTCTCCATTGAAGTATATTGAACCAAAAAAATAAATAAAAAATAGCACGGTTTTGCGTTAAAAAGTCCTTGCCCTTTCCAAATACGCAGCAGCTGGAATTTTTTTTTTTTACTATGGGACAGTGAAAGTAATATTTACAGTAACGATTTGCTTTTTTGGACTATAAAAGGGCTATTTTTTTTTTTAACCCCATTATGTTACTGGCCGATTATTCGATTATGAAAATTGTAATCGATTAATTTCATAATCGATTAGTTGTTGATGAATCGATTAGTTGTTTTGGCCCTAGTTTGTACTAACTAAAAAGACAACTTTCCTTTTGGTAATCAGCAACTGTGTTAGCAATCGAGTTAACAGCCATTTATATATATATAAAAAATAAAATGCAAAGAAATAATAAAAAAATGTGTTAATTTTCTTAGGTACTTCTTATGGGAAACAAATTGGTTTGAACTCAGAACAGATCAGTTCAGCACACTGATAATGGGGTCTATTTGACCAGTTAATATAAAATATACATAAACCCAATAGCAGATAAATCCTGTATTTATTTAAAAAAAAATTGTAGTACGGGCCATAAAAATAAAATAAAAAATTGTCCTTAATACTGGAAATTACAGAAACATTGGCCTGACCTTACTCCAAGGCTGTAACCAGCATGGGGCTCATTAACATCTCTTTGTATTGGTTTAATTTAGGGCTGTTACTGATCAAAATTTTTGTGTTCGATTAATCGTTTTTTATTTTAATCGATTAATCGACTAATTTCGATTAATTATAACGCACATACAGATCCAACTACTTTTAGCTGATCTCCCAGTGCAGCTCCCAACCACTGGAAAAATGGATAGCAGGATACAAAAAACACACAAAGGCAGAACTCGATGGGAATATCATTACAACTTTTATAGTCTTCAAGTAGGTGACAAAATAAATATTGCACTGGAGATAAAATCGATATAGCTACATAAACTATAAAAATGGTGCGAGTAATACCAAACGGTACCAAAAGCAGTCATAAAATCATGTAGCCAAGTATGATACTGGTATAAAAATGTGTACAATGATACAACTGCTCCAGATGAGGAGAGGTTAACATCAGTCTGTCGGCATGTAGATGTCCCATGAAGGGAATTATCACACCTCCCATTGGATGGTTGTAGAATCCCAGATTGATTGGAGGGAAGTGATAGAGGTAAGTGTAACAGCCCTTGCGTGTGGCAGATAGTAATGTCCCGCCGGCATGCAGATATGAAGGCACAGCAAAGGAGCCCTTCAGATGGACACGGCAACCCCCGACTGGTGTCCGTGACGTTACCGGATCTCCGACGGAACTCCCTGAGGGCCCAGAAGCTGGCTAAGAGGTGAGTACCAATCAAAAGAATTGTAATCGATTTAAAAAGATTTTGATCGATCAAAAAAATTAAAGATTAATCGATCAATTAAAAGTTAATTTGCACAGCCCTAGTTTAATTATCTTTTGAGGACCATCATTTATAGGTTAGAATTTCAGGTATGAGAATAGTCACTGAAAGAAAATGCTAAGATAGTGTGATAATCTACCACATAAGGAATTTACAGCCACAGTGCTCTTTTTTTTCTCAGGCACAGTGAGCGAAAGCAATATAGACAGTATGTGACATGGGTCCTCAAACTACGGCCCTCCAGCTGTTCAGGAACTACAATTCCCATCATGCCCTAGTCATGTCTGTGAATGTCAGAGTTTTACAATGCCTCATGGGACTTGTAGTTCCGCACCAGCTGGAAGGCCATAGTTTGAGGATCCCTGGTATGTGACATCAGAAAGTTACCCGACATATTTTCAGCAGCGCAGTAAGCAGACCTAAAAGCATCTCTCTTTAGACTGCCCTGTTTCACATCGGTCATTCCCAAAACACCAACTCTCACCTCTAAAAGCTAGTATATTTTATGTGTAGCTTGGTCTTCCTTTTGCCGATATATGGTGTAACAAAAAATTTGCACGCTATCTCCCCCCAAATTATTCTTATAAATAGGCTTTTTGTACTTGACATAAAAATTTCTTCTTCAAGTCCATCAAAGGTCACAAGAATTCGGACAGTTGGTTTATACTTCCACTTACAAGAGAAATAAACACTTAGGTTAAAAGAAAATTCTAATAACCATGTTGCCACATAAGCTAGGACAACATCACCTAGGTACAGAAGACCAGAGAGGGTTCTTAACCACTTGCTTACTGGGCACTTATACCCCCCTCCTGCCCAGGTGATATTTCAGCTTCCGGCACTGCGTCGCTTTAACTGACAATTGCGCGGTCGTGCGACGTGGCTCCCAAACAAAATTGACGTCCTTTTTTCCCCACAAGTAGAGCTTTCTTTTGGTGGTATTTGATCACCTCTGCGGTTTTTATTTTTTGCGCTATAAACAAAAAAGAGCGACAATTTTGAAAAAAATACAATATTTTTTACTTGTTGCTATAATAAATATCCCAATTAAAAAAAAAAAAACTTTTTTTTTCTCAGTTTAGGGCGATGCGTATTCTTCTACATATTTTTGGTAAAAAAAAAAAAAAAAAATCGCAATAAGCGTCTGGTTTGCGCAAAATTTATAGTGCCTACAAAATAGGGGACAGAATTATTATTTTTTATTATTTTATTTTTACTAGAAATGGCGGCGATCTGCGATTTTTATTGTGACTGCGACGTTATGGCGGACACATCGGACACTTTTGACACATTTTTGGCGTCATTCACATTTATACTGCGATTGGTGCTATAAATATGCACTAATTACAGTATAAATGTGACTGGCATTGAAGGGGTTAACACTAGGGGGTGAGGAAGGGGTTAAATGTATTCCCTGCATAGTGTTCTAACTGTAGGTGGAGGGGGGGTGACTGGGGAGGTGACCGATCTGTGTCTCTATGTACAAGAGACACAGATCCGTCTCCTGCTCTCCAGAGACAGAACGCTGTCTCTATGTAAAACGGCAATGAGAGATGATCTATGAGATCATCTCTCATTGGCCGCACAGATCACATCGCAAACGGCCACTCTGATTGGCCGTTCGCGGCGATCTGTGATTGGCTGTGTCCAAGGGACACGGCCAACACAGTGTTTCCCCGCAGCGCGCTCTGGAGCGCGCGCCGGGAAACAGCTAGTGACAAGCCGTCAATTGACGGCTTGTTGACAAATTAGATTCGCGCTAGAGCCGTCATTCGGCTGTAGCGCGGATCTCAAGTAGTTAAATGAGAATCACTCATGGGTGGGTGAAAAATCTGCCCTCAAATGGCAGGTGTCAGATGATCACAGATGTAGCACCATGGCAACTGCAGATCTAAACAGAGAGAGGGCACATTCCTTGGTTGTAAAGGACATGGAAGTTTAGTTCCACTTGGTGCTGGCCACATGTCCAAAATTCTAGGCCAAAGAGCTATGCTGAAGGGGAGAATAAACAAACCTGAGCTCTGCCCCTTGTCATCTGCAGACTTTACATGGCAAAAGAGCCTAGGATGACTAAAGTTGCCTGAAAGAGCAAGTATGTGCATGTATTAGAAAAAATAATTATCATTATTATCATTCCAGCAAATATATTAAAGTCAATTCTACTTCTACAGATCCAATTCAAATAGTCCAAGAGGGGATTTCATGCTTTCAAAACCTCAAGGACAAAAGGGATATTGAAAATAATGCCATAGGACCTTTTTGCATTATTGTTTTTTTACCTTGCACGTGACAGTAAGGGCTAGTTTACACTTGCTTCAAACCATGGCTTCAGAAACGCGTCAAGTAAGTCACCAAGTAAAATGGTTAGCTTACAGTCCTGTTTACACCTTACTTTTGCTTAGCGATTCCAATTCCCCCTAGTGTTTAACCCCTTCCCTGCCAGTGTCATTTACACAGTAATCAGTGCATTTTTATAGCACTGATCACTGTATAAATGACAATGGTCCCAAAACAGTGTCAAAAGAGTTCCGATGTGTCCACCATAATGTTGCAGTCACGATAAAAAATAAAAAAAAACGCAGATCGCTGCCATTAAAATAACTAAAAATAAATAAATGCCATAAATCTATCCCCTATGTGTAGACACTAACATTTGCGCAAACCAATCAATATACACTTATTGCGAAAAATACATATCGGCCTGAGGATAAACTGAGAAAAAAAAATAGTTTTATATATTTTTGGGGGATATTTATTATAGCAAAAAGTGAAAAATCGTTATTTTTTTTTTTTCAAAATTGAGGCTCCTTTTTGTTTAATAGCGCAAAAATTGAAAAAACGGTGAGGTGATCAAATACCACGCAATTGTCAGTTAAAGCGACACAGTGCTGTATCGCAAAAAGTGCTCTGGTGAGGAAGGGGGTAAATTCTTCCGGGGTTGAAGTGGTTATTAAGAGCAGGGTGTTCTCTGCCTTCTTTTGTCAGTTGTTCTACCACCAGTAGAGTAGTAAGGTTTGTGCACGTGTCAATTCGCATGCAGACTACTCTGTGAAGATTTAAACCCAGGTTTTGCATAGCTCCAGCACAGTCGGTGGCGTGAGACACATTGCTTCATCTCAGTTGGGTAATCACTGACAATAGTGCTCATCTTATTAGATATAGCCAAATGACTCTGAAAAATATTTTATGTTGTCAGCTTTAGTATTTTTTGTAAATAATGTTACTCTGAGCTAGTTACGACTGGTCATAGTTTTACTTATAAGCTATCAAACTATGTATTGAGGTTTGGAGTGTCTACAGAACAGCTTCTACGTTACTATGAAACTAATCTTTGACAACTTCCCGTTATAGTTGAGAAATCTCTTAAAGGGTATATGAGCAGTTTGTTGGTGTCTTGCAACCAGTGAATAATAACAGTGGTTGGTAGGATTGGCTATTGTGTTACCGAAAAACTGAAGTAGTGTTTTCCCCAAACTGCCCCTGCTATTCCGTATAGATCTAGATTAAAGACACTACTGTTGCTTATCTGTAGCAGAGAAACTTCAGATCACCAAACTGGCTGTACAATCTGTGTACATTTCAGGACTAGACAGAAATACAAATCATTTTGCAGGTAAAATAGCTTTGATACATGCAATATAACTGTATACAGTAACTATTTACTAGTTCAATTGAAGTCCAGATTTAAGCAATTGAAGTATTCCTAAACCCAGGACCCTGCATTGATTATAGCTGGTCTCCCACAGTACACATAACATGGGAATGCAAACATTTTAGTAAACTGCTAAATACCTTTTCTAATTAGCCGTATAAAGCAGTTTTGTGTTTATCAGCATCTGGTTAAAGCTTGTAGGATGAGTTTTCATTCTCCCTTGATTGTCCTGTGAGGCTGCAGGACACTTGACCCTCTGCCTGGACAGTACCGATTGGCTCTTTTCTGATCACATGCACTCGCTGAAGAAAAAAACCCTCTCTAACAATACACACCAAACTGAGAATGTTTAGAGTGACTCCAAAGGTTTTGCACTAATCAGCAGATGGATTTGGGACAGTGGAATAATGGGAGGATCAGAGAAGATAGGATTACACAATCCGGAGGATTAAACCCTAAGTTCCACAGTGAGTATAACAAGCATGCTTTAATGCAGGGATCCTCAAACTACGGCCCTCCAGCTGTTGTGGAACTACACATCCCATGAGGCATTGCAAAACTCTGACATTCATAGACATGACTAAGATTGATGGGAATTGTAGTTCCTGAACAGCTGGAGGGCCGTAGTTTGAGGACCCCTGCTTTAATGCATATACAAACTTATTTTACAGTTGTGGGTTTAGTAACTTTAAGGCTACTTTTTTACACTGCAGCAGTTTTCAAGCATTTAAGCGCTACAAATAGCACCTGAAAATTGCCTCTCGTGCATCCCCAGTGTGAAAACCCAAGGAGGCGGAAAAAAAAAAGTCCTGCAAACAGCATGTCTGGGGTGGTGTAGGAGCTCTGTATACAGCGCTCCTACAGCACCCCTCCCATTGGAATAAATAGGCAGCGCTTCTAAAGCTCCTGAAAAGCGCTTCAGAAGTGCCCTTTAACCCTTTCCTGGGGGTTAAAAGCCCCCCGCTAGTGACCAAAAAGCTCCACTTAAACAGCAGTAAAGCACTGCTAAAACTAGCAGGGCTTTACCGCCAACAGACCTGCCGCCGACTCAGTGTGAAAGCAGCCTAAGTGTTTTAGCAATTTCAGTGAAACCTTGGTTTACGAGCATTTTGAAAGACGAGCAACTTTTTTTTTTAAATTTACCTTGATATACGAGTGCCGTCTTGATATACGAGCATTTATTTATTTATTTATTGTGCAACAAAAAAAGAATTACACTCACAATGTGAATAAGTCTGCTGCTCATCCATGTAAAGCCGCTGTGTATATGTACAGTGAAGCCGCTGGTGTACAGTATAGCTTTGTATGTGGCTAGAGATTTGTGGGCGATGGTGGCTTTCTGGAGACGGAGAAACTCAGATACTCCCAACAGGGGCGGGCTTACCCGGAAGTGATGTCAACAGTCCCAAAGTTCTCTAGGAAGTGCTGTGAGCTGAACCTGTGACCACATACAACATTGTACTGAGCACCAGTGGCTTTACTGAACATACAGTACTGTATACAGAGCGGCTTTAAATAGATAAGCACCAACCTCTGGCCACATACAGAACTGTGTACTGTACACCAGCAGCTTTACTTTACATACACACAGTGCATTTAAATTGGTGATCACCAGACTCCTTAACATTGTGAGTGTGCACATTTTTTCTTTACCTTAGAATTTTTGCAACACAGGACAATATTTTAAAGTGCAGTTCAATTTGTGTTATGTTGACAGTACACTTTATACTGCATTTTGTTTTGCCATAATAATTTTTATATATATAAATGGTTGTGGAACAAATCATCCGAGTTTTCATTATTTCCTATGGGGAAACTCGCTTTGATATAAGAGTGCTTTGGATTACAAGCATTCTTATGGAATGGATTATGCTCGTAATCCAAGGTTCCACTGTATATCTCAAAGCACAAACAGTAAATGGCAAGTAGTCATCTGCTTTGTATGCTCATCATACAGGCACTTTATCATGCAAATGAAAAATGATAAGTAGATTTTCATACCTCATTTGTTATGTAAACTACCTTGTTCCTACACTATCATATCATACTGAATATTATTTTGGAAGCATATGTTAACAAGCAGGATAGTTTCGCTAGCCGACACCACAAAATATTTTTCCCAAATGCTTTAGGGCGCGTTCACAATGAGGCGGTGAGAGCGGTAGCAGTAAAGCATGCAAGTTTTAGTGGAGGAAGAACGCCGGAGAGAGAAGACCGGAGGAAGATTTTTCATAAAGGACTTGTCTTGTTTTTACACTTTTTTTGGGGCATGGGGTTCCCTTTCAAGATCCATACCAGACTCAAAGGGCCTTGTATGACTCTTGGGGGGGACCCCCATGTTGTCTTTTTATTCAGTCTGACGTGGGGTTCCGCTACAAGATCCTTAGAGCACAAGTCGCACCACAAGTCGGATGATCATGATCCGCCTAGGATGCAAATCTCCCACTGAAATCAATGGGTTGAAAGCGCAGCTTAACGCTGCGTCTTAACGTTTACTAGCATTTGGGGTTTGAATGCGATTTATCTGCTTTCAAAAACACATCAGTAAACTCAACTGCCTCTAAACTACTGTAAACAATTGAGTGTACACATAGGATAACATTGAGTAGAGTTTAGGGGCTGCTGAAAAAAAAAACGCCCAACTGCCCCTAAATGGGAGTTTAGCAGCTGCAGTACGCATGAGGCCCAAGTCCTTCTGAAATTATACAATTTTTTTTTAATGTATACATACATGCCTTTGGTATGTCTAACAGTAAAGCAAAAAAAGTGTAAAAAGAGACAAGTTATTGCTTATTCTATAATGGCCTGAATCCGTTTGTTGGCACCCCTAGAAAATATGCCAAATAATTGGATCATAGCGATATCTCTTAGATTGTAAACTCCAACGAGCCGGGCCCTCTCATTCCTCTTGTATTGAATTTTAACTGTACTGTCTACCCTAACATTGTAAAGTGCTGTACACATGTTTGGTGCTATATAAATCCTGTATATAAAAATATTTCCAATGGTTTTCTGTAAATAGCATCAAGTGTTCAATATTGTAATCGTCAAGTCAAGCTATTTAAATCCATAAAAAAATTCACTCTGCCGTTTTATATATATATATATATAATATATATATTAGGTTATGTTATACGATATTTTACATTTTCAGATTCAAGGGAGTGTAGCCAACCTTCCTGAACATGGCCACAGAAAGTAAAATCGACAGAACGATAGTTAGAATGGTAGATAACGAGCCAAAGAAAACTTCCGAAAAGATACAAAGATACAAAGATACAAGCTCAACTCCAAGGTCTAGGTCATGAGCGTCTGATTACACCATCCGTCACAGTTTTTACTATCCACTGTTGAAAGAAAAACATAAACAAACCAGACTACGGTTTGCTAAAATGCATTTTCACATGAAGAGAAAAAAAAAAAATGGAGCTTTTTCACATCACCTATGTACATAGACAAAAAATAAAGCTATCAAAGGAAAGAACACCTTGTTGTAATATAGATGATGGCCAATAAATACATTTTATACCTAAACATCTTACTACTGTTAAACATGGTGTCTGGCCCTGTGTATCTCGAGTCATAATCTTGGGACCATCAAGAAATGCCGAGGTGAAACACACTGTCCAGTAAAGCTGCTCGATAATTTGATTCAACCCCCCCCCCCCCCCCTACCGATCTTAGGTATCTTTTAGGTCAAAGGAATGAACTTTGGTCAGTAAATGAGTTCAGTTTAACTACTTCATGACTAAACCTTTTTCTGACACTTGTTGCTTACAAGTTAAGATCAGTATTATCTGCTACTACTTAGAACCTCCAAACATTTTCATACACACATGTATTGTGTATATATGCATGCTGCAGTTTCTTAACATCTACTTTCACCTACACATGATTTACAAACACTCCTATAACTCTAGGCATTTTGTGCAGATTTAAAAATGCTTCAGGTTAAAAACCAAAAATCACAGATCTCGGTTTTCAGTGCAAGCACATGTCAGGGCTCTGTAGCCAAGACAATGTATATACACGTGCATACTCTAGGCATGAGTCAGGTGCATGGCCAGACACAATTTATCATTTCTACACTATTCTTTAGTCTGAAGTCATGAAGTCTGACAATAACCCTGATCTCTTGGACACCAACACTGACCTGATCCATAGGTTTCCAACCAAGTTGGACACAAACATAACATATACTTCGTTTATCTCCGTCATCTTAGTCAATGCCTAGGAATTTGTTGTCAGTTGGATGAGTTTGGTGACTGCACTTTGATGCTCATGCTTTAATTATTAGAGAATATTGCAGACATCCTGGATCATCATTCAGTGGAGAAATTTGATCCGGCTGAAAGAGACGCACACTACTCTGTCCATGTCAGCCATCATTCTTCTATGGTAGGTGTGGACATGGAGTTCTTGCATGTTATTTAAAAAATGCATGGCTGTAAGGCAAAATTATCCGTAGGACAGCTTAATGATTTATTGGTAGGTCGTCTTTTTTTCCTTTTTACAGAAGATGCATTACATGATAAAAACTAATACAGAATCAGTAAGAATAACTATTGTGCAACAATACAAGCTGAAATTGTATAAAGAAAATAAATGGTAGTGTATAAAGGAAATAGTGTGGCATGTTTTTAAATGGCAGACAACAAAAGGTACAAGTTTGTTGCATTGTGACAGTAGTGACCCAGGGATTTTTCTCAAGGTCTGAATACCATCTAAAGTGCATCTTACATTATAAAGCGTCATAATGGGAATTTATGATTTTTGTGTGCAGTTCACTGACAGCACAAAACTGGATAGCAGTATAAGGCAGCTGCAAAACAAAATTCACACACGTATACTCCAGTTCAAGGTATGAAATGCTATCATAGTTTCATAATAGCTAGCACTCTTATCTGCTGTGTGTTATTTCGGTAACCCATATTTATCTTTAGTTATCTGATAACATATCAGCTTTATGATCTATTTTAAATGTTATCAATGTTTGGTTGTGGTACTAAAACAGGACATCACTTATTCAAGCAACCACAGGCATGTTATACTGTCAATGCTGTAGCACAGGGTTTTTCAACCTTTTTTCAGTCAGAAAAGAACTGTGAACACCATCATTTACGCGGCCGTGAGTCCGAGCATACAGTTTTTTTTTTTGTGTTAACACATTTCACAATTTTTTTATGCGCGCAAACCTCCACGCATTTTGTAGATGTGTGAGGTGTCATTAGGCAATAATAGCACCCTTGCGCACCTTGCGGAAGAGGAAAATGTGTGATTTTGCACGTGTTACCTCACTGCACCTGGTGTGAAAAAGCCCTAAAATGTAGTCCGTGCAGCAGAGTTTTGTTATCTTAGATTGTAACTGTTCCTTCAAAATTCCCCCTTCTAGCAGCCCACTCCCCCACTTAAAATTCCTCCTTCTAGGGGAAATCCCCCCCCCCCCATTCCTTCTTACAGCACACCCATCCGTCCCGTCCCAATACCCCATTCTAGCATAAACGTCCACCCGCTCCCATCCCCCACCTAACACAAACCTCCCTGCTCTCAAATTCCCACTTCTAGCACAAAACCGACTACCCCCTCCTAGCACAGATGTGGGGTGTACTCTCCACCCCCCCCCCACACCCCACCCACAACGTTTGCAGCATGTACAGGAGCAGTGTGGGGAGTAGTAATCAAAGCCTGCATATTGGGAGGAGTGCGCTATTTTGTGTTAACTCCAAGGCACTGAGACTCTCCTCCTCCTCTCCATGCAGCCATGTGTACTATTGCTGGCAAAATAGAAAACTGTAGTGCCGTCCGACATAACATTATCGGTTGGCAGGACCTTTTCAGCAGCCTGCACAGCTTTCTGTTTTGCCGGCAATCGTACTTACAGCTGCAGGGAGGAAGCGCAGTGAGCTGTTCTCTCTCTCTCCTCACAGAGTCACAGTGCACAGGATTTAACACAAAGTAATGCTCAGACATGAATGTGGCTGCAGCACCACTGAGGACTCTACATCCATCAAAAACACTGTTGTTGGTACAACCCAACGTTTCACTGTACTGCTCTCTACAAGTTTTTAATGTGCACAAATTGTATTTTCCAAACTTTATTCCCCCCCCCCCAACTTTCTCCAGTGAAATGTCCATCACTGAACCTCTACACTAAAAAGCAACTTGTGTGGTAGTTACTAGGATGAATATGACATATACCTCAGATAGGCGTTTCCCGGCAAACATTTATAGCAACATCTACATCTGTTCGATCATTCAGAGGATAATATATTTAGGACTGTCACTTGTAGATACACAACCTATGGCCATCCAAAGCATCACCCTCTGCCAAGATCTCTTCTTGAACAGGATGTTTTTTTTGTTTTTGTCAGGTCTCTGCCAAGCTGACACTATTGAGACAGTGATAACCATATTTAAAGTAGCTGACTTCTATAAAAAAAGAAAAAAGAAATAATATTTGGTCATAAGCTATATGGAAAAAAAAAGTCTGCCTCTGTCAATAGATGGCAGCCTTCTATTCCCAATGATAAATTTGGCAGTTTGGGTATTATGCCACGTTGAACTTTATCTGTTAATGAGCATTAGCTACAAGTTCAGAGAATGTGACTGGTTCTATGGTTTTGTAAAGCACTGCTGATTCAAGGAACAAAGAATTTAAACCATTACTGTACTTCTCTCCAGCTACGGTTTCAAAAATTTAGTTTTCAATGAAGTCAAGTATCTGAAATCGTTTTTTTGTATTATTCCTGTATGGTGACAGACATTCTCAATAAACCTGTCTACTGTTGCTAGAGAAAACAAAAATTGTCAATAACGCAAGAATCACTCCACATTTATTCCCTATTTACTAGTTCCTGGGACAATCCCGTACAAAGCATAGCTTTGATGCTGTTGTCTCTGCTCAGACAATGAAATCCCAATAGATGCAATGTGATGATGCCATCACGCTGTCTGCAAGAAAACCAGTAGGAATGTACAGTAGAAAGTAAGCATATCAGTTCTGTGCATGGGAAGGTTGCCAATGAATCCCAATCAATTTGGGGACCAAAGGAATCCTTCACAAGCACATCATCAATCAGCAAAGAACTCAGACCTCTCTGCAGGTGATGAAATAAATCAAACAGCAAATCTCAGCACCCAATCTTGTGAAGAATATTATACAAGCAAAGCAAAATAGCTAGATGTCTGCTATACAAAACATGTTTGTCATTATCTAAAAAAATGTAATAAAAATCAAAATGACAGAAATTGTAGACATCGCCATCTCCATTGTAAACGTTCACATAAAAGAATGAGGTTTTCTCTGGGTGGTGCCAATTTGTTCACTGAGGTGTCTGTTTAATAAACTGAAAATTTTACTGAGAATTTCTCTCCTGGTGTTGACTCTAGGAGAGAAAGACTTCGATTAGAGGGATAGTCTTCTATTGCACCATACTAGGGATGTTCAATTTGCAGTACGATTCTGTTTAATATGCAATTGATTACTTGTGAAGCCTTGGTGTATATGTTTACTTTAATAACATTTTTTTTTTTTTTATCCAAAAGAAAAGGGAAATGGTGTTGCCGGAATATACACTTACATTCTAATAGTAAAACCTAATTCTCTTCTGGACCAGCAAATATGATTCACTTCAGAGACACAGCAATGTGCAAGAAGGTAAACCCCATTCTGTTTAATTTTCATGAAGCTTGGAAAGATAGGACAGCAAGGGCCTGAGGCGTTTCTCATGAAATTATGTATATTTGATAAGTTTCTCTTTTTCCAAAAGACAAAGTCGATTTTCGAAAAAAATATAAAAAAATATTTAGTAGACTTGGGTAAAATCAGAAAGCCCTGAGTGACAACTAAATCAAGAAAAAGGGGGAATAACCTATAAAGTTCCTTCCAAACATACTATTGGTGTTAAATAAAACATTCTATAATACATCCAACATATATACTACATTATATAGGCTCCAGGTTTCGCTAGTTCAGAATGGGCCTCTGTAGTTTGGAGATCCCTCAGAGACGTGAGTGGGACGGGATCTCCAACCCTGTGTCCGGGTCATGTGGACAGCCAGCAGGGTTTGTGCCCAGGTGCACACAACCCATATAACGAGGGGCTGGTGAGAGCAGGGAGTGGAGCAGTGGTTCTCAACTCCTGTCCTCGGGACCCACTAACAGGCCAGGTTTGCAAGATAACTGAAATGCATCACAGGTGATATTTGTTGCTCAGTGATTGCAGTGTTCTAGGTCTGCATTTCCCCAAGGTAACACTTAAATCCTGGCCTGTTGGTGGGTCCTGAGGACAGGAGTTGAGAACCACTGGAGTGGAGGAAGGTTGAGTGTGTGCAGCTTGTCACTGCTGCTGTATGAAGGACAGTCATGTCTGTGGAAAGCTGTCTGTGTGAGACTACATCCCTTGTGAGAGGGGACTTTGTGCCTGGCGGACTGGGAGGCTGGTAGAGCTGAGGCGACTAGCAAGTCCAAGAGGGGCTGAAGGAAGTCCTTGAGTCTAGGAGACAGTGAGCTAACCAACGGGCTAGAGAATCCTGTTGAGGCCAGGAGTAGGCCGGTTTAGCAGGTAACTGCAAGGCACAGTAAGCGTAGGAGCCAGGAGGCTTGGCATTTTTTTGTTATGTTAACTTTACTGGAGATGAACCCCTGTGTTGGAAATCCTATGTGTGAACTTCTATTTTGTTCCTTTTAATAAAAATGGGCTGCCACACCCTCAAACCTGATAACTGACTGCTGTGGACTCGCTGAAAAAAAAACCACATTTACCACTTGAGCAAAACACCCCCATTTCACAATATATATAAAAAATTATTACTAAGTGGAACCTTTCCTGTTAAACGGCTGTATGGTCTAGGGGCCACTGGGCTGCATCTCAAATTCACGTTCTCGACAATCTTATAGCCTAGGCCATCTTCATGTAGCGCAACAATTATTTTTTTTTTCAGATCCTCAGTGAGTTCTTTGCCATGAGGTGCCATGTTGAACTTCCAGTGACCAGTATGAGAGAGTTTGCATGTTCTCCCTATGTTTGCATGGGTTTCCTCCGGGTACTGTGGTTTTCTCCCACACGCCAAAGAAGTGCTGGTAGGTTAATCGGATCCTGTCTAAAAATTTGCCGTAGTATATGTATGACTGTGTGTTAGCTCCTTGAGGGTAGGGACTGATATGAATGTACAATGTATATGAAAAGTGCTGCGTAAATTGGTACCTGAAATAATAACAACAACAATAGGTGGCAAGGCAAAACTGGACAGAGTATGTGCATAAAATAACTTACCCCAGACAAGTACACAGTTAACAAAACATAGCTGTATACCGTAACAATTAAAAATGAATCCCAGGTACAAAAGGTCTGTGAATTAAAACCCCCATCTTGTTTTTAGTGCCGTTCACACACTCTATTTTCAATGTGTCCATGTGGCAATGGTTTCACAAGACAGAAGAGAGGGAAAATCTGCAGAGCTGCACAGGCAGAAATAAAAATCTAACAGGGGTTCTAGCCTTATACAGGAGTGCATGCTTTTGTTTGGGACTACAGGCATACCCCGCTTTAAGTACACTCACTTTACATACACTCGCGAGTAAGGACATACCCGCGAGTGTATGTAAAGTGGCTTACAAGTACTGTACAGACATTATGCAGCTGCAGTAGAAGGAGCTGAAGCTCAGAGAGCATAGCCCGCCCTGTTCCAGTGTGCCCCTGACACGCCCACTACAGCCCCTGAGTCCTCAACTACAGCCCCTGACCCCCCACTACACCCTAGAATTTAAAAAAGGTATTGTTTCACTTTAAGTACATTTTGGTTTTACATACATGCTCTGGTCCCATTGTGTACTTAAAAGTGTGGTATGCCTGTACAATGTTGCACAAAGCAAAAACAGTTTTCTACAATTTTAAACTTTTGTTGCATCTGATCTCCTGCAGCCTCCTTGCAACAATTTCCTGTCTATATGCATACACTCCAATAGTGAGACAAATTGTCTTTTTCAGGGTAGGCCTTCTGATGGCGACAATGCCTACATATACCTGTGTAACGTGTGTCAGGAGGCCCGTTTATAATCTCTACCGGTAATACATGTTAGACAGTGACAAAGCAGACAGACAGAAGATGGGGACAGATCATACACTTGTACTGTTATAAAGTGGCTGTGAACAAGGGATTTAATGGCAGGACTACAAGCTATTTGAACAAAACTGTAGATTTATAAAATATTACATTTATAAATTACATTAGCATGTTACAATAGGTTTGAAATGTTTATGATTGGATTCATAATATATGTTAAAGCTTTTTAAAATGCATGCCGAGTAAGACCCCGTTCACACCTGGGCGTTTGCAATTGTGGGCAGAATTGGCGCGATTCTGTGCGCAATCCCAAAACGCTCTGCAAAACTGACAACTCACACCCATCTTGTTCAGGTGCACTCATATTTACAATAAGGTCACACGTACAGTCCTGTATTTTAAACTAAAAATAAATAAATACAAAATCTGGGACATGCTTGAATTTGGAGACTACTTTCACAAAATAAACCTAAGGCCTGGTTCACACTGGTGCGTTTTGAAATGCGATTTGGCATGTCAAATCGCATGTCAAAACGGCTGCATTTTTCTCGCAAATTGCCGGAAATGGAACCGTCCTAATCGGTGCGACGCCACATCTGTGGCGCTGCACCGATTTCAAAAAGTAGTTACTGTACTACTTTTTGCGATTTCGGCCCACGAATTACATTAACATCAGTGCAGAAACCTGCACAGATGTCTCTATAATCGCGGCCTAAATCGGGACTGCCAGCGGGAGTGAAATCGTGAGAGTTCAGCTGAACTCGCAAGGCTTCACTCCCGTAGCCCAGTGTGATTTCTATAAAAATAGCACACATTTGTTTCTTGAGTAGTCACATAGTAGTAATACATCATTTAATTGCCATTTCCCCAGAAAATTGTTATTAAAAAAAAAGGAAAGTAGCATCAACACCAGTGGATTGTGGTATCAAACGTTCAAAAAAATTAAACTTACTTGCTGCGCTATGAAAAGGCATTGGGTAAATAGAGCATAAAGTATCTTGCCAGGTAACTGTAGGCTGGAAGTCAATAACAGAAGTAAGATAAAAGTGAGAATGCTGGCCATTTATGGAATTCACTGTCTGTAGATGAAAGGACAGTGCTTATTGAGCACAACATAAATTAAGCAGTCAGATTGACTTCTGCGTGGTAAAGATCGATCAAAACATAGCTAAATAAAGCATGCCTTCAAATGTTTCTGCTGTGACGGAAACAAAGAAACCAGATGGACTTTAAAATCAAGTGACCTACTGTGTCACAGCCACAAAAATAAAAAAAACTGAATGTTTAATCCAGAATGACAAAGGGGGGCACTAATTGGGGTCCATCTGTGTGAGACTGTGGCCAGCACACCTCTTAGGTCCAATGGGATCACAGGAAAGGTTCTGGAAGCCTGGGTCTGCCTACAAAGAATAGCTGCAGTGGGGCTTATTCACTCCCACCCCTCCGTATCAGCAGGACAAAGTACTCCCTCCCCCCCTTTTATGTGGTTGGGTCACCCCGGATTGTCGGGGGGTAGTGTTTGGTTCAATTAAAGAAGGTTGTCTACTGGCTGCCCTAGTTCTGATAACTGGGCAGTAATTTGGTTAAATGTTGAAAATTTGATAAGTTATTGAATAAAAGTTGTTTAAAAAATTTGAAAACCAATAAAAAAAAAAAAAGGGTACCGCGGCCAATATACAGTGCCTTGCGAAAGTATTCGGCCCCTTTGAACTTTGCGACCTTTTGCCACATTTCAGGCTTCAAACATAAAGATATAAAACTAATTTTTTGGGAAGAATCAACAAGTGGGACACAATCATGAAGTGGAACAAAATTTATTGGATATTGCAAACTTTTTTAACAAATAAAAAAACTGACAAAAAGGCCATGCAAAATTATTCAGCCCCCTTAAGTTAATACTTTGTAGCACCACCTTTTGCTGCGATTACAGCTCTAAGTGGCTTTGGGTATGTCTCCATCAGTTTTGCACATCGAGAGACTGAAATTTTTGCCCATTCCTCCTTGCAAAACAACTCGAGCTCAGTGAGGTTGGATGGAGAGCGTTTGTGAACAGCAGTTTTCAGTTCTTTCCACAGATTCTCTATTGGATTTAGGTCTGGACTTGGCCATTCTAACACCTGGATATGTTTATTTGTGAACCATTCCATTGTAGATTTTGCTTTATGTTTTGGATCATTGTCTTGTTGGAAGACAAATCTCCGTCCCAGTCTCAGGTCTTTTGCAGACACCCATTAGGTTTTCTTCCAGAATGGTCCTGTATTTGGCTCCATCCAACTTCCCATCAATTTTAACCATCATCCTGTCCCTGCTGAAGAAAAGCAGGCCCAAACCATGATGCTGCCACCACCGTGTTTCACAGTGGGGATGGTATGTTCAGGGTGATGAGCTGTAATGCTTTTATGCCAAACATAACGTTTTGCATTGTTGCCAATAAGTTTGATTTTGGTTTCATCTGACCAGAGCACCTTCTTCCACATGTTTGGTGTCTCCCAGGTGGCTTGTGGCAAACTTTAAACACTTTTATGGATATCTTCAAGAAATGGCTTTCTTCTTGCCACTCTTCCATAAGGCCAGATTTGTGCAGTATACGACTGATTGTTGTCCTATGGACAGAGTCTCCCACCTCAGCTGTAGATCTCTGCAGTTCATCCAGAGTAATCATGGGCCTCTTGGCTGCATCTCTGATCAGTCTTCTCCTTGTATGAGCTGAAAGTTTAGAGGGACGGCCAGGTCTTCGTAGATTTGCAGTGGTCTGATACTCCTTGCATTTCAATATTATCACTTGCACAGTGCTCCTTGGGATGTTTAACGCTTGGGAAATCTTTTTGTATTCAAATCCGGCTTTAAACTTCTCCACAACAGTATCTCGGACCTGCCTGCCGTGTTCCTTGTTCATGATGCTCTCTGCGCTTTAAACGGACCTCTGAGACTATCACAGTGCAGGTGCATTTATACGGAGAATTGATTACACACAGGTGGATTCTATTTATCATCATTAGTCATTTAGGTCAACATTGGATCATTCAGCGATCCTCACTGAACTTCTGGAGAGAGTTTGCTGCACTGAAAGTAAAGGGGCTGAATAATTTTGCACGCCCAATTTTTCAGTTTTATTTGTTAAAGTTTGAAATATCCAATAAATTTCGTTCCACTTCATGATTGTGTCCCACTTGTTGATTCTTCACAAAAAAATTACAGTTTTATATCTTTGTTAGAAGTCTGAAATGTGGCAAAAGGTCGCAAAGTTCAAGGGGGTCAAATACTTTCGCAAGGCACTGTATTTGCCAAAAAATGAAGGTGTTTATCAAGTTAACGGGTGTATTTAAAGGTGGGTGAGATTGTGGCCTACAGTCTCACTCCAGATATTAGACAAAATCTACATTTGCTGTGTAGCCCCTTACCACAATCCTGGCTCCGGCAGGTACCTTCAATCCCTGCAACCAGTACACAGCTGCCACCCTCCAAAGGCACTCTCAGCAGCGCCCACAAGCCCACCTCTTTTCCACTTATGATGGAGGGAAAATAGTATGTGATGACACTGAAGGAATCTCTCACAGCCTGGAGATTTGGGTAGAAGAGAACAGTGCTGGAGAACAACACATGGAGGATAGGAATCCGAACAAGCTTATCCTTACATGCCTAGATTGAACTGGCATTTACCCTTGCAGCATAGGTACAATTTTCTAATTCCTTGAGTTTCACTTAAAAAAAATTCTAATAGATTGTGTAAAATTGTACTTGGTCAAAACCCCCCCCCCCCCCCCAAAAAAAAATCATCAACATGCTGCTGGTGTAAATGAAACTTTAAGAAACCTGTAAGCCCATCAAGTTTTTTAAACCTGAAGATCATGCTTGATCCCACTGAGCAGCAACTCTGCATACGATTGACAGATGTCATTTTCCACAGCTCTTGGTGAGACATTTGCTTGTTTATAACCAGCCAATAGAAAAGCTGCTAGGAAGAAAATAAGACGCTATTGGTGCCTAGCCACACCCACTTTCAACTAAAGATGAACACATGATGGTCATTGTGGCAGGCTACTCAAACACACATTTAAACAGGGATGCTTTTCAAGGACATCATCTGATTACATTTTCAGTAAACCTCTGTATATTATATATATTTTTCTTTTTCAACAATTAACACATGTATGTTCATTCTCACTATGTGGTAGGGCTTCAATGTTTTCATACTGAATACAGCCCTGCAGCCGATCTCTAAATATGTCAGAATGAAAGGGAGAATAACTACAAACAATGGCCTCGGGCTATTGTTACATTAGAAATTATCCGTTCTTCATTATCAGCCGTTTCCTGGGCATTAATCTGCCCTGGCTGAGACTAAAGTATCTGACGTTTTCCACATGGAAACAAAGATACAAAACAATGCTCATAAATTATTTATAGTCATTGGCCTTGCACAGAGCTAGCAAGAGGTAGGAAGTAGTGCAGTTATATGAAAGGAAAAAAATGTTTTAATAACATGTTGGCTGCTTGCTGAGGTTCTGCCAGTGCATTAAACACCCTGCTGCCCTCTTGAGCACTGGCAATCCCCAACTCCTTGTCACAATAAATATACTGTACGTCCGTTACATGTCCAGCTTATGGATGGAAGTGCTAGCCTAATGCAACCAGTGTTACCCTTGATATTTTGCTAACAGGGTCTCTCTTTCATGCACAACACACAAGCGGGTCGTGATTTCAGCAGGGCTGGTCAAAACACCAGGTGGAAAGTCAGATGGTTTATTGTTACAAGTCCATGGGGTTGATTTACAAAAAATTGGAGTGCGCAAAATCAGCTTCTAACTTCAGCTTGTTTAAGCGTTACCAAAAAAAGAAAGTCAAGCAGAGCCGCACCAGTATTTGCACTCCCTCGTTTTAGTAAATCAACCACAATGTATTTGAATAGACCATGCCTGATCACTTCCTGGCATTGCACGATGACCCGGCTTCCTGAGGTAATCACAAGGTAGTAACATTAACGCGTAGGAGGAGCTGGGTGATGTCATCACACAACACCAGGACGTAATTGGGCACGGGAAAGAAAAAAAGTGTCCATCACTAATACAAGTAACTGTAGTGCACTAAGCAATGCGAGTTGATATCAGGGGGTTGGTTTACTAACTCGGAGAGTGCAAAATCTGGTGCAGATGTGCATGGTAGTCAACCAGCTTCTTGGGGGGCTGCTCAGTGACCAAAGTTTTTTCACCTTAATGCATAGGATGCATTAAGGTGAAAAAACACAAGGGTTTACAACCCCTTTAAAAATTCTTAATAGGCCGTTTTAGCATATCTAAAACTGTAACAAAAATGAAGATTTCCAATAAAAAAATGTTGTCAGAAACTAAACAGGAATACCTTAAAAAAAAAAAAAAACGAACACACCGAGCCCCTGCTACATCTGTTTACATCTCCAAACCTCTAGATCAGCGATGATGAGATGTCTAAATATGAAACCTCTGCTAAGCTGATGTACACCAGGAAGGTCCAATGGGTTTTAGTACAGCAGCAAGGGTAGATTTATTGTGCTACAAAATTATTTAAAAAGGTCATCATTCTAAAAAGAAAAAGTAAAGCGTGTTACTTTTATTTAATACATTGAAGGTGAAATTGGTTTAAATGAAAAGCAAATAGGTTAAAACTCAAGAGCACATTGAACAGCCCAGCATGATTGAGAGAATCCAAAGACATGGCCTTACTCAAGGCTGTGCAGTTTTTAGCTCTCAAATATCAATGCTATGCAAGTAGTAAGAGCCGTAATGAAGGACAATTGTCAACAACAGATGGAGACTTTCAATTTTCTTTGGGAGTTTATTAATGCATAAGTGGCATTCATCGTCTCATACTTTCGTACACCAATGTAGTGAGCCATGAAAGTTCAATGTCACGTACACACAATCACTTTTTTGTATCTCACGAAACAAAACGACGTTTTTCAAACTTCATTTTAAAAAACGACGTTGCCTACACACCATCGTTTTCTGAAAATGCTTTTGCAAAGCGCGGTTACGTACACCACGTTCGATGGCACTCGAACAGAAGCATTGAAGCTCCCGTCTCATAACTTGCTTCTGAGCATGCGCGGGTTTAAAAACGTTGTTTTAAACGTTGTTTTGCCCACACACGATAATTTTAAATGACACAAAAAACAAAATCAGCATGTTCGAATATTTTTTTTGGTTGTTTTTCAGAAGACATAAAACGTTTTGCCCACACACGATCATTTTAAATGACGTTTTTTAGAACATCGTTTTTTTTATCACGACCGTGTGTATGTGGCATTAGGCTCAGGTTCCACCAGTGCAACTTGGCATGAGACTTTGGACACAGTCGCATAACAAGTAAAAGCCCATTGATGTCAATGGCATCCATTCCAATCTATGCAACTTAAAGTTTCAGCGACTTTGAAAAGGTTGCTGCACTACTTTGATGCGACTTTTGATACAATGTTGATCCAGAGACTGTAAAGTCGCATTGCAAAGCTGCGCTCCAAAGTCACATGCCAAAGGCACGGAACTTTAGGGAGTAGTGAAAACGTAGAATAATACAAACTGCTGACTTTGCAGCCACCACACATCATGACATAACACATCCCTGATGGACAAAGCATGAAGTCAATGTGCACACCTATGGCTTGAACAACTCAGTAAAATTGAATGAGCATTTTGCAGGTAGTTAAAGTGTTTCTTAACCCAGGACCCTGAATTCACTATATAATAATAATAATAATAATAATAATAATAATAATAATAATAATAATGCAAGTCTTATATAGCGCTGTCTTACCCTAACTTGCCAGGCAAGCTTCTGAAGCCACAGCCGAGGCTGTAGCTCATCGGGACTCGAGGCGCTTATATAGTAACATAGTCACTATTACCTAAATCAATGGTACTCATTTTACCGACCTCGGAAGGATTGAAGGCCGAGTGGACCCCGCCGGTATCGAACCTGCGACCCTGAGGGACAGGATCAAATAGACTTTTTACGCAATACGAAGCATTAACCCTTCCACAATGAGTATAACAAGAATGCTTTACTGCATATACAGACTGATTTTACGGTTGTGAATTTAGTAACACTTTAGGTGCTTGCAAAATATAACCTAAAAAAAAAGTAGAAGTAAACCCATTGTCATAATTTTTTATTCATTAATACAGTGTATATCTATAAGGATAAACATGCCTCCTGCATGTATCCTCATCTTTTTCAAACTCACCCCTTCAGCTGTGTGGAGCTCCACAATATTGCCAATGTGTGAGCGTATCTTCTTTCCGGCGCTTGGTGGGTGGTGGAGTGACATCAGAGTCCTCCTCTGCCCACCACTACACTCCCTTGGCAAGCGAGCCTCGTGTCAGGGGAGACTGAAGTGCATGTACAAAAGCGACAAAGCGTGTTCTTTGAAGAAGCAAAGCGCGCTCATGTGCAGAAGAAACAGCAAGAGAAGAATTATAAAGAGCTGAGGCAGAGCTTGTACATGAGATGCCAATAACCTCTCACTCACAGCATAGACTGGGTTTTTTCCGCAAGTCTGTTTTATCTCACTGAAAAAAGATATGAGGATTGCTCAGAACTGGATTAACTCTTTGTGGCAAGACTGGGCACAGATTATCTACTCTACATTGTGACAGTCCGCATCTGTGAAAGGAGCCTAATGCCGCGTACACACGGTCGTTTTTTGCGATGAAAAAAAACGACGTTTTCTGTGAAGTAAAAACGATGTTTTTGAAACGTCACTTTTCAAAGACAATTTTGCATACACACCATCGTTTTTTCACAAAAAGCAAGGTTACGTTCACCACTCTTTTCCATTGAAGCTCGCTTCATAACTAGCTTCTGGGCATGCGCGGGTTGAAAAACGTCGTTTTGAACGACGTTTTTGCTACACACGGTGACTTTTTGTGAAACAAAAAACGACGTTTTGAAAAACGACACAAAAAATTCAAGCATGTTGGAATTTTTTTTTGGTCGTTTTTTTGAAGACAAAAAACTACGTTTTGCCCACACACGATCAATTTAAATGACGTTTTAAAAAACGTCGTTTTTTTTTCATCGCAAAAAACGACCGTGTGTACGCGGCATTAGGCTCCTTTCACAGATGCGGACTGTTCATTTCATCTATTCAGTCATGTCAAAACAGATGAAGTATTCAGTGCTCATCAGTTTTTTACTTCCACTACCAACGCAAGAACGGATGAAAGACTGACCATTTTTCAGTTTACATCCGGTCCATTTTTTTAAATGGAAGAAAAAAGGAGCTTTTATCGGTTTCAAAAAAACGAATTATGGCGGATGCTGATGTAAAGTGTTGTAAATGGATGATCACCCATTTACATCAGTTTTTCCACAGAGATGCATTGATTTCCATTTTTCTTTGGTCAACGGATGGATGAAAAACAGATAGAGCATGTGTAAAAAAGAGTAAATAATCCTACCCCATTTAAAATGGGCCTCTTCTCCAAAATGGAAACACTGTGCACAGTTTGTAATGAATGTAATTTGTAATGAATGATTTTTCCATTTAACAGAAAAATGCCCATTTAGCTTGGAATATTGGAGACGCATTGGGCTAAACACAATTTGCAAAACTAAAGCAAGCTGTTCTATTTTAAACCATTGTTTTGCTATTCAAAAGGGATTCAACATGTAATTAGTTTCCTTTAGAATATTTAATTATCCCTTTTTCTTTTCTCACTTTCCCCAATAGTTTGCATGTTTCCAACACATATTTCTGTTGCATTAAACATAATATATTTCATATTAACACATTTTAGTAGAATTGGGGTCATATATGACAACTAGAGTCAAATCATGCTAGATATTTAAAAAATAAATAAAAAAACTTGCTTTTATGTTTTTTTTTTTTTTTTTTTTTTAAAACAAACAAACAAATACGACCAAACGACCAATACACACGACCAAATACGTGGCGGTGACGCCGCCATGTCACCGCAACAGGTAGTAAAACACTTCCGCGCATGCATTCGACGCATGTGCGAGCATATATGTCTGCTGATTAGCGTACTAACCAGCAGACATGTCGAACGGACGGATTCCCAGCAGACAGATTTTAAAGCATGCTGGCCAAATCGGTCTGTCCGCCCGTACACGCGATCGAATCTGTCTGCTGAAATGGTCTGTCAGACCGTTTTCAGCAGATAGATTTGATCGTGTGTATGCGGCCTTACAGTTGCAAACAAATGTATCAATTAGTGTATTAATAAATCAGCATTTAGCTAATAATTTTATGTAGCATTGAAAAGTTATTTTTTTGTTTTATTTTGTTTTCAAAATTGGCTCACAACTTGACCAGAACCTGACCTAAAATTCCAAGCATCCACAAGTTTTTGCTGCAGTAAACAATATAACAATGAGTGCCAAAAAGTGGCCAAGTTTGCACTTATTACAACTATGGGATCAAGGAAGTATAGAACAGGCAAATCCTCCCACTTAGGGCCCTTTCACACTAGCGGACTTGTAATGCTTCCCTATGGGAGTGGATCCGTTAGCGGATGATGCATCCGCTAACGTCCGCTCGATCCGCATCCGTTTTTGCGGACGGAAGAATGTCCTATTTTTCTTCCGTCCGGCCAAACGGATCAGATGCAAACGGACAGACGGTCCGTTTCCATCCGACTCCCCATAGGGGAGAGCGGAGGAGAGACGGGGCGGTCCCTGCACAGTGTGCGGGGACCGCCCTGTCCGCCCGACAGCTCAGCGGAGACCCCCCGCTGAGCTGACGGACACACGGAGCGGACCGAAAAACGGACCGCTCCGTGTGTAAGGAGCCTAACACTTACCCAATGGAAGTTTACAGTATGGCCATAATGTATATACGGTATATAATATTTATTTTACATCTGGTATAAGTTTCAAGGCCAATGGACAAACAGAAAAAGATACAATTTCAGCACAAAGTAATATTATTAATATTTAGACAACAAGTAATCAAGAGAATGGATCTGCACATGATATGAAAGTGTGGACATGGCCGACTTGATCTTTGGCCTGTTTAAGAGGGGATATGATAGGGATCCACAAATATCTCCCTGGTGACCCTAGCATAGGGAAAAAACTGTTCAGTGAAAGGGAGTTTAATAAAGACACACGGCCATTCTCGTAGGGGGTTCTCCACTGTTAGAGCAGTAAGGATGTGGAATTCTCTTAAACAGTGGTATCAGCTTTACCACCTCCCCCTAAATCACTGAAAGCAAAACATTTTTTTTTCCTCTCAAACAATAATTTAGTATTCCTTGTAAAGTGAAATTTAACCACTAATCCAGGGGAATTTGCCTTTAGTAAATCAACTCCAAATGTAGTTTGGCTCTCTACACCCATTCACTCAGAAAAATAGGTTGCGCCTGGCAATTGTAAGGAGAGCTTTCTATATTATAAGAAAACAATAAAATAAATATACTACTTTAATGATGTTACACAATCATAGTCAGCCTGCAGTAAAATAATAAATACTTGCACATGTATTATAGTATGTAACTTTTAATGACTATTGAAGTGGGTGGCCTTTGCAGTTTCATTCCCAGTTCAACACAAATACAATGGGCAAGCTTTAACAGTCTCTTAGAAAACACACCCAGAAACAAGATGTAATAAACCGTGAAGGTAATATAAACTCAGTGGAAATGATAAAGCAGAGACAAAGGGATACAAAAAGACTGCAATAAAGAGATTCTTATCAATGGCGGAAATGTTTTAACCCGTCTTGTATATGTTCAAGGGAAAACTCATAATTGGTTTGCTCTAGGAATAGCAACGAATGTTTGCACTGGGCACTAGACAGATTTTAAATTATTCTTTTTTTATGAGCAACATTTTCCACCTATCTAATCTTTGGAGAAAATTCCCCAAGCACTTATAACTATGCCTAATATATGCAATGTAGGCCAATGCCTGAAGCGGTGTCTCAAGATTGTTTACGATCATGGGAAATAAATTATATTTTTCTACATTTATATTACCACATATGAATTTTCAGTAGCTGCAAAGGGTAGTATAGTACAACTACAAACCTTAAACACCACACACACACACACACACAAACAAACCAGAAAAAGTGCCAACATCCTTGACTTTGGAAGGACCAGGCAATGAATGTGACAGAATGGCTCTGCTAATTAAGAACTACAAGAAATGTAATAATGGGCACGTTTCACAACGGCCACATTTTCTAACTGATTAAGTACAAGCATCACTAGTGATGTAGGAAAATTTACAAGGCAATCATAACCGACATAAGTCTGAAGTAAAGTCTCCGTTGTAGACATTGCAGGAGCAAAATGCCCACATTTCCAGGTCCATCATTTCCCAATGTAATCGGTCACTCCATAACGAAGATGTACAACGCTGTTTCTAAAGAGCTTAAAGCAACCTCAACAGAGAACTTTACCTAGCTCCTCCTTTTGTCAGGTTTTGCACCAATGACAGGGCTCTATCATAGAACAGTTACTACAGTGACACTCCACAAGGAAAAGAAACGTGACTGAAAAAGAGCTAAAAGAGAATGTTGTTTGTTCATGAGGGAACAATAAAGTTGAATTTAGCTTTTTGGAAACAGCGTTGTGTGAATTCAATTTGCACTACATGACACATGGCATATTTAGAGCCTTTCTGAACTTTCAGTTTAAATCAGCTAAACACATTTTAGATGCATGAAAAAAATAAATGCGTTTTCTTTGGAAAACCAAAGTAAAAAAGCTTGCCCCCAAATACATTTTGAGAAAGCAGTGGTCTCTGTGCAGAGGTCTAACATACTCCACGCTGAGTTAGAGATAGGGCTATCCACAGGGCCACTGTTAGAAATCATGGGGCCCCGAACAGCCTACCTGACGGGGCCCCCTTCAACCACTAAATGTTGTACCTTCAATAAATGTTAACATTTTGCTACACTTAGGCCTTGTACACACAATGGGATTTATCCGCTGTAAACGGTCCCCGGACCGTTTACAGCGCATATTTACGCCGGGATGTTTTGATCCGATGGCTGTACACACCATTGGATCAAATTCCCCGCCGGAGGATAGCGCGGTGACGTTGACGCCCCCACGTCACCGCACCAGGAAGTAAACACTTCCGCGCGCATGCGTCGGATCCATTCACAGGATACGACGGGCAGATATGTCCGCTGGTTTGCCGTACTAACCAGCGGACATATCTGACGGGCAGCTATCCGGCGGAAAAATTCCAAAGCATGCTTTGAAATTTTTCCGCCGGACGAATCCGGCCAGAACGGTCCGTTTGCCCCTACACACGAGCGGATTTTTCGGCTGAAATGGTCCGTCGGACCATGTTCAGCAGATTTATTCCCTCGTGTGTACAAGGCCTCAGAGGCGCTCTCCTCCATTATACACTGTAGCTCCTGCTGGATTTGCTTCTAATGTTGAGGCTACCATTTGTGGATGGACATTTTATGGTTACACAACCTGGTCACATTGCTAGAATCTTTTTATATGGACTATAAACTGAAAGATTTATGAATAAATGGTTGTGGAACAAATCATCCGAGTAACCATTATTTCTTTAAATTTGCTTTGATATACAAGTGCTTTGGATTACAAGCATGCTTCGGGAACGAATTATGCTCACAATGCAAGGTTTTGCTAGGAGTCACGGGGACTGTTATAAAGTGGGGCCCAATGAGGCACTGGTGGTGTCTGGTGAGTGCGGGGGCCTGACAGGGGGCTCTCTCCTCAGTGTAACATGCCTGTTGCATTGGGGAGGGGGGGTGGGGGGGCAGGGATGATGGAGAAAACGGGATGCTTTGATATTATTCACCACATGTGAATCTGCTTATTGGATCTGTGGCTGGTCACTATAGTGTCTGGGTTCTATTTCTGCATCAGGCTTTACA
Organism: Rana kukunoris; assembly: GCA_029574335.1. Taxonomy (NCBI): domain Eukaryota; kingdom Metazoa; phylum Chordata; class Amphibia; order Anura; family Ranidae; genus Rana; species Rana kukunoris. The sequence goes on from CM056052.1 coordinate 402,532,531, forward strand.
GATAAAGTGTCCACCCCTCCCCTGCCCACCTACCTGATGATAAAGATTACTATAAATTGGAAAGGGCCCCCCACCTACCTGATGATTTTTAGTTATTACTAGACTCTACAGGCAGAGGTCCCCAGTATGGGGCTGTCTAACCAAGGAGCGTCCCCATCATTGGTCATATACATGGAGCCACATGTACAAATAAATCACAGGATACATCAGTATGCAGGTATATGCAGATCTGAGGCTTGGTTCATACTATTGCGATTTGATGTTTGACACAAATGTCAGTGTAATTAAGTTGTGCAACAGATGCGACTTTGGTTGCATTGTCAATATGGTTTTACATATTCTATGGGGCCAAATCACACCAAAATTGCACAGGAGCCTTCCCCAAAGTCACATGGCAGCTGCCAAGTGTGTAATTGCAACAGTTATACAGAATTTAGGGAGTTAAAATAAGAGGCGATACAATGATTTCTTCTGACTGCTTGAATTTTTAGATGAAACCCATGGGCAGCAATCAAAATGAAACGTGGACAGGATAATCATAATCAACTCGAATGACCAGTGAAGATGTGCACCTTCAATTAAAACCGTGTGCAGCATCATTATTAGGTATGAAAACAGGAAGCCGGAGTGGCAAATACCCTACAATTTTCTTTAAAAATAAAACTGCTTTTAAATCAGCCTGTACTAACAAAAATTGTGGCAATCCATTTCAAGAAGCATCTTACTAAATCTAAACCCCAACGTGCCTATTAAAGTGCCCCCTAAAAAGTCATTCGAAGCTTCAGCTGACCTTTAGGCCTTCCATTGCAGTATCCATATTACATCATTAGTCAATGATCAGTCTAGGCATAAAACGGTAGCATATAAACCGTACAAGAATTTTTTATTTTCACAAAAGATATCATGTTTTCTTTGACAATGCTGCTGACAACAGGAAACTGACAAAAATATCAGATCACTCAAAGCAGATAAGAAAGGGTGCGCTTTACAATTGTTAAATATATTCATGTGAATGTAAGCAAAGGAAATAGCAAGACTTTTTTTTTACAGTAAAAGGAGAAAAACTATTTGGAGACCTAATGAATACTCGTCTCAAGTACTGCATATTTCCTGAAAAGGTGACTTAGCAGCACATGGAAAAGCAAAGATAAAATGTTGTTGTCATGTACCGACATCATTAAAAAAAAAAACCTTAGTTTAAAAAAAAAAAAAAAGGAAAAAAGGATAACCTTGTTTTTAACCACTTAAAGGGACACTAAAGTCAGGGCTTTTGTTTAAAAAAAATAACAAACATGTTATACTTACCTCCACTGTGCAGTTCGTTTTGCACAGAGTGGCCCGGAAAGCTGTCTTCTGGGGTCCCTCGGCGGCTGTCTGGGCTCCTCCTCGCAAAAGCTTTCCCTCTTCATGCGAGGGCGCTCGCATGGAGGAAAGCTTTTGCGAGCGCGCTCCCGTGATACAGCGGCGGCCATAGCCGCCGACTGTATCACTCGGCTCCGCCCCCGGCGCGCCGCGTCATCCGCTCTGACAGCAGCGCTAGCCAATGGCTGCGCTGCTATCAATCCGCCCAGCCTAGCCAATCAACGGCCAGGCTGGGAACCGAAGAGGACGACGTGGACGCGCCCGGGAGATTCGAACGGTCAGGTAAGTACAACGGGGGCTCGGGGGGGGGGGGCGGTGTGTGCTGTGAGATGTTTTTTTACCTTAATGTATAGGATGCATTAAGGTAAAAAAACGTGTACCTTTACAACCCCTTTAAGACCCGGACCAAAATGCAGGTAAGGGACGAGGCCCCTTTTTGTGATTCGGCACTGCGTCGCTTTAAGGCTGCATTCACACCTAGGCGTTTTGTCGTCCTACGCCCGACGCTGTAGCAGCCTGAGATACGCTGGAGGGGCGAATTAACATTGTCGGCTATGGAGATGGTTCACGCCGAAACGCCGTACGCCTGAAGCTCGAAACAAGTCCCGGACCCTTTTTTTCCAGGCATATCAGGCGTTTGGCAATAGCCGACAATGTTAAAATCACCCCTCCCAGCGAAAACAAGGAGCGACTTGTCGCCGCAAATCGCGGAGACAATACGCCAATGTCGTGTCGCGGCAATACGCCGGCTGCCGCCTACGCTCAGGTGTGAATGCAGCCTGACAATTGCGCGGTCGTGCGACGTGGCTCCCAAACAAAATTTGCGTCCTTTTCTTCCCACAAATAGAGCTTTCTTTTGGTGGTATTTGATCTCCTCTGCGATTTTTATTTTTGCGCTATATACAAAAATAGAGCAACATTTTTGAAAAAAATCAATATTTTTTAATTTTTGTTATAAGAAAAATCAAATAAACTAAATTTTAGTCAAACATTTAGGCCAAAATGTATTTAGCCACATGTCTTTAGTAAAAAAATAAAATAAATCGCAATAAAAAAAATAGCTACCTAGCGGGAACAGCGACACTAATACAGCGATCAGAAAAATGATCGCTTAGTGACGCTGGCAATAGGGAGTGAAAGGGTTAACTAGGGCGGTGATCAAGGTGTTAAAACATTATTAGGGGGGGGTACGGGGCTACCCTGAACCTAACACTAACTGCCTGTCACACTGACGCTAAATGCAGTGATCATACATATATGATTACTGTATTCAGTGACACTGACAGGGGGAGGGGGGGTGATCACAAGGGGTTAAGTCTGCCTGTGTGTCCTGGTGTCAGTGTAGTGTTGTGCAGACTTACTGTGAGATGTGATCTCTCCTTAGCGGCGGTTGAAAATACCGCCGAAGGGAGAAATCACATCACTTCCCTCTTCCTGTGTTTACACAGGAGGAGGAAGTGACATGGCAGGAGCGCGCGGATTGGCTGGGAGCGATCCGGAGGGGGCGGACAAAAACGAATAGCCGCCCCCTCATCCCGGATCGATCGGCCAGCCAGCCACGGGGACCGCCGCATGTACCGAGGGGGGTCCCGATCGGACCCCCGACCCACGGCAAGGCAGGCACGTATATATACGTTGATGTGCCTGCCTGCGCCATTCTGCTGACGTAAATGTACATGCGGCGGTCCGCAAGCAGTTAAGCACACTTTATTTTTTACACCATTAACCACTTGCTTACTGGGCAGGTGAAATTTCAGCTTACGGCACTGCGTCGCTTTAACTGACAATTGCGCGGTCGTGCGAAGTGGCTCCCAAACAAAATTTACGTTCTTTTTCCCCCCACAAATAGAGCTTTCTTTTGGTGGTATTTGATCACCTCTGCTGGTTTTATTTTTTGCGCTATACACAAAAAAAAAGCGACAATTTTGAGAAAAAAAATATATTTTTTTACTTGTTGCTATAATAAATAGCCTAATTATTTTTTTTAAAACTTTTTTTTTTCTCAGTTTAGGCCGATAAGATTTCTTCTACATATTTTTGGTAAAAAAAAAAAAAATCTCAATAAGCAACTGGTTTGCGCAAAAGTTATAACACTTACAAAATAGGGGACAGAATTATTATTATTTTTTATTATTTTTTTGTTTACTCGTAATGGCGGCGATCTGCGATTTTTATTGGGACTGCGACATTATGGCGGACACATCAGACACTTGACACATTTTTGGCGCCATTCACATTCATACAGCGATCAATGCTATAAATATTACTAAATATACTGTATAAATGTGACTGGCATTGAAGGGGTTAACACTCGGGGGTGAGGAAGGGGTTAAATGTGTACCTGCATAGTGTTCTAACTGTGGGGGGAGGGGGGTGACTGGGGGAGGTGACCGATGTCCCTATGTACAAGGGACACAGATCGGTCTCCTCTCTCCCTGACAGGACATGGATCTGTAGGTTTACACACAGAGATCCACGTCTTGTCCTGTAACCGCTGATCGCAAATGCCTGGCGGACATCGCGGCCGCCAGGCACGCGCATCAGCATCTCAGCGATGCGGCGGGCACGCTCACGTGCCTCCCAGTGGCCTGGAGGAGCGGAGGCCGTATATAGATGGCCTCCCGGAGATTTAGAACCACCCTGCGGCCGTAGAAAGTCGTACGACTGTCGGGAAGTGGTTAAAGTATAAAGCAGCAGGCACATATAAGAAATATGAAATGTTGGGGTAACATCTTTAAGGCCTTGGAGAGGTGCTGAATATACATTTTTACACACGGTCCCATCAAAATTTTAAATATGTATGTATGAGCTCTTCTCAATATAAACTAGATGATGTTGCCATTCTATCTAAAGTGACAGAGTGGCAGTTGTTATGACTAAAGAAGTTTATTTTATGAATTTGTAAATTGTGTATATGTATTTTGTAATACAATCTTCGTTCTACTTTTCCAATTTTAACTGGTAATCAGTTGATATATGGTACCATCAAAGTCCAAACCCCAGCCTCCCCCAAATACATATTTCAAATCTTTAAAGGCCTTGTTGACACCCATGTGCTTTTTGCATCAACACACTACAAGCCATTTAATATGGTTTCCTTGGGGACACTTTCACATCTCTACTTTTTTGGAAAGGACCAGAAACCTTTTTAAATGCAAAAAGAAGTGTTTTTGGAACAGACTTCAATGGAGATGTAGTGCATTCTTTATGTGTTTTTAATGCATTTAGAATTTAATATGCCCAAACTTCATTAAAAAAAAAAAAATGCACCGCAAAAGGCACTGCAGAAACGTATCAAAATCGTATCCGATCCAGCAAAAACAAATGGAAAGGTCATCCTTTACAGATCAAAAGGGCAGTCGTGTGTAAATGGACAGCCAGTCCGTTTACATCCGACTGCCCATAGGGCTCTACATAAACGAGAGTGGACACGGATCTGTCACAGCAGAGGATCAACGGACAGATCCCTTTTGGAAAACTGTACCCGGCCAGTGTGAAAAGGGCCTTAACTTGCTACGGACAAAAAAGTAGCTCAATAGTAGCACTCAATAGTAGGACTCAATAGTAGCAAGACAGCTGCAGCAATTTATTTTAACTAGGGTCACAGTAGTTTTATTTATGTTGGTTTAGCATTCATAAGCCACACTAAAAACACATGAAGACAAATGCAACAAAAATATCCTTCACGGGGACTCATCAATGATGTATTACATAAAAGTTCTATCTTTTTATGTTGTGTGTCCATCATGACTTCATGATCTAGAACAGTGGTCTCCAAACTGCGGCCCGAGGGCCAGATGCGGCCCTTTGCTTGCCTTTATCCGGCCCTTGGGGCAGTATCCCTCCCACTGATACGAGACACTATTCTGACATCTGACACCGACAGTGGAGCACCATTTCTCCCACTGACACCACTAATGGGGCACTATTCCTTCCTATGATACAAACGACAGGGCACTATTTCTCCCCCTAATACCAGATGTTTAGTCTCACTGATGCCAGGAAAATTTCCACCCCCCGCTTGCCAAAGTCCGGCCCTCCAAGTGTCTGAAGGACAATAAACCGGCCCTTTATTTATAATGTTTGGAGACCCCTGATCTAGAACACCTGCATGTGTGTGTAAAGCACCGATGTCCACAGATGGAGAGAATTTTGAATGAAAATTCATAGGAAAAGTCCAATGCTGGCCATACACTCCACGAAAAATCGTCTGAATGAACTTTCTGAAAACGAACGTTCGGTCGTGAGCGCAAACGATAGTACCATGATGTAATGACCGATAAATCGCTCAGTGGAGCCTAGTGCAGAAAGTTCGGATGGGAAACGCATTAACCTTCCGATTTATCGTTCGTTCGGCAGAAAATTTCCAAATGTGTCCTTCGTTTTTTCGTCTCAAAAACGTCCCAACGATTATCGATTTTGTGCCCATTAATTGTTCGAAAAATGAAAGAACTGTTGACTGAATTTCGGCCGAATTTTCATATAGTGTATGGCCAGCATTGGGCTCAATTCACACCTAGGCGTTTGGAATCGCAGGCGGGATTGCTGTGATTCTACCTACGATTCCAAACTGCGGCAAAACCGTGTAATGCATTTGCAATGCCATTACTCTTTTTGGGTGACATGTGACCCACGATTTTTCCCAAATTTGCCACGTGGCAAAATAATGCCGCGATTGGGGTGTCACGCGTTCCGTGTTTTCAAGGCGTTTCCCAACGCCTAGGTGTGAGTTGAGCCTAATAGCCTGCACACACAATACGAATCGTGTGTACGCTACTTTCGAGAGACGATCACGACAGTTCATTCAATATTATTCGATCGGACAAGCACGAAAATTTTCTTTGTACAATACCAGATCGTACGATTTTCCTTTTATCGTCCAAAAATACAAATACATTACAACAGTTCCTATTTTTTTTTTTTCCTGTCATACGAGAATTTGCTTGACTTTAGTAACCTATTTAATTTTTACTAGCGACTATTAAGTGAAAAAAGTCAAAAGAGTCATACGATCTGTCGTACGATATTCGGATCGTGTGTACGGGACATAAGGCTCCATTATGCACATGAAGCTTAAAAAAAAAAATTACAGTTCTCCTGGCAGAAGAAAACGCTCATATAGAGCATGTTTTGTACAATGTTTAGGAGTTATGCATTTGTTTTCTGCTGGTAAACTCCAATCAGAAACGTAATTTTTTTTTCCTGCCTCTAAACATTGAGCTTAAAATATGCCTGCAATTGTCCCAATGTGCATGGATACATAGGATAAGATTAAGCTGCTTTAACAGGCAAAACTAAATGCCTGTAGTAGCAGTGATTTTTAAGCCAGTGTGCATGGATGGAGCCTGAGGCCTCGTACACACGAGGCAATAGATTTGTTCAAAACGGTCTGTCCGACCGATTTGAACAAATCTGTCTGTTTGGATTTTGGTTTGCTCGCGTGTACACACGAGCAAACCAAAATCCCCGCCAGCAGACGGCGCGCTGACGTGTCGGTGACGTTGACGCCGCCACGTCACCGCACCAGGAAGTAAAACACTTCCGCGCATGCGCCGAATCCATTCGGCGCCGGTGCGAGACGACATGTCTGCTGGTAAGTGTACTAACCAGCAGACATGTCGGGCAGACGGGTTCCCACCCGATAGATTTCAAAGCATGCTTTGAAATCTGTCGGGTGGCCAAATCCGTCGGCTCGCCCATACACACGATCGAATCTGTCTGCTGGGACGGTCTAGCAGACCGTTTCCAGCAGACAGATTTGATCGTGTGTACGCGGCCTTAGGCTCTGTTCACCCCTGAGCGTTTTTCAGCTTGTAAAACGCTCTGCTCTTAAAACACCCAACAAGCAAAATCACATTAATTTCAATGGCCATTGTTAATATCTGAGCATTCTGTCACCTGAAGCCAAATGCTGAAGCTCAAAAAAAGTACATGAGCTTATTTTGGCAGATTACAAGCGTTTTTAGCCCCATAGACTACAATAGAAGCGCCTGACTGGAGCAGAAAAACACTTGTAATAATGTCCAAATAGCAGCTTTCCACCTAGAATTTCCTCTCCCACCCAGTGCTTTCTTTGGGCTAAACAAACACCTGAAGCTGTAAAACAGGTGTAATACACTTCTAAAAAGCTGCAACAAAAAATAAATAAAAATAAATAAAAAAAAGCTTCACAAAAACGCCCAAAAACACCAGGAAACTGATATGATTAGCTGTGAATGGAGCCTTAGGAAAATTTGTACAAAAAGATTCTCAAAACATCTGTTTGCTGTTCAAACGTTTTGTTTGCTTCTAAACCCCTTCAGCCCCAGAAGAATTTACCCCCTTCCTGACCAGAGCACTTTTTGCGATATGGCACTGTGTTGCTTTAACTGACAATTGTGTGGTCGCGTGATGTTGCACCCAAACAAAATGGACATATTTTTTTCCCACAAATAGAGCATTCTTTTGGAGGTATTTGATTACCTCTGTGTTTATTTTTTGCGCTATAAAACATAAAAAAAAAAAAAAAAAGCAACAATATTGAAAAAAAAAAGTTTTTAAATTGTTGCTATAATATGCCTAAAAAGATGTAAAATTTTTTTTGTTTTTTTTCAGTTTAGGCCAATATGCATTTTTCTACTTTTTGGTAAAAAAAAAAAAAAAGGATCGCAATAAGCGTATAGGGATTGGTTTGCACAAAAGTTATAGCGTCTACAAAATAGGAAAGTTATGGCATTTTTTTTATTAGTAATAGCGGTGATCTGCAATTTTTATCGTGACCGATATTATGGCGGACACATCGGACACTACTGACACCATTTTAGGGCCATTGTCATTTATACAGCGATCAGTGCTATAAAAATGCACTGATTACTGTGTAAATGACATTTGCAGGGAAGGGGTTAAACACTAGGGGGCGATCAAGGGGTTAAGTGTGTCCTAGGGACTGATTCTAACTGTAGGGGGATGAGCTCACTAGAACATGACAGATGACTGCTCCCGATGACAGGGATCTCTGTCATGTTGCTAGGCAGAACAGGGAAATGCCTTGTTTACATAGGCATCTCCCCTTTCTGCACCTCTATGATACAATCGTGAGACACCGGTGGACAGAGTCGGCGGGCACAGTCACACAGTATGCAGCGGGCGCTCGCACGCCCTCTAAGCTGTGATTTAAAGGGAACTACCTGTACGCCCATTTGCGCAGCTGTGCCAATGTATAAACGTTATGAGCTGTTCGGCAAGCGGTTAACATTTGATTTTGGAGTGAATGAACTTAACCAAACGAAAAGCACATACACTGCTGCATTTAAAAACTAACGTAGATTTGATCCACTACTTAGGAAAAAAGTTAGCTTTTCTAATCTAAGAATTTTTATTCTAAATTCTACCTACAGTGCAGAAAATAAGTATTTGAACACCCTGCTATTTTGCAAGTTCTCCCACTTGGAAATTATGGAGGGGTCTGAAATTGCCATCGTAGGTGCATGTCCACTGTGAGAGACATAATCAAAAAAAAAAATTCCACAAATCACAATTTATGAATTTTTAACTATTTATTTGTATGATACAGCTGCAAAGAAGTATTTGAACACCTGTCTATCAGCTAGAATTCTGACCCTCAAAGACCTGTTAGTCTGCCTTTAAAATGTCCACCTCCACTCCATTTATTATCCTAAATTAGATGCACCTGTTTGAGGTCATTAGCTGCATAAAGACACCTGTCCACCCCATACAATCAGTAAGAATCCAACTACTAACATGGCCAAGACCAAAGAGCTGTCCAAAGACACTAGAGACAAAATTGTACACCTCCACAAGGCTGGAAAGGGCTACGGGGAAATTGCCAAGCAGCTTGGTGAAAAAAGGTCCACTGTTGGAGCAATCATTAGAAAATGGAAGAAGCTAAACATGACTGTCAATCTCCCTCGGACTGGGGCTCCATGCAAAATCTCACCTCGTGGGGTCTCAATGATCCTAAGAAAGGTGAGAAATCAGCCCAGGACTACACGGGAGGAGCTGGTCAATGACCTGAAAAGAGCTGGGACCACCGTTTCCAAGGTTACTGTTGGTAATACACTAAGACGTCATGGTTTGAAATCATGCATGGCACGGAAGGTTCCCCTGCTTAAACCAGCACATGTCAAGGCCCGTCTTAAGTTTGCCAATGACCATTTGGATGATCCAGAGGAGACATGGGAGAAAGTCATGTGGTCAGATGAGACCAAAATAGAACTTTTTGGTCATAATTTCACTAACCGTGTTTGGAGGAAGAAGAATGATGAGTACCATTCCAAGAACACCATCCCTACTGTGAAGCATGGGGGTGGTAGCATCATGCTTTGGGGGTGTTTTTCTGCACATGGGACAGGGCGACTGCACTGTATTAAGGAGAGGATGACCGGGGCCATGTATTGCGAGATTTTGGGCAACAACCTCCTTCCCTCAGTTAGAGCTTTGAAGATGGGTCGAAGCTGGGTCTTCCAACATGACAATGACCCGAAGCACACAGCCAGGATAACCAAGGAGTGGCTCTGTAAGAAGCATATTAAGGTTCTGGCGTGGCCTAGACAGTCTCCAGACCTAAACCCAATAGAGAATCTTTGGAGGGAGCTCAAACTCCGTGTTTCTCAGCGACAGCCCAGAAACCTGACTGATCTAGAGAAGATCTGTGTGGAGGAGTGGGCCAAAATCCCTCCTCCAGTGTGTGCAAACCTGGTGAAAAACTACAAGAAACGTTTGACCTCTGTAATTGCAAACAAAGGCTACTGTACCAAATATTAACATTGATTTTCTCAGGTGTTCAAATACTTCTTTGCAGCTGTATCATACAAATAAATAGTTAAAAAAAATCATACATTGTGATTTCTGGATTTTTTTTTTTTGATTATGTCTCTCACAGTGGACATGCACCCACGATGACAATTTCAGACCCCTCCATGATTTCCAAGTGGGAGAACTTGCAAAATAGCAGGGTGTTCAAATACTTATTTTCTGCACTGTATGTATGGGCAGCTTTAGCTGTAAACAGTGGTTATTCAAGTAACAAAACATTTTCCACACAAGAACAATAAACAAATTGCGGCTCACAACTCATTTTCCCTTTTACAGTAGCTGTTGAAATTGCAGGCTAATTATGTTTTTTCCCCTGTCCACAGCTTTTCTGGCAGATCCATTTACCTTACATGTGTATTACACAAGACTCAAAAAAAAAAAAAAGATGTAAACAAAGAGAAAAGAAAAATGACATGCATATACCTGAAAAACGACACCTAACTGATGTAAACCCTGAATGAATGAATTTAGTTTCATAGACAATTGCCTTTTATAAAAACTGTTTTGGCGTTTTTAGCGGTTTCCAGTCTACATGCATGTACTCCAGTGCTGTGTTGCCAACAGTAGTCCATGCAGAGGCCCACCGGACTAGAGTGGGACAAATATGGCGCCAAATTGAAAACGGAGGAAAAATAAGTCGCCCTAAAAACAGGAAATCTCTGACCAAATAACATCAGTGAGGACCATCAGATATTAGTAAAGTCTAATGCTGGCCATACACTATACGAAAAATCGTTCTATCCCATTGTCAAAACATGAACATTCAGCCGTGAGAGCAAACTATAGCGTAACATCCGATAAGTCGATCAGTGGACATAAATTAATACATTGTTTTTTCACATATACCCAGTGCAAACAGTTTGGACGGGAAACACATTAACCTTTCAATTTATCGCTCGTTCGGCAGAAAATTTTCAAACTTGTCCTTCGTGTGCATCCCAACCGATTACCGATTTGTGCCCATTAACTGGCCAAAAAACGGCCAAATTTCAGCCAACTTTTCGTATAGTATATAGCCAGCACGAGTCAACGCCTGTACAAATAAATTATATTTAGGGTACTCAGATAGCTTTATATTTTTAATATTTAAGCTGTACTCCAGAATAAGCAAATATTGTCTACATACAAGAGTCATGTCTATTCGTACTTTGTCTAAGGAGGTTTGCATTGGCATTTGGCGCACACAATGTGGATAAATATTTTTGGTTACTGAGGAGTACAGTATATACGAATAAAACATTTTTGTACCAGAGTTCAGCTTTAAATTGTCTCTGAGCTACTTCAATCAAAAAGATTTCAAAGTATCCTCTGTGTGTTAGCAAGGCAGAATACATCTGATCAGCAGCATCTCATATTTCTTATGTTGATATTAACAAGGCCTGCTAATGAGCGTTTGCTCCACACTGGCACAGCAGCCCCTGTTTCTCCTCTGTGTGCACAGGGACTGTTTATTGATTCACTATAGTTACAGGGCCGAATGCAGATACACAAGCACTTCAGATGGCTGCTGAAGTACAGATGCTTTGCGAGCCTGCGGCTTAGAACTTGTTCACTCGTTTGCAGAGTACTGTTTACTGTTCACGAAAGGAGGGAAAGATGATGACGGAAACAGGACAAACAGTTCCTTGTGCTTGCCGCCAAGTTCCCCTTTACAAAGTCTCGGTCTCAGAAATTTAAGAGCTCTCTGCAACTTTATACAGTGTCGGGGTAATTTTATTATGATTTTTTTTTCCTCCACCATCCAGCAATGCAGTCACTAGGGAAGAGCTCTTTGCAATTACACAAACAAAACATGCAAGACTTTTTTTATTCTCGTTGTGTAGTATTAAAGCAGTCAAATTTTATTTTAGGTTTTGGGAAGGCAAGAACCAAGCTCAGGTTTTAATTTTTGTCTGTGGTCCCAGCAGAGCGATTCCTTTCAGTTTCTTAAAAGGACAGGAAGAAAATATCTCAGGCAGATACAGCAATAAAAAAAACATTACACCTGAGTATTCCCGGCGTGGAAAACGCAGTATTTTTAGCTTGTGTCGTCGCTTGTGGAGGTTATAGCTGTGCTGCATTTAACATTTCTAGATCACACATCTGAGGGAAAGAGAATCATTACTGCAATGGATTGCTTGCTTTGTAATAAGTAGCAATGTCACAATTGTTTACATGCACTTATTAATAACTTGCATGCAATGTTAATGGAGTGTTTTAGCATTGGGGGTAAACGGCTTATCTATTCCGAGATTCTACAAATAGCTTGCATTTCTACACCTAACAGGGCTATAAATCAAAATTCAGCGAACAGTTGGAATCAATACATACCAGTGAATTAAACTGAACATTTTACAAAAGGCCTTGGGGAATAATTTTGTCTCTTTGCAACTTGAGGACTTCAAGTGCACTTTAATAGAACTACACTTACAAATGTAATTACAATTATTCTATGTGCTTGCCAAATGATAAGAGAATGTATCCTACTGTACATCTTCCAAGAGAAATATGCACATTCCGTGTATGCGACACACTGCAGCCAATTGTTTCTCAGGTGACAAGGACATCTGTATTGTGCATTTTCAATATTACTACTCAGAAATTAACTACTAATGACAGCGGATGCCATTATTGTGACAAATGTATGAGAACTAGAAATAAACCATTCATAAGTAGTATTGTTACATTGTGTACAATGTGTTTTTTGTTTTTCAACAGAAGATCCATGGAGCCATTAAAATCCATACCTTTGACTCCAAAAGTATCTACATCCTCCGTTCTGTCAGCTAAGCACATTGGCAACCAAAACTGTTCTCATTACTATCTCCTTGAGTGCATGCAGTTTGGTTTTATACCAACAGCTGTATTCCAGCAATCCTACCACTGACTTGGACCAGGTTGGCTCCTCTAAAGTCTGCGTATGCGCATTGCAGCTCTGTTAATTTCTACTGGTGGGTTGCACTGTGAAGATTGTGGCAGTTTGCAAAATGGGACGTAAGGCCCGGCAGCAAAACAGTTAAGCCCAGTTCACACTTTAGCGATTTTCTGCTTGTAGCGCCAATATGCTCAACAAAGTACCACTCATTTCAATGGTCCCCATTAACTATCTGACAATGTTTTCTCATGAAGCAATTTCTAAAATGCTCATAATACGCTTGCAAAACACGCCTGAAAATCGCTCTGCTCAGGTGTAAATAGGGCCTTAAGAAAGAGACTTAATGCTAATCTGATGAAACTTCACACAAACATACAATGGGGGATGCAAATACAATAGCTTGAGTTCAGTAGTAAAATCAACACCAAGGAAATCAATATATCATTTACTGTACCTTAAGTGAACACACCAGAAATATATATATTCTAACAATTATGAAAAATGAATGGCTAGGTCTGATTAAGATTGCGGTCTGAACACACAAGACACTGCTCACAAAAATATTCTACTGTTGAACCTACTCCTATCTACAATACTCTATTTGTAAACCTCTTCTAATCTACTTGGACCTGAGCTGTAACCTTTAACACAGCTGCCGAGGTAGATCACAAGTTCTAAGCCTATTGAAATTGTCATATACTGTGCAAGAAAAGTCTGTTACACATAAATGCTCCATGCACACTAGTGTGCTAAAAAAAAAAAAAAAACCCTGGTAATAACTTTTATTAGCAGCAATTTAAAGAGTTCCACCCAAAAGTAGAACTTCCGATTAATCCACTCCTCGCCCCGTTACATGCCACATTTGGGGGGGGGAGTGGGGGCTTCAGGAGGAGTGGGACATCCTGTCCCACTACCTCCTTCCACAGAGGGGCCGCTAAGGTGATACGTCATAACGCCTTTCGGCCGCCACTCCCTGTAGGCGATCGCCTGGGACACGTGACAGGTCCCAGGCGATCGCCTTTCCAATGAGACAGCGCAACGCTGCTCACGCATGCGCAGTGTGTGCCCAGCCGTGAAGTCGAAAGCTGTCACAACTGGGTGCCCACAGTAGCAATGAGGACGCCGGCTCGAGTAGGGAGGGGGGGAAGGAGCAGAGCTCCAGCCGGCGCGTCGCTGGAACGTGGAGCAGGCGAGTGCATGTTTATTAAAAGTCAGCAGCTAAACTTTTTGCAGCTTCTGACTTTTAATAAACTTGAAAAATGCCTGGAACTCCCCTTTAACCACGTTTAGGAGCATTAGCGGTTTACCCCTCTGTCAGTGCCCTCTCCCTCTCTGTCTGCACCCCTCTCTCTCCGTCTGCATCCCCCCCCATTAGCGACACCCACTCTGTCAGCCAGCCCAGTAATCACTACGAGCACATGAGCGCCCTGTGATTGGCCGAATGGGGTCATGTGCGCGCTGCTGACTAGGCTGGTCTGTGATCTGTGAGTGACCGTGGAGTTCCGTCAGAAGTGGAGACTGGAACTGCGCGAGTGCTGCCTCTGTCTGGCGCGCTGTATGTCTCCTAAACGGATCACTCTGTCAGTCAGCACACCCTCTTTCTATCAGCCCACCCCTCTCTGTCTGTGCCCCCTCACCTCTGTCAGCCCACCTCTATCAGCCCCCTTTCTATTAGCTCCCCCCCATCAGCGCCACCCCCGCTCTGTCAGCCAGCCCACTTCCCCCTCTGTCAGCCAGTCACCCCCTCTCTATCAGCCCCCTATTAACTCACCCCTCTGTTTGCGCCCCTCTCTCTCTGTCTGTGTCACCCCTATCAGCGCCAGCCCACCTGCCCCGCCCTTCTCTGTCTGCGCCCCCGCCCTTCTCTGTCTGCATCCCCCCCATCAACGCCACCCCTCTCAGTCAGTCAGCCCTCCTCTCTCTGTCAGCCACAGCAGGGTGCGTCGTGCCAGCCACCCACCCACCCAATGACTCACAGCATGGAGCCAGGCCAGCCATCTGCAGCAGGGTCCCGGAAGAGAGCAGAGGAAAGACACCCCAAGCCCTCACGAGCGCCGGCGATCTCTCGATATGTCCTGACACATTGCTAAAAAGACAGAGCAGCCCGAGCGATGGCACAGGTAAGGCTGCAATAATGACACAGGTCAGGTATCAATATTGGCACAAGGGGGGCTTGAAAACCTAGCTGCGTCTTATGGTCAGGTGCATCTCCTAGAGTGAAAAATACGGTAGTTCACATTGGTCCGACTTCAATAAAAGAAGACTTTGATTTAGACAATACAAGGCCCTTTGAGGCTGGTATGGATATTGAGGGGACAGCCTTCCCAAAACAGTTAAAGCCGTTATCGCTGCACACTCAATATTGAACCCTACGGACTAAGACTGGGGTGCCATTAAAGTTCATGTGCATGTAAAGGCAGGCACCCCAATACTTGGCAATATAGTGTATTTAAGAGATAGTTTCACCTTTTGCAAAACAATAGTAAATGCACCCATATTTCGAAAAGCAAAATTACACACAATTTTTATTTTTCATAATACAATCTGCATAGCATTTTAACACACAAGATAAACGATATCTCTTCATTATTAAGATATTCTTAACTGCTTGTTTACACTGTATACTGAGCTGTGCACAAACTGCTAATCATACAATTTCAGCATCTGCTGACAGAAATGCATTGCCACGCCTGGTCATGCAAAATGGCCAATGATCACAACAGGGAAGACTGACCAAACATGTCAGTGATATGTGTGGGAATGAATTTCTGGAGTGGAGGTGAGCAAAGTTCCGCTGTAATGTTTTATTTACCTCTCTGCATAACTTGGAGATCGCTTTAGGTTGCATTAAAACAGTAAAAGGAATAAATGTTCAGATGTGTTATGGTTAGAACAAGGAATATCAGACCCAGCTAATGAGAGTCAAATAAAACAGTCAATTATATTTTTTTCTTTGGCAAGCCACCCAGTGATCCGTATCATGATTTAGTGTATACAATTATAAAAATGTACTACACCGTCTTAATTGTAAATGCCAATAGGCAACAATTCATGTTTCCTTACATGTATTTTACTCAACCAGTTAAACTAATTTACATTATAACAAAATACTGTTGACGCTCTATGGAACAGCACAATAGAGATATCAGTCAAAGAATAAAAAGTGGGAGAATAATCCGCGCTAGGACTGGGGATATGAGCTGCTGCCCTCTGTTTAATCTCTTATAAAGAGATAAGGAGTTGTAATATTTTAAGGTACAGATAGTTGGCGCTGCTGTATGAGTGAAATTTTATATATCTTTTGTTGGGTACCCGTAGCCGGTGGGTTTATTGAAACAAAACTCCCTGCTTCACCAAGTAATCCCTTGTTTCTGATAATCCCTCAGGGGGATAAGGTTACTTTATTATGTCCTGGTATGATCCTACTTGTGAGTCCCTGCGAAATTGGTAGTTGTAAAGCCTTTAGTAGAGTTTCTAATTCTTATTGGAAATGTAGTGTTGACAACTTAATTAATGGTATCACTCCAAGGTCCAATATTTTGATGTAAAGTGCTGTATAAATCAACAAGCTATATAACAATAAAAATCAAACGTGACGTCAAAAATTGTGTTGTGAGTATTTAGTGACTTGTGAACAGTTTTGGTCCTTCTATGTACCCTTAATTTTCTGTGGTCCAGTGCATGTGATCTATGATCACTGAAAAGAGCAATTGCTCTGTTGTGTGGTGTGATCACCCAAATAATAAATAAATAAGTGAAGGATGGTGGATACAAATAGGTAAATATATGCAATAAATTCAAAAATAAATCGAAAAATAAAATCCTTATTTCAGTGATCAGCTTTAAGTGCTATTCTTAGTAGATATTAGGTTTCTATGTTCTAAGAAGTGAAATTTCCTACATAATATCTTCCAGTCAAAGAATACTGCTTTATTCCCATGTTCTAGCTTTTTACCTAAATTGTTTGTAAAGTCACTATGTGACTTTACATGTATCCCATGCTGCTATGCTGTCATTAACAAAACTGTATGCGTTTGTTTAAAATGAAAAAAGGCTAAATACCTTTTGTCACAGCGCAGCCGAGTGGTCACGTGATCCCGTGCCGGCTGACGTTAATCTAATCTATGGAGAGAAGCGTCAAGCATCTGCTGGCCAGATGACTAAGGCACATAAACTGACCACAGTAATCAGGGTTCAGCAGCCATGATAACCATTGTCAGCACAGACAGGGGGACACAGGAACTGGCAACCATGTTTATTACAAGACAGTAAAAGAAGGGTAGCATAGCACAAGCACTGTGCTGTTTAATGCCCTAAATGAACAGGATCCTACTTTTTTTTAGGATTACAAACAATTCAAAATAAATTATCCTTTTCCTGACATCCAATGGAATATAACAAATATATACATGATCTGTTTGTACTTGTAACGGTGCCCATAACCCGTGTTAATTTGGCTTTTAGTTTTTAACCTACCCAAAATAACATGGACAATTACACCAACATAAATTGTAAATTGAGATTGAATCTTGATCCAACTATTTTATTTGTATTTCTTTTTAAAAAAAGATTTTTTTTTTTTTACTCTGTCCCTAATAAAGATACATTGGATGCAGGGAGGACACTTATCAAACTAGAGGTCACTTGGATTGGCTATCGCAGTGGCCAGGAGCCCTACCTACTCTGACACAAGGAGCTGTCGTGGCAGTCTGGTTTTCTGTACTTGGCGTGTGCAGTCACACCCAGCAAAAACAGATACGCATATACTTTATGTGGCTGTACGGCATAATGCCCAGCCCTTTCTGCCACGTATATGTGTATGACCAACTCAGTGTTTAAAGAGGATATGTTCAAAGCATATCACATGCACAGTGATCGTGCCCGACTTCCAACCTACAAAGTAAATTGACTGGCTGAAGTATTTTTTTCCTGATTAGTTCACATGACTTATTCTAAAATATTACTATTATCAGAAAGTTTAATAATTGAAGTTCTGGAACATAGAGTATGTAACCTAAGAGAAGTAGAGGCTGATTAAGTAGAGGCTGACTGAGTTCAAAATCTTCATACAAAAAAAATCCAATCATTTGAAAATCTAATTCATGTTGACTTTGAAAATCCAAGCATGTGCAGATGAAATAGGTAAAACAAGAGGCTGTTTTCCAAACAGTTGGATAAATTAAGTGAATAATCGCATACTTTTTGTAAGGATTCTCAACTTCTTTGGTAAATTAGCCTTTTTGTCTAGACAAAGTATCTCTACATACTAACCAATTAAAATCTAAAAAAGGGATTTTTAAATACAGCTTACCTGTAAAATCCTTTTCTTGGAGTACATCACGGGACACAGAGCGGCATATTCATTACTATATGGGTTATATGGAGTACCTTCAGGTGTGGACACTGGCAATCTCAAACAAACAGGAAGTCCCTCCCTATATAACCCCCTCCCCTAGAGGGAGTCCCTCAGTTTTGTAGCAAGCAGTATGCCTCCCAAAATGTTCCCAAAAAGAGGGGTGGGAGCTCTGTGTCCCGTGATGTACTCCAAGAAAAGGATTTTACAGGTAAGCTGTATTTAAAAATCCCTTTTTCTTTCTCGTACATCACGGGACACAGAGCGGCATATTCATTACTATATGGGATGTCCGAAAGCAATGCTTTAATGAGGGGAGGGAGACATCTTCCAAAGAAGGATTTAATTTAGAGGTATACTCAAATACTAGTAAATCCAACTTAAACGAGAAATGTAAATCTCAAATCAAATCAAGGGAGCCCCCTCAGATCCTGAGGAGCTTGAATCGCGGCCTGTAGTACTGACTGCCCAAAGGCTGTATCCGCATTCCTTCTTACGTCCATTTGATAAAATTTTGTACACATGTGGACTGACGACCACGTTGCTGCCTTGCATATTCGAGCCATAGAGATCTGATGATGATGTGCTGCCCAGGAGGTGCCCATGGCCCTGGTAGAATGGGCCTTTGCCGACAAAGGAGGAGGCAACCTCTTCAAACCGCAGGCCTGAACGATTAATTGTTTAATCCATCTTGCGATGGTGGATCAAGCAGCTGCCTGACCCATCTTGGGCCCTTCCGGTAAAACGAACACCACATCTGTTTTCCGAACTTTCTCTGTAGCTTTAAGATAGGCCTTTATGGCCCTGACAATATCCAACGTATGCAGCAACCCCTCCTTTCTAGAGGTGGGTTTTGGAAGAAGGATGGAAGTACCACATCCTGGTTCAGGTGGAAACTGGATATAACCTTTGGTAGAAAGGAAGAATGAGGACGGAACCCCGCCCTATCCTTATGTAAAATGAGATATGGTTCCTTACAAGATAAGGCTGCCAATTCCAATATTCTCCTGGCCGAAACTATGGTGATCAGAAATACCGACTTTCTAGTCAGTAAAACCAAAGGTACCTCAGCCAACGGCTCAAGGGGTTGTTTCTGTAGAGTTGACAGAACAAGATTTAAGTCCCATGGACAAAGTGGTGATTTGACCGGAGGATTAACACGTAAGACTCCCTGTACGAAGATCTTAACCAGCGAGTGGGCGGCCAGCGGCCTCTGAAACCACACTGATAAGGCTGAAATCTGTCCCTAGATCGTGCTTAATGCCAGGCCTTTATCCACTCCTAGCTGGAGGAAACGTAATACTCTATCAATGGTATACTTGCGGGAAACCCATCTCTTAGCCTCACACCAGCCTACGTAGGCCCTCCAAACCCTGTAACAAAATTACCCTGGAGGCCGGCTTTCTAGCCTCAATGAGGGTAGGGATTACCTGCCTAGACAGACCTCTACCCCTGAGAATCAGGGATTCAGCCGCCAGGCCGTCAAATTTAGACGCCGTAATGCAGGGTGGAGGATCGGGCCTTGTGAGAGTAGGTCTGGCCCTAGAGGAAGAGTCCAAGGGCCTCCCGCTGCCAATTTCAGGACTAGTGAGTACCATGCCCTCCGGTACCAAGCTGGGGCTACCAGGATACCAGCCTGTGCTATGATCCTGCGCCGCAGGCGGGGTAGTAACTGCAGTGGGGGAAATGCATATAGAAGTTATGATTGATGCCAAGGGCAAACCAACACATCGGTTCCGCAGGCCATAGGGTCCCTCGTTCGAGACATGAACCTGTCTAGCTTCTTGTTGAATCCTGATGCCATGACCTCCACGTCTGGCACTCCCCACTTCTGGCAGATTGTCTGAAAAAAAAACTTGTGGATGCAGAGACCACTCCCCCGGCGACAGGGTTAGGCGACTTAGGAAGTACGCCTGCAGGTTGTCCACCTCGGGAATGAATGCCGCCGATATGCAGGGTACATAAACCTCTGCCCACCGAAAAACCAAGCTCCTCTCACTCTGAGTGGCTTGACTCTTGGTTCCCCCTTGGTGGTTCACCTATATGCCACCGCTGTGGCCTTGTCTGAATGACTTCTCACCGAGGACCCCTGTAATCTGGATGTCCATGCCAGGAGGGCTAGCTGAGCCGCTCAGAACTCCCAGACCTTGATGGGCAGCTGCCTCTCCGCCTCTGCCCAAGTTCCTTGGCGAGTGAACTTGTTCAAGACCGCTCTCCAGCCTTCCAGACCACTGGGCAGAACCAAGCTGCTAGAATTGCTGCCTGTAGGACACGAGTGTGGAAGCGTGTGGTATTGCCTCGAACATGGCCATCGCATACATAGGCGAATAGTTGGCTCTTTTTTGCTTAGAACCAACTGAATCAATCTTTTGATAGCCTCGACCTTTACCAGGGGCAGGAACATCCATCTTCTGTTCTGTGTCTAATCTCGTGCCGAGATATTCCAACTGCTTTGTAGGTTGAAATGCTGATCTTTCCCCGGTTTAGGACTCAGCCGAACCTCTCGAGGTACTGAACCATGAGGGCTACTACGCATTCCACCAAGGAAGCGAGTGATCTTATGATTAAGAGGTCGTCCAGGTATGCTAGGACCGAGATCCCTTGGATCCTTTGGACTGACTAGAATAGGAGCTAGGACCTTCGTGAATACCCGGGGGCCGTAGCCAGCCCGAAGGGGGGCGCCACAAATTGGAAGTGACGCTGTATCACTGCGAAGCGTAAAAACAAAAATATTTGATGTGGCTAAAAGACCTGGTACATGAAGGTAACCCTCCTTTATGTCTATAGAAGCCCGATCCTTCTGGAGTGTGGCGGCTGCTGGCCAAACGGATTCTATCCGGAAAGAGCGAACCCTTAGGTAAGCATTTAAACCTTTTAGGTCAAAAATTGGTCTGACATTGCCGATGAGCCTTGGTATGACAACAGATTGGAATAGAAACCTAGCCCCTGTTCTTGGGCTGGTACCTCTACCATTATGCCCTGGTAAAGCAGGTGATCCAATGCTGCCCGCATTGAGGCCTTCCTTGTGGAGGAAATTTTAGAAATTCTAATCTGTAGCCTGCGGCCACAGATGATCGGACCCCCTCTGTCGGGGACCGATCCCCAGAGGCCTGTCCTTGCGATCCATTGTTAAAAGTTTGATCGCGCAGGAGGACCGTACTGCCTGAAATTTGAGGGCCCTGGAACCGGGGGGAGCTGCCCTTTTAAACGCAGGACCCCGGAACTTCCTTTGACTGGTAAAAGGGTACTTTTGCCACTTGAAACAGTCTGAATGTATTTATCCAGATCTTTCCATGGAAGGGCAAACCTGCCAGCAGTCTTTTACATGGGGCTCGGCCGCCCAGTTCTTCAACCATAAGAGCCTTCTCATATGCACTAAAAATAGTGACAACGAGACGCCTGCTGGATGGAGTCTTTTTATATAGCCTCTACCGCAAAGCACAGAGCTCTGGGAATATCCAATAACTCCTCTGCCTATTGGGCAGGGATGTCTAAGCATCTGTTTTGTCTGGTTCCTTAATGCCTGAAAAAAACTCCAATTGCAGCCACTGCTGGCTGTAGCCAGGGATGCTGGAAAAAGTGTCTCTAAACGTTTATCGACCGGGACCTTAAACATTTGTATGTTTCCCCTTAGGCCAGTTAATGATTTATTCACCCATGAGATGGCTGCGTCCACCGTTGGGAGCGCCCCCTTTCTTTAGAAAAATGTCTTTTCCATAGGGTAAATAACAGAAAACCTTCCAGGTGGTCTCCCATCCAGGCACTAACCAGGCCCTACCCTGCTTAGCCTCCGAGATCAGACGAGATCGGGCGCTTTCCGGGAGATGCGGCCTCAAGGACCTCACGGGTAGTTGAAAAGCAGTGCCCGAACCGGGACCTGAACCCTGGACCCTCAGATCAAAAGTCCGATGCTCTACCAACTGAGCCATCCGGGCCCCTTTTAAAGAGCACTTGGTCAGGGGAAAGAGTGCCTGCAAGCACAAATATTTCCTGGCAGACGTGCATAAAGACTACCCTCTCGTCAGCTTTAGGCGGCAGAAAAAATTCTGTCCGGTCGTCCCAATCCTGGAAAAACCAATTCCTCTAACAGAGGATGGACCAGAAAAGCTGCGTTGCTTAAAGGCGCTTTTAAAAGAACCCAAAGAGGATACCGCAGGAACCTGAGGCTCTGGAAATGGCAAATTGAATGCCAAGCGGACCATGTCTGTCAAAGACTGGACCCACAGACTCTCCGCCTGGGAGGCTGAAAACGATTCTTCAGTGGTAGATCCTCTAGGTTCTGTCCCTTTTGGCGTTGGGGACCTAGTCCGCTTCTTGCCAGAAAAAGAGCCAGCGATCATAGCTGTTAACCTCTTTTCTCTAGCCCCCCCTAGGGTGACGGCTAGCATCTCCTCTGTGATAACACAGGGTTGGGCCGACCTGGGCCAGCCTCAGCACCAGACCCCCTTAATGGCTTATCCAGGGTGACCCCTATAGGAATAACCTGTGGAGAAAGTATTGGCATATTATCAGAACCAGAGGAGGAACCCCTTTGTCTTTGCCTTTTCTCTTTATTTTTTTTTATTTTTTTTTATTTTTTGTGTGTTTTGATCCTGAACCCTTGGAAGCCATAATACAAAACCGAAGGACTCCGCTTACAACAACAGACTGTTATAGCCAGGAGTAAAAATAAGGTTTAGGGGACAATAGGATCACTAATGCCCCAAAAACGGTGGGGCTCAGTATGTTTTCTTTTATATATTATTCACCACATACAGCCCCACCCCCAACATGTTTGCCAGCATTCAACCTGTTGCCAAGGGGATTTTGGCTTAACAAAAAGTATTGGAGCTGACTCCAGCATGTAGTACCCCTAGTCCTCTCTCTCCAGCTCAGCTCTGAACTGAGCTAAGAACGCGACTGCTGTGTATAACAGCAATTAAAGGCACGCCCACTCTACACTGCAGTCACACTCCCCGCCCCCCCCCCTCCCGAACGGCGCGGAAATTTTCTATATGCATGCGCACGCGCGCGCGCGACTGTCGGGGGAGGAGACGCACTCTGGAGCCCAGGAATGCAGGTTGGAGGACGCATCAGGCGGCAGATTTGAATCCCGGCAAGGTAAGGCTAACACAGGCCCCTAAGGAGTCCCTTTAGCCTAGAGACAGATCTGTTTTTTGTTTTGTTTTTTTTTAAAAGATCTTCAACCAGCGAGCAGCAGGTAGCTAGCAAACATACATAGATAGGTAGGGGGATCAAGTTATGGGGGGAAACATTTCAGGGCATCCTGTCTTATCAGACATAGTGACCATGGTGCCAATGCAGAGCATACTCAGGCTACCCCCCTTAAGATCTCCCCTGGAGAGCCTGCTGTCGAACCAAGTCCCGCAGGCTCCCCTCTTACCTGCTCCATGCCGCAGGACGTTTTGCAAAACGGTCCAATCTTCTCCCATCTCCGTGGGTAGCGTAGTAGACCTTCAGGCCCTGGGGTCCTATGAAGGTACCCACTGTCCTGGACCTATATAGCACCCTGGCAAACAGGAACTTATGGTCTTTACAAACTCCAAGTCCTGGGCCCAGGGTCCAGCCCTCCAAAGAGGAGCATTATAGGCAAAACCCCACGGTTTGGGGCCCGGGTACTGTCCACTTTGGCACTGAGGCTCCTTGGACAGATCCGGTTAGCCCGCCCTTAATCCCAAGGATGTGGAGCAAAGCTATTCCGTGACCAACACCTAAGACACTGGCGGAAAAACTGAGGGACTCCCTCTAGGGGAGGGGGTTATATAGGGAGGGACTTCCTGTTTGTTTGAGATTGCCAGTGACCACACCTGAAGGTACTCCATATAACCCATATAGTAATGAATATGCCGCTCTGTGTCCCGTGATGTACGAGAAAGAAATGGCTTTACTGTACTTTAACATTGGCTTTTTTTTTTTAGACACATTACATCTCAGATATTACATATGATACCATTACAACATGGATAGAGCTTTTCTCATAACAATCCCTCAGGTCTCCAAATAACCTACCAAGCTATTGTGCTGAATTCATTTTAATACCTCAATACCCCCCCCCCCCCCCAAACTGTGTCCTTCTGGAAAGGCTTGGTCAATTCTATGATCCTTTTTATAAGGCCACATACATTTCCAGCAGTTGCGAAAATAAATTTCACATGATTTGTCAAGCCTGGATGTATTCTTCCGCCACAGGTTGATTTCCCACATGTGGCTTGGGGTTTCTTGGTCAACGCTCACACTCTTATACAAGATTGAGCAGACACAGAGTAGCACGTTGGTTTTTAATAGCTTTTTAGGTCCTATAGTTCTATTGTTTGAGATGTTTTATATGGTCGAATCTATTGTTCAAGGTACTTTATAGACCAAGGAGGTCTACAGGCTCATCCAGCTTTGACACTGGCAATGGAAGGTGGATATATTGCTTCTTTGCAGAAGCCCTTAGGGGTTTCAATGTTGGAGGGGAGACAAGTTTAGAGGGTGGCTGGGGTTACTTTTTAGTATTGTTAGATTCCCAGGTACTTGTTTTTCTAAGAGGTTTACAGCCCTGCGTGGCCTTGTTTATAGCTGTGTGACACCACCTTGTTTTGTTATATTCAAGATAAATTCAATAAATAGAATTCAAAACATAAAAACTGGGTTTTGGTGTTAAAGCTTGTTTTACCTTTGTCCTGAAGTTTAATACTGTATAAAGGACACTTACTTGTCCAGCCGATTCTTCAATCAGCTTCAGGTGCAGACGCCAGGCATTTTAGGTAAGAAAAACCGGCATCCTTTCTGAAAGGTTTTGGGAGGAGCACCACTTTAAGAAGTTAATAAACCCAATGTTTTCCCCCTTTTTACCACTTCAGGTTTCATAAACAGAAATTAGGTGGATTTTAGTCCCATAATTTTGTACTTCATGATAGAGAACGGCATGAAAGGAAATTTCACATTGATACAAGTCAGCTCCCAAAAGATCTCTAAAGAGGGGAGGGGATACAACTCTATGCAAAATAACAAACAAAAGTATTGGTCTTTAATTATTTCAAACTGTCATACCTAAAACATGCAGGAGCACAGAAATGTATTAACACATCAATTCACAACTTCCATGTGTTCAAGAAGGCCTTGTTGAATGAAAATGCGATTGTCAAAACGTACATGCATCTGCGGGTTGTGCTTTGCTACCTGTACAGATTTGCTTCTTTTGTCCTGCACGGTGTACATGTAATTTCATATCACAAAGAAAAGGTAAGTAATGAGGTAGATGATAATGCTCGGGCTTTGCTTTTTTCCTTAAATTATGTTCAAAGGATTCAATACGCTCACGGCATACTTTGATGTCCTGAAAGCAGTTTCCAACAGCTCTTTCTATGACCTAGAACACATTACACCAAGCAATATCTTCTCATCCTAGTTTGTGCAACATTTTACTTTTTAAACCAGCAGCCCTTTTAAATACTTCCCCACAGCTACTAAGTTATTCATTACAAGGCTTCATTTCATTGTTGCATGTAGGAGCTCTACATAACTTACACTTTTTATGGCTATGAATATTTCATATCATCTTATATTGAAGTCTAATTCTCTGCTAAGTATTCTTTGTGATCATATTCAATGTCTCTAGGAACACTGTTTCCTTAAAACTTCTTAATATGCTTCAAAGATATAACATTTTTTGGAAAGACATATCTCTTAAACCTACTCTTGTCACCTCTAAATATATCAGATTTTGCACCCTAAACACCTTCAAAGGAAATGACCGATATATCACATTAGTGTTGTTCTAACATGCTTCAGGTAGTCGTATGACATTTACTTCCAGTTGTTAAGCTTAAAAATGGTCTTCAGATAGCAATGAAACAATTTTTCATGTACTGAAGGTAAAACAGCAGTTTCAATAATGTAGGTTACTATAATATTGACCATCCAAGCCCATAAATGGCGACACAGGCTCTCCTCTGAGTGCCTTTTTATGAAGTGATGTAGATTGCTTCTCCTTTTGAGAAGTGAAGCGATCTATAAAAAGACAGTGGAGAAGGCCCCCGTTATTGTAATCTCGTGAGACAGTGAGATTACAGTACCAGAAAAAAAAAAGTCACAAACACTCTGGTGTATTTATTAAGCAGCAGTAAATGACCGCTGCTCAGTACACGGACATTCTCAGAGGAGACCACCCCCATTGTTAATAAAAAATGTAGATCTATCTTGGGGGGTTCTGGTCGAGATAGAAGTCAATCTTCCGCCTCTCCTCGATACTTCACCTCTGTCAGCATTCTCCCTGCCAGATTTACCAGTTCACAGATCGCCAGTGAGCTGCTGAGATCGCACCTTCTTAAACAGGCCATTTCTGTGTCAGACAATGTCAGCTTTTCTGTGTGCGAGATGATTGGCAGAGAACATACTCTACCCAATCATCGCTGCTTCATAAACCAACAATGAACCGAGATCAGCGGCGATCCCCATGATCGCCACTTTTCACTGTTTCATAAACGTATGCCATAGTGTGAAAACCAGCATTTTACTGCACTGGAAGAATGCTGGTCACCGCTTGGACTCAATTGTTTTCCATGTGTCCTATTAACACTGCAAGGCACCCCCGGGTACAGTGCAGTGAGCTGCAATAAAATGCCAACATGCATTTAATTGCAGGGCACAGAAAGGGATCAAATGTCATTATACAGCAGCACAACACACCCTGCTGCTGTACAGTGACGTGAAGTTTCACTTTTGTGCCCTTTAAAAAAAAAAAGAGAGTGCATTAAAAAAGGGACCTGAGTGACACATTACACCTCTACCCCACTACTGCCAGCTCACTGTAGCCAGAAAGGACATCTGCTGCCATTTAGTGTGCTGTGCCTGTCTTGGGCAGTGTGAATGGACCCTTAGAGCACCAATGTGTCATTTAATGGCAGGATCAATCTGAAAACTGGTAGGGCGCAAACACCAAACACATTAGGGCACACTGATACTTGTGGTGTTCCACAGCACAGGTGCATTTTCTTCACTTTCCCCCCATATATTTGCATTAGGGTGTCGTGTCATCAAAAAGGAAGGTAAAATGCAAAAACACGCACCTTTATAATACATACATTTTTATTACATTTCCTATAAATATAATTAAAATAAAAAATATATAGATTATCGTTAGGTTTCGTGTGTTGGGAGACCAGTGGATGCCTATTTCTAGTCTTGAGTGCCTTGGAGAGCTCATGTCTCCCAAGCATGGGGAGCTTGGATTTAACTAAGCAAGGAACTCATTCACCAAGTTATCTCACTTTAAATACCTCTAGCTTATCTGTTTAGAGTAAACCATTACGTGGACCTAGAATTATTTATCTCACAGGGTGCGAGGCGATACCCATAGTGTGTAGTAATCGTTTACATATAAACTGTATGCATGCTCTATATGTGCATCTGTATCCGTATGCATGGATAGGTGAGGGTGCTTCCATTCTTTTTTTTTATATTTACCGTAACTTTTTTATACCTAAAGCAAACGGTCTTTCCTCCACCTCTAGACCCACACAGCCATCCGATTTGTAGGTGTCATCTGTGGCCATATTACTATACTATGAAGTAGACTTCAATAAAAATGTATTTAATTAAATCTTTAAAAAAAATAAAAAAATTAGTTTAACCACTTCAATACAGGGCTTTAAAACCCACCTCCTTCCTGGGCCTATTCTGGCACTTCTCTCCTACATGTACAAATCATCATTCTTTTGCTAGAAAATTACTCAGAACCCCCAAACATTATATATGTTTTTTTAGCAGACACCCTAAGGAATAAAATGGCGGTCATTGCAACTTTTTATCTTGCACCGTATTTGCGCAATCATTTTTCAAATGTCTTTTTTTTTGTAAAAAAAAAATGGTTTCATAAATTAAAAAACAAAACAGTAACGTTAGCCCAATTTTTGGGTAAAATATGAAAGATGATGTTACGCCGAGTAAATAGATACCTAACATGTCATGCTTTAAAATTGCGTACACTCATGGAATGGTGCCAAACTTTGTTACTTAAAAATCTCCATAGGCGACACTAACATTTTTACAGGTTACCAGTTTAGAGTTAGAGGAGGTCTAGTGCTAGAATTGTTGCACACGCTCTAACGCACGCGGCGACACCTCACATGTGGGGTTTGAACGACATTTACATATGTGGGCGGGACTTGCGTGTGCGTACGCTTCTGAGCGCGAGCTACCGGGGACAGGGGCGTTTCATTTTTTTTATTATTAATATTACTTATTTTTTTATTTTACTTATTTATTTTTTACACTTTTTTTACTTTTTTTTTTTCAAATCGCTTTTATTCCTATTACAAGGAATGTAAATATCCCTTGTAATAGGAAATGTGTGTGACAGGTCCTATTTAAGGAGAGATGTGGGGTCAATAAGACCCCACATCTCTCCTCCAGGCTGGAAAGAATGAGATTGTGTAAAAAAAAATCACAGATCTCATTCAAACTAGCCGCAATTGCAGTTTGTTTACTTACGGGGACCCGGGCATGACGTCAGCACATCGTGCCCAGGCCTCCAACGGTCAGAGATGACTGGTGACCATCTGGTCACCAGTCATCTCTATGGCAAACATCCGGCGGATGGCGATCATCTCTCCGGGCCCCCGATGGAACGGGAGAGCCCGGAGAAGCACCGGATGGCGGCGGGAGGGGGGGATGTCCCCTCCCGCCGCCTGTAAGAACAATGATTGTTTTTACGGTGTGCAGGATCACCGCCGCTAAGAAATGATATCTCAATGATGCCTCTGGGTGAAGGCATGATTAAGATATCCCCCCGCAAAGCCCAGGACGTCATATGATGTCCACCCGGGATAACAGGTTCCCGTTTTGGATGTCATATGACGGTGGGTGGGTATCAAGTGGTTAAAGAAACAATATATACCATGCAGAGTTGCATGCTGCAGGGGGTTTTTGTTTTGGGGTAAAAAGGTCCACATTATCTTTATTGTTACCACAAGGGGGCTAACAAGCTCTCAATGTGAGATAGTATTGGGCAGGTAAAAGGTACTCTATGAAAATATCAGAGCAGTTTACTTAGCTTTGCAGCCCAGATGCTAACAGCTCTGGATCTTGAGTGCTCAGAACCGAGCACTTCCAGGTTGACACTATGCAAAGGACATTGAGGAATGGAAGTTCCTGGTTGAGAGAGAAGGCAACACCCTGCGAGTCCAGTAAAATTGATCAGCTACAGCCCAGATCACTTTTACGCAACAGTTGGGAGCCAGTTGAAAAAAAAACTATATATAAACTTACACCTGCTACTGCAAGTTTGCTTTAGGGCCAGTTCACACCAAAGAAACAAAAAATGCAGTCCGGATGCTTTTCTGCATGCGCACTTTTGATGCGTTCCAGTGAGTTTTTTGGTGCAGTCCAGTGCTCCCCCCTCTTTTTTAGTACCTTTAAATAGGGAAATGTGTGTTCCATTGTGTTTTTTTGGTGCATCTAGGTGCAATTATTTGCGTTCCAGTGCACTTTTGATGCTTTTATAGCGTTCCAGTACAGTAAAAATGCAGCATGTTTTTTTTCCTGGAACGCACTAGAACTGCAAACACTGTTTAACTATGCCATTGTAAACCATATAACCTACTTTCCATGCTTTTTTGATGCAGAAAAAATGCACTGGACTGCATGTGGTGTGAACTGGCCCTTAACCTTTTCAGAGCCATAATGTGCGGAGCAGCAATGTGGTTTAAAAAGGGAAATCGTACCAAAGGTACAGTT
Organism: Rana kukunoris; assembly: GCA_029574335.1. NCBI lineage: Eukaryota > Metazoa > Chordata > Amphibia > Anura > Ranidae > Rana > Rana kukunoris. Next base: position 402,562,635 of record CM056052.1, read on the forward strand.
GTCTGTTAAAATGTTAATTTTTTTTTACCGGCATTTTTACTTCAGCCACCATTCACACACTACGTAGTGTGTCACGCATATGTGCATTTTCACGGCCAAGAACTTAAATGGGTGGCCCTATACACTACAAACACGACAAAGAAGCTCAGGTATTGTTTTGAGCTTTGCACTTTTTTTGCCGTGCCATCAATAAATGGGACTGCATGAGCAGCACAAAATCATGGCCAAAAAGAGATCATGACTTCTGGCAATTACACCAAAGAATAAAATATAATAAATAAATAAAAGTCCTATATCCAGTAAACCAAAGTACCCATCACTGCAGAAAAAACATACATCTACTGTTTATCATAATGAACATGTGCCATCATGTATATTAAGTGCATATACCTTAAATGTTTAACGTTCAGCTGTTAAGAACTGGTATGCACACATTAACTATAAAAAGTACATTTCTGCAATTTGAGAAACCATTTAATAAACCAACAAGGGAATTCATTAAAGTTCTGACTGTACATGTGCTTTCCTGTCAACCATCTTGTTCATGCAAGTGTACAAAGAACCCCCTGTGAGTCAGTTAAAAGGAATTCTGTTCAATAGCCATATCCCTAGCATTAGCATTTTGTAGAGTTAAGCGCTAGTGTGCTATAATATACCTGAATCTGTGAAAAAAAAAAAAAATCACTCCAAGATGTAAAATATGGAAAACAAATATAATGGCTTATATGATTAAAGAGCAACTCTGGACATCTTTAGAAGCAATATCAGTGAGATACTAAAGCTTTCATTCAATTACAACTATGCCTTACTGGTCAATCACTGTGATGGGTGGCTTTGCTGGTTAATAGATGAAGGAGGTGTCAAAGGGTGAACTCTATCGGGAATAAAACCAGAAAATGTTAAGACATCACTTTTTTTATGCAGAAGCAGCTTAGCAGATCTTTAAAGTGCTCACTATTAAGGCCGAAACAACCAAACGATTACAATTTTCATAATCGATCAGCCAGTAACATAACGGGGTTAAAAAAGCCAAAATTAGCCCTTTATAGTACAAAATAGCAAATTGCTACTGTAAATATTACTTTCACTGTCCTTCAGTAAAAAAATGAACCCCTTTCAGTAGCGATTATTTGCTCTTTTTGTGCTTATTTTTGTCTTACTAAACATCTCAGGCCGGGGTCACACCTCCTGTTTTTTGGTGCTTTCTGCAGAAACGCACTGCAGTTCATTTACATGTTTTCCTATGGGACACACGTTCACATGCATGATTTTTTTCAGCTGCTGCGTATTTGGAAAGGGCATGGACTTTTTAATGCAAAATGGTGCTATTTTTTTTGGTTCAAAATACTTCAATGGAGAAGCTGCAGAAAAGCATGGAATTTTTTTTTTGCGGCAATTTGTGTTTTGTAATCTGCCCAACAACAAATTGGCCCCAAAAAAATAAAAAATGCAATTTTTTTTTTTTTAAGGCCATTATCCGATTATTCGACACAATAATTGGCCAACTAATCGATTATGAAAATAATTGTTAGTTGCAGCCCTACTCACTATACCCAACACCAGTTATAGTGCCACTAAAGGTGCTCCGGTAGATCTGGCGATTTACAGAAATATGAAGAAGCAGGCCGTTTTATGCTTAATCCAGAAAGCAGGGAAGTATGAAGGTACAAGAGACACTGCACACCACTAGCGCAACAGGTGAAAAGAGCCCTGAGCTCTGTTCTGATGGATTTTGCCCTGCCCATCGGGGCTGAACCATAGAGATAATGGTGTGGAGCAAGACCGTTCTATTTATACATCATTGGCTTATCTGTCCCAGCTCCCAAACAACAAACTTCTTATAATTGGCTGCAAGACTGCATGATGATATTCATTGACAACTTTTTTACATGCATTTACAAATCTTTAAAAAGCTTATTTTCCACGTGTTGCTTGCACACTGCCCCCCCCAATCACAGGATTTGATTGAAAGCAGCAACCAATGACTCCCAATCTGTCCTGTAAGGAGGGAGAGAGGGGAGTGCTGAATGTGGATCAGGCTTAGGTAACAAAGTGGGGGCTGAGGGGTCAAGCTTATTTTCCACGTGTTGCTTGCACACTGCCCCCCCCATGCCCCCCCCCCCCCAATCACAGGATTTGATTGAAAGCAGCAACCAATGACTCCCAATCTGTCCTGTAAGGAGGGAGAGAGGGGAGTGCTGAATGTGGATCAGGCTTAGGTAACCAAGTGGGGGCTGAGGGGTCCTAATAACAGAAGGTTTTTTACATTAATGCAGAAAATGGAAGCTGCATGTCCTGATTGAAGCAGCCACGAATATGTTGACACCTTCTCAGAAAGTGTTAGATTTCTTCTAGAAAGCTTTTCTATTTCCACATACAACGGAATGGGGATAACACTGAACTTAAAGCATCAGAATGACAGACAGCTTTCTTAAAGGAGGGTTAAGTAATGGCCATCTTCATTAATCTTTCATGACATTGTCCCTTTGAGAAAAATATCAGTTATCAGATTTTTTTGGACAAATCACTTTGTGTAACTAAAAGGCTTCCATCACATAAGGCGGTTTGACATTCCGTCAGAATGCGCAACAGGTGTTCGGGTGCCATTATTCTTAATGGCATCCCAAACGTGGTGCGACTCTGCCACAATTGTCACGCAACAGAATCGTGTGGCAAAACGTGTGTGTATGTATGTATATGTTATTAGCCATTAAAAAAACTTTGCCATGTAATATTTTAAATACATATGATCTTACTATACATACAACTTGTAGTCCTCTACAACTCTTCCCCCATCCCCTTTAATATGCCTTTTACCGCAATCCAAAACAACAAGCTACATCTTTGTGCTCAGCCCAGAAGCAGAGAGCAGAAACATGTTGCTTTTGGCTCAATCACTGTGCCTCTGTCCACTTTTCAGAACTCAGAGTGAGAACACATGAGGAAGGAGTAAAAAAAAAAAAAAAAAAAAGCTCAGTGTTGTAACCGTGCCAACAAAATATAAAGATACAAACCCAGATGCAGGAATCTGAGGCATTTCCTATGCTATGTGACTGTCCTTTCCAGAAGGTCAAATGAACATAAGAAAATAAAAAAAAACGGGATATATTTAAGATTTGAATGGAGATTTTCTTTACTTATATATTGAATGTTTCAGCTTTATTCATCTAATCACATAACTCATGTACTACTGCATTTGGTCAACCTGCATGGTTTTAAAGGTCCAAACACTGATTCATTTATTTTAGCCCTAAATGGAGAGCAGATCACCTGCCATTAGAAAACATACGGTGACTTCACAATACTGGATATTTGACCTATCTATGGTACAAACTAAGAAAAAAAAAAAAAAACACATTACTACAATACTAAAATTTAAAAAAAACACAGCAAACAGCACCCACCGGGTAATACTTACAGGGGTCTGTAAAGGGTTGTTTATTTTTTAAATAGGTTCCTTTAACCACCTAAGGACCGCCTCCTGCACATTTACGTCGGCAGAATGACACGGCTGGGCACAAGCACATACAGGTACGTCCTGTGATAGTGCCCAGCCGTGGGTTGCAGGCGCGCTACCGCGACCTGGTCCGAAGCTCCGGGACCAAAGGACCGGCAGACCCGATTACCGCTGGAGTCCCGCTATCGGTCCCCAGAGCTGAAGAACGAAGAGAGCCGTGTGTAAATACAGCTTCCCTGTTCTTCACTGTTGCTGCGTCATCGATCGTGTGATCACTTTTATAGGGATACACAATCGATGACGTCACACCCCCCTACAGTTGTTAACACACATTAGGTCACACAAGCCCTTCAGCGCCCCCTTGTGGTTAACTCCCAAAATGCAAATGTAATTTTCACAATAAACAATGTAATTTAAATGCATTTTTTGCTGTGAAAATGACAATGGTCCCAAAAATGTGTCAAAACTGTCCGAAGTGTCAGCCATAATGTCGCAGTCACGAAAAAAATCACTGATCGCCGCCATTAGTAGTAAAAAATAAAAATGCAATAAAGTACCAGTTACTTACCGGTAGCTGGATTTCTACGATGTCTTACAGGACGGCACTGTGAGAGTAGACTGGCTCACCTGACAGGAAACAATCAAAATGAGGTTTAAAAGGCCCCACCCCTCCCGTGTGCCTCAGTTTAAGATAAGTAACCGCTCTTTAGAACACGGTATAGACAGAGACCAAGAAAAAGGAGGAATATAGATAGAAGTAAAAGGGAGGGAAGTAGGCCTGCCGTCCTGTAAGACATCGTAGAAATCCAGCTACCGGTAAGTAACTGGTACTTTCTCCCTCGTCTTCCAGGACGGCACTGTGAGAGAAAAGCAAGGAATCTTTCAGGCCTACCTTAGGGCGGGACCACTGTCTGTAAGACCTTCCTACCAAAACTCAGGTCCTGAGGAGACAGTAGTTCGACTCTATAATGTCTGATGAACGTATTCCGGTTGGACCAGGTTGCCGCTCTACAGATCTGCTCTATGGAAGCTCCTGCCCTTTCTGCCCAGGAGGTTGCCAGAGAACGCGTGGAATGAGCCTTAATAACAGGAAGTGGTTTACCTGCCTGTGTGTATGACAAGGAGATAGCCTGCCTAATCCATCTGGAGATGGAAGCTTTAGTTGCCTGTTGGCCCTTTTTCTGCCCTGAGAAATTAACTAAAAGGTGAGGGGAAGATCTGAACTCACTAACCCTCTCTAGGTAAACTAAAAGGCAGCGCCTTACGTCCAGGCAATGGAAAGTGGCTTCCTTTTCATTGCTGGGATTTGCGCAAAAAGAAGGAAGTATAACTTCCTGAGACCTATGGAACCTGGTTGCCACCTTGGGAAGGTACAGAGGATCCTGAGTCAAAATAACCCTATCTTCAAAGACCCGCAGAAAAGGTTCTTTGATAGAAAAAGCATGCAAGTCTCCAACTCTCTTGGCAGACGTGATGGCTAACAAAAAAGTAAATTTTATCGTAAGAAACTTTACAGAAATGCTGTCTATAGGCTCAAATGGTGCCTTAGTCAGCTGTTCCAGGACCAGGGAGAGGTCCCATGAGGGGACCCTGGAAACCTGCATAGGGGAAAGTCTGTCCCTAGCTGTCAGGAACCTCTTGATGAGGGGTTCCGCTGAGAGGCTCTTCTCCAAAAAATATGATAACGCTGCCACTTGGACTCTTAGAGTTCTAGTAGCTAAGCCTAGTTCCACGCCATCCTGAAGAAACTCCAGGATGTCGGGAGTCTTGGGAGAATAGATCCGCTTTGTGGTGCACCAACGCCAAAAGACTGTCCAGACCTTTGCGTAGATGTGTCTGGTGACCTTCTTGTGGCTGGACAGTAGGGTATCTATGACTCTATCCGAGCAGCCCTTCTGCTGCAAGTTCCGCCTCTCAATAGCCATGCCGTCAGGCTGAAGAAACCTGGGTTCGCATGAGAGATCGGCCCCTGCCGCAGGAGATCCGCTCGGAGAGGAAGGGGAAGGGGGGGAGCTAGAGACCAGAGCTTCAGAGTGGGAAACCAGGATCTCCGGGGCCACCAAGGAGCTATTAGGATTAATTTTGTCTCCACGGAGGCCAGCTTTTGTAAGACCCTTGGGATCAGATTCAGCGGGGGAAAAGCGTAAGCCAGACGGAAATTCCAGTCCTGGGCCAGCGCATCCACCCCTAGAGAACCCGGTCCCTGCACAAGGGAAAAGAATCTGTTTACTTTTCTGTTTTTCCTGCAGGAAAAAAGATCTATCTCTGGAACCCCGAACCGCCGACAGATCCAGTCGAAGGTTTCTTGGCATAATTCCCATTCCCCCTGAAAAATGGGTTGACGACTCAGAAAGTCGGCCTCCAGATTGGAGGCTCCCCTTATGTGGATTGCCTGAATAGAGGGTACTCTCTGTTCCGCCCAACCCAGGATCTCCAGGGAGAGTGTCAGGAGAGACTGGGACCTGGTGCCCCCCTGTCTGTTGAGAAAGGCGACTGTTGTAGCATTGTCGGAAAGGACCAGGACATCCTTGTCCTGAATTCTCCCTTCGAACGCCCTCAGAGCTTCTCCCACTGCCAGTAATTCTCGATAGTTGGAGGAGGTCCGCCTTAGATGATGATCCCAGGATCCCTGAGCCCGTAGCTCTTGTACATGGGCTCCCCAACCCCAAGCACTGGCGTCCGTAGTGACCTTCAGTGGGTCGGTCTGACTCCACGGACGGCCCTTCAGGAGGTTTTGGTGGTGAAGCCACCACTCTAGGGAGTCCCTGACTAGGATCGGAACCCTGACCCTGGAATCGAGAGTGTCTTCCTTTCCGTTCCAGGCGGAGAGGAGGAACCTCTGAAGTGGTCTTGCGTGTAGTTGGGCCCAGGGGACCGTTGGAATGCAAGCGGTCATCCGGCCCAACAGCTTCATGATCTCTCTGAGGGAGGGATTTCCTGTAGCCACTAAAGACCCGATCGTCGTCACAAGCCTCTGGAACTTTTCTTGGGGAAGAAAAAGCTTCCTTTCTCGGGAATCTATGATAACCCCCAGATATACCTTCCGCTGTTCCGGCAGAAGGGAGGACTTTTGCTTGTTGATTATCCAACCAAGCGTCTCCAGAGTGGTCATGACGACGGTCAGGTCCGAAAGGAGCTGATCCTGACTTGGACTGAAAAGCAGGAGGTCGTCTAGATAGGGGACGAGGGAGATCCCCTTCAGATGTAGATGAGCCATTACCTCCGCCAAGATCTTCGTAAATACCCTTGGGCTGGAGGCCAGACCAAAGGGGAGGGCAGCAAACTGCCAGTGCTGAATTCCCTGTGCGGAGGCGAGGGCAAATCTCAGAAACCTCTGATGTCCCGAAAAAATCGGGACATGTAGGTAGGCGTCCCTCAAATCTATGGTTGCCATGAAGACGCCCTCTAACAAAAGACCCCTGAGGCTGTGAACACTCTCCATCCGGAATCTTTTGTAGAGGAGATGGGAGTTCAGAGGTCTCAGATTGATTATCAATCTGAACTTGCCGTCTGGCTTGGGAACCACAAAAATGTGGGAGTATACTCCCTGACCTTGTTGGTCTGGCGGGACTGGGATTATGACCCCCTGTTCCGCCAGACTCACAATATTCTGGGAGAGGCCTACGGCCTTGTTGGAGTCCCTTGGGAGGTGGGTGAGGAGAAAAGTCGGGGGGGGGAGTTCTCTGAACTCTAAGTGGTAACCTTCCCTGATTATCTGCAGTACATGGGGGCTCTGGGTTATGTTCTCCCAGGCAGGAAGAAACCTGGCGAGCCTGCCCCCCACCTTCCCGTCACTTGGTGTCCTTTCCGGATGGTTTGGGACTGGAAAAAAGGCCCCCCCCCCATTGGTCTATCTTTACCAAAGGCCCAACGTCGACTGGCGGACTGTCTTTTGTCCGGGGCCGGAATCTTTCTCTGGTTGGGACGAAAGGACCGCTTCCTACTTTGCTTGGGTTTTGAAGGGAACTTATTCCCCTTCTCGGAAGACCTGGACAAAGCCTGATCTAAGGCTTCCCCAAACAAGAGGGAACCCTTGAAGGGGAGTGCACATAGGCGGCGTTTTGAGGCAATATCACCCCTCCAGGTCTTTAGCCAGACGGCCCTCCTAGAGGCATTAATAAGGGCCCCAGTCTTGGCCGAGGCGCGAATGGTTTCTACTGCTGCGTCTGCCAAGTAGGCCACTGCCCCGCTAATAAGCTGGAGGGAATCTCGTATCTCCTTAGTCTTGGAAGAATTGGGGATATGGTCAAGAAGCTTGGAAGTCCAAGCGTCGGCATTTCTTGCCACGCAGGCTGAGGCCAATGCAGGCCCAAGGGCGGCTGCATTGGCTTCCCAAGCTCTACGGAGAGAAGTGTCGGTACACCTATCCATGGCATCCTTTAAACTGCCTGTGTCCTCAAAGGAAAGGTCTGACTGTTTTGAGACCTGTGCCAAGGCGGCATCAAGTTTAGGGACCTTAAAAAAGGTGTCTACTACCTCTGTTTTAAAGGGAAGGCGGCGTTTCCAAGTTTTGAAACTTGGTAAACTTTTTTCAGGTTCTGCCCACTCCCTGAGGATAATGTCCTTTAGTGACTGATGGACCGGAATGGTCATGGTTTGAGGCTTTATTAAACCCCTGTACATCCTGTCCTGGGCTGAGACCTGCTCTGCTGGTTCTTGAATATGCTCGGTAGCATAAACAGCTGCTAAAAGGCCCTCCATATCATCAGCAGGAAACATATATTTTCCTGTTCTGGTATCCTCCTCCTCTTCTTCCTCCTCCTCCTCCTCCGCCTGGCTGTCAACCAGGGTTTCACTACGTAAGGTTAACTCGGACTCCTCAGAATCCGAGGGGTACACTCTACGAGTCTGTAGTGGTACAAACGGACGGGAGGCAGAAGAGGATTCCTGGGAGGAGGGGCCCGGAACCGGAGAATCAATGTCCTTTCTATTTAGGGAAGATTGAAACTCCTTTAGGGTGGATAGCATTTCGGTCTGAACCGAGAGAAATTGCTTCATAATCTGTGAGGTCTCTTTCCCTGTTAGTTTACAGATGCACTTAGAACAGAATGGCTTGTTATGTTCAACTGGTAATTTGTCACTACAATTGCCACATCTCCTAACACGCTTAGGAGGCTTAGCCACTCTGCTGGACTCCCCCTGGGCAATAGGGTCTTCACCTAAACATATCAGGGAGAAACATATGCCCATTAGCCCTCATCACAGGATTAGGGAAGGGGAGGGGGGGGGGGTTGTTTTGGAGACAAAAAACCCCCAACAAAAAAAGAAGGACTCACCCTTGGTGGTTTCCTCTGCAGCCATAGGAAAACGACGGTCCTCCTCCATAGTAGCGTCTTGTGTCGAGGAAAGGTCTTCCATGGACACGCTCTGAGGCCGCCAGGCCCCTCTATCTCCCTGGCTGCTTTATAGTGCGCCCCGATCGCCTGCAGTGTTTGTCCGGTGGGGGCCGCCATCTTGCCGCGCGGGAGCGGAATGACGTCACGGCGCCGTGCGTGTCATCAACAGGCGCCCGGATGCTCCTGGCGCCGCTCAAGCGGCGCCTTACTACCCGCCATGCGGTCCAGCAAACCCCCGGACGAAGCCAGCAGGAAGGGGAAGGCCCTAGCCCAACCTCCAAGGTAGGGAACGAGGCGGGGGGGGAGAGAGGATGTGGCCTCTTCGGAGCACTGGAGAGCCCTGCCCTCCTAGGAGGCTCCGGCGTCCAGGGGAGTCTGTCTTCTCCTGTTCCCCCCTGGACCAAGACGAAGGGGAAACCCCCCCGGGGGGGTAGCAAGCTACACCGGACCCAACGGCACCCAGTACCTGCGGTCCGGGCTCCGGGGGGGGGGACCACCAGCCCCAGGCTTTAGGTCACAACAAAAAAATAAACGTTTCGCTGAAAGGGAAACACAATCAGAACTGAGGCACACGGGAGGGGTGGGGCCTTTTAAACCTCATTTTGATTGTGTTTCCTGTCAGGTGAGCCAGTCTACTCTCACAGTGCCGTCCTGGAAGACGAGGGAGAAAACTATCCCCTATTTTGTAAACGCTATAAATTTTGCGCAAACCAACCGATAAACGCTTATTGCAATTTTTTTTACCAAAAATAGAAGAATACGTATCGGCTTAAACTGAGGAATTTTTTTTATATATATATATATATTTTTTTTTTTTTTTTTTGTGGGATATTATAGCAAAAAGTAAAAAATATAGCATTTTTTTCAAAATTGTCGCTCTATTTTTGTATATAGCGCCAAAAATAAAAACCGCAGAGGTGATCAAATACCACTAAAAGAAAGCTCTATTTGTGGGGAAAAAAGGACGCCAACTTTGTTTGGGAGCCACGTCGCACGAGCGCGCAATTGTCTGTTAAAGCAATGCAGTGCCGAATCGCAAAACCTGGCCGGGTCCTTTAGCTGCCTAAAGGTCCGGGTCTTAAGTGGTTAAGATAGTGCATTGTTAGTTCACCAACCCTTTCCTTCAATTTCCCTTCTAAATGTTTTTTTTCCTTTGTCGAAATTTCTCACTTCCTGTTTCTCCTCAGTAAGGTTGCTCCCATCATCCGAGCCGTTGTGGCTGGGGGTTAGTCAGCCAGAACAGCTGACTGAGGGAGGAACAGGAAGTGAGAAATTAAGACAAAAAAAACATTTTTTAGGGAAATTGAAGGAAAAGGTATATGAACCAACAATGCATTAGCTTTAAGGAACCCATTTAGAAAAAAAAAAACTTTACAACCCCTTTTATGTAATTGTAACAGCTATGTTGCAATAATACGGAGACCAAAAAAGTAAGTTGGCTGAACTTAGGACTCTATACATCAGGTTTTAATTTTGCTTACCGGCCTGCACTTAAGTTGCACCAGGAAACAGAAGATCATTTATAATGTACAATTCTGAACTTTTTGGGAGGGACAGAGGCAACATACACATGTACACACACACATACACATGTACACACACCACCAATTACAAAGGTCAAACAAAAGAGCATGAAATCAAACCAATGGTTAAAAAGCCACGTCACAAAAGTCTGCTCACTTATCATTAAACAATTTTAAGGCTTATCCACGGACATGCGATTACTTATTAAAATAGGAATTCCCTCATGAACAATGAGGGAAACGATTGTTAGGGTCCTACTATACATGAATGTATGGACAATAAAAAAAAATATATATATATTTAAACATTAGGAACAGTTCCTGATATCACACTGGTAATAAGTTACTGGACTTTCTGCTTGAGACTTCTAGAAATATGTCAGGCTAGTGAAAAGGAATCTATTTAAATTCATGTTTTATACATTTCTCCTTTCCACACCCACCAAAAATATTTGGAATTTTGTTTCAGTAGCACAACTTCCCTTGGGTGCGGTGGTGTATAGCAGATGCCAGAAAAGCTACAGAAAAAGATTGATGGAGATGGAGAAAGAGTGGTAGATAAATCCAAAAACTACTAAGAATGAACTCTTAAAAAAAACAATTCCTTCCACTAATCTATCCCAGATGTCTCATCTCAAACTACTTGTATTCCATTTATAGAATGATATTCTCTACTGCTTCCAGGTCATGGCACCAAAGCATCAACATTTAAAAACCACAACAGAAAATGTTTTTTTCAACATAGTATTGGATAATGGACAATATTTGGCAGCGTTGTATATACACATTTTTTAGCAGATGATCACATACAGTACATGCAATAGATTTAACATGGTTGTCTTTGTGATGGGGGCATTAAGGCCCTCTTTACACTGGCATTCTGATCAGGTCTGCCTGTCAGATTTTCAGAAGCTCCATGCAGCTCTATGGGCAGGAGGATGTAAATGTACTCACTTGTTTCCAAACAGGTCGGGGGGGGGGTTCCCCCTTTAACCTTGTTGTTGGACATTAGATCTATGTTTATCCCAAGCATGTTTGAAGCCATTTACTGTTGACTATCTCACGACCTCTGTTAGTAGCTTATTTGAATAATAAACTTCCCTTTCAGTAAAACACGAAGGCCTCGTACACACGAGGCAATGTATCTGTTCAAATCGGTCGGACCGACCGATTTGAACAGATCTGTCTGTTTGGATTTTGGTTTGCTCGCGTGTACACACGAGCAAACCAAAATCCCCGCCAGCAGACAGCGCGCCGACGTGTCGGTGACGTGTCAGTGACGTTGACGCGGCCACGTCACCGCACCAGGAAGTAAAACACTTCCGCGCATGCGTCGAAATCATTCGGCGCGTGTGCGAGAAGACATGTCTGCTGGTAAGCGTACTAACCAGCAGACATGTCGGGCGGACGGATTCCCAGCCGACAGATTTCAAAGCATGCTTTCAAATCTGTCGGCTGGCCAAATCCGTCTGCTCGCCCGTACAAATGATCGAATCTGTCTGCTGGGACGGTCTAGCAGACCGTTTCCAGCAGACAGATTTGATCGTGTGTACGAGGCCTAAGATTCGTTTTGAACTTGCCTCCAGTTTGAGGCGATTTCCCAGAGTTCGTGATTTTGTTTTCATATTGAGAAGACGTCTTTCCTGACCCCACTGATGTATTTAAAAAGGTTTCAATCATGTCTACCCTTCTTTCCTCCAGACTGTACATATTAACCACTTGACCACCGAGCCTGTTTTTCAGATTCGGTGTTTACGAGACTAAAACATTTTTTTTTGCTAGAAAATTACTTAAAACCCCCAAACATTATATATATTTTTTTTCTAACACCCTAGAGAATAAAATGGCAGTCATTGCAATACTTTTTGTCACACCGTATTTGCGCAGCGATCTTACAAGCGCACTTTTTTTGGAAAAAAAATCACTTTTTTGAATTAAAAAATAAGACAATAAATTTGGCCCGATTTTTTTATATATTGTGAAAGATGTTACGCCGAGTAAAATGATACCCAACATGTCACGCTTAAAAATTGCGCCCGCTTGTGGCATGGCGTCAAACTTTTACCCTTAAAAATCTTGATAGGCGAAGTTTAAAAAATTCTACAGGTTGCATTTATTTAGATAGAGGAGGTCTAGGGCTAGAATTATTGCTCTCGCTCTAGCGATCGCGGCAATACCTCACTTGTGTGGTTTAAACACAGTTTTCATATGCGGGCGCTCCTCGCGTATGCGTTCGCTTCTGTGCGCGAGCTTGTCGGGATGGGGCGTTTTAAAAAATGTTTTTTTTGTCTTATTTTAATTTAGTCTATAATTTTTTACACTGAGATAAAAAAAAAAAAAATTGATTACTTTTATTCTTATTACAAGGAATGTAAACATCCCTTGTAATAGAAAAAAGCACGACAGGTCCTCTTAAATATGAGATCTGGGGTCAAAAAGACCTCAGATCTCATATTTAGGCTTAAATGCAAAAAAATAAAAAATAAATTGAACTGTCATTTTTTCAAATCACAGAAAAAAAAATGTTTCTTTAAGACGCTGGGCGGGACTGACGTTTTGACGTCACTTCCGCCCAGCAGAGCTGTGGGGACAGGTGGGGGCGATTTTTCCCTCACTCGTATCCCAACACAGCTGCGGACAGGACCGATCGCCTCCGCAGCTACCGACGGCTCCGGTAAGCGTCGGAGGGCGCGGGAGAGGGGCGGGAGGGAGGGAGCCCTCTCCCACCACCGATAACGGCGATCTTGGGGCAAATCCGCCGTGGAGACCGCCGTTATCGTGTACAGAACTGCCCCCTGCAAAGATGGATACCTCGGTTGTGGCAGCAGCTGCTGCCATTACCGAGATATCTATCTTTAAAAATAGGACGTACTTTCCCTATAGTGCGGTGGGCATGTGGTTAAAGCGGTTGTAAACCGCATATACATTTTTATACATGCACCGCATACTAGCTCATTATGAAATACTTACCTCTGAACGAGGAAAGTAGAACTTGCCTGGTCCACGCCGAGCGAGAAGTCATCTTGACTCGGCGTGTCTTCCGGGTATCAGGTATCTTCCGGGTATCGCCGATCCAGCGATGTGATTGGCTGGAGCGGCAATGGCATGCGCGCAGGAGATTTCAAAATCGACAGGGTCCGGCGGACGCTGGTCCTTTTGCCCTGATTCCCCCTGCGCATGCGCCACTGCAATCAGCAGCACATTGCGAGGGGAATATCTCCTAAAACCGTACAGGTTTAGGAGATACTCTTTATACCTACAGGTATAATAGGCTTACCTGTAGGTAAAAGTGAAAAAGTGGAGTTTACAACCACTTTAAATTCCTAAAGTCGGTCGATATGTTTTATCCCCCCCACACCTTTCACCAATTTTGTTACCCATCTCTGGACTCGTTCTATCTTATCAATATCTTTCTGTAAGTGAGGTCTCCAGAACGGACACAGTATTCTAAACAAGGTCTCAAAATTGACATCTGTCCCATTCAGCTGAACAGAGCCGACAAAAACTCTGTGAAAGGACCATAAGACATGTGCATTTAAAAGAGATCTAGAGTCAATACATCAGTTTATATCTCAGTCACTTTGAGCAAGAACCCGTAATCGTAAATAGATTTCTGCACCTGGGGTGCGTTTTAATGCACGTCAAATACCGATAGGGCGGTATTTGGGGAGCCTTTTTAATGCACGTTAAAAGTGCATCAAACTCCACAATGTTATTGGGCCATTTGTCAGTATTTTGAGCAAACGTACACATGGCCTAAATTGAATCAAAGTTGCATTGCAATATTGTGAAGTGAGCCTAAAAAGGATACGTACGAATGCCTCCATTAAGATAGAGGAACTTGCTGAAGCAGTGGCAGAGATGGCCAACAGTAAATCCGCAGGAAATGGTCTCTCAGCAGAGATATAGGGAGCCTCTCCTTCCGATACTCCTAGATACTCTTAACGATGCGGTTAGATGTGGGGGTCTCCCACACTCTTATGAATAGTAGTAATCCCCAAACCTGGTAAGGACCCGCTGCTGCCCGATTTCTATAGACCCATTTCGCCACTAAACACAGACATTAAAGTGATTGTAAAAAAAAGATACAAACATGTTATACTTGCCTGCTCTGTGCAGTTGGTTTTGCACAGAGCAGCCTGGACCCTCTTCCCGGGTCCCACGTCTGTGCTCCGGGCCCCTACCTCCTGATGAATGCCTCCATAGATTAGCAGCTTACTATGGGAGCACCCGAGCAGAGTCAAAGCTCCCTGTGTTCATTCAGATACAGAGCCCCTTACCCGGCCCGCCCTCTCTCGCCAAATGGCTAAATTACTGACAGACGTGGGGGCCCAATGGTGCCGCAGCCGTGCCCCAGCCAATCAGGAGAATACCCGACGGCCGAGGGAATCGTGAACATCGCTGGATTGAGAAAGGGCTCAGCGTAAGTATTAAAGGGTGCTGGAGGGGCCTTCTACACGTAGAAGACTTTTTATCGTAATGCATTACAATAAAAAATGTTTTACCTTTACAACTCCTTTAGGCAGTACTTGCAACGAGACTGGTGCATGTCATTTTTGGACTGGTGCACCTAGACCAATCAGGCTTTATACCAGTTAGGTCCACAGAGCTGAACATTTAATGGCTATTTCTGGACATCCAACTCCCAGTGGATAATTCAGGTAAGAGCAGTGTTCTCCCTCAACGCTGCAAAGGCGTTTGGCAGTGTCAAGTGGAAATACCTTTGGGCTGTTAAGCAGAGATTTCGGGTGGGGAAATTTCTTATCTCCTGGGTACAGCTCTTGTATGCAGCTCCTAAGGCGAGTGTCCGGAACAGCAATCTGGCGCTTTTCCCTTATTTATTTTTTTGTATAATCAGTATTTATTGAGGGAATAACAAAAGAAAGGGGGGAGGAGGAAAGAGGAAGACATGTAGAACATAGGGCCAACATGGCCAATAAAGCATCGTATGTCAAAAGGCTGGCCTCGCAGGGCCGCCAAACCATTAAAGGCAGACATCAAAGATATCATAATGTGCATACACATAATAAAATAAAAAAAACGTTAACAATGAATGCAGTTAAACCCGCAGGGGCCCCCGCAGTGGCCGACGCCCAAAAGGGCGCCAACAGCTCCGACCACCGGGACACCAAGGTAGTCAAGTGGGCGGCAACCTAAGAGAGCACAAAGGTAATACATCAACTGAACAAGGCACTGAAGGAGGACAAAATGAAGGTAGTTGCTGAGCAGCCCAAACCCAGCTACTCGGCAGGTAAGGATGCGGTGCGGACAAGGGATCATCTAGTCCAGGCCCATATCTGCAACCCACAATCAGGGCAGAGGGGGGGGGCACCAGGGCCTCCACCTAACCACCCCCAACCCCAAAGCGAGCCAGAGGGCCAGGACTAGGGGACCGGTTAAGGGACATAGGCGGGGCCGCGTGGCCAACCGCAGACCCCGTTCGTGCTCCAGCAAACCTCCTGATGCAAACTAACAAATGTAACCCACTGGCAACTAGTAAAATAAGATTTTAGAGATGAGAGGCACAGGGAAAGGGGAGAGAAGGGGGGGGGGGGTGAGAAAGGGAAGAGCAAGGAAAGAAAGGACTAAGAAAGAGAGAAAAAAAAAAAGAAAAGAACAGTGCATACCTCAAAAGTTGGCAAAAGACGCATCCACCTCCACACCAGGCGCAGCACTCAACACCAGTAGACCACCACACTATTAACCACTAGGGAGGGCCAGCTCCTCTTCCATCTGTGACCTGCAACCTGCGAACCTTAAGGGAGGGCTCTGCCAATTCTAGAAGAGCAACATCTAAACTAGTAGGGACCATGTTTGGGTCCGCAACATAGTCCGTCCACGGCGCTCAAATTGCCATATATTGGTCGTGGCGGCCACGACAGGTCGCCACCCAGCCCTCAGCCTCTCCGATAGCACTCACCCCTCGTATCCAGTCCTCTCGGCAAGGGACCCTGGAGATTGCTTCCAAAAAACCAGAAGCAGCCTTCTGGCTGCATTAAGCAAGTGTGGTATTACACTTTTTTTTATACTGACTCAGAGGAAGCGTTGAGACATGGAGGAGAAAATGCACCGGAGAGAAGGGAATGTCGGTCCCCTTGATCTTCAGTATCTGCTCCCGTACATCTGCCCAAAAGGGTTCTATCAAAGGGCAGTCCCACCATTTGTGAATGAGCGTGCCCCCCGCCAGCACAGCCCGGAGTGAGGGGGATAAATACAGGCCATGTCTGCCGGAACACTGTACCAGCGGGACAAGGGGTTTAAAATTTGTCTCCTGGGTTTTAGAGTCTATGGAAGAAGTATGGGTAAGGCGGTAGAGGTGGGTCAATCGTGTTCCTGTGAGGATCTGATCCAGGTCCCTTTCCCATCTCCTTATATAGGCAGGTGTGGGCAGAGGAGCAGCAGAACCCAGCAGGCGGTACAGTTCCGAAACTAGGTGGGGGGTAGGGCTCTCATTAGCAAACAGACTCTCAAACGGGGTGAGAGAGGAGGGGTCCCTGATCTCATGGCCATGTTTCTCAAAGAAATGGTGCAGCTGTCTATAGCGCCAGAAATTCATTCGTGGGCCCTGACGACCCGCAGGAAGGGCCTCATAGTCAAGTAGCTTACCGTCTTTCATGAGTTTGCCGCAACTGGCGTTACCATCATCCACCCACGACTCAAAAAAGGCCATTTGCTCACCCGGAGGGAACCAGAGAAAGCCACCCAAGGGGGCCAGCGGCGACACAGGGGGAGACAATTTAAGCAGAGCATTAGTCCTGTCCCAGACCGCGAGCACATGCTTCGTCAACGGGGAAGTCGTCTCAGAAAGTCCCCTATGCTCCCGGGGCAACCAGGGCGCGTACGATAGGTTCCTGCCCGCGAGACACTTCTCCAGAGAAACCCAGAGCTTCGAGTGAGAATGGAAACGCCAGTTGAGAATTCTTTGAAGAGCTATCGCCCTATAATATCGCCTAACGTCAGGGAACCCCAAGCCACCATCTGTCTTAGAACGTTTTAACACCTTAATGGCTATACGGGGCTTACGCGCGTTCCAGACAAACTCAGTCAGCATAGTAGAAAGGCGGTCAAAGAAAAGTCTGGGCAAGCGGATCGGAAGCATCTGAAAATAAAAAAAGGATGCGGGGCAGGACATTCATTTTTATCACATTCACCCGGCCAAAACAGGTAAAGGCAGTGTGGGTCAATTGGGTAAAATCCGTCTTAATCGTGGTCAACAGTGGGAGGAAGTTGGCGCTATACAAGGTGTCAAGTCTGTCAGTAAGCTGCACTCCTAGGTATCGCAGGGATGTTCTGGCTCACGAAATGGTAATGGGGAGGATCTTAGACTTCTCATAGTTTATTTTGAAATTGGATAGGGTTCCAAAGTAGCCAAGTTCCTTCAACAGGTTCGGCAAAGAGACCAGGGGATTTGCCAGATGAAAAAGAATATCATCGGCATACGTATTCCGTATTCCCAACCTGCAGACCTCTGATGTCACCATTTGCCCTGATAGTTCGGTCAAAGGCTCCAGAACCAGGGCAAAGAGGAGGGGCGAAAGTGGGCACCCCTGTCTCATGCCGTTCCTGATGAGGAAGCGGGAGGAAAGGGTGCCATTCACCTTCACCTGTGCACAAGGACCAGAGTATAGGGCCAGGATGGAAGCCAACATACGAGGACCAAGTCCCAAGTGTACCTCTCGCAGATACGACCAGTCAACCCGGTCAAATGCCTTTTCGGCATCAGTTGACAGGATAAGGTAGGGCTGAGGGTCAGTACAGAAACAAGCCCAATGTATAAGCTGAATCGCTCTCAGGGAATTGTCCTTGGCCTCCCTTCCCGGGATAAAGCCTGTCTGATCGAAGTGCACAAGCCCAGGCAACAGATGTTTTAGCCTATTAGCCAAGATTTTTGCTAGAATCTTCACATCTAAATTAAGGGGGAAATAGGACGGTAACTTTGCGGAGCAGCGGGGTCCTTGCCCTCTTTCGGGAGCACAGTGATATGAGCTAGTAGTGCTTCCGGGGTACCACCTCGCCCCCCCATATAGAGTTAAAATAGCTCAGCAAGGGCTCAGCAAGGGGGCCTCCAAGTGAGAGATAAAGATTTCATAATAGGCCTTAGTGAACCCATCCGGGCCCTTCCCGTTAGGTAAGGACTTAATAGTCGATCTAAGCTCAGTCAGGGTAATCAGTTGCTCCATAGTCGAGGTCTGATCATCTGAGCGAGGGGAGGCCCGAATCGCTTGGCGTTTGGCGTCTCGCACCGAGGAAGGGAGTCCAGGAGTCAAATCGTATAGTAGTCCCGAAAACCCGCAGCAATCTTTGAGGACAGCACTGTCAGTTCTCCGGAAGAGGAGTGCAACTTATGGACATGCATCTGCGCAGTCCGCGTCCGGAGTGCTCGTGCTAGCATTCGCCCGCACTTATTCCCGTGTTCATAGAACTTATGGGACATAAAGCGGAAACGGCTATGCGCCTGTCTATCTAGAAGCAGCCCCCTCAGCTCAGTCAGGGTTCTCAACGCCTCCGGTCCCCCCGACGCCTTATGTTGGAGTTCAGCTTTCTGGAGGGCAGTATATACCCTCTGAAAATCTGCCATGCACTCCCGCTTCAGCCGGGAGCCCTGGGAGATGAATGTTCCTCTAACCACCGCCTTGTGGGCCTCCCACAACACGCCCCTACCAACGTCACCAGTAGAGTTCTCCGAGAAATAGTGGGACAAGTTTTCCGAAACCTCCTCTACCACCCCCACATCATCCAGCAAGTTGTCATTCAACCGCCATGTCCAAGGCCGTCGTGAGCCAGAGGGCAAATCAATTACAACCGACACCGGTGCATTCCAGGATGTCACGGTCCACATATAAATGGTCTATGCGAGTATAGACGTCATGCACCTTGGAGTAGTAGCTAAAGTCACGGTCAGTGGGGTGCAACAGTCGCCGGCTATCTGTCAGGAGGAGGGAATGAAGGAGCTTGAGAAAATGTTTAAGGAACGCATAGGAGTGAGGGAACCTAGCGTGGGAGGTGGCCAACGAGGGGTCAGGGCTGACATTGAAGTCACCCCCGAGGATCAGGAAGCCCTCTCTAAATTCACCCAATCGCTCCAATGTGGAGTCAAGGAAACCCAGTGTATGTATGTCCAGCTAAGGAACCCTTCAGAAACACATAGCGACCCAGGGGTCAATTCGAGTGTCTATGGGCTGAAAGGGGCATGACTTGTGAATAGCAATAGCTGTACCTCTGGACTTAGGGTCGGGGACGTGCTAAGGAACCATTGATTAAAGAGATGCTTAGGGAGTCTGGGCAATGATTGTGGTGTGAAGTGGGTCTCCTGTAGGAAAACCACCTGTGTCTTCAGCCTCTTCAACTCCCACCAGAGCTTGCTACGTTTGTGTGGGGAGCACAAGCCTCTAACATTGTAAGAGCTTACCTGTAGAGTGGCCATAGGTAGATCTGGAGAGAATGTGGTTGCTGAGCATCGTGGTGCACCTGGTGTGGAAGGCGGAGCAGTAGAACGCACCTAGGAATAAGAGGGCAGAGGAAGAAAAAGAAAGAAGGAAAAGAGAAAAGAAGACAGAAGGGTAAGAGAGGAAGGGGGGAGCAGGGAAAAAAAAACAACAAGCATCAGACAAATAATAAAAAAAAAACATAACAAATATGACAAAATGGCCGAAGCCAAACAGTCTAAGAAAATCACTATGGACCTTGTCCGGGACCTCAATCCTACGGAGGGGGGCCCGGACCCCAGTCCAAGATCCCAATGGGGATCAGTACCCAGGATGAGAGGGTGGCCTACTGGGGGAACGTGGCCAACACACCGCATCAGGTTCGAGTTGGCGGGGGGCGAGAAGCTAACAACCACTGCCAGGGCAGTCGTCAAGGGCAAAAGTAGTGTCCAACCCTAAGCAGATAAGGGTCAATGGCCTAGTATAAGGGGCCGTCAGTCATCTCCAGGCGGAAATGCAAAAAAGGCACAAGGGCAAACATAGGCATGAAAAAAACGTGAGTTCCCAACTGAGGCAGGGCTCTGCGAGGATTCAGAGAGGCGCAGACCACGGTCTCTTCTACGGTTCCTGCGCTTGGCCGTCTGCCAAGGCCCTGCGGGTGGGAGGATGAGAGCGGAAGGGTCCGAGGATGTTCTCCAGTCCTGGAAGTCCACCGGGGCTAGGTCAAGGGAGGAAAGGAAGTTCAGTAGATCGTCTTTTGTGTGGAGGGTCATGGTTCTGCTTTCCTTGGTAGCTTGAAGGTAAAGGGGGAAACCCCAACGGTAGGACAGACCTGCTGCTTGTAAGGCCATCAGGAGAGGTCGCAACGCCCACCGCAGCATAAGGGTGCGCCTGGAGATATCTTGGTAGAAGGACAGGCGTGCACCATCAAAATCATAATGGGGTTTACCCCGCATTTTTTGCATAATACGGTCCTTGAGCGTATACTTGTGAAGTTTGCAGATGACATCACGTGGGTTGTTTACATCCTGGGACGGGGGTTTAAGAGCTCGGTGTGCCCGGTCAATCTCCACCACGGCCGTGTCGGGCAGACCCAAAATGTTTTTAAAGATATCTTGTAGGGTAGGAACAATGTCTCTAGCTCCCGTCGCTTCAGGCAAACCTCCTATTCTAATATTCGCCCTGCAGCTGCGGTTCTCCATGTCATCTAAATGACATAGCAGGGCCTCTATCTGGTGATTCTGAGCTGAGCATTTCTCCTGCAATTGCGATATGACCAGGAGCACTTCTTTCAATTTTTGTTCCAGTGCTTCCACCCTATGACCCAGATGGGTCGTGTGCCTTAATTTGCGCGACATCCTCCTTCAGGGCCCTCTCAACCTGGTCCGCAAAGCACTCCAGGTCGGCCTTAGTAGGGAGGGCCCAAATATGGTGCCTGATGTCCATGTCCTCCAGGGGGTCAATTGCCTCCGAGAGGCCTAGCAGAGAGGAGGGTGAGCTCGGGGCCATCGGGTCACTCACCAATAACGGAGAAGGCACCAGGCAGCACGCTTGCGGTTGAGACCGGGATGTGGCAGCTAGTGAGGCCCGAGCGGCGCGCTGTGTCTTCCCGGCCGGCGCCATCTTGGAAGCCTCGCGGCTGCATCTGTTCATTTCCATAAGGAAGGGATCAAGCTGACCCTGCTTAGTGCGGTCCGCCCGGGGAGGCTGCGAGGAAGCCCGGTTCTTGTGGGGCATAGTGTGAGGCGTTTGGTGGAGATCTCTCACCCGTAGCTGTGAAGTAGTGCGGCGGTGGAGCAGAGCAGCAGACACACACGTCCTCACTCCTCCATGTCCAGGACACGCCCCCTTTTCCCCTTATTTAGAGGAACTAGGCAGGGGTGTCCTCTTTTACCTCTACTTTTTACCCTGGTATTAGATCTATTAGCAGCCAAGGTCAGAGCCTCTCCGGATATTGTGGGGTTCTGTTGAGGTGAGAGGGAGGATAAACTTTCCCTCTTTGTGGATGACACCTTAACATATCTAGGGGACACTGCTTGATCCTTGGAATCCATCATGAAACTTATAGAACGGTTTTGGGCAATACTTTGGGTTCACCACCAACTGGCAGAAGTCATCTGTTATTGTTGGATCCCCTGGAGTCTGCTCTTCCAGAGTTGGTCTTCCAAGTAGACGTAGTCTTTAAATATCTAGAGATTGTAGTGACAGGGGATGCTAGAGATTATATATCTTTAAATCTTAAGCCCATTCTGCAAAAGTTCAAGGGAGAAATATTGTAGCTACGAGACTGGAGGTTTTAGCGTTTAGCAAGTCCAATAAACGTTTCCTCACATATGTTCTAATGCAGAAGGTTTGGAACAAGGTACTGCAATTGTAGGAGGTGACAGGGTTTACCAAATATAGCCCTCTATGGGGCAATGACTACTATATGACTATATGCTATAACTACTGCAATATGGAGCCAAGTGGCAAAAATACAGTATTACATTATTGTCTCATTTTTAAATAAGGTGGGCTCTGCTCCTTCCACACACTGAAAACTAAATTCCAACTCCCAAACTCTATGCGCGGTTACTATATGCAACTTCAACATGCAGTTAGGGCCCATTCTATTTCCGCAACCTGGGTACAATCGCTAAGCCTATCCTTACCTATATGGCTGAAGTGGAGGTTTATAAGGGTTTAATTTCTAGAAGTTATTATATATGTTGTGGATCATTTTTCTGTGGAACGAACCTTTGGGGGCTGAGGTTTATTGGGAGGAAGCCTTACAGGTGTTACAAACAAGTTCCCTTAAAGTAGTACAAAGGCCATCGCAGCTCTACATCTTACTTAAAGCCCATCCAACGCCAGTAAGGCTCCTTTCTCATGTGTGGACCCAGTAAGGCTCCTTTCTCACGTGCGGACCGTAAGTCCTCTTTTTCATCTATCCGTTTGTGGATGAAAAAGGGACATACATTGGCTAGTATGAGATTGCAGGTGACCCGATCTTGTCCGCCTCCGCAATGATCCGATTATGCAGACGGAAGAAAACCCTATTTTTCCTTCTGTCTGCGGATCAGATGAACACAGACATACGGTCCGTGTTCATCAGATCCCCCCCATAGGGGAGAGCCGAGAAAAGACAGGGAGGAAAAGACAGTGTGCGGGGACCGCCCTGTCATCCATCGGCTCAGCGGGGATCAACGGAGCAATCCTTGCTGAGCATACAGAGTCGGATCATTACTGACCCGCCCTGTGTGAAAGGGGCCTTAGGCTTTTTAAAATGGGGGCGAGAAATAACTATATGTTCTAGATGATCTAGAGACCACGGTTATCCAATCCACCTATGGAGATGCCCCAAGCTCCATCAGGTTAATATTACACAGGATCCCAAACCCTGCCTTTTGCATGTATTAGACAATCTCCAGGTGGAAGAGGTCACCAAACAGGCTATAGCAAGAGCCTTATTCCAGGCTAATCCTCAGACATTGGAAATCTGATGAACTTCCCACTTAGAGGGAATGGGTGGCAACAATGGGAGATACAATCCATTTGGAAAAATACATCTACTAGCATATGGGTAGCCCACAAATTTCAAGCAGTGTGGTCGTCCTGGCTTGATACCCCGGTTGACACGTTAGATAGGAATGATCTGTATTACAAGTACCATTGTGACAATGTTGGAATTGTCAATAATACCACGATAGGTTTGTGCTGATGCCTCTAGAATGGTTCAATGACTTGTACTATTACTTGCCAATTTTTCTCTTTTCAATATAACTATTGCGTAAAAAAAATAAAAATAAAAACGAATACAACCACCAGATCTAATGGTTGGTAAGCTGCAATATATTATTTTTTGGGTTTAATAAGGTTTTAAAGCTCACTTTCAGTAGGAATGGGTTTCAGGGAGAGGGCACAAAAAAAGGAAAAGTATATGACATTCTCTTTCAAAATCTAAATATGCTTCATAGACAAAAATATAATTAGCAAAAAACTGGTTAATGCACAATCAAATGAACCTGTGCCAGTATTCCCCCCCACCATTAAACATTAGTTTGAAAGGAAAAATGGCTACAACTTTTTAGAAGACCTTAGAGCCCTTAGGGGTACAGATTTGAAATTTGAGAAGGAGCAGCTTATTAAATCACTCAGTTTTACTTTACCATTCTTTTTCACCTTGTACTTTCATCTGCCGATTCCTTTACACCCCTCACCCGCACCAATATCCCTGCATAAGCTGAGCTCTGTCCTGGCTAGATACAGTCTGTTCAAGCCAGCCCTCCCTCACCTCACAACTTACATGGTGACAGTTTTTCCAGACACACCATAACTTTCAATGAACCTCTTTGGAAGACCATATGGGATATGCACACACCCCATAACCCCTTTGTATTCTCTGTATGGATAATTTATTTATTCCATGTAACAATGCACATACTCATGGCACACATACAAGTATAAAATGAACAAATAAGTTCCTATATTTACAAGTGAACACACAGTGATGGTACAGTACTAGCAATATTAAAATTCATCAATTCGTATCCTCTTATAAAATAGAACTCAACGTGATTAATGCAGGTAGAAAGTGTCCAAATATTAGTAAGAATAGATTAAGAATCCATGTTCTACACATCTGAAAGCTCAGAGTAAACATCTAAATGTAGCATCTAAAACGTTGCGTTTCATTGAATTCTATCCATTCATCAGGAGCAGACGTAAGGAGAATCTACAATGACCAGGGGTGTAATATATACGGTAGTTGTGAGCATCAAAGATAAAACTGCGGACTGCATCTCTCCCAGGAGCTGAGGCAATGTAGACTGCAAAGATATACAGAACAGAACCGAACCCGGGAATGCAAAGTGTGCACAGCATACCCAGAGCCAAAAAATAAAATTAATATATTAATAGAGATAGAGACAAATTGACTTAACTGGTCTTATGCCTCATATAAAGTCCCAAAACTGTTTTCTCTCATTATGTAGAATGTGCTACAGACAATTTGTACTCCTAGCTTTGCTATACCAAAGAAAAAAAGAATGAGGTTTCAAATATCTGAGCTTTTTTTTTGTGCGCATCCATATTTACCATTATTATCCATTATTCACATTGGGCAATCTCCACTAATACTTACATGTTGGATGAACTCAAAATCACTGTGTTTTCTGTATCTTCAACAGGGAAAAATACTAAGTACGTTAAAAAAAAACTTTGTGGAAATCAAAACTCGCATTGCTTGAGAAATGTTAGCTATTACATAGAATTTTGGCGATATGGTGCCAATAACAAAAAACATAAAAGAAGCATAAGGGGGCAATGAGTTGACTGCACAAAACTTTTATAAGTGGTAGATTAGATGGTAGATTAGAAAAGAAGAGATACAGCGATAACCATCTACACAAACCCTCCATCTATTGTCATTTCTAACCGCAGTTTACAACATTCAAGTAAAATTGTTAAATCTGGCGGGAAAAAAATTGATTCCTGTTCATTACTGTTTCAATACCACAGACTGACAGTTTGCTAAAGCTCTGTTACTAGGAACAGTCTTTACTATTTCTGTTCAAGGCCAACTATTGACTTTTCTTTTATGAATTATTTAAATCCACATTTTCTAAAATAAGACTCTAATCAAAATGTACCAATGAGACTATACTACAACCTTTAAATCGCAAAGGGCTATATTTCAAGTACAAGATATTGGAAATTCTAATGCAGAAAAATTTGGTTGCAAAACAGAGGCTTGGAGAAAGCATGAAAGGCTCCTGGTTTTTGAGGGGATGTTATGTCATCAATGCAAAGTATACTTGTTTTGCAGTTCGTTATATCAATATGCTGATGAAGTCTGAGTAACAACTCTATCAGAAGTCCAAAGAGAAAGAAAAATCTCAGAAAACACAGGTTTGAAGAGAAGAAAAAAAAAACGTAACATTCGTACCGATACCATCTGTACTAGAGAAAAAAAAAAAAAAAAAAAAAAAAAAAATCGAAATCTCAATTCAACCCCCTTCCCGATCTTTTTTTTAAAAAAAAGAAAAAAACGATTTTTATTGAATATACCGGTATGAGGCATACAGAATATGTAGAAACATAGTACAGATTTCGGAACAGGATACATTGAACAATAGGAGGTTTAAGCTCAGGTACAGACATGGAAGAACAACGTTAGGTATAAACAGCAAAAGTAGAGTGCACATCTATACATAATACTGCGTGTAGACATCTTCAGAAGATATAGCGGAAGATTTCCAGCTAACGACCGTAGGTAAAAAAGGGCAGAGAACCCTCCCGGCCCAGCCAGGGGAGACGACAGCAATGACCCAAGCAGGGACCAGCAGGGCTCACCCCCACGCCCACCCCTATTCCCGATCTTAACACAGCATTTCTTTGATTCAGTGCAGAGTTTTCTTCTCACTGCGGACAGCGGGCAAAAAAAATAAACAGGCAGCCTGCCAAGTTTCACAACATTGTCAGCCAACTAAAAACAAAGGGCCAGATTCACAGAGCCATTACGCCGGCGTTACACGAGATGCACGGCGTAAGTCTAAATTTGCGCATGCGTTTCAATGCGCCGCATCCCCAAAACGAGATACGCAAGAAATCTACTTTTTTTGGACCGGCGTAATTTCGATAGACCGGCGTATCCGTCCGCGCAAAACTGCGCTAGACACACCATTGATTTGCTATTCAAATATGCTAATGAGGGAGTTATGGGGATCCACAAAAGAACGTTGGTGCAGCGCAGGCTACGCGCTGTGCGCAACAGCTGCACGTCCTGTCTAAAATTAGACCATATAAAAAGGTGGAATAAAATTAGACAATCCATCTACATGTCAGCTAAAACAACACTGTTAGTGAGGAGCTGA
This sequence comes from Rana kukunoris, assembly GCA_029574335.1. NCBI lineage: Eukaryota > Metazoa > Chordata > Amphibia > Anura > Ranidae > Rana > Rana kukunoris. The sequence continues at coordinate 402,589,230 of CM056052.1, forward strand.
GCAGTCACACTTGCTGCACAACAAACTGTATGCCAACAGGCCAGGGGCATCAATGCTCATAGCTATACTACCGACTTTAGATGAGCAAATGAGGAGGGCACGGAGGAGGGCTTTTTTTTTCCCAAAAACTTTTTCTTTGCTTTTAGAAACATTTTTACAAAAAATATACATACATATATACATCAATACATAACATACATACAAATTGCAAACACGGTCTCACTATCTTTCAATAGCCCTTTAAAACCTTGATGGATATAATAATCTAATCTGATACAAGCCCCTCACTCTTCACTTGATATATCACACACGCATAGACATCTTTGGCCTGAGTGATTCTGAGGTGTCTCGCATCTTCAGATTCACCCCTCATGCCATCCTGGAATTAACCACAACCCTGCAGGAGGACATCACCAGCCCAACACATGACTCCACCCATGACACCCATGACAGCTACATATACAATCCTAACCCCATCCCCACAGATTTCGAACAGAACATGTATGGGGACAGCTGGCTGGTTGGTGAGTGACATGGGTGGCAGGCATGACTGTCCCCCTCATGATGCACACATCACAAGGGGCACATGCACTACTAACATCCTCCTGTCTTATCCTTTCAGGGTGACTCTGCATATGCACTGGGACCCCATCTCATGACTCCTATACGGAACCCCCCATGGTACCCTGTTGTATTCCCCAAACTTTGTATGCCAGATCATCGGTGCATGTTGCATGCTGCACAACTTCGCAGTGAGAAAGGGCCTGGAGATTGACGTAAGTGATGACCTGACCCCTGAACCTGACAATCCCCCCCTAACCGAGGCTACCCTGTCTTTTGAGGGAAGAGCAGCCAGGAGACAGCTCACATTAGGCATCTTTGCACATTAAACACACACATTAATCATGGCACAATGAGAATGCATGCATGCACACCACTGTGGTCCCTAGCACAGACACATCACATCCTCATCACATTGGATTGGCACAAGCCCACCATGCAGGACTTGTGAGCAGCAACGCCACGCCACGGCTCCAATTATGTCACTGTACATTCATACACCATTCACACGGACCTGGGTATCACTTCTCCACCACAAATGAGGGTGACACCCCTTTTCCGGCAGGAATGTCACCCCCACATTCCAAAATCATTCACAAACAGAACAAAAAAAAAATGACCAGCTAAAAAAAAAAAAATGCCCAGCAAAAATATAATTTAAAAAAACAAAAACAAAGAAAAACACAGAAAAGACAAAAATCACTCTGCAAAAACAGTCCCCAAATATCTCAGACACGTCACAAACAAATGCTAACAACAGAACAAAAGCACCTTGCTGTATAGGAAGGCATGCAAAGGGATGTACTTTTGCAAAGGAAGGGCGTTTGTGTCTGTCTATTTATGCTGTCTGCGTAGTTCACTAAGTTGCCCGGGTCCACTTCCAATTTCACTGATTGAGCCGTTCCCGAGTTGTGAGCATGCGCACAGAGGTGCGGACCATGGTCTGCTTCATGTGCGCATGCGTGATCAGGCCGGCCCTTCATTTGCATGGGGTCACGGCTCATTTCAATGTAACACGCCCACGTCCTTCCCAATTTGAATTACTCCGCCTTACGCCTCGGAATTTACGTTACACTGGCGCAAATTTCTGCGCAAATACTACGAGGATACGGTGATTGCGCCTCTACATTGCGCCGGTCTAACGTAAAGGAGGTGTGCTACGTTAGTCAAAATATGCGCCAATGTACGTGAATCTGGCCCAAAGTATCTCTTGGTTCTTTTAGATTAAAAGGGACGAACTTCAGTCTATAAATGAGCTCAGTTTAACCACTTAAAGACTAAAGCCCAGATTCACAAAGCACTTACGCCGATGTATCTCCAGATATGCCACCGTCAGTACAAATGTGCACCGTCCCACAAACCAAGATACGTTGAAAAATAGGCTTCAGCCGTCCGACGTTACTTTCCTACGCCGGCGTATAGTGGGCGCATATTTACGCTGGACACATGTTGCGCTCCCATTGATTTTCAATTCAAATATGCAAATGAGGCAAATATGGCAATTCACGAACGTATATACGCAGTTTGCGTAAGTCGTACGTCCGGCGTAAAGTTATTCCCCATATAGGAGGCGCGTGTCGGGATCCTCCGGGGTAATTGACCACGCTATAGAAAGTGCACCTCAACTCAACTCAACAACTCAACTCATGCAAAAGGTATGGACCAGGGAACGAATGCTGTCAAATTTTACCTAGTTTACGTTGTACGTGAATAGGGCTGGGCGTAGGTTACATTCACGTCGTAGGCAGCGATTCGACGTATCTCAGGCAGTTGTTTCTACGTGATTGTGAGTATGCGCACTGGGATGTGTCCAAAGCACGACGCATGCGCAGTTCGTTTTAAGTACTTGTGTGACGCTCGGCCCATCATTTGCATGGGGTCACGCTTCATTTAAATGCATCACACTTCCACCTACTTTGACTTAGGCCAGCTTACGCCTTCGAATTTACGTTACGCCGGTGCAACGTTGGGAGCATTTGCTTTGTGAATTCCATGCTTCCTTTTCCGCGCTTCGCCAGCGTAGCGTAAAAGACATACGCTACGGCGGCATATATATGCGCCGATGTATGTGAATCTGGGCCTAACATTTTCCTGACATTTGTTGTTTAAAAGTTAAAATCTATCTTTTGCTAACAAATTACTTAAAACCTCCAAAAACATACACACATAATTAATAACAAAATAAAATTTTATGGAAAGAATATTCTTTAATATCTCTGCATCTAATATCTATGGTCAAATTCAACTCTTAATGTCAGTTCACCAGCAGAGTGATCTCTAGAGATATTTTAGCAATATACGATGCCCCTAGTTAGAATTCAAAGTTAAAGTAGGACAAAGGTTTACTATGAAAACTCAAAATACAGCCTGGATATTTAATGGTAATTCACGATATTCTTACTTTTAAATAACTGTTAATCTAGTATGACACAAGAGTTATGCTGTAAGAATGACTTGCTCACGAATACTGATCGCGTGCAACATTTTAGAACAAATATCCCCCTTGGAGCCTTTTTGTGACAACAAACATGCCCATTGATCAACTTATTCCCCCTAGCAGAGGTTTTCTAATCTTCTCATGTAGGAGGCCAGGAGATACGAAATCTCTTCCTGAAGATTTGTGTTTTCTATAGCTGAGAACTAACTGGACCCTGTGGTTGAAAAATCAATCTGATAAAAAAAAAGGGTATTTGGAAACAAAAAGGTCAATATGAGAAAAGTCCAATAAAAACAACAAATCTCCAATAATGCGTTATTTTTTTTTATTATTAAAAGCTGTGGAATTATCAAAATAAAAAGTAACATTTTGCCCTCAGCAGATAGGCAGTCCAAACTTAATTGTGGTACATTATAAATTCATAAATTAAAAGCTAGTAAGCAGCTATTCATAGTGTGCCTTTTTGTTGATGTTTGATCCCTTCTGTGTACCATCATTACATTTACATTTTAAGCCAACACTGGTAAGAGATGTCATATCCAGCAATGCACTTTAAAAAGAATAAAAGGCAATTTAGTTGATTGTCCATTTGTTTACTACAGAGGTTAGGCGAATTGAGTTTTTTTTCCTTCCATATGACGCGCTTTATATCCTTAGGGTATAATTTGGTTAATTTATGTTTTTCAGACTAACAGTTGAACACTGCATCACATTCCAAATCTATTTTCTCAAAAAAAAATGCAGGAATTCCTTATAGGCATCAGAATACCTGTTTATAAAGGCTCTACAATCTAGGTGTAAACCAAGATCCCAGTGAAATACAGGTCATACAAAATAAGGGTTACCTACACATGAGTGGATGTTTGCAGCAAAGAAAAGGCCACTTGACTAAGTGAAAACTGATGGAAGAAGCTCCCCCCCCCCCCCCCCCCCCCCCCAAACTCATATACTGCATTCTAGTTATGACATCTCGAGCTTTACTACTTCTGAACCAGTACAGGATATATGGGCTTGGGATAAAACAGTCATGTATTTGTGCACAGCTCAGCATTATCAATTACTTTATTTAAAAAGCAGTAACCAATATAAAAGATTTCACTTTACATTAGCTTAGAAAATGAAATAACATGATTATACCCAACAGGTTGCTGCACATTACAAACACTTACACATTCAAAGTATATTTCATATTTATATTCTGAACACAGAAGATCAAAACGCTAGACACAGGACCAGCCAGCGAATGCTTAGCAATAAAAAATAAATAAAAAAAAAGCGAAGCTTGACCTTTGAACGACATTATGTGAGAAAAGACGCGGAATTGTCTGCATAGTACGCAACATAATAAAAAACGCATCCAAATAAGGTTGCATCTTCATGGGTTTAATTCTGCAATTATTTTGGCTTGCTAAGTTCATCCTATATAATTCCTATATCTGCCTGGGTAAAAGGACACCAAGGTAAAAAAAATAAGCAAATTAAACAGGCCCACACCAGGTTCTGACCTCAGGGGCAAGTTTGCCAAGGACACAAGTCCAACCCTATCAAAATTAATGAGAAAGATCCAAATTATTTAGTATTTTCCATCAGATTTGGAACCAAGGGTCGTATATAATCAGTATGATAACATCTGTGTTAGCTTCAGCTCTTCACTACCAATTTCGAGACCCTGCAATGAGGACAAAAAAAATCCAAAGCACAGCACTAGCAAGTAGGACTGAACTCAAAAAGTGAATATTTTCCATGTATTAGAGAACATTTAGAATTGTTACTTGTGCCTCAGCAGCAGCTTGAAAACACAAATGTTGTCCGAAATTCCTTCCGAAAAATAGTAGTGCTCTTCCTGGTAGGAAATTGTACTACCTACACACTTGTGAGACTACAGCCTCATAGCTGTATATGTGCAGTGTAAGATCTAAGACACTGCTGCCTCTGACTGTCCTAGGAGATTTGCTAGTGTCACTCACTGTTCTCCTTAATTGGATTCTGACACAAAGAAGCAAAACTCTGCCTTTATCAAGAGGTCTGCCTTCACATGGAGACAGTGCAGAACAATAAAATGTTAAGGACTAGCCCAACCCAGATGGCTGCCTCTAGATAGAGGTAGTACACAATAAGGAAACCATCAGCTGCAGGTAGACCCACAGGCAATATTGTTAACTAGTCCTTTGCCCCATGTCTGCCATCTTTTGGGCACAGCTTCCAGAGTTTAGGTCTTCTTTAGTAAAGACTGTACTACTTGGACAGACATTCATCCATCATATTGTTTGAACCCTCTGTTGGGAATACAATGGTATACATGTTCAGTTTCTTTCAACAAGTGGGTTGAATGGAAAAATAAATAAAAATCTGACAGATACCCAAATAAAATACAAACGTGTGGTGCAGAGATCTTTAATGCCACGCTAGTGTATTCTGACATTTTTAGTGCAAATAACACATTAATGGGCACCTTAAAAAGGATGTTACAGATGTTTATGTCCCCATAAGCAGCAGTAGCAAAATCTTGGTTGTAATACATGATTAATACGCAATACCACCAACGTCAGAAAGAAAATGCAAGGTAGAGTTAAAAACAACATGAGACACAAAACAATCTAGTTAATATTTTTAGGAATAGCTTTCTTTAGTTATGACTGTACATAACCGCTTGAAATACAGGAGGAGAGCGAGTCATAAAAACACAGGGAGGTGTAAGTAGCATGAAAATGAGCTGTGATAGACACATGAAGCCACTTCTCACTCTGTTATCAAACTACTGCGTTCTCTGCAGCTTCTATCCATCACAAATCTCAACAATAATTTCTTTATAAATGCCGTAATTTTCACAAGCCTGTTTGTAAACAAATCTATTTGCTCTAGGAGCTGACAAATTATATCATTTTATTTACAGCACTAGAATGCCCAAGATAATAAATGTAGATAGCGTTTTCCCCTTGCAAACTTAAATACATTTACAGGCGTTGAAGTTCAAAACACGTTCAATTTCTTTTAAATCACAAAGTCAAAGCAGCCACGTGAGACGCACTTCATGGGGTATGAGCCACCCTCTTTTTAGAGCCGAACACCGGGGACACAGACAAAGGGTTTAAGGCACACAAAAAAACAAACAAACAATATTTTTACTCATACCCAACTTTGGGACTTTTTCTCCTTTAGTTGGAGAAAACATGCAGCACGTATAGCACACCAGCGTGCGCTAAATATTGTGCGTGGCTTAAAGGAGCATGGCTAAATAGAATCTAAGCCTACACACTGCATGCACTCAGGGCCGATCCTACCCGGGGTGCAGTGGGTGCCCCGCACCCAGCGCTGTCATGCGCGAGGCGCCGAGCGAGCCGCCGAGGAGATTCTTTTTTTTTTTTTTTTATCCGAGCCGCCGAGCCGCCGATTCGCCGAAGCAATCCCAGACCCGAGCGGGATGTGACGACGTGACGTCACACGGCCGCTCGGCTCCACCCACCGTGACCTCTGCCACTGCCATCTAAGTTCAGACAGCGTGCGGGAGCGAGCGCCGAGCGGAGCTGCCGCCTGATTCAGCTGAGATTGAGCGCCTCAGCCTGCCTAATGGGGGGTTGTCCTGGGGGAGTCTGTACTACTGGGGGGTTTGTCTTGAGGGGGGTCTGTACTACTGGGGGGTTGTCCTGGGTGGGTCTGTACTAATGGGGGGTCTGTACTAATGGGGGGGTCTGTACTAATGGGGGGTTGTCCTGGGGGAGTCTGTACTAATGGGGGGTTGTCCTAGGGGAGTATGTACTAATGGGGGGTTGTCCTAGGGGAGTATGTACTAATGGGGGGTTTGTCCTGGGGGGGGGTCTGTACTAATGGGGGGTTTGTCCTGGGGGGGGAGTCTGTACTAATGGGGGGTTGTCCTGGGGGAGTCTGTACTAATGGGGGGTTTGTCCTGGGGGAGCCTGTACTAATGGGGGGTTTGTCCTGGGGGAGCCTGTACTAATGGGGGGTTGTCCTGGGGGGGTCTGTACTAATGGGGGCTTATCCTGGGGGGGGTCTGTACTAATGGGGGTTTTGTCCTGGGGGGGGTCTGTACTAATGGGGGTTTTGTCCTGGGGGGGGTCTGTACTAATGGGGGTTTTGTCCTGGGGGGGTCTGTACTAATGGGGGTTTTGTCCTGGGGGGGTCTGTACTAATGGGGGGTTTGTCCTGGGGGAGTCTGTACTAATGGGGGGTTTGTCCTGGGGGAGTCTGTACTAATGGGGGGTTATCCTGGGGGGTCTGTACTAATGGGGGGTTGTCCTGTGGGGGTCTGTACTAATGGGGGGTTGTCCTGGGTGAGTCTGTACTAATGGGGGGTTGTCCTGGGTGAGTCTGTACTAATGGGGGGTTGTCCTGGGGGAGTCTGTACTAATGGGGGGTTTGTCCTGGGGGAGTCTGTACTAATGGGGGGTTGTCCTGGGGGGGGTCTGTACTAATGGGAGCTTATCCTGGGGGGGTCTGTACTAATGGGGGCTTATCCTGGGGGGGTCTGTACTAATGGGGGGTTTGTACTGGGGGGGTCTGTACTAATGGGGGGTTTGTCCTGGGGGGTCTGTACTAATGGGGGGTTGTCCTGGGGAAGTCTGTACTAATGGGGGGTTATCCTGGGGGGTCTGTACTAATGGGGGGTTGTCCTGGGGGGGTCTGTACTAATGGGGGGTTGTCCTGGGGGAGTCTGTACTAATGGGGGGGTTATGCTGGGGGAGTCTGTACTAATGCGGGGATTGTCCTGGGGGAGTCTGTACTAATGGGGGGTTATGCTGGGGGAGTCTGTACTAATGGGGGGTTATGCTGGGGGAGTCTGTACTAATGGGGGGTTATGCTGGGGGAGTCTGTACTAATGGGGGGTTATGCTGGGGGAGTCTGTACTAATGCGGGGATTGTCCTGGGGGAGTCTGTACTAATGCGGGAAATAGAATAGAAAAAGGAGCAGAGAAGAGGATTGTGGGACTTAGTTCGAGGACTGGCAGCCCCACTGTAAAAAAGAAACTGCAGCCCACACGGCATGTTCAGCTGAATGGGGGAGAGAGAGAGAGCCAGGACCCCAGGAAAGCTTTCAGGGAAGTGCACCCAGGACTCCAGAGGGAGAGGACAGTGCTGAGAGAACACCATCAGAGAAAGAACCCCGCTGCCGTGCGCGCCACCAGAGGGAAAGCCGCACAGCCTAGTGCCATCCCTGGCGGAGAAAAGATTGGAGTCCTTACCAGAATACAGATCTGGGCTCTACCCAGTGGAGTATCCATGAGCAATTCAGAGTGAGCTGACTCCTGATCAGAGGAACTGGTGTTGCTGTATCGCTGGGTCAGGTGAGAGCCGATCGGCCATTATCTACTTATGTTAATAGGAACTGCAGTCTCTGACCATCTCCTGTATTATATCTGCAGTCTCTGACTGTCTCCTGTATTATTTCTCCAGTCCCCGACCGTCTCCTGTATTATTTCTCCAGTCCCTGACCGTCTCCTGTAGTATGTCTGCAGTCTCTGACCATCTCCTGTAGTATGTCTGCATTCTCTGACCATCTCCTGTATTATATCTCCAGTCACTGACTGTCTCCTGTAATAGGTCTACACTCTCTGACCAGCTCCTGTACTATGATTGCAGTCTCTGACCATCTCTTGTATCATGTCTGCAGTCTCTGACCATCTCCTGTACTATGATTGCAGTCTATGACCATCTCTTGTATTATATCTCCAGTCACTGACTGTCTCCTTTAATATGTCTACACTCTCTGACCATCTCCTGTACTATGATTGCAGTCTCTGACCATCTCTTGTATCATGTCTACAGTCTCTGACCATCGCCTGTACTATGTTTTGGGGCACTTTCTAACAGTATCAGAGAGGTTCCCCTCCAGGTCTCATTAGTGTACGCTCTTCCAGTATTTTCTTTATTGTTAAAAGATCATGGGAGGATCCTTAGGCAACAAAGACTTCTTAGAGGCGCATCTCTGTGTTTGAGTCATTGCCACAGAAACATTTGTAAAGGGGAGGAGTTGGTAAGATGACCACGCCCCTTTGTGGGGGCGCCAGAAATATTTCTGCACCCAGGCGCCTGTGACCCTAGGATCGGCCCTGCATGCACTGTATTCTGTATTCCTTGTACCCGCTCCATCATTACTGTGATATTTGAGAGCCTTACTTACAGAAACCTAAGAATAAGGTTTTATAGTCAACCCAAAAAAATTTGAATGGCATTGAGCTTTTAGAAGTCAGGTGTATGAATTTCAAGTTACCAGCAAGGTATTTTGAACAGGTTGGTATGCAATAAATAGGACTCCATACAGCAGCTCCAGTTGGGAAAACCATGCTATATAGAAGGCTAAATAAGCATCCTAATTCTGGCCACACACTTAATAGGATTCTTTAACTAGTCAGATGACATCACTATTTACCCAAAAAAAGTCAGCAGCTACAAATACTAGCAATATGTTATTGGGCGCTTTCTTCTTCTCTAACCAGCTTTTAAGAGATGTTATTACCTTATTTTCATTTGTAAATACTGTATTTATTGGCGTATAAACACTCACCTTTTTTACCCTGAAAATAGAGGGTAAACTGCACATGCGCGTTATATGCAGGGGGTGGTGGAAAGAATTTTTTTCCTGAAAGTTACGCCGATAAATATGGTAACAGAAAATACTTGGAACATTATTGCATAGTTAGGCAGGTTGAAATAAAACACATCAACCATAGAAAAAAAAAAAAAAAAAACTTCCATATTTACAATAATTTAATTTTTCTTTGTTTTTGTAATTATTAGGGTTGCAGTTGATCCAGAGAAAATAAAAACCCATATAAAGCATGGTCCGGTTTGCTCCAGCCACTTAACAATTTCTTCCTGATCCTCCAGGAGGCAAGTGTATATTCCCTGGATCAACAATCGAACTCCTTTCACACTAGGGCTGAGGTAGCGCTCGAGCGCAGCTCGTTTTAGCAGCACTTTTCGGCTGCTAGCGGCCAAGGAGGGGTTAAAAGCGCCCGTGTTGCGGTGCTTCCGAATCGCTTTTCAGGCGTTGGACATTAATTTCAATGGGCAGGGAGTTTGGGGAGCGCTGTATACAGCGCTCCCAAAGATGCTGCTTGCAGGACTTTTCCTAATGTCCCACAAGCGCACTGCCCAGTGTGAAATGTCGTATTTAAATGCGAGGCGGTTTTTCAAATGTTAAGTTATATTTTGTGTATTTAGGAATGCATCCACCTTTTTTTTTTTTTCTTTTTTTTTTTAACAATCTACTAAGCTGGCCTGAGCAACAACACAAAAAAGTTGGGGCGCTGTGTAAAGTCTACATAATGCAAACAATGCAATGATTTGCAAATCTCATAAACATATTTTATTCACAATGGAAAATAGACAATATATTAAATGCTTTAAAACTAGAAGGTGCAGCGAATGGAAATTTTGGTGCCGAAACCAAAAAACAAAGCATGCATGCATGCCGAAAACTGCAATAAAATAAAATAAAAACTTCATTATAAAATTTTATGTTTGACATTTTAATTAACCACTACAGGTCCGCACTATAGACAGAAGACGTCAACAGCGCGGACCTGAAGTGCCGGGGTCACGTCTTTGGACGTCATGTTATTGTAATTCCCCGCGCGGCCCACTGGGTGGCGCACAGCGGGGAAAAACAGTGCCATCGCTGAGGATTCGATGCGTGTACCCGGCGACCGCGGTGTCCGTCAGGTACACGCGATCAGCGGTGACAGCAGGGACGTGGAGCTCTGTGTGTAAACACAGAGCTCCACGTCCTGTCAGGGAGAGGAGACAGATGCTGTTTTCCTTGTACATAGGGACACAGCATCGGTCACCTCCCCCAGTCAGTCCCCTCCCCCCACACAAAACACACCCAGGGAATACATTTAACCGCTTCCTCACCCCCTAGTGTTAACCCCTTCAATGCCAGTCACATTTAAACAGTAATTAGTGCATATTTATAGCACTGGTCGCTGTATAAATGTGAATGGTCCCAAAAATGTGTCAAAAGTGTCGGATGTGTCCGCCGTAATGTCGCAGTCCCAATAAAAAAAATTGCAGATCGCCGCCATTACTAGTAAAAAAAAAAAAAATGTAAAAAAAAAAAAATCATAATTCTGTCCCCTATTTTGAAGGCACTATAACTTTTGCGCAAAGCAGTCGCTTATTGCAATTTTTTTTTTTTTTTTTTTACAAAAATATGTAGAATACATATCGGCCTTTACTGAGATTTTTTTTTTTTTTTTAAGTTGGAATATTTATTATAGCAACAAGTAAAATATATATATATATGTTTAAATTGTCACTTTTTTTGTTTATAGCGCAAAAAATAAAAACCGCACGGGCGATCAAATACCACCAAAATAAAGCTCTATTTGTGGGGAACAAAGGACGTCAATTTTGTTTGGGAGCCACGTCGCACGACCGTGCAAATGTCAGTTAAAGTGAACCAGTGCCGGAAGCTGAAATTTCGCCTGGGCACGAAGGGGGTTTATGTGCCCAATAAGCAAGTGGTTAAGATCATAAATGTAAATGAATATTAATCTAATTGGTCATTATTGGCACCTATAGCGCAAGAAAATCTCAAGTAAAATGTATCCCTTTAAATTCTGTGCATGTCTTCACAGGGGTCTGTTGTGTTAAAGAACCTTTTTGCTGAATTTTTGGTAATTAAAAAAAAAAAAAAAAAAACAATTCTCCATTGGAATGCATTAAATAAGCAGCAAAAACGCATCAATAACGCCCCGTGTTCCATTTTTGATATAATTTTTGTGACACATGAAAAACACCATAAGCACAGTAAAATCACGTGTTTTCAGGCGCCATTATCGGCACCTTTTTCACTTATCAGCAAAAAGCAGATAATCATCAACTGTTTTTGGCTGTTAAAAAAATAAATAAACCTTTCTGAGAGAACTAATTTCAGCTGTAAAATGCTCCAGCGTTTAAAAACACTGATAGAGGCTCAAAAATGCGGCTCATTGGTTTTTAATGTTTTTGACTACATTGATGGGAAAAAACGTTACGAATGCTACTGCAAAACCGCTGAAAAACTCACTTTAAAGTTACTGACATTTTTAGAATGTTATCATAACATCCAGTGTGCATAAGGCCTAATGGTTACAAAAACAAAGAAATATGTAATCATCAGGAAAATATTAGTTATGGGAAGGAGGACAGGAGGGGGGAGTTAAATAGGGCTGGTTAGGGTAAAACAGGACAGGGTTTACTCGACAAGCAGTGTGCACTACAATTCATTTTTGCATGTGTCTAGCACTCCCAGTGTCCATGACTGGTTACATTTTACAAATCAGTAGCCCGAAAACCTTGATAAACAAAAGGCTATATTCACAAAATGTTAATTATTACCACAAAAACAAAATTTACTGGTCACTTTACACCAGGGGTGGCCAACCAGTGGCCCGCGGAGCCCTCTGATGTGGCCCGCGACCTCCTGTTCTGGAATGGCAGGTTAGCAAGCAAAGCTTGCAGGTTGCCGAACCACCATACCGCAGCATCAGTGTTGTGAATGAAGCTGGTGGAAGAGGAAGAAAAACGGCTGTGGAGCAGAGCCCCATGAGCCGATGCTTCCTCTACAATGCCAGCTTTTGCCACAGGCGGAGTCTATGGCAAAGTTCAGCTAACCTGCAGGATAGATGCAGCGGCACTCGCGGTGTGGGTAAACTGCAGCACAACAGTGTGAAAGCAGTCTTGGGCCCTTTTCACACGATCAGCCCGACCAAATAGGACCCTCAATTCACCTCTACAGAGCGACAGATGTCAGTTTATGCCCGCCTACCTCCAATCTGAAAAACATTTTGTCCTCTTCTATCTGGGCGGATCAGGGGGCCTATAGAGTAGCCGTGACCTGTCATCTGTCTGCTCTGCTCATTGTTGCCCTTGACTGGTTATCAAGTTGCCTAAGTGGCCCTCACTCTTCAAAAGGTTGGGCACCCCTGCTTTACACCAATTTGGTATCACTGACCAAAAAAACTCCTCTTCAAAATCAATCAGTAAATGCAGAGTCTTACCTTCAATTCTTCTCAGTGCCGTCAGGCAGGAGTCCCGGTTTGGGAATTCAAAGGGGCTGTTACAGGTCCGGATAGTGTCACATTCACATTTTCCATTGATAATATTACATCCCGTCACAAAATTTTCATTGCAGGGTTCGAATCCATGTAGCTGGTCATCATCCCAATTTTCATCTAAAATACAAACATATTGATAAATTGAATGGTTTCTTCAGGTAGTGAAATATTGTTTCTAAATCTATTTATATCTATACATTTTGGAAACCGAGAAAAAGCAGACACTCTGTTCACTGCAATTATAATGTAGTGTACCATACATGAATAACCTACGGTTCCTACATTATTCTATCATGATCCAGTTAATATTAAATTGTCTTTGGGAAAACAGCAGCATATCCTAAATGAGTTTAAGTCAAACCGATGTTCACCTAAACCCCATAAGAATTTGAATTTTTGGAAGGAAAGCCCAAGACTGTATGAAGAAAGGAAAAACCACCATCAGTTTATTATTGCTGATGATTTAGGCAAGTCTGCATTGTATGTTTAAGGTATTTAAAGTAGAACTATAGGCAAAACTTTTTTTTTCATATGATATAGTAAGGGTGGGTTATGACCCCGATCGAATTTTTTTTCCACCATCTGTGTTTCACCATAGCCCAGGGGTCCTCAAACTATGGCCCTCCAGTTGTTCAGGAACTACATTTCCCATTATGCTCAGTCATGTCTGTGAATGTCAGAGTTTCACAATGCCTCATGGGATTTGTAGTTCCGCAACAGCTGGAGGGCCGTAGTTTGAGGATGCCTGCCATAGCCAAACAGGAAGCGAAAATAAATCCCTGCAAATTAAAGCAGGGTTCCACCCAAAAGTGGCTTAAACCACTCCTCGCCCCCTTACATGCCACATTTAGCATGTCATTTTTTTCAGTAGGAGTGGGACTTCCTGTAGCCAATCACCTGGGACACGTGACAGGTCCCAAGCGATTGCCTGTCCACTCAGGTTGCGCAGCACCGCTCGCACAGTGGATGCCCAGCCGTCAAGGCAAAAGCGGTCACGTTCGGGTGCCGACATTTAGAATGGAGGCGCCGGCGGAGGGGGGGGTGGAGCTCTGAGCGCAGCGTCGCTGGACAGTGGAGAAGGTTAGTGTAGGTTTATTAAAACTTATTACACTTTTTGTAGCTGCTGACTTTAATAAACATAAAAAAGGCTGGAACTCCCCTTTAACCACTTAAGGACCGCCTCCTGCACATATACGTCGGCAGAATGGCACGGATGGGCACAAGCGCGTACAGGTACGTCCTCTTTAAATGCCCAGCCATGGGTCACAGGCACGCGCCCGCAAAACCGTTCCGAAGCTCCGTGGCTGCGGGACCCGATCGCCACTGGAGTCCCGCGATCGGTCCCTGGAGCTGAAGAATGGGGAGAGCTGTGTATAAACACAGCTTCCCTGTTCTTCACTGTGGCGCCGTCATTGATCGCTGGTCCCCTGATATAGGAAAACACAATCAATGATGTCACACCTACAGCCACACCCCCTTACAGTTAGAAACACAGATGAGGTCACACTTAACCCCTTGTGGTTAACTCCCAAACTGCAATTGTCATTTTCACAGTAAACAATGGTCCCAAAAATGTGTCAATATTCGAAGTGTCGGCCATAATGTCGCAGTCACAAAAAATAAATAAAAAAACGCTGATCGCCGCTATTAGTAGTAAAAAAAAAAATGATATATATTTTTTTTTTGGGGGGGGGGGGATATTTATTATAGCAAAAAGTAAAAAATATTGCATTTTTTTTCAAAATCATCGCTCTATTTTTGTTTATAGCGCAAAAAACAAAAAACCGCAGAGGTGATCAAATACCACCAAAATAAAGCTCTATTTGTGGGGAAAAAAGGACGCCAATTTTGTTTGGGCGCCACATCGCACGACCGCGCAATTGTCAGTTAAAGCGACGCAGTGCCGAATCGCGAAAACTGGCCAGGTCCTTTGCCTGCCTAAAGGTCCGGATCTTAAGTGGTTAAAGGGAGTTTTTTGGGAACCCTCAGGTCACCAGAACTAGTGTCCTTTTTGGATTTGCCCTCTATTTTTCTGAGGACAACCCAATTTTGGATTTTTCTTTTACTTTCACATTCAAGGAGAATAGTAAACAGGACAAATGGAGAGTGTGAATCTCCTTAACAGTTGAACAGACAGCCATAAAAACTGACAGATGTTCTGTTACCTCGCTTTTCTATCCAAAAACAAAATTGCCTTTAGTTATATTTAATTTATTTGCTTAAAGTAAGGGCTTGTGTAGATGGTCTTTTAAGTGCGCTACTCAAGGCATGCATGTTTGAACACAAAAAACAGGATGAGGCTGCATCTTGCTTGCTTTAGCTGCAACAAGAACAGACTTTAACCACTTGCTGACTGCCGCGCGCCAATTTAGAATGGCAGGGGCAGGCAAATGGGCGTACCTGTACACCCCTTTAAAATTTGCCGCCTTGCGGCCCGCAATTCGTATCGCAGAGCAGCAGAACGGGGAGATGCCTATGTAAACAAGTGATTTCCCTATTCTGCCTAGCAATATAACTGGGATCTACTGCTCATGTTGTCGTGAGACCATCCACCCTACAGTTAGAATCACTCCCTAGCACACACTTAACCCCTTGATCGCCCTAGTGTTTAACCCCTTCCCTGCCAGTGTCATTTATACAGTAAATTAGTGGTTATGTGTAGCTCTGATCGCGGTATGAGCCTGGGTTCACACTTGTTCCGACAACGCTCCTACATTGGGAGCTCATGTAGCATGACGTGTGAAAATCAATGTTTCCCTATGAGAGCTGTCTTAACTGATCCGACACAAGTCAGTCCGTCTTTGAAAACACTCCCTGTACTACTTTGCTCTGACATTCATCCTACTTTAGCCCATTGAATATCATTGAAGTCGGACCAAAGTAGGAGCCTTGTCCTTATCAGACATCCGACATGTGATTACAGCAGCAGTAAAAGGAATTTATCTCACCCTGGGATTGTTTTTATTGGTCAAAGAACAAGTCAGACTATCACAAAGTCGGTTCAAAGTAGTATCCTGTTCATGAAAGTAGGATGGATGTAGGACCAATGTAGGATCAATGTAGGATCAATGTAGGACAGATGTCACAGAGCAAAGTAGGATGAAAGTTGTACTGATGTCGTGTAGTATAGTGTGAACCCAGCCTAAATGACAATGGTCCCAAAATAGTTTTAAAAGTGTCCGATGTGTCTGCAATAATGTTGCAGTTCTGATAAAGGAAAAAAAATTGCAGATCACTGCCAGTACTAGTAAAAAAAAAAAAAAAAAAAAGTCAACTCTATCCCCCATTTCCCCTATAACTTTTGCACAAACCAATCAGTATATACTTATTGCGATATTTTTTTTTTTACCACATTTTTTTACCAAAATATGTTGAATACCTATCGACCTAAACTGAGGATTTTTTTTTTTTTATGTATTTTTGGGGGAAGTTATAGCAAAAAGGTGATCAAATAACACCAAAAGAAAGTTCTATTTGTGGGGGGGGACGTCAATTTTGTTTGGGTACAACGTTGCACGACCGCCCAATTGTTGGCTAAAGCGACATAGTACAGAATCACAAAAACTCCTCTGGTCAGGAAGGGGGTAAATCCTTCCAGGGCTGAAGTGGTTAATGAGACCTGCTGCAATCAAAGACACGCAAAGTAATTCAGGTCAAGTGTGACTTCAGAAAGAACACACACTATTAAAGTAAATGAAGATTTACAAACCTGCATGCAAGAACAATGCCCACCTACACAAGCAATAATACAAGAAAACAAGTGAAACGCAACATTTGCAGGCCAAGCAAATCACCTAATTGCAGTGCTTGGCAACAAACATTTTAGGAGTCCACTGGCTGCTCTGGCAACAGAGAAACAATACAAAAGTGTTTGTTTTGCAACACAGAAACACTAATAAAGTAAAAAGAACATTGTAAATGTGTTCTACACTGTGTGTGTGACGGGGAGCATTGTTATTCTTTTACTCAAGTCTTCTGAATTCCACTGCATAAAAAAAAAAGAAAAGAAAAAATACTTAACAGGAAAGTAAGAACATAGTCACAGCTTTATCGCCACATCAATAATGTTTCTTTCTCAGCAGGATGTATTTTTACTATTTTCTCTGCAAGAGACATTTAGAAGAACCAATGCAACTACAGCTGGTAAACCAAGAAGAATACTGCTGTGGCAACATTTCTCATATTCTCACACATTTCCCAGCAAGGTCACAGCGCAAAAACTACTACAGGTACCTCACCAACAAGAGCTTTCAGAAATTTGGAAATATGTAGATCACCATACTTGGAGAATCATAACACTGTTAGTCATGATTAAAAGCCCGGCAAGCTTTTAACTACTTAATCACCGCCCCATAGCCGAATTACGGCTACAAGGCGGTTCCTCAACTCTGGGAGGACGTCCATGGACATCCTCCCAGAATCGGGCGCGCACACAGGAGTTTCCATGATTGCCAGGTCCAGATAACCGGGCGCATCACGGATCGCGGTAAGTTGCCGCTGATAGTGGCCGTTTACCACATGATCGCCCCCGTCCAATGACAGAGCGATCACATGTAAAGAAACCGGTGTCATTTGTCCCCCCGCAAAATACTCTGCAATACCCCCCGTGCAATTATCAGATATTGGCACCATAGCTTGTGGACGCTACAACTTTCACAAAGACCAAATAATATTCACCAATTTGTACTTATTTTTACCAAAGATATGTAGCAGTATACATTTTGGGCAAAATTTATGAAGAAAAATTACAAATCTGCTAAATTTTATAACAGAAACAAAGAAAAATTCATTTTTTTTTTACAGAATTTTCAGTCTTTTTCTTTTATAGCGCAAAAAATAAAAAACCCAACGACAATTAAATGGAGACGCCGGCTGGGGAGGGGGGGAGAGGAGCGGAGCCCCGGTCGGCGCGTCGCTGGAACACAGGACCAGGTAAGTGAGTGTTTATTAAAAGCCAGCAGCTACACTTTTTGTAGCTGCTGACTTTTAATAAACACAATTTTGGGCTGGAACACCCCTTTAAAAGGGATTGTAAAGGTAAATGTTTTTTCACCTTAAAAAACATCCGACAGCACCGGCGCCCCCTGAGCCCCCGTTTTACTTACCTCACCCCTCGAAAGTCCCGTGCGCGTCCCTGTCATCCTATGCGGTTCGCAGCCTGGCCGTTGATTGGCTAGGTTGGATGGATTGATAGCAGCGCAACCATTGGCTGCTGTCAATCACATCCAATGTTGCACCGTGCCGGGGGGGGTCAGACTGATACAGTCGCCGGCTATGTCCGCCTCTGTATCACGAGAGCGCGCTCGCAAAAGCTTTCCACCATGCGAGGAGGAGCAGAGACAGCCGCCGAGGGACCCCAGAAGATCAGGTTCGGGGACACCCTGTGCAAAACGAGCTGCACAGTGGATGCAAGTATAACATGTTTGTTATTTTATCCCCCAAAAAAAATCTTGCCTTTAGTGTTCCTTTAACTGTAGAATTGAAATGCCAGTCACTCCAGTCTAAAGTCAAGTACGCACTAAAAAAATCTGAAGAAAAACTGTACAAGGCACAGTCCTTCGATTGTCATATAGTGTGTACACGAGTTTCAACATCCAATTCAGATTTTCCAAATGAAATTTTCCATATGGACAGATTCAAGATTTTTTCTAATATGTGAACAGAACGAACAATTTTAGTTCAGGTGTCCTTTTTTCGTATGGGAAAGACTACAAAAGACTGTGCATGATAAGAAACAAAAAAAGCTTTCATCATACGAGAATTTTCATACATTTCCATCCTCGGCTTAAACTTGCTGTGAAACACTGGGGAAAACTGGACAATCGGTCATCCAATTTTCATATCGCGTGTACCCCACCTTTGGGGTGCAGAAGCTCCAATCAGCATCAGTTAAAAGAAAATGTAGACATCTGTTCTAACTAGGCATCTACGAATATCTGGATTTTTAACATATTCAGCCCTTCTGTAAGAGCCCTTTGACACTGAGCGTGGTTGCAATGGTGGCAAAGCACTGCTACCGAAGAAAGGGTTAAATTAGCCCATGTAGCGCCACTGCTGAAGCGCTTCGAAATCTTTTAAATGACTGGGCACCACTGCAGAAGCGCCTACAACGGGCAGCAGCTGTTTAGAAGCAGTGTATACGGCGCTCCTCCACCACCCCAAAGATGTCCTGCCAGTGCAGTGCTCCAGTATGAAAGCACTCGGACTTTTTTCACATTGGGGTGGCAAGGGATGCATTTTTCATGCGCTTTACAGTAATTTTAAACCCTTTCACACTGAAGCATTTTTCAGGCATTAAAGGAGTCTTAATCTTTCAAGGCTGCCTCCTGTGAAAATGTTAGTGGTAGCCTCTCTAGACCAAAGGCCTCACTTCAGATGGTAAGAAGGTCAACTCCAATCTTGGCCATGCTGAAAAAAACACACCTAGCAGGATTATAGACAGTTTAGATCTCTAAGGCCGCGTACACATGAGCAGACAGATTTGTTCAAATCGGTTGGGCTGACCGATTTGAACAAATCTGTCTGCTGGGGACATATTGGTTTGATCGTGTACACACGATCAAACCAAAATCCCCGCCGCCAGACGGCGCGGTGACGTGGCGGTGACGTTGACGCCGCCACGTCACCGCACCAGGAAGTAAAACACTTCCGCGCATGCGTCGAAACCATTCGGCGCTTGTGCGAGAAAACATGTCTGCTGGTTAGCATACTAACCAGCAGACATGTCGGGCGGACGGGTTCCCAGCCGACAGATTTCAAAGCATGCTTTGAAATCTGTCGGGTGGCCAAATCCGTTGGCTCGCCCGTACACACGGTCGAATCTGTCTGCTGGGATGGTCGGGCCGACCGTTTCCAGCAGATAGATTTGATCGTGTGTACGCGGCCTAAGACAAAACAATGATGATGACAACCATTACCCTCCCAAAAAAAGAGACATACAAAACACAGAATATAAAAAAAAAATTTGGTCAGGTCAGAAAAGTGCCAACATACACTGGGAGGATGATGCAGACAATATTTCCTGACATCGCCTGGCTCAGCAGTCTTAAACAAAGTAATATAGTTATACGGTTAGTATTTTTTAATTTTTTTGGGCTTATGGTTATTTTTTTTTAACCAGCAGAAAACTCTGCACTCTGTTGCACCCACTTCCCAATTACAAAATGTGCACATCTGCCTGATGTAGAGGTACATGTCTGTACAACACAAAGATTGTTCAGCTGTCAAACCATGCAAATATATCTGGCTGCTATTCAGGACTCATTTATACCATCCAAGTTTTAGTGCATTTTACAATGCAAGCAGAATCCATATACAAACAAACCCTACTTATTCTGTTCAAGACTAATTTCTACCCCAAAATGCAAGGAAAAGGGACTGCAAGCTGCATTTTATCCATTGCTCCACACAGTACCATGCATATCTACTAGGCAAGCTCACTGTGAAAATGTATGACATGGCTGCTGTCATTCATGTGACATTGTGAATTTTATCAATTCATATTTTAAATACCATGCCACAGAGTACAATATAAGCTATCAGTGCACATTCTGTCTTATCGCAATTGAACATGACACATCAATGAAAAACTAATATAATCTGGCTACTTCACATGTTTGGATCACTTTTTGGTTATGATTGCTGATTCATTCTCTCTCTTCATTTTAATTCTGCTTGACATCTAATCTTAAACTTGTTTCCTGACCATGTTTGAGCTTCATCTACCTTCAGCCCAGGTTCACACTGGGCTGCGGGAGTGAAGCCGTGCGAGTTCAGCTGAACTTGCACGATTTCACTCCCGCTGGCAGTCCCGATTTCAGACGCGATTTAAGAGACATCTGTGCAGGTTTCTGCACAGATGTCAATGTAAATCGCGTCCTGAAATCGCAATAAGTAGTACAGGAACTACTTTTTGAGAGCGGTGCAGCGCCGCAGATGCGGCGTCGCACCGATTAGGACGGTGTCATTGCCGGCAAATGCCCCAGATTTGAGATGCGATTTCACATGTGAAATCGCATCTCAAATCTAACTAAATCATACCCAGTGTGAACCTGGGCTCAGTCTGTCTTGTAGCTTCTACCAGCAGGTAGCATACCCTACAAGCTGACTGACCGCAGTATTGGCTAGTATGCATTATGCAGGTGAAATGTTGGGTTCCTTTTCACATATGATCCGTTTCTCCCTACCCCATTTGAGCAAATGAGTCAAAGAAGTAATTCATCCCACTCTCTCCATCTGAGGTTTCAAAGCGTGCCAGAAAACAGATTACTCCATAAGTCGGTTTTCCACACTGTATGGGACTTAGCACACCAGCTGCATTAACTGCGTAAAGCCGCTGCGCAGCATACGCGGAATTTTTTCAGAGAGAAAGGCAAGATTTGTGCTGGGACACGTTTCATTATACATTAAGCCCACCTAAAAACGCTATGTCTTGACTTCATCCAGGTGAAGGGGGTGGCTATCAAAATC
This sequence comes from Rana kukunoris, assembly GCA_029574335.1. Taxonomy (NCBI): domain Eukaryota; kingdom Metazoa; phylum Chordata; class Amphibia; order Anura; family Ranidae; genus Rana; species Rana kukunoris. The sequence goes on from CM056052.1 coordinate 402,610,755, forward strand.
ACCATAAGAGCTGGCTTGTAAAAAAAAAGTGTCTCTGCTTTTACAGGCGAGTGGTATCGACCTGTACAATACATATGGGCCCAATTGAAAGAAGATGAGTGTACATAATAGTACACCTATTATTTAATGCCTTCTATGTGGCACTTAGTAGTATAGGTCTACAACTACCAGTTATCATATGGCAACAGTAAAATATAGAGTGCAGTTAGTAGAACATTCCCCGTTAGGGAAAAAATGTTTCATGAAATGAAACACCACAAACCTGACTGCTACATTTGTAGTACTTGTTGCAAGATACAAGATAGCAGAAGTAAGTTTCTAGGTAAAAACTTAAAATTCTTACCCAAAGTTACCCCTTTTTCAAAACAGCAAGGAAAATGCTATACATTGGAAAATGAAGATAAGAAAAAAAAAATCATAGAAGTCATGTTATTTTAAAGTGCCACCTGCTTGACTAGCCATGGATTCATGTAATTGCAGCACACTCCCATGACTTTTACCAATCGGTAAGCCTATAATAAGGCTTACCTATAGTTGCTGTAAATATCTCCTAAACATGTACCGTTTAGGAGATATTAAATGTTCATGCAGCCGGTGACATTACTGGAGCATGGGCTCTGAAGGAATAGCCACCCGGGCTGCAAGCAGTGGCTCCCGTGCGTATGTCCGGGAGTGATGTCATTGCAGCTCTGGTAGTCACACAGCCAGAGTCTGTGAACCCAGAAGGAAGACAGGTGACGATGGAAGCCGTATTAGCGGTGACCGCTCGCTAATGGCAGGGCTTCGTTCTGAGGCACATTTAATTATTGCTTTACCTTGCAGGTTAAAAAAATAAGTGGTTTACTACCACTTCAGTATTCTATTTAGTAGCTGGCAGTGCTGGTAACTGTAGTACCGCAGCAAGAATTATCAGGGCAAAAAATAAAAAATAAAACGTTAAGCTCACTTAAAAGGGGTTGTAAACCTTTGTGTTTTTTCATTTTAATGCATCCTATGCATTAAGGTGAAAAAAAAAAAAACTTGCAGTGTCTGGCCCCCCAGCCCCCCCATTTTACTTACCTAAGCCCCGAATTTCCGTGGGTGCGATCCCGCGTCACTCTCTCCACAGCTACTTGGCTCTTCATTGGACAGATTGATAGCAGCGCAGCTATTGGTTCCCACTGCTGCCAAAATCCAATGACGGGTGCCGGGGCCGAGTCATACACACCGGAGCGTGCCTGTAAGGTAACCCCCTTGGGAGAGAGCTTCCCACAGGGCATTATCTATTGCGGGGAGGAACCGCAAAAGCCGATGTGGGACCCCAGAACAGGAGGATCGGGGCCACTCTGTGCAAAACGAACTGCACAGTGGAGGCAAGTATGACATGCCCATGCTCCATCACAGAATGCTGCTAGTTTTTAATGCAGTGCCATATTATGGCTGAAAGATCGCCAGCATTCAATTATGTGTTTCAGCCTTGTTCCTGGTGCAGAGATGTTCTACATTCTCAAGATCTTTTGATAACATTATGTTCTCTAGTTGATGATATATTTAAAGTCCTTACAATTGTTCGTTGAAGATTATTCTGAAATTGTTACACAATGTTTTTTATGGCGTTTTTCACAGTTTAGGAAACCTCTGCCCATCTCTACTTCCAATGCAATCTGCTCTTTTTGTTTCAAATCTACATGTCAATTTGTGACTTATTTAAGTATGTAATCTTTATATCACATTTAAGCCTAATACACATAATTAGACAATTGTACACATTTTGGTTTCTTTGTGATCTGTGATGATCTGATCGTTGGTACACGACTTGCAAGAGCTGATCAGGACAAGCCGTGCAAAATAATCAGATGGGACAAGCAAGATACATTTTCTTGTATGATAGCAGATCATATGGATTTGTGTTTATTCAGTACAGTGCGTCTGAAAATATAAAAATACAATACATCACTTTTGAATTGTTATTCTGTCATACGAAAATTTGTGACCTTTGCAACCTCTTCATTTTACATATGAAGACTAGCATTCAAAAAAATCATGTGTACCAGGCTATATATGTAGACACTGAAATAAGATATAATATTAGCCATGTTTAACCTGTTCCCTACCAAGCCATTGTAAAATGACGTCGGCAGGAACACTTCGTCTTTCAAACTAGACGTCATATGACGTCCTTGCTTTTCCGGCCGCTAGGGGGCGCGCACTCCCCGCTGCATTCCTCGGGACCCGGTGCGCGTGCCCGCAATCACGGCAGGACCATGGATCTGTGTGTGTTAACACACAGATCCATGTCCTGTCAGCGGTGAGGAGACAGATGTGTGTTCCCAGTACAAAGGAACACACATCGATCATCTCCCCTTGTGAGTCCCCCTCCCCTTACAGTTAGAACACACTTTATGGAACATATTTAACCCCTTCAGCACCCCCTAGTGTTAACCCCTTCCCTGCCAATCACATTTACACATTAATTAGTGCATGTTTATAGCACTAATCGCTGTGTAAATGTGAATGGCCCCAAAAATGTGTCAAAAGTGTCCGATATGTCCGCCGCAATGTCACGGTCACAATAAAAAAAAAATGTTTACATCGCCGCCATTACTAGTAAAAAATTTAATAAAAATGCCATATTTCTAGAACTTTTCCGCGCAAACCGATAAAATATGCTTATTGCGTTTTTTTTGTTTGCCAAAAATATGTAGAAGAATATGTATTGGTCTAAACTGAGGAAAAAAAATATATATTTATGAAATCAAACCGTAAAAGATAGTGGTTTTTTTTTTCAAAATTTTTGCTCTTTTGTTTATAGCACAAAAAATAAAAACCGCAGAGGTGAACAAATACCACCAAAAGAAAGCTCTATTTGTGTGAAAAAAAGGGCGTCAATTTTGTTTGGGAGCCACGTCGCACGACCGTGCAATTGTCATTCAAAATGCAACAGTGCTGAAAACTAAAAATTGGTCTGGGCAGAAAGGGGGTGAAAATGCCCTGTATGGAAGTGGTTAAAATGCAAAAAAATCTATATATTATATAAACACACACACACGCGCACACACACAGGACACTAAGGTTGGGTCCGATATTTGGTCTATGGTCCCTTTAACCACTTGACAACTGGGCAATTAAACCCCCTTAATAACCAGACCACTTTTCAGCTTTCGGTGCTCTCACATTTTGAATGACAATTACTCAGTCATACAACACTGTACCTATATGAAATATTCGTATTTTTTTTACACAAATAAAGCTTTCTTTTGGTGGTATTTAATCACTGTTGTTTTTTTATTTTTTGTTCTATAAGAGGAAAAAAAATGAAAGTTCTGTAAAAAAGTGAATTTTTGTTATAAAATTTAGCAAAATTAGACCCCCCCATCTCACCTCTAGGCTGGGAAGCCTGAAATTAAAAAAAAAAAAAAACTATCCTGGCTTCGATGGTAGCGGTGAGTTGCTAGAAGCACCGGAGGATGGTGGGAGGCAGAGTATATTGCAGTGTATGGGGCAGGGATGGCTGAACATGGATGGCTGGATCTGTAACTGCAGTCATCACAGATCCAGCTCACACTGCTGCTGCTTCGCTCTCTTCCCCTCTCCTCTCACACTGTACCGATCGGTACAGAGAGGGGAGGGAGGACGGAGCGATCACGTGGTAAACGGCCAATATCAGTGGCGATTTACCATGATCCGTGATGCGGACGCTCCCGTGTGCGTGCCCCAGGGCCTCCCAGAGTTAAAGCAGAGATTCACCCTAAATATACTCTTTCCCATGTGATCCAGCATACTGGCGTCATACTGGCGTTTTTTAAATGCCCCACTTACTGTGTAATCTTTCATTTTGATTTATTTCCCCCGCGATGTATGGCGCCCTGTACAGCCGGTCACGGCTTCCGAAAATACCCGATTTAGGACTCGGATATTTCCGGCGCAATACGGCGCCTGCACACAGACCTAGAAGCTGACTGCGCAGGCGCCGTATTTCTCAGAGTAATACATAGGACTCGGAAAAATACGGCGCCTGCGCAGTCAGCTCCTAGGTCTGTGCGCAGGCGCCATATTGCGCCGGAAATAGCCGAGTCCTAAATCGGATATTTTCTGAAGCCGTGATGGACTATACAGGCGCCATACACCACGGGGGAAATAAATCAAAATGAAAGATTACACAGTAAGTGGGGCATTTAAAAAAAAAAAAAAACAGCATACTGGCGCTGCCGCCAGTATGCTGGATCACATGGGAAAGAGTATGTTTAGGGTGAACCTCCTCTTTAAGCAACCTTGTAGCCGTACTTTGGCTATGGACCAGTTGCTAAGTGGTTAAGGAAAGTGTGTAAGTATTAAGAGGGTCACAATGAGCGAGGAATTCCCGGGAATAAATATATTCAAGACGGAACCGAGTCCCAGTTCTCTCTGTGTCAATAAAGAGATATTTGGGACCGGGAATTTCGGACGCCCTGGAGTGATATTCTGGTGGGAAAGGTTCTCCACCCCTGACTACAGGGATTCCAGCACACACAGGGTTACAAGCTTTCAAAAAGCAGCCCTTAAAGACAGGACGTATGTTAGGTGTGTTGGTGAGGAGTTGTGTGAATATGTCTGTCTTGGAGAGCTGTGAGTGTGCTGAAGGCTCAAATATTCGACAAGGGCTGTTAAAATCTTGGGGTGAAGACCCGGGTATCCATGAACTATATGTGCTTTTTTATATAGATAAGCAGACTTTATTTTTGTATGTGTATGCGCGTGTTCTGCAGGAAGACTTTTTTAAATTTCCCGGTTGAAAATAAAAAAATGATTTAAAGTTTTACCAGCTTTGCACTCTGTGGAGCTACAATATCCCAAATTTTACAGTGTGCAGATTATATATATATATATATATATATATATATATATATATATATATATATACATACATACATACACACACACACACACATATACATATACACACACACATACATAAATACATACATACACACACAGTCTAGTAGCAAACCTCTTCCCTAAAGATTTGTTTATTTCAGATCAAAGAACAGTCTCTTGAAACTGGCATTTTTATTTTATTACATTAGTGAGTCTCCCAAATGCTGCTTTTCAGTTGCTGTTCAGTTGCGTGACAGGCTTGTATAAATGCTTAGCACCTTGATAACCACTACCCAAAGCTTACATTCCAAATCAAGATCTCCGTGTCAAATTCCTGTCTTTCCACATGACTGGAATGTGAAGAAAAAAATAAATAAAAATTCTACCTAACCAGTACTGGCACTTGGCCAAGCTCTCTTCCTAAATCAATGTGAGTAAGAGGCCCAGCGGGCTTCTGCTTTCTCCATCAAACCCATGTCAATCTCCAGACTTCGCTCCCCACATGGCAATCCCCTACCTATCTTTTACTGTATTGTGTACAGTGTGAGCCAGACAGATGAGAGATTCTTGCCTCTAGTCCTCAACCTTGAGAGAACTCCAAAGTCAATTATTAATGCTACAGCCTTTTTTTCAGCAGCATCTTCATAAGTATTAAGAGCTACAACAAAGGATTATTTAAATATAAGAGATACAAATAAATTAGCCAACTAGGAACAGGATTCGGCAGATAAACAATACAGCAACATGCCTTGTGTATTTTCTTTTTAATGTATTCTTTATTTATAAGTAAATGGCAAGGACAGAACAGTATACTTTTTCGCACATAGGCTCTAGGCAAAACTAGTAGTAAGCTTTGTATAATATTCACACTGAGTAACATCTTACCAAGTACACAATAAGTCTCTAAAACATAGCTATTGAGCATTAGAGCCGGTTCACACTGGGGCGACCTGGGATCCGACTTGAAGTTGCCCCAAGTCGTCCCAAGTGGTGTTGCCGAGAAAAATCAATGGAAGTGAATGGAGCAGTCTTAACGTACACTACTGACGTCGCTCCGACTTCAGAAGAAGTTCCTGTACTACTTCAATCCGACTTGTAGGCAACTTGTACCCATTGATTTCAATGGAAGTTGCCTCAGAAGTCTGATCACTGTCTTAACTGAAGCAACAATACAGGAAGATAACATACATTTCTCAGGCAAACCCCTCCCTCCCCCAGAGCGGATTGTTAGATTGGCCACTGGAAAGCCTCCTGTCCTGGAGGGGACTTTAAGTTGCCTTGTACTGTCCAGGAGGCAACTTGAAGTTGCCTTGTAAGTTGCCTGATGATTCGTACTCAAGTCCTGTCCAAGTTGCTTCCCAAATTCGTGCTGGAAGTCGTGTTGCCCCTGTGTGAACCGGCTCTCAACTAGACTAGCAGTCTCCCATCTGTAGCCTTTGTTATTTCTAGGGGTGCAGCGGATCACAGTTGATCCGTGATCCGAACGGGTCACCCCCTTAGGATCGGCACACACTGTGATCCGCGGATTGCCGCGGCTCCGGAGCTAGGCCGAAGCCCTGGCCTTTCCTAATGTAATGGCTTCGGCTCCGGAGCTAGGCCGAAGACACGGCCTTTCCCAACGTTATGGCCGCGGCTTCAGCCTAGCTCCGGAGCCACGGCCATAACATTAGGAAAGGCCACGGCTTCGGCCTAGCTCCGGAGCCGCGGCCATCTTGGTACACCCAGCGGCGGATATAAATAAATAATAGTGCAGCGCAAAACAGTGAATATAAACTACAACATCATATAACAGTGATATAACACTCAAATAAGGTCAGCTAGAAACACATATTTTAAAGCATGACAACAGAAATGGCATGAAGCAAAAAGCAAAAGGCAAAAAACAAAGAAGTGAGTCCATATAGTGCTTGAGTGCAAATTAAATCCAAAACAGGTGCAGAAAGATCCAAACAAGTGATGTCCAGAGAACCTCCACCAAATAGCAGGAATGGCCTCTCACCTTTATTATTGGACCTGCAATAATAATGCAATAATAATTAAGGTGAGAGGCCATTCCTGCTATTTGGTGGAGGTTCTCTGGACATCACTTGTTTGGATCTTTCTGCACCTGTTTTGGATTTAATTTGCACTCAAGCACTATATGGACTCACTTCTGTGTTTTTTGCCTTTTGCTTTTTGCTTCATGCCATTTCTGTTGTCATGCTTTAAAATATGTGTTTCTAGCTGACCTTATTTGAGTGTTATATCACTGTTATATGATGTTGTAGTTTATATTCACTGTTTTGCGCTGCACTATTATTTATTTATATGCTCTGTTGAGGTATTTTATTTGAATTTGACCTTTAAGTGCTGGCTTGCATAGTTTTTAGTTGTAGATTCCAGCGCTGAAGAACTCTTTTTTTATTACACCCAGCGGCGGCCCTTCTCTGTTTACATCCACAGAGGAGGGGGAGCCCCACTTGTGGGACACATGCTGGAAGCATCTGTACTTCCTGGGGGGGGTCTCTTACCCAAGGAGGGGGGTGGGTCTCTGGCCCGAGGAGGGGGAGAGAGAGTGTCTCTGGCCCGAGGAGGGGGAGAGAGAGTGTCTCTGGCCCGAGGAGGGGGGGGGGGTCTGGCCTGAGGGGGCGTGTCTGGCCTGAGGGGGGGTGCCTGTCGGTACTACCGGGGGGGTGTGTCTGTACACATGCGGGTGTCTGCACCGAGGGGGTTCTATAGTTGGTGGGGGGGTGACACCATTTTATTCTGCCCTGGGTGACACCAACCCTAGTGAAGCCACTGCAGTGGGGGAGAGATGTGGATGTTACAGTGGGGGAGATTTTTTTGATTTTTTTTTTGCCGATCGGAAAATGATACGATCCGTGACTGCTGATCCGAACCGTGAGTTTTTTGATCCGTTGCACTCCTAATTATTTCTAATGTAGCCATTGTATGTAGAAGTTACATTTGTTTGAGCATCCTGCCGGTTTATTTGAGGCATGCCCAACGTTTAATTAGTACAGTATACCTCTACAAATTTGCAGCCCATAAAACAGGCCCTAATACATTCATTATTAATTCAACATAAATGTGTGCTTTAGTCCTGCAGGAGGCACCATTGTTTCCCTCAGGCAGGGAGGGTATTCAAGAGATTGAGATCTAACAAAATCAGGGAAGGATCTAGGTCAGTGGTCTCCAACTCTTCGGACCTCACGGACCAGCAACAATCCCGTGGACCACCAACTTGAATTTTACATGCCTTATACACAAAAAGGCCCCTCATCACACTGCTGTCTTACATAGACTCATTATTGAATCTCATCTCATTACTCAGCCATGTGCTCGAACTCCATGCTTCCTCCCACAATCTGATCTGCACTGCCACTGGAATTCAGCTCCCGCTCTCTGCTCTACTCCTGGCGCCTCTCTCTGAGTTCAGAGGAGCTGAACTACACAGGAGCCATCAGGTAGCAATGTACGCCGACAGTATTGACTGTGAGACCACTGGAAACAGCATTGGGCGGGAATACATCCGCCACAATGTTTATTTGAGTCAGAACCCCTGGGGACCACCAAAATTTTCTTGTAAACCATCAGTGGTCCACAGACCACTGGTTGAGGACTGCTGATCTAGGTTATATTGGTGCCGATTGCTCACTGTTGGTTACATGCATCATATCGCATATTTGTATGAATGTGCCCTAACTGACCCGATTATATATAGAACACTAAGCCCCTGTTCACATTGACTGCAACTTTGAAATTGTGCAATTTCATCTGAAATCGCATGATTGCCAAGCCGCATGGCTTCATGCACAGAGGTCTGTCCAAGTCACACCTAAAACTGGCAAAAGTAGGTGTGATCACTTCACAGTCGGCATTACACCCATTTGAACAGTGGGATTTCCATCAATAGGGTGTGACTTGACCTGTCAAATGGCATGACAAGTCGCTCCAATGTGAACGAGGGTTAATGAAATGTCAAATTAGGACATTGTAATTCACATCACTACAGTTTAGGCAACAATTTAGAGAGTTGTTTAGGCTGCATTCACACCTGAGCGTAGGCGGGAGACGGCATATTGCAGCGACATGGATTCGGCGTTTTGTCCCCGCGATTTGCGGCGAAAAGTCGCTCCTTGTTGTTTGGCTGGAGGGGTGATTTTAGCATTGTCGGCTATGCCCGAACAACCAAAACGCCTGAAAAAAAAGGGTCCAGGACTTGTTTCAAGCTTCAGGCGTACGGCGTTTGGCGTAGAGATGTGAACCATCTCCATAGCCGACAATGTAAATTCGCCCCTCCAGCGTATTTCAGGCTGCTACAGCGTCGGGCGACAAAACGCCTAGGTGTGAATGCATTGCAGTTTGGGTGCAGTGTGATCTAGGAATGTTTTACCATAGTTTTGGTGTGCTCCCATTGACTTATATTAGACTGTACATTTTCATGAAAAGCGCATCAAATTTCTTCATGCTGCATCTTTGATGCACTTTCAGAAACACATAGAAGTTAATGGGAGCACATGTAAAACTGTGTAAAACACAGATACAATTGCACTTCTCATGAACCCAAAAAATTGGGGAGAATAGGATTCATATAGAAAAATCGGACCACCCATTTCTCCAAAATTACCAAGTCTGCAAAAACGTTTAGATTTAAATCTGATGCCTACGCTGCGGAAAAAGGACCACAACTTTTAAAAGCCATGGACCAGACTGAACACCACCACACTAGAACACAATTCAGCTCAACACATAGAAAGCAGGTCATCATAAATTGTATTAAATTATTCCAGCGTCTGTATAGTCTGGTAATAAGCCCCATTGCGAATGGCTAAATTGCCATCATAAACAGTACTTAACAGAGGCTGGAAAGCTAGAGACTTAACACAGCTCTATTATAAATAGTTTGGAGGAATATACATCTGACAGACTGGGGTTATAGATTCATGTTAACATACAGATCAACTACATAGAGTTAATTTTCATAGATGGCAATGCCTTGAGTAGAACCTGGCTTGTACTATTGTCACTGTTTTTCTGAATGAAAGCACTCTTCTCTCACTGTAATCATTTACAATACAAGCTGGCAGTTTACACTCTCTCCCTGCCCTAAATAGTAGGCTACAGGTTAAGACTGTGTGTGAACTTGGCAGACTATGAGAAGACAGCATAGTGATGTTCTCTCTGGCAGCGTAGGAGAGGCGACTTCTGTATGCGCTGCCTGACACACTCTCCCTCTCCTCCTGAGCAGTTGCTCACAAATCCAGCTCAGTTGGTCTGTGGTTGGATAACCAAGTGCATGGGTGGGCCAGCTATCTGACACCACGGCTCACCAACTCCTGCATGGATTTAGATGGGGAAAAGTGTTTTTTTTTTTTGTGGTGATAGATTGTATTCAACTTTAATGCATTTCTTCTTTTGAAGTAAAAGAAATTGTAAAATAAACAAAAAAAACAAACACACACAGGTTCTGATTAAAAGGAGTTTTTGCTCAGATACAAAAAAAATAAAATATAATGTGATATTCAGTCTCCTTGAAAGGAGGAGAGTTTTATCCCTGTCACTGCCCCTAGCCTAGCAGGTCCTGGAAGACAGTTTGTACAAAATGTACTGCGACAGGCTTATCGCAATGTTTGTGGTGTTCTAAATGGTGATCCACAAGTACATCTCAGAATGTTTAACCACTTAAGGACCGGACCAATATGCTGCTAAATGACCAAAATGTTTTTACAATTCGGCACTGCGTCGCTTTGACAATTGCATGGTCGTGCGACTTGGCTCCTTAACAAAATTTGCGTCCTTTTCTTCCCGCAAATAGAGCTTTCTTTTGATGGTATTTGATTGTCTCTCTCGAAATTTTAGAAAAAAAATATATTTTCTAGTTTTTGTTATAAGAAAAATCGAATAAACTAAATTTTAGTCAAACATTTAGGCCAAAATGTATTCAGCCACATGTCTTCAGTAAAAAAATAAATAATAATAAAAAAAAATTGCAATAAAAAAAAAAAAAAAAAAAATAGCTACCTAGCGGCAACAGTGACACTAATACAGCGATCAGAAAAATTAACCCCAACCACTGGTGTTGGCAATAGGGGGTGAAAGGGTTAACTAGGGTGGTGATCAAGGGGTTAAAAACTTTATTAGGGGGGGGGGTAGGGGGCTACCCTGGACCTAACACTAACTGCCTGTCACACTGACACTAAATGCAGAGATCAGTAAATATATGATCACTGCAATCAGTGACACTGTGATAAAGGGCTATTGTGCCTATGTGTGTGGTGTCAGTGTAGTGTTAGTGCGACTTACTTGTGATGTCTTCTCTCCTCTCGCCGGATTGAAAATACTGCAGAGAGGACAGCTGACATCACTTCCTCTGCCTGTGTTTACATTATACAGGCAGAGGAAGTGCAGAGCAGGGAGGGAGCCGATTCGCTGGGAGCGATCCGGAGGGGGCGGACAAAAACGAATAGCCGCCCCCTCATCCCGGATCGCTCCCAGAGGCTTACCGACCGCCTCAAGTACCGGGGGGGTCCCGATCGGACCCCCGACCCACGTCTAGGCAGGGACGTACAGGTAAGTCCATGTGCCTGTACGTGCCATTCTGCCGACGTATATGTACTGTACATGCGGCGGTCGTTAAGCGGTTAAAGGATCCAATGTTTGTCCGCATATACGAGATCACCATTACATTTAGACGAAAGCCAGGTTTGAATCTGTTTATTGGCTGTAAACATTTTTTTTTTGGGAACCCGGAAGTACTTTAAGGTTTCTATGCAAGTCATGTGAAAAAAAGTACACCACATGGAAATTGTTAATAATTTCAACATAAATGAATAAACATTCAATGTTGATACAAACCGTAACGCAGGATTTGACAAATTTGCTTGGAATCTAGGAGCCAGCTAAAAAAGTTAGGAGACAGAAAACACGCCCCGTCCTGACGAGCTCGCACGCAGAAGCGAACATATACCTTAGTAGCACCCGCATATGTAAACGGTATTCAAACCACACATGTGAGGTATCGCCGTGATCGTTAGAGCGAGAGCAATAATTCTAGCTCTAGTCCTCCTTTGTAACTTTGCATTTTTTAAACGTCGCCTATTAAGATTTTAAAGGGTAAAAGTTTTGTCGGCATTCCACGAGCGGACACAATTTTGAAGTGTGACATGTTGGGTATCAATTTACTTGGCGTAACATTATCTTTCACAATATAAAAAAGAAATTGGGATAACTTTACTGTTGTCTTATTTTTTAATTAAAAAAGTGTATTTTTTCCCCAATAAAGTGCGCTTGTAAGACCACTGCGCAAATACGGCGTGACAGAAAGTATTGCCATGATCACCATTTTATTCTCTAGGGTGTTAGAATAAAAAATATTTATAACGTTTGGGGGTTCTAATTAGAGGGCAGTGAAAACAGAAGGGACTTCACAAGGCCGGGGCCTCAATTACGGGCCTGCCACGATCGCGCAGCGGTAGAGGTGGGGGCGCACAGAGACACCCACCTCCGGAGGCACCCGTCGACCTCTGCCGTAACGGCAATTAAAAATTTGATATACTTGAATTAAAAAAGGTAAAGAAAAAGATAAAGCTTTTTTCTTTTCAGTCATTTATTTAAAAAGAATATTAATGGTGTGCTGTGGAAAAATTAAGTATCCTCTTGGTTACACTTCCAACAGAGGTGGGTCAGTCAGTAAGTGGATTCAAAACATGTTTGAAACAAACCTCGATCTATACCTGGACAAAAAAAAAAAAAAAAAAACACATCTATAAAGTAAATAAAAAATGAGGTCGGCTCAAATGACCACATTGTTTTTTTTTTTTTTTAATTATTATTGTCACTCTTCTATGTTTGGTCCCAGAAGCTGGTATTGCCCCCTTCAAACAAACTATTTCTTTAATGCCTTTGGCATGAGTTCCTACCAGTCTCTGGCATTGTCTTTGTGTTATATGTGGCCACTTCAACATGCAAAATTCCTGCAGTTCTAAGATAAGTTTCCATGCATTAAATGCCTTTTTCAAATCGCCCCACAACATTTTAAGGGGGCTCATATCATATTTGACTAAGCCAGCCAATAAGCCGCCTTCTTTTTGAGCAAATCCCTTATGCATTTGCTAGTGTGCTCTGGATCATTATCGTGTTGAAAGAACCTGACTCGCCTTCAGTTTTTTCTAAAGATGCCAAATTCATAACTGCAAACTGTCCAGGACCCAAAGTACCCCACAAATATAAACATTACCACTACCACATTCTGGAATTCTGAAATGCTGTCTATGGTTTGCGCCTAACATGTCTACTGTTACTTTGACCAAACAACTATCTTTAACCACTTAAGCCCCGGACCAATATGCTACTAAATGCCCAAAGGCGTTGTACAATTCGGCACTGCGTCGCTTTAAACAGACAATTACGACGTGACTCCCAAACAAAATTTGCGTCCTTTCCTTCCCACAAATAGAGCTTTCTTTCCTTCCCACAAATAGAGCTTTCTTTTGATGGTATTTGACTGTCTGCGATTTTTATTTTTTGCTATATAAATGGAAAAATAGCAACATTTTTTAAAAAATATATTTTCTACTTTTTGTTATAAGAAAAATCGAATAAACTAAATTTTAGTCAAACATTTAGGCCAAAATGTATTCAGCCACATGTCTTTAGTAAAAAAAAAAAAAAAAAAAAAAAAACGCAATAAAAAAAAACGCAATACCTAGCGGCAAAAAAAAACAGTGACACTAATAGCTAGCGATCAGCGGCAAAAACGATTGCTTAGTGACACTGGCAATAGGGAGTGAAAGGGTTAGAAAAACGATAGTGACACTGGCAATAGGGAGTGATCAAGGGGTTAAACCAGGGGTCGGTGATCAAGGGGTTAAACTCAGGGGTCTAATTACCTTTGGGCCGCAAGACAAGTTTTAATATCCCATGGGGGGCCGCATGTTGGGCCGCAAGACAAGTTTTAATATCCCATGGGGGGCCGCATGTAAACTTTCAAACTTTAAAAACAGTACTGGTGTCAGCAAACGCATTATTAACCCCTACCACTGGTGTCAGCAAACGCATTATTAACCCCTACCACTGGTGTCAGCAAACGCATTATTAACCCCTACCACTGGTGTCAGCAAACGCATTATTAACCCCTACCACTGGTGTCGGCAAACGCATTATTAACCCCTACCACTGGTGTCGGCAAACGCATTATTAACCCCTACCACTGGTGTCGGCAAACGCATTATTAACCCCTACCACTGGTGTCGGCAAACGCATTATTAACCCCTACCACTGGTGTCAGCAAACGCATTATTAACCCCGACCACTGCACTAAACACGGACCACTGCCGGCGGACCACTGCCGACGGACCACTACACTGCCGACAGACCACTACACTGCCGACAGACCACTACACTGCCGACAGACCACTACACTGCCGACAGACCACTACACTGCCGACAGACCACTACACTGCCGACAGACCACTACACTGCCGACAGACCACTACACTGCCGACAGACCACTACACTGCCGACAGACCACTCACCATCATGGCACAGCACATCAAGGCTCAGAGCCCAGCAAATTAGGGCACAGCACATCAGGGCACATCACATCAGGGCACATCACATCAGGGCACAGCACATCAGGGCACAGCACATCAGGGCACAGCACATCAGGGCACAGCACATCAGGGCACAGCACATCAGGGCACAAGGCACAGCACATCAGGGCACAAGGCACAGCACATCAGGGCACAAGGCACAGCACAACAGGCCACATCAGGGTACAGAGCACGGCACATCAGGACAGAACATATCAGGACAAGGCACATGGCACATCAGGGTACAGGGCAAATGAAACAGCACATCAGGGTACTAAGCCCAGCAAATCAGTGTACATGGCACACATCAGGGCACATGGGGCATATCAGGGCACATGAGAGCACATCAGGCACAGCACATCAGTACAGGGCACATCAGTACAGGGCACATCAGTACAGGGCACATCAGTACAGGGCACATCAGTACAGGGCACATCAGTACAGGGCACATCAGTACAGGGCACATCAGTACAGGGCACATGGCAAATCAGGGTACAGGGCACAGGGTACCCTGATGTACAGAGCCCGGCACATCAGGGTACCTGGGGCACATGGCATATCAGGGTACATGGGGTACATCAGGGCACAATCAGAGCACATCAGGCATACCTCCCAACGAAGTTGTTGAGCGGGGGGGGGTCCGCAGATCATAGTTGATGAGCGGAGGGGGGTCCGCGGATCTTAGTTGTTGAGCGGGGGGGGGTTTCCACGGCTTGGAGTTGTTGAGCGGGGATTTACCGTGAATCACAGTAATCGCGGGTGGGGGGCCGGATTCGCGGAAAATTTTGCCGTGATCGCGGGATTTACCGCAAATCGCTTCCGCGGCACCCTCCCTGCCTGCGGGCCATTTATTACTGGTCCGCAAATGGCCCGTGGTCCGGTACTTTGAGACCCCTGGGTTAAACCTTTATCAGGGGGGGGTACGAGGGCTACCCTGGACCGAACACTAACTGCATGTCACACTAACTGTCACACTGACACTAAATGCAGTGATCAGTAAATATATGATCACTGCTATTAGTGACACTGTGACAGGGGGCTGGGGGGGGTTAAGTGTGCCTATGTGTACTAGTGTCAGTGTAGTATTAGTGCGACTTACTTGTGATGTCTTCTCTCCTCTCGCCGGATTAAAAATACCGCCGAGAGGAGAGCTGACATTACTTCCTCTGCCTGTGTTTACATTATACAGGCAGAGGAAGTGCAGAGCAGGGAGCGAGCAGATTGGCTGGGAGCGATCCAGAGGGGGTGGACAAAAAGCCGCCCCCTCATTCCGATCACTCCCACGGAATTACCGACCGCCGCAAGTACCGGAGTCGGTTACCGACCGCCACAACTACCCAATAGTATATACACTGTATATCTCTTCAGATATTCTCAGAGTGGATGCAACATTTTGTTTCCCAACCATATAGTTGGTTATTTACCATATATTTAATCGCACTGATCACTGTGCCTGCAGCCCTGACCACTGTGATCAGTACAGAGGGGGATACAGGAAGAGTTAGTATTTTTTACAGTTTAGAGGGGTACAGATTACACAGTACAAGCACTGTGCTGTTTAATCTTCTTTAAAGCGGAGTTCCGCCAAAAAAAATGAAGTCGGGGAATGAACAAGTCGGGGAATGAACAAGTCGGGGAATGAACAAGTCGGGGAAAGCCGGGTAATCTTCTGGGACCTGTGACGTGTAACAGAAGATTGCAGGGGAGGGAGAGGTGAACTTCCTTCTGGCGCGGCGGAGCTGGATGCCTCTTAAGAGAGGGCATGCCCCCCCAAAATGAGGTGACAAATGTGGCATGTCAGGGGGGTCACCGTCACTTAAAAGCAAAAATACTATTTTTGGGTTGGACTTTGCTTTAACTTAAGCGACCAGGATCTGTATTATTTTTTTTGGGGGGGGGGGGGGGTTAACACTTAAAAAAAAAAAAAAAAAAACACTTACTTTATTCTTTAACTTTACATATCAGCTAAATTATACACCAACCTTTTGGAGGTTTTTATCCGATTAATCGAAAACAAAAAATAAAATCGGCCATCTATTCGATCATGAAAATAATCGTTAGTTGCAGCCCTAGAAGAAACATGATAAAAGGTGCACTGCTCACATGAGAGTTTGCACTACACACAGGAGTAGCATAAAACTGCAGTCTATTGTCTCTGTACAGACAGAACCCGTTTGTGTTTGCAAAAGCTTCAAAAGGGATTAAAAGAGCATGTCTATATCTCAATCCACCTAGAACAGGGCATACTTTCCCTAGGGAATTTTTTTTTAACACAGTCTAAAAACACAAGACTGGATCAATGTGTCCACAGGAATCACAGTCAAATGGTCAACATAATACAAAAAACATTAAAAGGTTTATGTTACTGAGTGGTTTATATTATCACATCCCAACCTTTCCATTTCTCATGCAAACAGGAAATGTGCTCATCTATCCCTCATGGTGCACACATTTTGCTGTGGTTAGACAGGCTGACAGACATGTAAATGATGTTCAATCTTTTATGCATTTACGATTCTGCATCTATTGTCACACACAGGCACAATGAACATTTCCGCTTAGGGACTGCACAAACTGAAGGATTTTTTTTTTTTTAAAGCTCACACCTGTCAATCACAGTCATGTAACAGAGTTGCACTAAATATTTTACCTGAATTCGGTATTATCGTTTTTTAGGCATTTTCTGCGATTCTCATAAACAGGTATTTAGAAGACACAGATTAATCAGCTTTAAAGCATTAGTCAGTTCAGCAGCAATTACTTAAACCAAACTTGGGTCTCCACCCCTTTTGGATCATCACCCACCAACAAATTAAATAAAAAGTCTGTATAGTTACCTTATTTTCAGTCTGGTCCAATGACATCACTGGTCCTCTTAACTCTTCTTCTGTTGATGGTCAACAGATCCCAGACCCAGATTTATGCCTAGCCAACGTGGCCTTGGGCACCAAAAAGTCACCTACAGATCCTACTAGCAACTCTCAGTTAAACATGCCTGTGAAAAGGTTTTACTGTGCCACCTGCCACCAATACAGTCAGGTCTGCATGATTGCCGTCTCTACAAAGTTTGTGTATTTTTGTTGGTGGAAAACTATACTGTATATGTGCACTCTGGGTCCACACGCCTATACAGTTCTCAAAAAAAATAACTGCCCTTCCGCTGCGGGAAGTTCAAATCCATAACTGACAGACCTTATTAGTTCAAATGATTTGACCTGGCCAGAGCTAGAGAGTTGGGAGTCTGCTGGGAACAGAGCCAGAGATCATGCGAGTATAGCAGCCAAAGCTACTTTGCATCCTGAACTGGGGGATACATTTTTCAGTATATGCTTAAGGGGGACCTGGCCATTAAAAAATAAAAAATAAGTGTTCGCTTATGAAAGGAGTTAATATAAAATGTAGTCACAGAGATGATAAACTAAAACTCAGAAGAGTAGTTGCTGTGATCAAAAATTATAATACACATTGAAATATTCATCAAAAAAACATTTCATAATTGCCAACTTGCTTTTGAAAGCCAGTGGGTTTATTCTCTATAGAAAAGGCTAGTATCCAAAGACAGTTGTTTGTAGTTGTCAATAGAAAAGTGTTAAAACCAGTGTCAGATTTTATTGCTGCCTGCATCCCCCTCTGTGGAGATTGTAATAAGTAATCAAATGTTACAGGACTAGGAAATTTTCCAATGGGCACATCTGCCTATGATGGAATTTCCCTTTCACTACACTTTCACAAGGGCGTTTAATCTTTTTTTTTTTCTTTAAATGGAACAACCAGAAACAAAATTAGATGTAAACAGGTGCCATTTGTTTACATCCATTTTGTAGGCAAAAAAACTGAATACAATTGTCATCCGTTTTTTATTTTTATTTTTAGTTGTTACAGAAACAAAACAAAAAAAGGGTGAAAGAAAAAAAAATGTAGACTGATGTACACTAAACTGAACTGCTATAAACCTGAAAACTGATGTGCAAGCTGTAATCTGTTTTCATCTATTTTTTCTTAGCAAAAACATGACTGAATGGATGACGCCCATGTGGAAGTTTGCACATCCGTCTTCAGGTCAGTTAACGTCAGTCTAGGGCTGAAACAAATAAATCGGCAAAGTCTATTAAGAAAATAGTTGTGAATGCATTTCTCCCTTGAAGAAAAACTAAACCCTCCTAACCCAACAGTGTCAATCTTAATACCTCTCAGTGCTGCTGAAAAGTCCCTTATGTGAGTTTTTTTTGGTGTCTGGTTCTTTTTAAAGAGTCTAAGAGACCCTGCATGTCTCCCCTGTGCTCCACTGATTGCAATGCAATGCACATCGCACTGTATTACATTCTTTCCCGGCCTTAATGGCAAACTGTCAATGGGGACCCGGAGATGTCACTTCCGGGGTTACAACTAGAAAGGAGAGCGGACACACGTCCCTCCCCCTTCTCTACCCAGCGGTTATGCCAGTCCCAGGCCCGAAGATGGGCAAGCGGAGCCTGGGATACATAGCGAGAGGGGGCACATGGGGTGTGGGGAGAATTCAGAGAGCAGCCCAGGCGCCAGGTTGAAACCTCAAGCCCTGGGTTATGGCACCAGCCCTTTGACAGCTTGGAAGTTAGGCTGAGAGCTGGCATAAGCACACTGGCACCTGGACAGTTCTGACTAGAGGCATACATGTAGCATACACCGTGTATGCTCTAGTAGGGTAAATGTAAGTAAAAGCACTGCACAAAATGTTTGAATAAGGATTTAATAACATTTTTGAAATATTTCTAATTTGAGCTTTATTTTAGGAAACTTAGTAAAGTTTAGTTCCACTTTAAATGAATATTTGTTGTACTATTGTGCTTCTGTATTTCAGACTCTGTTAACCATTTAAAATTGTATAAATGCTCAACACAGCTGCAAAAAATCCAAAAAAAACATGCAATTTGGCAAAAAATACACCTTTAGGTAGTCTGCCATGTTTGCTATTCTTAAAGTGGATGCAAACCTGATTCATGAAATTTGACCTAGGCACATATATTTGTAGTGTTTTCTTTTCTCTTTAACTACTTGCTTACTGAGCACATACACCCCCCTCCTGCCCAGGTAAAATTTCAGCTTCCGGCACTGCGTCGATTTAACTGACAATTGCGCGGTCGTGCGACGTGGCTCCCAAACAAAATTTACGTCCTTTTTTCCCCACAAGTAGAGCTTTCTTTTGGTGGTATTTGATCGCCTGTGCGGTTTTTATTTTTTGCGCTATAAACAAAAAAGAGCGACAATTTTGAAGAAAAATAGAATATTTTTTACTTGTTGCTATAATAAATATCCCAATTAAAAAAAAAACACATTTTTTTTTCTCAGTTTAGGGCGATACGTAGTCTTCTACATATTTTTGGTAAAAAAAAAAAAAATATTGCAATAGGGGAGATAATTATTTTTTATTATTATTTTTTCTAGAAATGGCGGCGATCTGCGATTTTTATTGGTACTGCGACGTTATGGCGGACACTTTTGACACATTTTTGGCGCCATTCACATTTATACTGCGATCAGTGCTATAAATATGCACTAATTACAGTATAAATGTGACTGGCATTGAAGGGGTTAACACTAGGGGGTGAGGAAGGGGTTAAATGTGTATCCTAGGTGTGTTCCAACTGTGGGGGGAGGGGGGGGTGACCGATCTGTGTCCCTATGTAGGAAGGAACACAGATCGGGCTCCTCCTCTCCAGAGACAGGACGCTGTCTCTGTGTAAAAAAGGCAATGAGAGATGATCTGTGAGAGATCATCTCTCATTCGCCCACAGATCGCATCGCAAACGGCCACTCTGATTGGCCGTTCGCCGCGATCTGTGATTGCCCGTGTCCAAGGGACACGGACAACACAGGGCTTCCCCGCAGTGCGCTCTACAGCGCGCGCTGGGAACGCCTGAAGGACATGCCGTCAAATGACGGCATGTTGGATATTCAGGGCCGCGCTGTTGCCGTCATCCGACGGTAGCGCGGCCCTGAAGTGGTTAAAGCTGCCCCTGTTTTTCTGCTGCTTCGTTCTACTGTTATCCGCATGATGACTTCTGCCAAGTTCTAAAACCGAGATAAAACCAAGATAAGCAGAAAGCTGGTCTATTCACCGCACATTTCTTCCTATGCCTATGTGGAGGGGGGAGGGGGTTCCTTTCCTCCAATCAGCTGTCGCACAGTATGCCCAGACTCTCCTCCCAGTGCCGAACAGAAAGATAAATATTTATAACACAATCTGCACTTTCTAAAGAATAGGAAGCTGTAGACAGCAGATATACATGTAAAAATGCAGCAGTCTTACAAGCGCACTTTTTTGGGGGAAATAACACTTTTTTTAATAAAAAAATAAGACAACAGTAAAGTTGGCCTACTTTTTTTTTTTATATTGTGAAAGATAATGTTACGCCAAGTAAATTGATATCCAACATGTCATGCTTCAAAATTGCGTCCGCGCGTGGAATTGCGACAAACTTTTACCCTTTAAAATCTCCATAGGCGACGTTTAAAAAATTCTACAGGTTGCGTGTTTTGAGTTACAGAGGAGTTCTAGGGCTAGAATTATTGCTCTCGCTCTACCAATCGCGGCGATAGCTCACATGTGTGGTTTCAATACCGTTTACATATGTAAGCGCTACCCATGTATGCGTTCGCTTCTGCGTGCAAGCTTGGCGAGAAGGGGTGCGTTTTTTGGCTTTTAACGTTTTTAGCTGGCTCCTAGATTCCCAAGCAAATTTGTCAAACCCTGCATTCCAGTACTTGTTATATCAAACTCAATATTGGCATTCAGCTCACCAAATTAAATACAGATTAACAGGCAAAGAGATAAATAAGTCTAGCAGTCCCAAAACAAAGAGAATATTTTTTTTCTACTAACTAGCAAAAATTCTACTTGAAGGCTGCATTCACACCTAGGCGGCGTATTGCGGCGACATGAAATAGGCGTTTTGTCCCCGCGATTTGCGGCGACAAAACGCGCCTTGTTTTTTGCTGGAGGGGTGATTTTTACATTGTCGGCTATGCCCGAACGCCCAAGACGCCTGAAAATGTGAACCATCTCCATAGCCGACAATGTAAATTCGCCCCTCCAGCGTATTTCAGGCTGCTACAGCGTCGGGCGACAAAACGCCTAGGTGTGAATGCAGCCTAAGGAGGTGTCACTACCAATTGGGTGGAAATGCATTCTGGTCGTTTCAGAACTATACATTAATACAGAAAATGAAACCGCTGGCATTCACAGTTCTGATGGTGTATTCCCAAGAAATTCTTCAACTCAGTACACATCTTTCATCTTCTTTTCAGTATAACTCTTGTTTAGTAAATCTTTGCTGATTCAGTTGATTTTTATCTTTACTGCACTGCATGAGGCCAAAAAAATAAAAAATCTGAAACAAGCAGCTATCTTCCAAAAAAAAAAAAAAAAAAAAAAGAAGAAGACACCGACAAGCTAAAACGCATAAAAGAAAAAGTCTGCCTATAAACAGGATGTATTGGGGGGCACGGGACTTCATTTTACACGACTAGCACCTAGAACATAATTCTCTTTTTAGAAACTGGAGTAAAAGGCAACCGTCTGGGTTGCCCACAACAAACATCCAATTTCAGGTGGAATCTGAGCAGTTACTATAGCCAGCATAGACATTCCAGTTTAAAAAAAATCATTCCTGCTTATGTGCAACATGACCTTGACCATTTAAAATAAAGCTTTCCCAAATTTAACTGAATAGAGCATAAAAAAAAAAAAAAAAGAAGATTGATGGCTTGAGGACTTTTCTTAAAGTGATATTAAAGGCTTTGGGGGCACACAAGACGACTCGCTCCCAAGCCGCAGCTGTGCATTTCCGTTCACACACACCTGCCCCTCTCTTGCCTCATTGGCTGTGATTGACAGCAGCGTGAGCCAATGGATCCCACTGCTGTATTCGGTCAATGCTGTCCCCGGAGAGCCAAGGCTCTTATGCACATCGAGATGGTGCTCAGGTTAGAATTAGAAGGGGGGGGGGGCGCTGCACACAGAAGGTTTTTTACTTCATGCATAGAATGCATGAAGTTAACAAACATTGAGCTTTAGAACCACTTTAAGCTTCCACCGTAACAGCCAAGCATTAAATGCCAAGCCTAAAAACTGTCATTTTATCCCCAAAACTACTGCATATATTTACAACATCTGTATCATTTCTACATATATCTAAATATGGTGCAAATGAGTAGACATTGTGCGAGCAGCTTAAAGTGGAACTTCCACCCCAAATTTTTTTTCTTCATTATTGTGCTCATTAGACCTAAAAAAAAAAAAGTTTTAACTTACCTGGAAATGCCTGTTGCTATGCGGTCCCACAAAATCTGCCTTCTGAATCACCTAGGATTCGGACACACTAATGCTCCTGAGAAATGCGTGCGATTTCCCAGGATGCAGTGCGCTACCCCAGTATAACTCCCCATCCAAGACTTCCAGGAAGTGCTTGTGGGCTTCACAATGCCCACAAGCAAAATAACAATGGTGTGGACATAGTTTATAAAACTATATTTTTTGAATAACTACGCGGAGCGGCGGCGCATTGTAAAATAGTAAGTGACCGGATTAATATTATAAAAACGCATGATGAAAGGCTAAAAAAAGCCAATTTTGGTTGGAAACCCCGCTTTAAGCCTAGGTTAACACGGTGGAGGGTCCAGGAATGTGCAATCTTCTACCAGCAAGCAAACTGCACTGCTGTTCAGAAGAAACACATTGAAAAATCAGCATGTTTGCAGTCACACAAAACCACATGGTACCACAGCACCATGGGCTTCTGTGCCCACACAAACCAGCTACAGTGTGAACCTAACCTTGTAAATAGGTAAATACAAAAACTGCAAAAATGGATATCATGAAAAAGGCAAAGACACTTTTTCTTTACCTCTCTGGCCTAAAGTCAACTCCAAGCACACAATTAAAAAAAAAAAAAAAAAAAAGATACCCTTGCTGTAGGTAGGGCTGGTCTAGTATTACAGGGATGAGTAGTAACACTTACCTTACTTTTCATTCCTGTAGGTTCCCCTCCACCTGTTAGACCACTTCCACAAAGTCCCCACTAAGGTGTTTAAGCCACAGTCGCACGCCTGCCTTCTCTGCCTACATGCACTGTTACTAGCCCTGCTTTACATGTGATGTAACAGAGGGAATACACACAAAGTCCAAAGCATCAGGGAGAAGGACAGCACCAAAGCAAGTAATCAGATAAAACTGCCCTTTGCTCGACCCTCCTTAGACCGAGCACACTTCCAGCGAGGGTGGGTAAATTTAAAAAAGGGATTTGGGCTTAAAAATCTGTTGTTGCTACCAACTTTTACAGAGAAATATTAGCTTGCTTCATTTCAGCCATTGGCTCCTCCGCTGCTGTCAATCACAACTATGATGCAGTCGCCGGGGGGGCGGGACCGAGTCATACACTTGACATCTATGGATGCCAATTGTATGACACGGGAGCGGGCCCACAAGCAAACCACCTCGGAAAAAACTTCCGGGGGGGGGGGTTGGGAGTGTTGAGTTTAGTAGGGAAAAGCCAAGACAACCGCCGTGGGACCCCAGAACAGAAGGATCGGGGCCACGATGTGCAAAATTATCTGCACAGTGGAGGCAAGTATAACATGTTTGTTTGATTGACAGGCTTCCGACGGTCGGATACCTTGCGTCACGATTTTCCGAAAGTAGCCGAACGGCGGTGCGCAGTCGCAGTATAGAGCCGCACCGGCGCTCGGCTTCTTTCGGCTACTCGTGATGCGACGGTCGGAAGCCTGTCAATCAAATAGGAACACCCAGAAGCGACGGAGACGATGCATCTCTAAAACGTTAAGTACTGCTTCGATTCTAAAAAAAAAACCACCCGATTCCCCTTGACAAAACGAGCCTCAATCAATGTTAAAAAAAAGGTTTTTGGGTGAACCACCCCTTTAATCAGTAACCTGATCCTGTCTGCTAAAATAAAACACGATAAAGGAGGAGCAAACAAGGCGCACTTGGGACTCATTTCTCTAGTAGCCTTTCCCCTCCATCTCAGGGCCTCACTTTCAGGAGTGCCAGATGCCACACCACATGCAAATAGCGAACATTTATTAGCCATCGTCACACAATTGGGTGGGATTGGGGCCCACTCTCTGCGCCCCAAGCCCACCCTATTTTGAAGCTTATTAGAACCTCTGGTGTTGATCAGGTGCCAAAAAATAAATAAAAAACACCCCAGTCCACAAGAGTCCATGCATCCGACGTCCTAGAAAGGGGCCGGTAGCATGGATAGGGGGCAGCGGCAGGGATAGAGGGAGGCGCCAGGATGCCCACAATGCACGGGGCCGCCACTGATTGCCAAATTATTAATTTTAAATAAAAAGTCAAGGCACCACTGCATATTATTTTTCCCCTTTCTGGGCCTCCAGGTAGCACTCTGGTATTCATGATCATTGGATCTACTTACGGTATTTGTTAGGCTTATGATAGCAGAAACAACTGTACAAAATAGCCTTTCTACTGCTTAAGTATTTACTCCAAAACAGGAACTGCTCTATTTGAAACAAAAATGAACTCAGAAATAGTACTTTATTAAAAATAACCATTTCTCCTTGTTTTACTAAATTTATTTTGCTAACATTTTATTCTGATATTGTGCTGAAAGTAGTGTTATTTACTGCTTATTCAACAGTTAATGCATTAAAAAAAATGTTGGGAAAAAAAAGGAGATAGTTATGGTAAAGGCATAGGGTGGATATATAAAAATAAAAAAAAATAAAAAAAAAAGTATCCCCACTAGTAACAGCATCTAAACATATTAAATAAATTACCATAATGAAAATATGACAATATAAAAAGACACACCAAATTTGACATTTTCCACTGCATTTGAACTGAAAAGGCCCAAAGTGACCACCAGAAATTAAATCGTTTCACACATCCGTATATATTATCAATAGTTTATTTCGTAAAGGTCAAATGCAGTGTACTGTTCATAGTAAGAATTTTCAGATTTCCTATTTATCAACATAGACAGGGTGGATAAAAATCAATGATTTTTTATTTTTTTCATATACCGGTAAATACATTTAACTTTATTTATTTTTATAAAATGCTTTTGTAGTAAAAAGCTATAGTTTGATTCAAGATACATAAATAATTTTGTTTAGTTAATTCAGCATGAAATGGAGCTTAGTTATGTAGTAAGAGGCTGTATATTCTGCAATATTTACATTTATGGTAAATTCATTCAATAAATCCAAGCTCTGCAAGTGGAGATAACATGCACTGCATTGATGCATGCACACAATTTGACAGTAACCGTGAGATAAAACAAAGTTCAGGAATATTCCTTTATCCCATTGCTTTGCAAATCTATGTACACTACAAACAGTATGATTGAATCGGTTCTGATATCACTGTTCTACTAACCAGGCAGCTTATTCTAAATAGAAAACCTTCATTGTGTTTGCAAATATTAAAGATTCAAACTACCAGCAAGAATAAGTACTTACATTTAAAGAGCATCCATCATGGCAGCACCTGTTAGTGGGCATCCACTCACCTGCTACCGCCACATCCCTCACCTTGTTGTCCCATTAAAGTGAAAGGGCCCGTCGGTGAGTTAGCAGCGGGTCACTGTGGGACAGAGATGATGGTTGCGCTTTAAAAAAAAAAAAATTAACCCTTTTGCTGCCAGGCCCTGTGCTCCATTTTGTACACTTCAGGTGGAAAGACCATTTTTGCTTTGCTTTTTTATTTTTCACTTTATTATTAGCAGATAAAAATACAGCTAATTTTACCAAAAAATCTGGAGGTTTTCATTTTAAACTCACAGCTTTCAGAATTTGAAAAGACCCCTCAATCTAGACATTTTCTAAAAACACATGACCTGTAGGAGAAAAAAAAAAAAAAAAAGAAGCAGCAGCAGAAGTGCTACTGATTTTTTTGGGCCCCGCAATAATTGCGCAAATGTTCATCATATCGCAGAGTCTGCTGAACAATTCTGATACAAGCTTATGGTCATATAAGTTATCATAAGCTTATAGGAGAGGGAGAAAAGAGGTCCGTACGCCATACTGACTTGGCCACTTATGGGCACCTCTGTAAATCTGTACAGACTTGGTAGTGAAAGGGTTAAAAATAGTAGATTTGAAAATCAAGCCTTTTTCCTTGTCATTTAAATAATGACTTAAAATCGACTTGATTTAAAATTAAATCCACCTTGAACAGAGATATGTTCATTATTTCTTATTACACATCAAAATGTATTATTTCAATATAATTTTAGTTAACTAAAGCCAGATGTTGTGATTATCTGTAGCATATATTAATTCACTTGGATGTTACCTAATATGTGATTTATTACACTAATAACTCCAGATTTCTTGTAAGGCTTTATCAAGTCTTTTCATCTTGTTTTGTTACAGTAGATCAAACAGCTATTCTGGTTATTTTGCATATTGATGGGAGTAGGTATATCTCTGTGCCAACAGTTTTCTTTCAAAGAGAAAACTCAAAAGGATAGATTTTAAAGTGAGAGACAGCGAGTAAATGGCTATATACTTAATTAGCAACTTTATTGTAGGTCAGCCCAAACTCATTCACCATATTAAAGTGGCTGTAGAGGCTGAAGTTTTTTTTTACCTTAATGAATTCTGTGCATCAAGAAAAAATTAAAAAATATGGGAGGAGGGAGAGTTCTCGGAGGCCCGTGGAGACATGGCTGCCCTGGAGAAGGATTATGAGGAAGTTGGTGTAGATTCTGTGGAAGGCGAGGGTGAGGAGGAAGGTGAAGAGTATTAAACCAGATCTCGTTATGTTATAGGCATGTGTTTTACCCATTCTCAGTTGAACACTGGAGCTTTTTAAGCAGAATGCCAAATCTATGAGTTGGTATGAAAAACGACAATCTGCTTTAGTTAACTGTTACAATATGCAGCCATGTTTTTCCATAATTGTAATTGTATGAGATCTGGAATAAAATGTTTTAAAAAAAAAAAAAAAAAAAAACAAACAAACACACATCCTTCTATTGTCCCCACCTCCCCCAGCACCACCTCAAATAGTACCCAAGCCCGATCTCAATCCAGCAATGTGCCCAATAGCAGCGGTACTGCTCTCTCCCACCTCACTGGGCTTAATAAGAGAAGCGAGAGCCATTGGTAAAGGGGGTGTTTATAAGGGGTCAGCTGCTGAACTTCTCCAGTGCCCTACTGGTTTTTAGGTTCTAAATCTACAGGGACGACAATTTGATACCCTGCAGATTTTCTAAGTGTGCCCACTTACAAAGAAATCAAGGCTCTTGAACTTCTCATAGGTGTTTTTCAAAATATAGCAACAGAATATCAACAAAAATCCAGAACAAAAGCAAAAAACAAAACACAATACAAAGGTTATCAATCGAGTTGCAATTCAGTGAGTAAAAAAGTATTACATCCCATACCAACCAATAATAATTCTGACTCCCACAAACTGGTTACAGTATGTGATCATGTGGTACACAGATTAGTCCTGTCAATTTAAAAAGGTGCTCCTAACGAATACTCGTTATGTGTATAAGAATCTTTCTTCCATTCAAACATCACCATCACGGGCAAGACCAAAGAGTTGTCACAGGATATCGGGCAAGATTGTAGACCTGCACAAGGCTGAAGGCAGGAAGCTTGGTAAATCCAGCAAATCCGCAGCAGAGACCACTTATAGCTTAACCCTTTCACGGCCAAGCTTATTTCTGACATTTGGTGTTTACAAATTAAAATCCGTACTTTTTGCTAGAAAATTATAATATTATTTATATATTTATATATATATATATATATATATATATATATATATATATATATATATATATATATATATATATATATATATATATATATATATATATATATATATATATATATATATATAGCAGGGAATTTAGAGAATAAAATGGTGATTGTTGCAATATTTTATGTCACACAGTATTTGTGCAGCAGTGTTTTAAACGCAACTTTTTGGCCAAAAAGACACTTTACTGTTTCTTTTTTTTATTATTCATTTAAGTTAGCCCAATTTTTTTGTATAATGTTAAAGATGTTACACCGAGTAACTGGATACCAAACATGTCATGCTTTAAAGTTGCACGCACTCGTGGAATGGTGACAAACTACATTCAACTACTGATTTCAAACTACATTCAACTACTGATTTAACCACTTAAGCCCCGGACCAAAATGCAGCTAAAGACCAGGCCCCTTTTTGCAAATTGGCACTGCGTCGCTTTAACTTACAATTGCGTGGTCGTATGACGTGGCTCACAAACAAAATAGGCATCCTTTTTCCCCCACAAATAGAGCTTTCTTTTGGTGGTATTAGATCACCTCTGCGGTTTTTATTTTTTGCGCTATAAACAAAAAACAGGAGCGACAATTTTGAAAAAAAAAATGCAATGTTTTTTACTTTTTGCTATAATAAATATTCCCCAAAAATATAAAAAAAAAGTGTCCTCAGTTTAGGCAGATACGTATTCTTCTACCTATTTTTGGTTGGTTTGCGCAAAATTTATAGCGTTTACAAAATA
This sequence comes from Rana kukunoris, assembly GCA_029574335.1. NCBI lineage: Eukaryota > Metazoa > Chordata > Amphibia > Anura > Ranidae > Rana > Rana kukunoris. The sequence goes on from CM056052.1 coordinate 402,639,691, forward strand.
GGGGATAGTTTTATTGCATTTTTTTTTTTTTTTTTTTTTTTTTTTACTACTAATGGCGGCAATCAGTGATTTTTTTTCATGCCTGCGACATTATGGCGGACACTTCGGACAATTTGACACATTTATGGGACAATTGTCATTTTCACAGCAAAAAATGCATTTAAATTGCATTGTTTACTGTGGAAATGACAGTTGCAGTTTGGGAGTTAACCACAGGGGGCGCTGTAGGGGTTATGTGTTCCCTAATGTGTGTTTACAACTGTAGGGGGTGTGACTGTGACGTCATCCATCGTGTCTCCCCTATAAAAGGGATGACGCAATCGATGCAGCCCCCACAGTGAAGCACGGGAAAGCCGTGTTAACACACAGCTCTCCCCATTCTTCAGCTCCGGGGACCGATCGCCACACTCCAGCGGTGATCGGGTCCGCGAGTCCCGCAGCTTCGGACCGGGTATTGGGAGCGCGCCCGTGACCCACTACTGGGGGTAGTAGTACAGGACGTACCTGTATGTGGATCTGCCCAGCCGTGCCATTCTGCCAACGTATATGTGCAGGAGGTGGTCCTTAAGTGGTTAATTTTTTTTTACGGTTACCAGGTTAGAGTTACAGAGCAAGTCCTAGTGCTAGAATTATTGCTCTTGCTCCAACGATCGTGGCGATACCTTACATGCGTGATTTGAACATGGTTTACATTTGCAGGCTCAACTTCCATACAAGTTTTCTTTGCTGCGAAAGCTCGTGGACACATGGGTGCTTTAAAAAAAATTCCCTTATTTCTTTTATATTTACATTGTGTTTAAAAAATAAATTGATCACTTTTATTGCTGCCACAAGGAATGTAAACATCCCTTGTGACATTAATAGGTGGTGACAGGAACCCTTTATGGAGGGATTGGGGGTCTAAAAGACCTCCAATCCCTCCTTTTGCATTTCAAAGTATTCAGATTGCCGATTCTGAATAATAAATATAAATATATATATATATATATATATATATATATATATATATATATATATATATATATATATATATAATCCAGCGCCATTGGCAGCCGAGTAAACCAGAAGTGACGTTGCTCCTGTGTTTACATACAGGAGACTGTAACAAAGCAGTTTCGGGCATCGTGCCAGTCTCTGTCTAGACGCTGTAAGAGGCAGATCATTGATCGAGTCTCCTGGCGAGACGGGAGGCCCGGTAAGAGCAGCAGAAGGCGGGGCATGTCCCCTACCGCTCCTCCGGGAAAACAACCGAGCGGCTTTTATTTTCACTAAAAATACACTAAAATCATTACCAGTGCACCAACACAACATAAGCCCTGGTTCACACTGGGCTGCGGGAGTGAAGCAGTGCGAGTTCAGCCTAACTCGCACGATTTCACTCCCGCCCGGCAGTCCCGATTTCAGCCGCGATTTCAGAGACATCTGTGCAGGTTTCTGCACAGATGTCAATGTAAATCGCAGGCTGAAATCGCAAAAAGCAGTACAGAGACTACTTTTTGAAATCGGTGCAATGCCGCAGATGCAGCGTCGCACCGCTTAAAATGGTGCCATTGCCGTCAATTTGAGGCAAAATCTGCCGTTTTGACATGCGATTTGACATGCCAAATCGCATCTCAAAACGCACCAGTGTGAACCAGGGCTAAGAGTTATAAGTCCCACTTCTCCAAACACATCAAAAGCATTGGAGCATTTTTATGGTAACTAGGTAAAATAAATTTAAAAAAACGTTACTTGCTTTGATTACATAAACACTACTATGCAGGGCTAGAAATAAAGTTCTGAAATTACACAATTTTTATTCATTTGTTTTTTATTAAAGTATATTTAGTAAATATCACCTATTAGGGAAACCAAGAACCCTCTATTCGAGGGTTTCTCAACTCCAGTCCTCAAGGTGCCACAAACACAACAGGTCAGGTTTTCAGGCTTTCCATTATTTTGCACAGGTGATTTGATCAGTTTTACTGCCTTAGTAATTACCACAGCCATTTCATCTGAGGGAAATCCTGAAAACATGACCTGTTGGGGCGCCTTGAGGACTGGAGGTGAGAAACACTGCTCTATCCTATCAACTTGCAAGGACCCTAGGTTTAACGAACGCTAGGCTACCAGCCAAAAGGGGACAAAGTCTCAAATTTCATGTGCATTAAAGCTTCTTTTTTTGTTGCAAATAGTCAAAAAAAAAATGTATCTCTATTAAAAATGCTGGTAAACTAAAAATTTGGTTAGATGCGAGTAACCGCGTTTACAAGCCGTTACAGGAATTTGGCGTTTCAAATGCCTCTGAACATTTGTCCTGAATGCATTTTTTTGCTTTCCAAAAAATGCTTCTAAACAACTGCCTAGAAAGGACTATAAAACAACCATGTGTACATGTACTCGTAAGATAACAGAGGAGAGTTCAGGGGCAGCGGAAAAAACACATCCAACTGCTCCTAAACATCCGTTTATTAACAGCAGTGTACATGAGCCTTCCAGCTGTTGCGTGGCTACAAGTCCCATCATGTCTCTGCCTGTGGGAGTCATGTTTGTAACTGTCAGTCTTGCAATGCCTCATGGGACTTTTAGTTTTGCAACAGCTGGAGGGCCGCCAGTTTGAGATCCCCCCGCCTTAGATCCTTCTACAGCACACATACATGTATAGCTAATCCAGGTTTCTGTGTGCTCAAATGTATAAAGTACAGAGCAAAAATTCTCCAAAACATAGCGTGTAAATGTTCACTGTGGTCACCAACTAAAAATAGTTATACAAATCTGGCAAGTTATTAAATAGCAGTTCAATCAGTTTCTTGATTCAGATAAACTTTGGTTCTGATTTTTATAAAAACTAACTTGGTACTTTCTTATCAGGAATCATCTACCTAGGGCTTGCATTAACAGTTGACTAGGAGGAGAGTATTTTATGTAGAAAACACTATTCCCAGTACACAGATCCATTGTTTTCTGTGGAAAGAAATTAGCAAGCTAGGATCAGCCACATAGCCAAGAGCAAAGGGCAATACGTGATTTGTATCACAGATAATTGCAGTTTTCCCTTTCAACAATTAAATGATGCAGTCATATTAATTTAATCAAATACAGACTCATCTGCAATACTAAGGCTTTCTGAAAAAAAAAATCTAATTTGTGAAAGGTTTACCTAAACTACAAGAAGCCTTTTTAGATTGACTTTTTAAATACATAAGCTGAGATCATCATATTATTGGCGATTTAGGCCCCTTTCACACTTGTGCGACTTGGACTGCAAAGTCACATGACAAGTAGTACCCCATGATTTCCAATGAGTACCATTCATATCTGTGCGACTTCTAGTCACACCGACTTCAAAGTAGTTCCTGTACTACTTTGGTCGAGCTTAGATGAGAGTTTCACAGGCATTTCCTGAAATCACGGCAAAATCGCACATCTTTAAAGTTTTGGTAGTGCAGGGTGGATTTGATTTAAATCACTGGTAAAAAGGCTGGATTTAAATCAATTTTTAAACATCAACTGTCATCTCTGTCCCGCAGTGGCTCCTCCTCTGACCCGCTGTTGACTTACCGATAGTACCATTCACTTTAATGGGATGGCTGTGATGCAGCAGTGATGCAAGGTGAGGGACATGGCGGCAGCAGATGCATTGGGACCCGCTAACAGGCGCTGCCATGATGGACCTGAAATGGCAGGTGCTCTTTAAATGCAAGGACCTATTCTCGCTGGTAGTTAGAATCTTTAACCACTTGCTTACTGGGCACATATATCCCCTTCCTGCCCAGGCGAAATTTCAGCTTTCAGCACTGTCATGCTTTGAATGACAATTGCAATCATGCAACGTGGCTCCCAAACAAAATTGATGTCCTTTTTTCCCCCCACAAATAGAGCTTTCTTTTGGTGGTATTTGATCATCTCTGCGTTTTTTTATTTTTTGCGATATAAACAAAAATAGAGCGACAATTTAGAAAAAAAATATTTTACTTTTTGCTATAATAAAATATCCAATAAAAAAAGGCAGGTATGTATTCTACATATTTTTGGTAAAAAAAAAAAATAAAAGAAGAAGAAAATCGCAATAATCGTATAGTGATTGGTTTGCACAAACGTTATAGCACCTCCAAGATAGATAATAGAATTATGATTTTTTTTTTTTTTTTTTTTATACTAGTAACAGTGGCGATCTGTGATTTTTGTCAGGACTGCGATATTGCAGCGGACACATCGGACACTTTGACATATTTTTGGGACCAGTCACATTTATACAGCAAACAGTGCTATAAATATGCACCGATTACTGTATAAATGTGTATGGCAGGGAAGGGGTTAACACTGGGGGCAAGGGGTTAATGTATGTCCCACTAGGTCAGGGGTCTCAAACTGGTGGCCCTCCAGCTGTTGCAAAACTACAAATCCCATGAGGCATTGCAAGGCTGACAGGCACAAGCATGACTCCCATAGGCAGAGGCATGATGGGACTTGTAGTTTCGCCACAGCTGGAGGGCCGCCAGTTTGAGACCCCTGCACTAGGTGATTCTTACTGTGGGGGGAAGTGACTGACTGGGGGAGGCGACTGATGATTATCCATATATACAAGGCCGACAGGACTTGGATCTCTGTGTTTACACACAGATCCATGTCCCTGTCTTTGTGACCGCCGATCGCGGGTGCCTGGCAGGCATTGCCCCCCCCCCCCCCAAGGCACCTTGTCCCCACATTGATGGTGGTCTGAGGGCGGGGGGCTTATTGGAATCTGGAAGCCCTATGTGAATGAGTATGGGGTACATCGTACCCCTACCCATTCACCTAGTGGAAGAAAAACGTCAATTAAAACACTACACAGGTTTTTTTAAAGTAGTTTATTAGGCAGCACCGGGGGTCCGACTTCGGGGATCTTCCAACTTCTCCCTTCTGCCGGGCACTACCGCTGTTTTCGTTCAGCTCTTTTACCAGCAGAGGCCCGGTCTTCGCCCTTCTTCCGACTGCGGGGGGGTCTTCTGACTTCTCCGCGCTCTGCTCCCAGTCTCAGGTTCTTTTTGCCCTTCTGCTGGGCACCACCGCTGTCTTTTTCAGCTCTTTCACCAGCGGGGGCCAAGTCTTTTGAGTCGCTTTCTTTTCTTCAATGTTGACTCGACGCTCCCTCCCGCTGTAATGCCGGGTGTGCGGTGCACAGCGATTTATATAGGCCTCTTATGACGTCACAGTCCAAGCATGCTCCAGGTGGTGACAACATAAGGGGGCGGGGGAATTATGTCGCCATCTAGTGCACCATCCTTGGCAGAGCCCTCAATGATGGGGACTGAGCAGGATGAGGAGGCAGGTGGATCGGCAGGGGAAGGTCTGCCCAGATCTCAGGCCTCCTCCAGGTAGACTCAGCATCTGGCTCGGAGGAAGAAGACTCCTCCAGGGGGACGAGGTACAAGTTGTCCCTTGATGATGTAGGAGACTTACTAAAGGCGATTTACAAAACCTTAGAGATCCCAGAGGAGCCGGTCCAATTGTCCAAGCACGACCAACTATACCAGGGGTGCGGTGCTCAAAGGATTAGAGTATTTCCTGTACACAAATCACTTGTGGAAGCGATATTGCTGGAGTGGGAGCAGCCAGAGAAAAGGCCTTTTTTTGCGGGGAATTTAAAAATTGAGATTTCCCTTTGAGTCGGTCTGGTTAAAGACCTGGTCGGGAGACGCCTGGTCGGGAGACGCCGTGTCTAAGTTGAAACTATGTGGCCTACCATTCTCGGGCGACCATCTGTTCGGGCCTGGTCTCCAGGAAGCGTTAGAAAGAACGCAGGACAAGAAAAAAGCCTTCCCTGAAAAGGAGGAAGAAAAGCGAGAACAAGCGCTTTTTTCAGGGTTTCAAGCAGAACCAGAATGATAGGGATGCCGTCCTAAGAAAAACTGGTCAGGCCAGAAGGGACAAGGCAGAGGAGGAATCTTGTTTAACCCTCCTCAGGCTACCCCCAAATCCCAGCGACGCCAGCATCCCTGTGGGAGGAAGGCTGGGGGAGTTCCTCTTGCAATGGACAGGGTCAACAACAAGTCCGTTTGTTCAATACATAAGGAACAGCTACAGGCTAGAATTCTCCCCCCCCCCCTCCTACTAGGAGACCCGTTAGACCAGAGGGTCCTAGAGCAGGTTCCCCAGGAAGAGGAAGGTCAGGGGGTGTATTCCATGTATTTGTGGTGAAAAAACCCTCTGGGAACTACAGATCCTGAACCTTCGTCCTCTCAACAGATTTGTCAGGTACAAGCGCTTCAGAATGGAGTCGATATTTTCAGTGACCAACCTTCTCTTCCCAAATTGCTTTATGGCCACGGTGGACCTCAGAGATGCATACCTGCATATCCCTATTCGCCCGGAATGTCAAAAATTCCTGAGGCTAGCGGTGAGGATGGGTCAGGTCATCAAGCATTTCGAATTCAGGGCCCTGCCCTTCGGGCTTTCGTCTTCCCCAAGGATATTCACCAAGATCCTGGCAGAGGCCCTGGCACCCTTGAGGATCCAAGGCATTACAGTGATTCCCTACCTAGACGACCTCCTGTTTGTTGCCTCTTCAGGTCCCCAACTAGAGAGCGACCTAAAGGAAGCTCAGAACTTCCTGCGGTCCTTAGGATGGTTGGTCAATGAGGACAAGTCCCAACTGTTACTGTCCCAAGAGGTCATATATTTGGGGTACAAGATCTCCTCTGTATCGAGGAGGATTTTCCCTCCTCAGGAGAAGATTCTGAAACTGAAACAGGCAGTGGCAATACTTCAGATGAATCAGGTGGCCAAGATCAGAGAAGTAATGAGAGTTTTGGGACTGATGTCGGCCTGTTTCCCGGCAGTGCCCTGGGCCAGGTTTCATCTACACCCTCTACAGGGACTTATGCTTAAGCACTGGAATGGCAGGAGGGAGGGACTGGACCTTCCAATGCCTATTCCATCCAACATCAAGGAGGACCCTGTGGTGGTGGCGGTCTCGCCAAAACCTGGAAAAGGGTCTATCCTGGGACCTTAGTGCTGACCACCGATGCCAGCGGGAAAGGTTGGGGAGCCCACTTGGAAGAGAATTGGGCCCAGGGGCCGTGGTCGCCCTCAGAGTTCAGGCGGTCCTAAAACCAAAAAGAAGCTGTTGGCCGTTCAGAAGGCCATACAGGTCTTCCAATCCTGGTTAGTAGGTCAGCACCTACAAGTGAGAACGGACAATGCAGCCACGGTCGCCTACATAAACAAACAGGGGGCACAAGGAGCCCAGCCCTTCAGGCCACAGCAGCCCAGATTTTAGGTTGGGCCAAGGAGAATTTAGTTCATCTCTCAGCAGTCCACTTGAAGTGTTCTCTGAACATACTGGCCGACTTCCTCCGTCGGCAACCCATAAATCAAGACGAATGGTCTCTGGACAAAAAAAGTATTTAAACAGATAGTGTCTCTCTGGGGACAGCCAGAGATAGACCTGTTTGCGGCAGAAGGGAACAGGAAGACTCCAGAGTTCTTCTCTATTCACCCACAGGACAAAGCAAAGGGAATAGATGCCTTTGCCAACCCTTGGCATTACAGTCTGGCCTATGCCTTCCCCCCGGTGAGGTTAATTCCCAAAGTCATTCGTAAATTTCTCAGGGAGCCTACGGACCTAATTTTGGTCACGCCTTTTTGGCCCAAGAGGCCATGGTTTGCCAGTCTGAAGAGACTGGCTCTGTATCCACCTTGGACACTTCCGGTAAGGGAGGATCGGTTATCCATAAGTCCGGTCCTTCATCCTCAGATAAAGAGTCTGAATCTGACCGCTTGGTTTCTGAGGAACAACTGTTGAAGGCCCATGGTTTTTCGGATAAGGTGGTTAAAACCCTCCTGGAAGTTCAATTCCTGGAGGGAAGAGCAGGGGTCGGTCTGTCCAGACATTCCATCAGTGCTGGATTTCCTAAAGTCAGGGGTGGAGTTAGGGTTATCCATCAGTACTCTTAAAAAGGTACAGGCGGCAGCTTTAAGTATCTTTTCTTCAGAAAAATCATTTTGTTAAAAAAAAAATTCAAAGCACTGGCAAGGTCCAAGCCAGTAAGGGCCTGCCCCACTTGGGATTTATCTCTGGTACTTAAAGCTCTTACTAATAGACCTTTTGAGCCCTTGGAGAAGTCTTTGCTGAAACATGTCACTTTAAAGACAGTCTTCTTAGTGGCCATAACATCGGCCACTAATTAGAGAGCCTCTCAATTAGAGAGCCTTTCCTGACAGTTTTGGACGACAGAATCATCCTTAAGACAGGCCCTAGTTTTTTGCCGAAAGTAGCATCTACATTTCACAGAACCCAGGATATAGTCCTGCCAACTTTTTATTCCTCTTCAGATGGATATGAAGGGGAATTTCTGTCCTTATTAGACGTTAAAAGAAACCTTTTATTTTACTTACAAGCCACAAAAGAGTTCAGGCAATGCAACGCTATTTTTGTTAATTTTTCGGGTGCCCGTAAAGGCTACGGAGCATCCAAATCTTCCGTCGCTAGGTGGCTTAGGATAGCAATATATCAGATAGGGGGTAAAGAACCACCCGCAGTCAAAGCCCATTCTACCCGGGCAGTCGCAGTTTCCTGGGCAGAGAGCCGGAGCATCCCCGGAAGAGATCTGCAAAGCGGCAGCCTGGAAAACCTTCTGAACATTTGCAAGACACTACCAGTTAGACCTACTGTCAGACAAAGAACAGGCCTTCGGACGGAGGGTCCTCCAGACAGTGGTCCCACCCTAAAACGAGTACGTTTCTTGCTTGTCATCTCAAGAGGCTGTCCTGGAAGACGACTACAGAAAAACCGGAGTTAGGCTTACCGGTAACTCTGTTTCTAGGAGTCTTCCAGGACAGCCAGAGTGTTTCCCCATCCGGTGTCAATTTAGGAACTGGTATTGTATTGATGATCTAACGCTGTGTTAGTATATTACGTCTTTCAGGACCTTCTGGTATTTCTCGCGTAAACTGAGGAGGCCTGCCCTTTAAAGAAAGGGGTGTGCGTGTTTCCTGTCCCGGAGGGAGGAGCCCAAGGTCTCAAGAGGCTGTCCTGGAAGACTCCTAGAAACAGTTACCGGTAAGCCTAACGCCGTTTTAGATAGATTAATCGTATAATAGCCTTAAAAAAAATTGAATTTTTAATTTTTTTGGGCCAATTTGTTGTTGGGCAGATTACAAAACACAAATTGACGCAAAAACACATTACATGCTTTTCTGCAGCTCCATTAAAGTATATTGAACCAAAAAAAAAAAAAAAATAGCACGGTTTTGCGTTAAAAAGTCCATGCCCTTTCCGAATCCGCAGCAGCTGGAAAAAAAAAAAAAAAAACGTGTCCCATAGGAAAAAATGTAAATGAACTGTAGTGTGTTTTTGTAAAAAGCACCAAAAAACAGGAGGTGTAACCCAGGCCTGAGATGTTTAGTAAGACAAAAATAAGTACAAAAAGAGCAATTAATCGCTACTGTAAGGGGTTCATTTTTTTTACTATGGGACAGTGAAAGTATAGTACAAAAAGCAAATTGCTACTGTAAATATTAAAGGGCTAATTTTAGTTTTTTTTTAACCCCGTTGTTACTGGCTGATTATTTTCGATTATGAAAATTGTAATCGATTAATTTCATAATTGATTAGTTGTTTCGGCCCTAGTGGTAACACCACTACTGATAAATACAGTAAAACCTTGGGATTGTGAGCATCATTCGTTCCAGAAACATGCTTGTAATCCAAAGCACTTGCATATCCAAGATTTTTACAGGGTATAAAAAGAGGAGAGAAGAGAGGCACCTCTAAGTGTAGCAATAAGTTGCTAAATGTTGTACCTTCATTAAATGTAACCATATTGCTACACTTAGAGGCTCCTCTCTTTTTTATACTCAGTTGTGACATGATGCTACTCTTGTATCAAGACATCGCTTGTATAGCAAGGCAAAATTCAAACATTTTGCTTGTCTTGCAAAATGCGCTCAAACCAAGTTACTCTCAAACCGAGATAAGCAACATTGGGTTGTGTTAGGCCACATTCACAATTACGAATTGCACTAGGACCCCATTGCTTGGGTTCTTTTTCACATCTAAACACAGTCAGGCTATTTCACAAGTGTGACTGTAGCCTTAGAAACACTTTGGCAACCAGATGAGCTGTGAACCTGTAACATTACGATCACTAGTGTTCCAACTGCGTGGCAGGAGAACAAGTGGAGCTGGGGTTTGATGCTATACATGCAGCAAAGAGGCACATTGGCAACTGCACAAATGTCCCCATATTAGGGACAACCAAGCTACGGTTATACTTTACAGTGCTTGCAATCAATCTAATACAATTTGTTTTTAAATCTCAATATTACACAGCTTCTTGGTAAACATTAAAAGTTCTCCTATTAGCTCCAGGAGACATCACTATGAGTGCTGCTGCTAAATCCCTAAATGTGCATTGCGGTAAGATAATCACCTGACTAAAGACAAATAGATTTTTGTTTTTCTATTACATGCAATTTGTGCTTGTATCAGTGAACTGCAATGAGCTAAACTGAGATGAAGCCTAGAAATCCGTTCCAGCTAATCTAGTTCCTGAAAATAAGACTGTCCCCATACATAATTTATTATGGTTGCTATGGTGTTCAAGAGCTCCAAATTAGCTTTCTGGCTGGCTCCTGAAGTGTCCAACGAGGCCAAATTTTGTATATACGATTTTGAACGTAAAAAATACAAACGCAAGCATCTTCACTTTCTCACACAGCAGGCTGACAAGATGCAGTCAAAGTGCAGATTCTATTGTATGCTTCAAACATTTGTGCCTACTAAAATGGCTGTTTAATGCAATAGTACAATGAAGCATGCGTCAAATATACCCAAGCTTCTAATAGTTACCAATATTACACCAACAAGAAGTACAAAATACATAAGCATTGTTCTAGCGTTATAAAAACCAAAAAAATGAAAACACATACATTACAGAGTTTGTCCCCAACATTCCATATTCCTGATGTGTCTGTTGTAACATGTACTTATGGTAAAAAGTATTGTGTTCTTTGCATTGCTTCCTTTGTTTGAAATTTGTGGTGACTCTGCACAGTGTTGGGACAAGGTTATCCACTGCCTAGGGCAAAGATGACAAACTGCTCCACCACCTCGATGTTTGCTTACAAATTTACTGTATCAGCGTGGCCCCGGAAGATTCTCTGTCATCCCCTCTCTGATCATGCGATATGTCAGTCTACCCTCTCCCCCCAGTGAGACCTTTCAAAAACGTATGCCTTGTACACGCGGCGAGAAAACAGATTTTTTTTATATTGGTCGTAAAAACCGGTCGTGTGTATGCTCCCCAGCAGTTTTTTTCGTCGAGAAAACTGCTGGGAAAAAAAAATTAAACCAGCTCTTTTTTCTCATCGCGAAAAACGGTCGTGTTTATGCTTTTCCAAGGGGAAAGAACATGCATGTTCAGAACTATGCAGCCCAAAAGGTGGCGCCATTTGAAAGGAACGTCCCCTTCATAGTCCCGTCGTATGTGTTGTACGTCACTGTGCTTTGGTCTGAGTTTTTTTCCCAATGAAGGCGTGCGATTACTTGCAGGCTGGGGGGGAATCACATCAGGGAAAAACTCGTTTTTTTCCCCCTGCCGAGTAAAATGGTTGTGAGGCGTGTTCTCAGCGGGCGTCCTCTTCTCGCTTTTAGGTTTGTACAGTGATCTCCCTGCTGAGGTATTGTGTACTGACAGGAGGACTTCCTCTCCCTCCCACCACCAGGACAATTTAAATGCAGAGCCACTTTCGTTTTCTTCATTTTTATATTTTATAAAAAAAATTACACAAAATGTATCTATAAGCAAGCCAACATGTTTCAGATGTTACAGGAGACATCCCTTCATATAGAACACAAGCACACACACACATTACCCAAACAAACACTTACCATAGGCTACAAATTTTTATCATTACATTGGTAGTTCCCTGGGTTAAAGGTCATAATGGTGCGGATTTGATAGCAAACTTTAAAATAGAGCAAACCTTAAATAGAGCCTTGCAATTTCTGAAATTGCATTTGAAATTTATATTTTGCTTTAAAAGCTGTTCCAATGGAAAACTTAGAATGCATAATCTGAAATGCTTTCATTGAGGTTCCACACCCCTCAAAAGCTTGTGTCATTTAAATATTTTTCCAGCAAAGTGCAATAGTTGCAGAAATCTTCGCTCAACCGTTTTAATGACTTGGAGTCAGGTGGCAAATGGTCAACACAATCCGCGATATTGATTTATACAAGGTCTTTAATCAGTAAACAATGCTTCACTACCCTCTATATTGCAAAAAAAAAAAAAAGCTTTGATGGCCACACCTGGCTCAGAATTATTATAGATGGACTCCAAGATAATTTATTTTTTTCTATTTCTATCTCAATCAATTTTCATTAAGGAAAGTGCAATGATTCTGGGAAGCATGAAGTGGACATTATCCAGCCCCGTGAGCTAAACATGAATGACTGATTTTTTTCAAATGACAGTCCGGTATTCCCAGTGCTGCATGGATAGACAGCCAGGAAACGGGCTGCAAACAAGGTATGTGAAGCTGTGATAGTCGCCGTTCCCAGCTCTTCTCTGTTCTGTATGGTTTTTAAGAGGTAAATATATGCTTATTGTATAATAAAAACATTTGGAGGTCAATCTTCATATGCACGTTTGTACAGTATACAACGTATCAAAAGTAGGAAGAGTACAATACATATTGGAATATGATATGGTGTACATGAAAGCCGAAAAATTGGGATCCAGGATCTGAGGTTGATACATATTAATATTGTAGATAAGAAAGAGCTTGAGCGAACCCGATGGGCTTTGTAGTTCAAACCTCTTTCACACGGTTGAACCGTTCAGGTCCACCTGTCAGTTTTTTCGGCGCACCTGAATGGCCGCTCCATGCTTCTCTATGGAGCGTCGCATGTCAGCGGTGACAAATCCCCTGACATCCAAACCAATCCGATAAAAGCAGACGTATGGCGATACGTCGCCATCCGTCCATGGTGGATCGTATGGCATTCGATGAAAACGGACATGCTGTCGGTTTTTGTCCGATCTCTCTATAGGAGACAGTGGTGCTGGACAAGTACCTCCCCGCTCAGTGAGCAGAGAGGGACCTTCCATTCGCCGGCTCAGCAGAGAGATCTCCCGCTGGCGGACCGTTGCAAGCGTATCTGTCCCCGTGTGGAATGGGCCTAAGGGGTGGGTATGGTGAAGAGTGCCATCAGTTTACGGGTGTGAGCAACTATTTTTTACAGAGCCGGACGCTGTGTGTTTTTAGAATATGGCAACTGACTGGAAAGGGACTAATAACTCATAACCTTTGCAGTGTTGCAAGCATATACATTAAGGAAAAGAATTAACCAAATTTGGTAAATCTGGTCATACACAACATTTTTTGAGGACATACGTTTTATTTTCTAATTATTAAGTGGGGTTACTTTCAACCACAGTGATTAGTTAATTCAAAGAAGAAAAATGGAAAATACTTATTCAACAATTTTTTTTTTTTTTTTTTCAAATAACAGTTTTTATTAGGCACAGGGTGACCCCCGTGCCGCAGAGAAAATTGTACAAAACTTCAGCAGAGAAGTAGAAAATACAATGCATAGCATATTTCAGCACATTACAAGGCAGAGATCAGGGGAAGCTCAACTGCTCCTCATGTAAGCAACCAAACCACAAACACATTCTGCCATACGTTATATCATAGCACTCGTATAAGAAACGCCTGCGTAACGGGGACAAATAACACAGCAACAATAAAAAGGAAAGGGTCAGGAGAGAAATGAAGGAGAAAAAAAGGAAAGAGAGAAGAGAAGAAAAAGAAAGAAAAAGGAAAGGGGGGGACTGCAGACGCAGGGAGATAAGGGGAGGGGTAAGGGGGGGGGCTCGACCCATGGCTCAGGGCGGATCCTCACGACGATGCCACTCCTCCCAGATCGCGTCATGCATTTCCAATCTATCCTGCAACCTGGCTGTCATTTTTTCCATGAGCTCAACATCTTTAATCCTGAAGTACAGGTCAGTTATTCAACACATTTTTAACAGTGCATAGGATTTTCATTTGAGCACTTTCAAATGAGATTTGTCAAATCACAGAAATAGAATGAACAAAGAATTTTTGTAAGACTGTATGAATATGTGTATGAAAGTGTTACCTATAAAATCTATATTTTAAGATTTAATATCATAAAGATATGATACGAGTTAAATAAGAGTTCTTTTGACCAGAATTGAAAGCTTCAATATAATAAACATATATTAGAGCTTATACAAAGTCTAATCTAACACACAGAAAATAGTCTCAAACAAGACCGTAGGTTACAATACATAGATTTACATGAAGGCATATAACACATTCCTCTAAAACATTACAGTACAAGCGTGTGCAGTTGCTATATGCAAGTATAAAATGCCTATATCCTAGTTAACCTTTTAGACCCATCCTTAAGGTCATGTCTCCAAGTGACCTCTCTCCCCCTTTGCTGTGGAGTATATCTATGCTGACGTCCCATTGGTTGGCCTAGCTAGGATCAGGATTGAAGGGATCTGGGGACTAAAAGGGTTTTGCTATGTGCTAAATGCCATGAATTAGCAAGCTAAATGAACAATATACTCTGTACGCTGAATGCCACTACTAAGAGAAATGTATATGTATATGTATATATTATATATATATTGCGTTTTTTTGCGGGAACTACAACATTGCGGCAGACAAACCTGACCCCCAAATTACACTTTTTGGGAACCAGTAGCATAATTACATTGATCAGTGCTATAAAAATGCACTGATCAATGTAAAAATTACACTTGCAGAGAGGGAGTTAACACTAGGGTTGTCCCGATACCACTTTTTTAGGACCGAGTACAAGTACCGATACTTTTTTTCATGTACTCGCCGATACCGAATACCGATACTTTTTAAATGCAGCCACGTGTCCCCAAATGCAGCCATGTCCCTCCGAGTTCAGCCATGGTCCCTCTGAGTGCTCCGCACTCCACCCCGCACTCAAAAAAAAAAAAAAAAAAGTATTCTATTTAGGTATCGGGAGTATTCGCGCGAGTACAAGTACTAGCGCAAATACTCGGTATCGGTCCCGATACTAGTATCGGGACAACCCTAGTTAACACTAGGGGCAATCAAGGGGTTAAGTGTGTTCACTATGATTTCAATGGGCAGGGGCGATTTAGGACCAGTGTATACAACTAAACGATCCTTAGATACATTAAACTACTAGCTTAGCGGTGAAAAACAGTAGTAAAGGAAACATTTTTTTTGCTGAAATGACCGTTTACAGCAGGCATGTCCAAAGTCTGGCCCGCGGGCCAATTGCGGCCCCCGTTCCAGTTTAATATGCCCCCCTGGTAATTTGGATATATATCTTTTGTGGCCCCTGGGCCGTGAAAAATGTATACTGTATTTATCTGCGCTGCCTCAGAGGGGACAGGGAGGGGGGGCGACGAGTGCCGTCAGATTACATACTGGAGAGTCTCCTGTTTATGCGGCGGAATCTATAATATTATGTCCTGTCTCTTGGGCTGTCATTGGACAATTCTTCTGTCTATCATAGGAGGCAGGACATTGTATTAAAAAGGCTGCTGTGTAAACAAGAGATTCTCCTGTATGTAATCGGTTGGCGCTTTTGTTGGACAGTGTATATTAGTGCTTGGCTGAACACACTTGGACCAACTTTTAATGGTTCAAAGAATGTCAGGCAAAAGGGTCGGCCCTCACACATGTTCACTTCATCAAATCAGGCCCCTCTTAAAAAAAAAAAAAGTTAAGACACCCCTGGTTTACAGGGTATAGAGACATAATAGTTAACTGATTCCTTTTTAAAAATAGTTAAAAATCAAATCATATAATGTGCATGCAGTTTAGTTTTTAGACTAGTTTCAGTTTGTTCTGTGTGTACAGAGACACACAGAACAAAAACAAACACAGGACAGTGCTTATTTTTACAGCAACTTCTGCAAAAATGGACATGGAGGACATGAAAGCAGGACTGCTATAAGGTAAAGCAAGCTATTTAGCATTAAAAAAAAATCCTTTACTGATCCTTTAAGTTTCTCTCCTAATAAGCCTTTTATGGTTGCTTATTCAATAGTAGGCAATTAAATGACATAATCACTTGTATAATTAATAAACTCACCCATTAGCTAATCCTAAGAAACTAAAGGTGAATGGATTTGATGGAAATTCCATCAGTCCATACAGAAAGCTAACCAGATTAAAATCACTAACCTATGTATGTATCACAAATGACCAGACTCTGCTGCTTTATAATAGGATCTTTTCTAATTATAAGAAAAATAGTTTATAAATTGTCACAGAAAACGCAATTTTTGAAAGGCACTCATTGAATAGCGTGGTGCCAAAGATATTAACATAACCAATGTAATCTATAAACAGACGGGAACATTTTATTGACGAGACTGCTACTTCCGTAACACAGCTGCAGTCATCACTTTTGAGTTATTTATAGCACAAAATCAGTTTGGGATTACAGCAGGATACTGCAATAGTCGAAGGACTCATTTATACATACATTTGGTTAGCGTTTACTCCCTTGTCGGGCTGGAGTGCAATGTAAATAAAATGTATCTAAAATTATTGCACACATTGATATCATTGATTCCGATCTTTTCCCCTGATGGCTATAAAAGCAAAGTAAGAGTATCACAATGAAGTGGAATTGTGACTTGGCTGGTACCATCTGGTGACTGAACACGTATACTCCAGGTGTACCCCTATAACCCTACTCCACCTCAATTTTAAGACAAATTATCACAAATTTATGACAAAATAAATCCACTCCCGATTAGAAGCAGCAGAACATATCTGCACTCGTGGGAGTGTCACAGCACATTCTAACCCATGGGTCCTCAAACTACGGCCCTCCAGCTGTTCAGGAACTACAATTCCCATCATGCCCTAGTCATGTCTGTGAATGTCAGAGTTTTACAATGCCTCATGGGACTTGTAGTTCCGCAACAGCTGGAGGGCCGTAGTTTGAGGATCCCTGTTCTAACCTCACAAGCCTAATAGGAGGCCATATCCTGCCATCTCCTGCTTTGGAGTACTGGATTGGTAGTATTATAAGAGGGTTGATTTAAGAATGGGAAGAGCTGATCCACAAACGAATTGCAAAATAGAAGGCCTCATAAAACAGACAATTAGAGTCTCAAAAAAGTGCTCAAGCATAAAATTCCCAGGTTACCACACCCAGGGAGCCGCAGGTGGCACATAAAGCTGGTCAAACAAGTGAATAGTTGTACACAGCCTTCCTGCATGTAAACGTGAATGCTCCTCTGTATCAGTGTTAAATTGTGCATGGGTATACAACAGATTTCCCTCAACATGATACCTGCACCTTTTTGACTATAGATGGTAGCGTGTTAGAGCTGCACGATTCTGGCTAAAATGAGAATCTCAAGATTTTTGCTTAGAAGATAGATCACGATTCTTTGATTCTCGCGGCGCAGCATAATCTTTCACATTAAAACAAAAAATATGGCTAGATTTACCGTTTCATTTTTTTTATTAATTGAAGTGTATTTTTTTCACCAAAAAAATTGCATTTGAAAGACCGGTGGGCGAAAAAAACTGTGCGACATAAAATATTGCAGCAATTGCTATTTCATTCCCTAGGATCTCTGCTAAATTATTATATTAATAAAATTATATTTATATATATATATATATATATATATATATATATATATATATATATATTTATTAGAGAGATTTTAACTTAAAGTGGAGTTCCACCCAAAAATGAAACTTCCACTTTTTAGAACCCTCCACATCTCCAGTGTCACATTTGGCACCTTTCAAGGGGGGGGGGGGGAGCCAATACCTGTGTAATACAGGTATTTGCTCATTTGCTCCCACTTCCTGGCATAGATCACCTCAGTGAATTTACACCACTTCCACCACCCACTGTCTTCTAGGAGACGCATGGCTCCCAGAACTCAGCAGGGACCAATAAAGGTGCGTAGTGAAGCCGCATCGATTCATTTGCCGATTCTTCAGCTGCCGACATCGCGGGCACCATGGACAGGTTGGTGTATATATATTAAAAGTAAGCAGCTGCTGTATTTGTAGCTGCTGGCTTTTAATATGTTTTTAAGTGGGACCTCCGCTTTAAGAAACAAGTGTCTGAAAAAGATTTGGACTTTAAAGTGGTTAAACTTCCTGCATTTACACACAGAAGTTTGTTCCAAGGAGGAAGTTGGTTACAGTGTTTACAAACTTGGCAGACAGGCCATTTTTTTCTTTACAGCAGAAATGTATCCCTTTGATCCAAGAAGGAAAAATTTGTTACAATGTTTCCTGTTAAAAACTTGGCAAACTGCCCAGATATTCTCTTTTGACAGCTGAGTGAGCAGATAAAGTCTCTCAAGTTGTTATATGAAAACTCTGCATTGGAGATAGTCAGGGGAGCTTTTATCGAGACCACAAATTTAAAAGGGGTGTTCCAGCCCTTTTTAAATGTTTATTAAAAGTCAGCAGCTACAAAAAGTAGAGTGACAATTTTGAAAAAAATAAATATTTTTTTTTTAATTGTTGCTGTATTAAATAGCCCAATTTATTTATTTTTTAATTGGCGATACGTATTCTTCTGCATATTTTTGGTAAAAAAAAAAATTGCAACAAGCGTATGGTTTGCGCAAAAGTTATTGCGCTTACAAAATAGGGGACAGAATTTTTTTTTTTTACTACTACTAATGGCGGCGATCAGCATTTTTTTCGTGACTGCGACATTATGGCAGAGACATCGGACACTTTTGACACATTTATACAGCGATCAGTGCTATAAATATGGACTAATTACTGTATACATGTGACTGGCATTGAAGGGGTTAACACTAGGGGGTGAGGAATGGGTTAATGTGTACCCTAAATTGTGTTCTAACTGTGGGGGGAGGGGGGGTGACCGATGCTGTGTCCCTATGTACAAGGGACACAGATCAGTCTCCTCTCTCCCCTGACAGGACATGGATCTCTGTGTTTACATACAGACATCCACGTCTTGTCCCTGTAGCCGCCGTTCAAGTGCCTGGCGGACATCACGGGCGCCAGGCACGCGCATCGCCATGTCAGCGATGCGGCGGGCGCGCGGCCGACGGCGGCGCTCGTGCGCCCCCCAGTGGCCTGGCGTAGCGCAGGCCGTAAAAACACGGCCAGTCAGATTCAGGACATCCCTTTGGCCGTACAAAGTCGTACGGCCTTAGGGTAGTGGTTAATAAACGGACACTTACCTTGTCCATGGTTACAGCGACGTGCCGGCCAGGGTTCCGCTCCTCTCCCCCCCTCCCCTGCCGGCGTCTTCATTACAACTGTGGGCACCCGGCCGTGACAGCCTTCGGCTTCACGGCCAGACACCCACTGCGCATGCGCGATCGGCACTACACATGCGCGGAATGGCGCTGCACCGTCCCATTGGACAGGAGATCGCCTGGGACCTGTCAGTGTCCCAGGTGATCGCCTACAGGGAGGGGCTGAAGTTAGGCGATTAAGCTTAATCGCCTAACCAGCCCCTCGGCGGAAGGGGGAAGTGGGACAGGAAGTCCCACTCCCTCCTGAAGCCCCCACTCCCCCCCCCCCAAAAAAAATTACATGCCAAATGTGGCATGTAAGGGGGTGAAGAGTGGGTTAAGCGGAAGTTCCATTTTTGGGTGGAACTCCGCTTTAACAATTAATTGTGCAGCTCTAGTGAATGCCTAAGTAAATGAGACCAAATACAGCTTCAGAATACTTTAAAAAAAAATGCTAGCTGACTCACAAGTGACTTGGCTCGCCCTGTTTAATTGATAGGTTTAGGGGCTTACTTTCTGGGTACTCGCTGTATCTGGTAAAACCCTAAATTCTTGGATCAATGTTACGAACAAGCATAAAATGTTCTACAGCAATCTGCTCAAAATACAAACTAAATTACATGGTGATTTTGAACGCGAAGTGTAAATCCAGATACATATTACCAAAAGTATTGGGGTGTCTGTCTTTACACGTACATGAACTTTAATGGAATCCCAGTTAAAGCAAGGTCCATAAAGACATGGATGAGCGAGTTTGGGGTGGAGGAACTTGGCTGTCCTGCACCTCAACCCGATAGAAGACTATTGGGATGAATTGGAGCAGAGACGGCGAGCCAGGCCATTTCTTTCACATCGGTACCTAACGTCACAAATGCGTTTCTTGAAGAATAGTCAAACATTCCCATAGACACGCTGCTAAATCTTGTGGACAGCCTTCCCAGAAGAGTTGAAGCCGTTATAGCTGCAAAGGGTGGGTTAACTCAATATTGCACTAAGACCGGGATGCTCTTAAATGTTCCTGTGCATTCATAGGTGTGCACAGCATATTGCATTAGGGTGTGCACCCTAAAGTTAAAAAAACAAAATGTCTTTCTCCGCAGCTTCAGCTGCACTAGACAATTTTACCATGCTTCAGTTATGAATCAACACAGTGAGCGTGTTCACTGTGTCTATTTGAAAAAGTTAGGGGCTGGTAAAAAGACATATTTACTAGCCCCTTCCTCCGCTCTCTAAATGTAAACATTGCCCGCAGCAGCGGAAAGTGAGCAGCACTATGCCCCCCCCCCCCCCCCAACACACGTGTAAAGACAGGTGTCCCAATACTTTTGGCAATATAGTATCAGTATCCCATGAATAAGTCGCGTGACCGTGACGTAACGCGTAGGGACGAGCTTACGATCGGATTCGAGTTCATCGGATCGGATTGATGAGGACTACACACTGAGCGGCTTTCAATGCTTGCATTAAGCGGGGAGTCGTGAGTGCATTTGCTGTTACATTAGGATCGTACGACCGTTTTGCTTGATGTTTGTGCAATGAGGTTTTTTTCCTTTTTCTTTCATAACACATCCACCTGTGAGTGCCTGCTCAACGGATTGCAGCTTTGGAGTGTTTGGGACTCGCATTCCCAGTGGAGGAAGGCTTTGTAAGATTTTTCCTGTTTGGAACTTTCACAATGTGCACTTGGTTTGGACTTCTTATTTGATGTATGTTTATACCATTGACTTATAGCACATGGAGTTTGTCTCTTCCTGATCATTTCATATTTTTCACCTATTTATGATTTTGTACGTTTACACTTGTAAGTTAACACTAGCGCATCCATATTTTACACATTTTTTTCACGGTTTGATCTGGCTACACTCGGATAGCAGCTGTGTTATTTGTTTTTTTACTTAGTGCTCTTGAGATTATTAATGTAATTAGTGCTGTAGTTCATTTTTCACATAGTATATGTTTATACTATAGTACAGGGGTCCTCAAACTACCACATGCGGCCCGCGGAGGACTCTAAACCGGCCCGCCCGACCCCGACAGGCAATGCCGGTTACACAGCGATCCTCGCTGTGTCACGGAGATCAGTTCGGGCGCACTATGATAAATGTCCCGCCCTCCTCCTTCTAGACTAGCTTGTGTGAAAGAACCAGTGTGCTGTCTGTCACACGAGCTGGTCTATGAGGAGAAGGGCGGGACATTTATCATAGCGCGCCAGAACTGTCAGCAACATTGTGAGCACAGCGTGACAGAGCCGGACGGACCGTGACGCAACACAGTAAGGAGAAGGCTGTGAGGGGGGTCTTGGTGTACAATAGTGAGTGAGGAAGGGGCGGGGGTCTTGGCTTGCGATGATAATGATTTTGTGACTCTGTGATATGGGGGGGGACTCTGTGATATGGGGGGGGACTCTGTGATATGGGGGGGGACTCTGTGATATGGGGGGGGACTCTGTGATATGGGGGGGGACTCTGTGATATGGGGGGGGACTCTGTGATATGGGGGGGGGACTCTGTGATATGGGGGGGGACTCTGTGATATGGGGGGGGACTCTGTGATATGGGGGGGGACTCTGTGATATGGGGGGGGACTCTGTGATATGGGGGGGGACTCTGTGATATGGGGGGGGACTCTGTGATATGGGGGGGGACTCTGTGATATGGGGGGGGATCCTCTGATGGGGGGGGGATCCTCTGATATGGGGGGATCTGTGATGTGTGAAGACTGATGGGGGGGGGCTATGTAATATTTGGGGAGTCTGAGTTACTTTGTATCTGTTTATATATTTTTTTCAAACTATAGTCCGGCCCCCCAACAGTCTGAGGGACCGTGAACTGGCCCCCTGTTTAAAAAGTTTGAGGACCCCTGCTATAGTACTTCAGTACTGGCTAGTCATAAGGCTGCCAACTTTCCTAAGAAAAATACCTGCCTTCCTAGTCTGGCAACTAGTCCCAAATATACCAGAGAAGCTGGTAAAATTCTGGTCATAAGTAAATCCTGTAGCAACTCTAATTTTGCATAGCGAATACTGTAATATGCCAAGGTGCATATGCCATTAGGGATCATTGACACCACACCACAATGTGCGTTTATATGTTAAGTTGTGTTGCGTGTGTTCAGCCCAGCCAAAATGTATAGGTTTTTAGGGCCAGTTCACACCAGATGCAGTTCCATGCGCTTTTTTTCTGCACTAAAAATGCATGCAGCGTTTTCCATGTATTCCAGGCTCTAGTTCACACCAATGCAGCCGGTTTCAGACATTTTCCGGTCCGTTTCTGCACCGGAAACTGAATGGAACAGACAGCACTGGTGTGAACTAGAGCCTGGAATACATGGAAAACATTGTGTATGCATTTTTAGGGCCAGTCCACACCACAAAAACTCACTCCAGATCAGTTTTTGATTACAGTTCACATCACATGATCACATGCAATTACAGTGCTAGGTTACAGTGGGGGAAACAATGCAGCACACTACTGTTTCTGCACTGGAAACTGATGTGAATTAGAACCATTGGAATACATGGAAAACAGTGCATGCATTCTTAGTGCAGTGCATCTGGTCTGAACTAGTACTTAATATACTGTACATGAAATTTAGTGCACGCGGCACTAAATGGCACAGCAAACATGTGCTGACAAAGGGCAGCAGTCTCAGATCCCCTTTGGCAGACTCGACTTTTCTGGCAATCATGCTTATCCTGAGCATGTGAAGGCAGGATTTTCAATGAAAATGTGTGTTCCTGGCCAGGACTTCTAAAAGCACTGGGCTGATTAAAGCAGCACAATCACCAAGCAACTTTCATTTTCAGTCCTACGGGACACATTCACATCAATGCTTTTTTCAGCTGCTGCGTTTTGGGAAGGGTCAAGGACTTTTTTCAACACAAAAACCGGTGCTTATTTTGGTTCAATATACTTTAATGGAGAAGCTGCAGAAAAGCATGCAATGCATTTTTGCAGCAATGTGTTTTTTAATCTGTCCAACAACAAATTGGCCAAAAAAAAAAAAAAAAAAAAAAAAAAAAGCATAAAAAAATGCAAACAAGCAAATCGCAGCAAAATCACGTGCGCAAAAATCATAACGCACAGCAAAACACATTGCAGAAACAGTGTGTGTGTGTACTGAGCCTTATGCTGGCCAGACGGATCAATTTTTAGACGAGCATATTAATTAGAATCTTTGTACATTCGCTAAATGAAAATGTTTGAAATTTTCAATTGCTTAAAGCTGATCTCCCCGCCGAAAAATCAAATTTTTGATTAGGGGCTCTTTAAATTACTAATCGTTATGTTGCGATAGACTCGCTTGTTTTGTTTTCACCCGCCGCTCCGCTGGTTTTCAGTGCCAAATAATAACTTCTATTCTCCATCTTCTCCCGTTGCCATCTTGGCTTTGGGCAGGAAGAACCCAGCATGTCATTTCCTGTTTTCGGTGGATGCTGTCCCAGCATCCACTGCTCCATCTTGCGCACGGGCAAAGGTGTCCGGCGGCGTGAGCGTCTCTGTTGTCATCGCAAGTCGCGCGATATCTCGGCTCATACAGAGAATTATTATAATTAGGGCGCTCTGAGAAAGGCTCCCAGCATGCAGAGCGAGGGACAGGAAGGAGAAAAAAAAAAACAGAGGAAAACCCAACTACCTACAAAACCGGAAGCCTCAGTGTTTATAAGGTATAACACCAAATTTTATTATAGCCGATTAGGGATTCTTTAGCAGCGCTATTATTAATAAAGTAAAGTCAATTTCAGGGTGGAGCTCCGCTTTAACATTAGGTTTTAAAATGAATGTAATTCCTGAACGAAAAACATACACCGTATGAAAATTCCTTTGATTATTATTTCTACTAATGATACATCATATTTACCAGATTCAGCCGCTAAAAAATGCCAAAAAAAACGACAGCGTTTTTTTTTATCCATATAAAAAAAAAAAAGCTAAACTCAAAAAACGCTGATTAAAAATATTGCAAAAAAACATTGAAAGGCCCCCTGCAAAGCTACTGGCGTTTTTTTATAGCTTCAGTGTGCATGGAGCATTAGTGTTAGTCAAATTCATATACACACACACACAAAAAAACAAATACAGTCCCATTAAGTTTTGGTATAAAGTACTTGTGCTTAATTGTGCAGACCGGGTGCCTCACACAGATGTGCACTTACCCCTAGATGTTGACCACCTATCTCTAGCATGGTCTTTTAAGGGTGTGGGGATACCCCTGTAGAAGTCGGTTTAACCACTTGAGGCCCAGAGCCAGCAATTCCCTACACCATAGAACGACCATAGCGGCCTTTTTCACCGCTTGATTGTTCCTACGGTCGGCAAAAGGGGGCATCGGCGAAAGGAGAGGTGCCCCCCCGCCGGAGCTTCTACCGACTCACCTGTGCAATCGGTGAGTCGGCGACAAGATCCGCCGGCCCCGGATGGTGAACAGAGATTTCCAGCAGACCAGATGGTCGCAGAAGTCTCTACGATCATCGGAGGCCGGGTGCGATGTTAGGACGTCACACCCGGCCTCTGCATTAAAAAAAAACTGCCTAGCCTTCCAAGCCTAGAGGCGAGATGTGGGGTCTTATTGACCCCATATCTCACTGTAAAGAGGTTCTGTCATGCCATATTTTTATTACAAGGGATGTTTACATTCCTTGTAATAGGAATAAAAGTGATCACATTTTTATTTTTTTTAAAGTGCCCCTGTCCCCGCATGCAGAGGCGAACACATACGCAAGACCTGCCCACATATGAAAATGGTGTTTTAACCACACATGTGAGGTGTCGCCGCGAACGTTAGAGCGATTGCAATAATTCTAGCCCTAGACCTCCTCTGTAACTCAAAACATGTAACCAGTAAAAAGAGTGACATGTTGTTGTTAGGTATCTATTTACTTGGTGCAACTTAATCTTACACATTATGCAAAAAAAATTGGGCTAACTTTACTGTTTGTTTTTTTTTTTTAACATGAAACTTATAAAAAATAAAAATAGAAAAAGTGTTTGAAAAATTGCTGCGCAAATACTGTGCAAAATAAAAAGTTGCAATGACCGCCATTGTATTCTCTAGGGACTCTGCTAAAAAAAAAAAAAAAAAGTGTTTGGCGATTTTATGTAATTTTCGAGCAAAAAAATTATGATTTTTTCATTTAGAAACAAAGTGTCAGAATTGGACCGGGCCTGAAGTGGTTAAATGACGTCCCATGCAGAGATAAACCTCATAAGGATGGATGGAAATGACAAAGGAAGATCCTCATTGTGCAATGCCATTAAAACAAGTTTATTCATTACAAAAATAAAATAATGCCCTTTCATGGGAATTTTTTGAGGGAGAAAAACACTTTAAGACTTCATGCACATGGCATTAATAAAATTACTAATCATTAACACACAAGATCTCAATAACAGAAAGATCTTGTATAAAAAAAACAAAAAAAAAACATAAATAACAGTCAGTCTGTAAAGCGCCTGCATTTACACACGTACATAAACATGCACATGCTTTTATAGAAGTTTTATATTAGGCATTTACACACCCACACACACACCCACACCCACATTGAATCCCAACATTTGCATCTGAGGGAAGTAATTTTACAGATCTTTATGCAACATTGGGCCATAGAAAACCAGAGAATCGCATTCAGATCAGAAAAAATAAAAAAAATAAAAACACACACACCTCGATGATTTAACATGGTTTTATTTATGTCTGTGTGTGTGTGAGCCCCAAGGATTCCTCTAAATGTGTAAATTCTAGCCACAAATATTTAGATCCATTTTACGGCCACAAAAAAATTGCAGTGATAATCGGCATCCATTATGGACTCTGAAAGGGACTTTTTGTAACTGCAATAGAATGATTAGGTCCTTTGAACATGTATGAAGCCACCATCCACCTGCAGTTCTAGACATGTATGACCAGCTTCAAGTCACATTTTTGAGCTTAAGCTTCTACACATGCTAAATATCAATGCAGCAATGCATATGGATGCTCTTTAATGCTGAGATGGCATCCTTCAGCAGTCAGATAAGGCTGATGGCTTGTTCAGTTTGAACTCTTCACTGCTTAAAATGTATCACTTTGCATAGGCGGATACGTATACCAAGTTCTGCTAATGTCTGACTTGCTCTTTAAACAATGCATTTTATTTCACATTCATTAGTTTAAAACCGTATTACATTTTCTGAAATGAATCTTGCTATTGGAAAAGGTTATCTGGCAGGATGAAAACTCAATCTGATGTACACACAAATTCAGCGAGGATCAGTGTAGAACACAGACAAAATGCCAAACAGATTTGATTCATGGGAGAAAAAGTTGCTGTGGATGCATTCATTGCCTCTAAAATATGTCACATGTCAGGCCTATACTGGCAGTGTGCTACAAGGCACACCGAGTCTGTAAATGTTCGGTAAAATAAAATAATCTGGATATGCACCAAATTTCTCACAGTTTAAAAAAAAACAAAAAACACGCACCAACAGTAATCTAAGGTTTCTTGACTTGATCATTGGATTGGTCTTTATGCACCCATGCTGAAAAACACCAATACTGAGTTTCTAAGGAAATTTGTTTTCATCGTAAAGTGCAAAAGAAGCAGTTAAGGGATCAATAAACCCATGTGCACACGATTAAATGTGTGTAGTGTATTTTATCATTAAAATCTAGGTCCATATATTGATAAATTAAAAGAGAACATCTGTACCCCACCAGCTCTGAGGCCCCTTTGACATGGGTGCCACTTGTTCAGCTCAGCTGATCCCCACTGTGCAGGTGGATGACAGGTCCGTCTCCGCTTACTGTGCAGAGATGGACCCGTCAGAGTCCTGCTCTCATCTAATTTCTTCTTTAGGCCTTATTTACATGAGGTTGATCCATTGCCACGGAGTCCACCAGCTCAGGGGGAGATCTCTCCTTTGATCTCCAATGATCCAGCGGATGACAGGTCCCTCTCTGCTCACTGAGCGGGGAGGGGCTTGTCGAACGCTGCCGATTCCTATATAGAGATCGTACGAAAGCAGACAGCATGTCCGTGTTAATCAGATCTCACTCAATCCGATAGGACAAATGGTCAACATATTGACATATGCCTGATTTTAGCAGATCGGACTGGATCAGATATCAGCGGACATCCGTCGCACCATAGACATACGTTGGCGCCTGGTCAGGTCTGGCGAAAAAACTGACCGGCTGACCTGAATGATGCGCCCATGTGAAAGTTGCCTTAAGTCTATGTAAATCTGTGGGTGGAGCTCTGGCAGTCATGCGATTATGTGTGTTTACACATACAAAATGTGGGTTATATAGCAAGTTGGGTTTAAAAAAAACAAAAAAAAAACACGCCCATCTAGTTCAACCATAAAAATAAAACAAAACTCGTACAATCCCATATACACAACCCTTTACCCACAGTTGATCCAAAGAAAGGTCAACCCCAGAAAAGCATGATCCAATTTGCTACAGCAGGGGGGAAAAAAAATCATTCCTCATAGCCCGGGGGGGGGGGGGGGGGGGGATTACATTTTCCCTGGATCCACTTTGCTTTAAGAAAGGCCTGGGTTCTAGGTACTGACGTCTAAAGTAAACTACTAAACTAACCAGAACCACCTCTGGAGGGAGTCTATTCCACATCTCTTACCGTGAAGAAACCTTATCCTCCGTGTTGACCGTAAAGTGTATAACTTAACACCAAGTTCACTATATGGACCCCTTATATATTTGTACATGTTGATCATATCCCCCCCCCCCCCCTTAATCTCCTCAAGAGAGAATAAATTAGGTTCCTCTTATCATTCCTCATCGCCAAGTTCCCTCATATCAGTTGGTTGCCCTTCTCTGGACTTTCTCCAGTTCCCCGATCTCCTAATTGAGAACTGGGGCCCAAAACTGAACTGCATATTACAGATGAGGTCTTACTAATGATTTGTACAGGGGTAAAATGATATCTCGCTCTCTGGTGTCCATACCTCTTTTAATACAAGAAAGGACCTTGCTCGGCATTGGAAACCGCAGCTTGGCATTGCATGCCCTTATTGCGCTTATAATCTACCAAAACCCCCAGGATCCTCCTACACTACAGAAGTCCCCAGTTGTACTCCCCCTTTAGCGATTATAGATATTAATTTAGTCCAATATGTGATCGGAAAAAAACAGATGCTGTGAAAACACCATTTTCACAGCATTTTTTTCCCCCCCACATATTGGACTACAATATTGTCTATAATCACTAAAGATCGGACTATTCACTACTAAATCAATTGATTTAAAAGGACATTTGTTCCATCAATTGTATATTCATTTTACGGCTGTGGAAGTTAAAAGATTAATTCCTCGATCAATCGTAAAAAATTGAGCGAACAAAATTCTTTTGATCGGTACTAGGGGTGCGTAAATGATCCGTGATCCGAATGGGTCACCATGTGCGGATCGGCACACCACGTAATCCGTGGAGCTCCGCTGCTGCCTCGGCCATAGGAAAATTTTAATCAGTAACAGCCCTAATTCATTTATATTATTTATTCATCAATTAATACATCATATTATATGGATTGGGAGTTCAGTGTAGTGCAAGTGCTTTCACATGAGGAGGGGGAGATTGCATTGAGCACTTTATATATTTAGGGGGGTCACACACATTGTCATAACATTGACAGTTAACTTAGCGGTGCACTCATTTGCAATTTATTTTCTGTAGTATGACATATTTAGGAAGTGTGGGAGCGCTGGCACCTTTTTGATTATTGGTTTGTTTACATAGCTATTTACAAGGTTTTTTCACATAAGATACTTCTTGCCCCTTCTCCAAAATGTTCACTGTGGCTGGAAGTGAGCTTTAAAAAAGTCCTGAAATCGTAGTAAAAGGGATACAAAAGGAGTTTTTTTACTCCAAACTAGAATTGTAAACCATATGTGAAGTTATGTTATATGTACACATGTTAATGCAAGTTTAATGTCACTTTAAGAGCTTGTTTATATGATTGCAATAGAAAATGTGCATTTTTGCTCACTAGTATAATGTTTTTTAGCTCATTTTTAATGCACTAAATTACATTTAAACACATTACCTTTTATGCATTTTATGTAGAATTGCCCCGTAATTTGTCAGAAATTGGCATTATCGGCAGGTGAGAAAAAGTGGCGATAATGGCACTGAAAATGCATCTCAATTGTATTGCAAATTAAATCATGTGACAAAAAAAAAAAAAAAAAAAAGCATCAAAAATGTAACTTGGGTGCGTAAATGATGCGTTTTCAATGCATTTGAACTAGGAGGCGTGTTTTTTGTGCTTTTTTTAACTGACCAAAAAGGCATCAAGCCAGATTTTAAAGGCATAGAGTTTAAAGGGAATATATGTTTCTTGCCCTAAGGCAGCCTTTCTCAACCTTTTTTTACCGCTGGGGAACCCTAAAAATAATTTTCAGGTCCCGGGGAACCCCTGATAAAACCCATTCATTGGGGGTCAGTGGGAAAAATGCCCCTTTCTTTGGTGGTCAGTGTGAAGAATGCCCTTTTTTACAGTAGTGGTAAGAATGCCCCCCTTACAGATAACTATGAAGATCATTGGTGTAATACCACTGGCTCCTCCAAGTGGAATTGGCTCAGAACTATGTAGGCACCATCAAACAGGAGGTAAATCAGCCATAGCTCAAGGAACCCCTAGCCACCTCTGGAGGAACCCTAGGGTTCCACGGAACCCTGGTTGAGAATGGCTGCCCTAAGGGATCATGCACACAGGATGTTTGTAAACAGCAGCGCGAAGAAAGAAGAGCGTGTGTGTCCATGAACACAAACATTGAGGGGCTTTTAGATGCAGTAAAAAAAAAAAAAAAAGTCAAACTCCAACATTAGCTATAAAAAAACATCCTGTGTGCATGAGCGCTAAAGATGCAATAATGTCCGACACTAAATTCATATTAAATTTAAATGGATATTAATCAAAAAGTCAAATACAATTATATATAAATCTATAAAAAAAAATGAATACTAAAATTTTCGACCAAGTGCATCCTGCATTTTTGGCTTCAGCACCAATTTTTTTATCCGTTCTATTTCCAGAAAGCGATTTGGAAATATGCAACTTTCTGGCGTCTTTGGACATCAAGGACGCAAACTTGCATGTGTTAATTTGCACAGGACACCAGAGGTTTCTGCGTTTTGCTATCGGCGAAGACCACTATCAGTTTGTGGGTCTTCCCTTTGGCCTAGCGTCAGCACCAAGAGTCTTCACCAAGGTGCTCGCCCCAATTCTAGCTTTGCTGAGACAGCGAAGCATTGCTAGCGTGGGCTACTTAGACGATCTTCTGAGAGCAGCTTCTGGTTTAGAATTAGAGGTAGATGGGTCTATAGCCAGGCAGACCCTCCGAGAATTTGGTTGGGTGTTAAACATCCAGAAGTCGGTCCTGGTACCGACTCAGCATCTGGAGTACCTAGGGTTGATTCTGGACACCTGAGGCGAGAGTCTTCCTTCCCTTGGAGAAATTGCAAACTCTCCAGTCTGTGGTGCAGCTGTTGGCATCTCGAAAATGGTTGTCTCTGTTTTTGCAAGCGAGTCCTGGGCCTCATGGCAGGAAGTACCGTATGCCCAATTCCACACTCGAGTATTGCAGAGGGAGATCCTATCCCTTCTTCGGTCAGAGAAGTCCAGTCTGCCAAGGGTCGCTGGACTCTGGAAGAAACCCATCTGCTGATCAATGTCCTGGAACTTAGGGCGATCAGGCTGTGCCTCTCCTTGTGGTCGAGGTGGTAGCAAGGTCACCCAATCAGGATCCAGTCAGACAACGCCATGGCGGTGGCTTAAGTCAACCATCGGGGGAGGGGGGAAACAGAGCTCGGCTGCAGCGTCCGAGGTGGCTCACATCCTGCGGTGGATGGAAAGAAAACGTGCCGGCTCTGTCGGCCGTCTACATTCCAGGCGTAGAAAACCGTCAGGCGGACTACCTAAGCCGCCAGATGCTGGACCAGGGGGAATGGTCATTGCATCCGGAGGAGTTTCAACTCCTTTGCAGGAGGTGGGGCACATCAGACGTGTATCTCCTGGCTTCTCGCCTCAACCGCAAGGTATATATAATCGCACCCTGTCCCGCCGATTTTGGGTGCAGAAGAGACAGCCTATGTGAGTGGCGCCCGCATGTGAAAACGGTGTTCAAACCACACATGCAAGGTATCACTGCGATAGAGCGAGAGCAATAATTCTAGTCCTAGACCTCCTCTAACTCAAAACATGAAGCTAGAATTTTTGAAACTTCGCCTATGGAGATTTTAAGGGTAAAAGTTTGTCGCCATTCCACAATTTTGATGCGCGACATGTTTGGTATCAATTTACTCAGCATAACATCTTTTACAATATAAAAAAATTACTTGAGCCAATTTTATTGTTACCTTATTTTAATAAAAAAAATTAAAATAAAGTATCCGTCGCAAAAAAAGTGCGCTTGCAAGACCACTGCGCAAATAGTGTTACAGAAAGTATTGTGACCGCCATTTTATTCTTTAGGGTGTTAAAAAAAAGGGGGGGGGGGATTTTTATGTATAAATAAAAAATGGTTATGGGGGTCCAAGTAATTTTCTAGCAAAAAAAAAAAATATATAATGATTTTAACTTGTAAACAAATTTGAAAAAATTGTGCCTGGTCCCCAAGCGGTCAATGTCCCTAGTTTTCTCTGTGGAAGGCCAAAATGAATGAAACTTAGGCTGGCTCAGGCAGTTGATTGAGGTTTAGGCACTTTAAGCCATTTTCACATGAAATGTTTCATTATGTCCCAAAGTGTAATGTGTGCGTTTTTAATAAACACACACACAGGCGCAGCATGCAGGCCTTTTCAAAAATGTAACACACCTGTGAACAGCTTCACAGATATAATGGTAACTGGGTATAATGGGATTTTATGCATTTTTAGCATGCTTTGATCCCCAATTGTAATGCACATAAAATGCAATTATGTGAAAGATCCTTTAAACCTGTGTAAACTGTATAAGCAATACAATTAAAATCTTCAATATGCTTTTTCTACCTTATGCGTGTTTGTTCTCATTTCTTTAGTTGCACTAGTTGTCAGCTAGGAAAGGTTAATAGAGTAATGTTTTTTTTTTTTTTCTTTTATATTTAGCATTTACAAACTGTTCAGCCATTCTTTATAGGGCAAGCCTAAACAAGATGCATCATTTAGGTCAATTAGATCTAGGTGAATTTCGCTATAAAAAGTTTCCCTGTAAAATTTTGGACGGCAGTACTACTGGCAGTTCTCGGCTCTCTCATGTAGAAAAAAAAAGACCATCATCTTGCAAGTGCTCTATTCCCAGAGTAATTTTACACTGGCTAATTTGGACTTCAATATTTTCCGTCGACAAAGAAATGCAAATCTATTGAGCTTGCAAAATAGAGTGTTCAGCAACATGACACCAGTATGTCGCAGGAATAAAAAGTCCTTAGCCCAGTCTACATAAAGTATTTGAAAAGTGAAAGGGCGCAACAGGATAAGAGTTAAGTGCATATAGTCAATGTCCATGATTAACGCAAAGAATAAAACAAAGATTCTATAATATAGTGTATAAACAATATTAAAATTTGGGTCTTCTAATGTTCAACACCGTGCCTCCTATAAAGTGCATCAAATATGGTCACCATAGTTCCAAAGCCACAAAATGACCACCAGGCATATTAGGAGAACATTTCCTCAGAGTGCTTCCTTATCAGGCCTCTTACAGGATGTAATCAATATTTCCAGGAATTTTTTTTGCAGGCTACTATCTCAAATCAATCGTAAAATACTGCTTTCCGTAGGCTTAAGCAAAAGACATTTGGCCTCCCCTTGTTCCTTTTCAATCTGCAAAACTTTTGGCCCCAGCATTTAATCCCATCTAATCAGCCTAGACGGATGCTGCATCGTTTAGCATGACTCGTTAGTGACAGGATCGGACCCTGCCTTCCCTCAAGCTGCTCCACTAACCTGCTATAACCCGACACAAGATGCAAGCCTTGCAAGTGATTTTATCGAATACACTATCCCTGCCTCCTTGTGGCTCTTTTTGCTGGAGCCAAAAGTTTTGCAGATTGAAAAGGAACAAGGGGAAAACAAATGAATTTTGCTTAATCCCATGAATAGCAGCATTTTACGATTGTAGGATTGAGATTATATCCTGCAAAAAAACAAAAAAAAAAAATTCTTGGAAATATTGATTACATCCTGTAAGAGGCCCGATAAGGAAGCACTCTGGAGGAAATGTTCTCCTATATGCCTAGTGGTCATTTATGGCCTTGGAAATCTGGTGAGCGCATTTGTGTGACACTACGGGCGAAGCACTTTGTCTCCTATAACGTGCAACATGCATCAATGTGTTAGAACATTAGAAGACCCGAAATGTATTATAGTTTATACACTATATTATAGAATGTTTTATCATCTGCTTTAATCATGGGCATGAACTATATATATGCACTTTGACACTTATCCTGTTGTGTCCTTTCACTTTTCATTCATTGGTTATTAGTACTACTAATTTTGGAGCTGCACTTGATACACAGGAGTTGTTATTTTAGTCAATTTTTTTTTGATTGGTGCCAATTCCTATATACTACATACAGTATTTGCTTAACAAGTTAGCAATAACCCACTACTACATTTGTGATGGAAATTCATTACACTTAAAAAAAAAAAAAAAAAAAAAAAAAATTGGACATTGGTTGTCCTGGTAAAATTTGTTTGCAAGCCTCCACAGAATTGGTAATATCATAAAAGTTCATATCTCAACCCAAAAAAAAAAAAAACACGGCATAGACAGGGGGTACATAACACTACAACCATAAAAGAATAACTTGAAGTAGATGTAAACTCAGTTCATGAAATTTAAGCTGGGCACATGCATCTGCAGTATTT
Organism: Rana kukunoris; assembly: GCA_029574335.1. Taxonomy (NCBI): domain Eukaryota; kingdom Metazoa; phylum Chordata; class Amphibia; order Anura; family Ranidae; genus Rana; species Rana kukunoris. Next base: position 402,673,832 of record CM056052.1, read on the forward strand.
TGGAATCTCTCTTCAAAGAGCAAAGTCCCATTGCTCTCTCCTGAACAGTTCCTCTGTCATCAGCCTGATAACTCCTGAAAAATTCTTGGACACATCAGATAAAAAACAAAGGCCCAGATTCAGAGAGAATTAGATTATCGTAGAGTATCAGTAATACACTACGCCGCCGTTTTTTACCTGGCTCTACGTGGAATTCAGGTAGATTTTGTCCAGTAAACGACGGCGGCATAGTGTATTTCTCCCGTCGCAATCCATCTGCGCGAGTAGGGGGCGTGAAGCATTTAAAATAGGCGCGTTCCCACGGCGATCGAACTGCGCATGCTCCGTTCGCAAATTTCCCGCCGTGCATTGCGCGAAATCACGTTGTCACAGCGTCGTTTACGTACATTCCTATTCCCGAACGAGTTACGTTAAAAAAAAAAAAAATAATTCAAATCGACGCGGGAACGACGGCCATACTTTACATGGGTTACGCACTGTTAGACCAGCAAAAAGCTCCTCTAACATTACGTAGCCAAAAAATGACGTAGGCGATTGCGAGGGACACTCGTACCTTCGTGGATCGCCGTAAAAACTCATTTGCATATCCCGACGCATGATAACGTCGCAAACTCCTCCCAGCGGCCGCAAAAATATCGCAGTGTAGATCCGAAGGCTTACGAAGACGTAAGCCTCTCGGATCGAAGCCCGAAGCCGCCATATCATGGTTTGAGGATTCAAACTAGTGATACGGCGCACAAAATTTGAAATTACTCCTGTCTAACACCAGTTAGACAGGCGTAATTGCTCTGTGAATCTGGGCCAAAATTTCTGTCGGGGGAGGTTGCTATAAATAGATTAGCAGGCAGCTGGCCTTGTTACAAAACACCTGAGAATCTCTGCCTTAATTAGCAATTTTAGCTATTTTGGCTGTATGCCCAGGCATCACTCTGTTAACCACTTCAGCCCCGGAAGGGTTTACCCCCTTCCTGACCAGAGCACTTTTTGCGATTCGGCACTGCGTCACTTTAAATGACAATTGCGCGGTCGTTCGATGTTTCTTCCAAAAAAAATTGGCGTCCTTTATTTCCCCCACAAATAGAGCTTTCTTTTGGTGGTATTTGATCATCTCTGCGGTTTTTATTTTTTGCGCTATAAACAAAAATAGAGCAACTATTTTGAAAAAAAACGCAATATTTTTTACATTTTGCTATAATAAATATCCCCAAAAAATATCTAAAAAAACATTTTTTCCCTCAGTTTAGGCCGATACGTATTCTTCTACATATTTTTCATAAAAAAAAAAAAAAAAAAAAATCGCAATTAGCATTTATTGATTGGTTTGCGCAAAAATTTATAGCGTTTACAAAAAAGGGGGTAGTTTTATGGCATTTATATTAATATTTTTTTTTTACCAGTACTGGTATCGATACTGCGATATTATGGCGGACACATCGGACAATTTTGACACATTTTTGGGACCATTGACATTTTTATAGCGATCAATGCTATAAAAATGCATTGGATTACTATAAAAATGCCATTGGCAGTGAAGGGGTTAACACTAGGGGGCAGGGAAGGGGTTAAGTGTGTTCCTGGTGTGTTCTAACTGTATGGGGGGGGTGGCCTCACTAGGGGGAATCACTGAATTTCTGTCCATACATTGTATGAACAGGAGATCAGCGTTTCCCCGCTGACAGGACCAAGAGCTATGTGTTTACACACATAGCTTCCGGTCCCCGCTCTGTAACGAACGGGCGCGCGTGCCCGGCGGCGATCGCGCCCGCCAGGTGTGCGGGACTCGGGGGGGCGCGGGCCGGCGGCACGCGGCCGCAAAAGATAGCTCTACGTCCTATGTGCTCTCGCCTAGCAGTGCCGACCTGCCGCCGAATAACTAGGGTGGGTGGTCGGCAAGCAGTTAAACAGGAGAAAATTTCCAACACGATCTGAACTTTCTAAACAGTATATACATGTGAAAACAAAAGATATACATGTAAAAATATTTAGGGAGATTTGGTTCTTCCCTGTGTATCTTTAGCTGTTAACTTTACCCGAGTGTATGGAGGGTTCACATCCACTTTAAAAAGTAGTTTTAAACCCTTGACATTCTATTGTGGCTTTACAGGTGCAATTTCAGGCAAAAGCTATTTTTGTAAAGATTAAAACACAGTCTCCTACTTTAGTGATCACTCTCTCTTCATAAAATACTTCCAGAGGTAAGGAGTGAGAACATGCATTGCAAAGCCCACCCACTCCAGCTTGAACATTCATGGCCAGATTAACACTGCCTCTATGCCTGAGCTGTGGTGCGCAGAAGAGCAAACCAAAACGAGCGAGCTGCAGTGCAGGATGAGAAAATGCAGACATGTTGCAGATTTCTGCAGCTCAACCAATAGCTCAGTTTCAGGAAGAATTCCATGTATTATACATAGAAAGACTTTGGTCTGGGCTGTGTCCAGAATGAGCCTTAAGTATTCTAGGTAAAGTGAAGCTTGGAGAGAAGACTTGAAAGATGATTACCTAACTGAAGGCCTGAAGCATCTGAAGAGTCCTTTGGGCATTTACACAAAGTTCAAGGTGAGGAGTCCTTCACAAGAAAGTCGTCTACATGCATGGAGCCCAGCAATTGGCTGCCATAGCATTCCTCTGGGCATTTTTTCTGCCTGTAAAAAAAAAGGACTGTGCTCATCATGTTACAACATCTGAAAGAACAACGAGTGTGACAGAGGGTTGTCGCCTTACTACAGGTAGTATTTGAATGAGGACTTTCATGGCTGGATCACAAAATAAAAGCTGCAGATTGAAATTTTAAAAAGAACGTCGGAAATTTCAATACATTTCATATTATATATATATATATATATATATTATATTTTACACACACACACACACACTTAAATATGCAAAACACACATCCAATTGATAAAAATGTATATCCTAGAGAACATTAAATTTAAATCCATTAAATCTGAAAATTCACCAGCACTTTAAGATGTTATATGATCGCATTTGATGACAAATTTTAAAAACTCAGCACCCGGTCAACCATTCCTGAAAGATCTCATATTTTGCAATCTGTTTTTCTAAATAGTTCTCTCAGGGGCTGGAGCAGTGCAGTCAAAAAACAATATTACTTTATAATGCGGCATGTACATTGGTTATGGCAGCAGAAATGTTTTTAGAAGTCTTCTATACAACGGATAAAACAAAACCACTATAACGTTGTAAAGATGGTCTCTTTTCTCTACTGTTCCCATTACACCTTGGAAACAAAAATGCTAACAGCACAAACAAAACATTTTTTTTACCCAATGTAACAAGTGTTAGCACATTTTATAGAACAATGTTTGAACATTTACCATAAAATCTATTGTCTGCTATCAAAAGATTTGCCAACAAATGTTATGGTTCCCAGACACTAAGTGCTATTCTGCACAAGGCAGCTTCAAGCTGTTGTTCACAATAATCAGGCAGAGTAGGGGTGGAAAGCCAGCAGACACTTCAGGAGCCAGGGAAAATTCTCTTTCTACAGAGAACAACAAAAGAAGCTCCACAAAAATAGACACCCACCGGAGTTCTTTAAACATAAATCTGTGTTACTTACACATACAAGTAACACATACAGTAGTGAGTACATGTTAAGCCCTGTTCACATCTTGCCACAATCGCCACTATTCTACCCACAATTACAAACTAGCAATAGTGGCAAAATGCACCACGTGTGTTTGGGTGCCATTCAATTCTAATGTAACCTTAACACTGTGTGGTTTTGCCACAAATTAAGCCTTCTGTTTTGGGATAACTTAAATTTTAATGGCACCTAATCTCCAGATGTGAATCAGCCTAAAACTTTGCAAAACTCTAGGCATTTCCAATGCCCCCCTTTCACAAGGCGCAAACTTAGTTTTGATGAGCATGGGGTCTGTCTGTTGATGCCCTGCTGTTCAGAGTACAGCGGGTAAATGACTGCAAAAAAAAGTGGATGGAGGGATCGGTGTGTGTTTTTTTTTATTTCAGTCCACTGGCTGAACAGAAAAGGAAAGAATAAAAAAACACCCATCTATAGTCAGCTTTAGTGAAAAAAAACTAGAACAGGATGATAGCCCTGGAACTTGCAACATTAAAATCATGTCAGGAATGGCATCCCGCATATCTCTGGGCTTCCTTTAAAACCTTTTTTTTACTGATGGTTCCAATAATAAAAACTGGAGCAGACAAAAGTGTAGATGTATTCCATAGCAACCAAACTCCAAATTACATTTTCTTAGTGCAAAGCGTTAATTTCCCTGTGTTTGTAAAAATCACCAGCCAAGAACTAGAAAAAAGAAAAAAAAAAAAAAAAAAAAAAAAAAGACAGACACTTTACTAGGGAGCAAGATACAAAAAAAACGGTGAAAACACGGAGATGTCAGTGTTATTTATTTATTTCACAGGCAATTATTTATACGTTATAAAATATTGTCCCTAATTAAATTTTCTGTAATTAATATCTGATAGACTAACAATCTACATAGATAAAAGGTATGCGTGAAGTGGCACCAAAAGACAGTTACTATTTTTCCACATCATAACAAATCATGTACTCTGCAATGGCCGCTATGAGAAAAAAAAAAAAAAAAAAAAAAAAAAAACATTCATAAATTATTAATAAAAATCTGTCACAGAGCCAATTCAGCCGATACAACTATAGTCAGCATATTGAGGATGGTAGCACACTACTTATTATGAAATTTACACAAACCCACTAACATAATGATTTAACTTCCCTTCTTCTCACTGCTCTCCCAGAGGATAATTCTACCTCCTGATTTATTTGTAAGTTGCCAGAGTAGGGGAAAAAAAGCTCCTCTCATAAGACACGATTAAGAAGAGGGATATGATTAGCCTCCGGTACTGCAAGCAAAAATGAAAATATTTCATGCATTACATAAGACGAAAGCAAAGATTATTTTTTTTTCTATAAAGAGAATGGCCAAGGGCTACATTTACTAAAGAATGCATTGTTCTATACATTTGCACAATTTTGCACTCCTCTTCACCTTGAAATGAAACCCAAATTGAACATTTACCTTGTCATATTGAATCAAAATGTTTTCAGGCGCCGTACACACGGCAGAGAACCTCGACGGGCAGAACACATTGTTCCGCCCGTCGAGGTTCTCTCCCGGCCGTCGAATTCAGCGACCCGCCCGTCGGGAATGGCAACCAGCCATTCTTCCAGGCGGGCCGTCGAGGAAATAGAGAGCGTGCTCTCTATTTCGGCTCGACGGGAAGCTCGCCGAGACCGTACACACGGCCGAGGTCCTCGCTGGAATGTGCATTCCAGCGAGGTTCTCGCTGGTTTTCAGCGAGAACCTCGGCCGTGTGTACGGCGCCTCAGAGTTAGAACAAAAAAATCTTCATGAAAAACAATTAGTACTTTAGAACTATCCACCTTTACTAGAAGAGAACACTGCTACACTGGAAAAGTCCCATGAGCCAGACTTTCAATTCTGTTGGTGCCTACATTAGCAGTTAATTCAGTTTAAGTCAAGGAACGCTTACCTTCCTGAATAGACACTGGACTTGGCTGACCAGCCTCTACATTTTAATTCTTGTTCGCTTCGCTTAACCACTTGCCGACCGACGTATGACTGTTTACGTCAACAACATGGCACGGGCAGGCAGATTGGCGTACAGGTACATCCCTTTAAATCTGCCGCCCAGCAGGCGTGCGCCCACCACGTGCCTCCTTGGGTCCCGAGAACTTTGTTTCCTGGAGTGCTGTGATTGCGTTTGGCAAGGGCAGAACAGGGGAATACCCTTGTAAACAAGGCAGTCCCCTATTCTGCCTAGTGACACTTCCACCGATGACCATTCCCCGTGATCGGGATTGGTCATCAGTGACGTGTCACGTGTAGCCACGCACCTAACAGTAAGAATCGCTCCCTAGGAAACACTTAACCCCTGCAGCGCAACCAGTGTATTTTTTGGAGTAATCAGTGCATTTTTATAGCACAGATTGCTGTAAAAATGACAATGGTCCCAAAAAAAAAAAAAAAACCTGAAAGCCGCCATAACTAGTAAAAAAAAAAAAAAAAAATGCGACTAGAATTAGCGATCTGGCACCTGGGGAAGCATAGGCCTGCAGAAGGCCACAAAGCCGCGCCCTCAATTACCGGCCAGGGCGGCGGGGGAGGTGAGGGGGCACAGACACAGGATACCCCATCCTGTGTCTGTGTGCCCCCACCGCGATCACGAAGGGCCGTTCCTGCAATTAAGGCCGTGGCTTTGCGGTCTTCTGCAGGCCTATGCTTCCTTCTGTGATCTGGAGCCATCTTGTGGTGGCCGTTGGCATTACAAGACTAATTTAGCTTCCCCTGTGTTTTCACTGCCATCTCCTTCCCTCTAATTAGAACCCCCAAACATTATATATATTTTTTATTTTAAACACCCTAGAGAATAAAATGGTGATCTTTGCAATACTTTGTCACACCGTATTTGCTCAGCAGTCTTACAAGCGCACTTTTTGGGGAAAAAGCACACTTTTTTTAATTAAAAAATAAAACCGTAAAGTAAGCCCAATTTTTTTTCATATTGTAAAAGATAATGTTATGCCGAGTAAATTGATACCCAACATTACGTTTAAAAAAATCTACAACTTGCATGTTTTGAGTTACAGAGGAGTTCTAGGGCTAGAATTATTGCTCTTGCTCCAACGATCGCGGCGATACCTCACATGTGTGGTTAGAACACCGCTTTCATATGCCGGCGCTACTCGCTTATGCGTTCACTTCTGTGCGCGAGCTTGGCGGGGCGGGGAGCGTTTCTGGCTCCTAACTTTTTTAGCTGGATCCTAGATTCCAAGCAAATTTGTCAAACCCTGTGTTAGAAACAGCAAGCCCGCTCGGTGAAGCTTATGGCACGCTTAAGCCCCGCGGCACTGCACACTAATAATGCTCCTCCCGCTGATCATACCGTCAAGCTGCTCCTTAAAACGCAGTGTGCTGACAGCTTTGCTCCATAGATAGAGCACTGTTCTTGGCTTTGCCAACACTGCCCTGATCCTGTGACATACTAAGGCAGACTGCATGATTGGCACTAGTGAGGCACAGGCAGACTGCATAATGGGCACTGGTAGGCTGCTGGGCACTGGTGAGGCACAGGCAGGCTGCAAATGATGGGCACGAGTGGGCTGCATTGATCTCCTGTACCATGTATGCAGTCTGCTAGGAGGTGCACCGCATGGAAATTTTGCCAACACCATTAGGAATATGTTATATAAAAATGTATACATTTATTTAAACAAAAATAAATAAATTTCTATTTAAAATATATATATAAAAAAAAAAATTATATTTTAAACAGTCATTTTCGGTATCGGGCTATTGTATTTTAAATTTTTGATATCGCTACCAAAAAACCCATTCGGTGCACCCCTAGTGAAAAAACTACCGGCAGTCACCAATCTTGTCCCCGACGTCCTTTTGACAGCTCTTTGGTCTTGTCCACGATCATGAGGTTTGAATGGAAGAAAGGCATTCTGGGACAGGTGTCTTTTATACACATAACAAGATGTCAATTCTTAAATTGACAGGACTAATCTGTGTACCACACACTGCAGCCAGACTTATTGGTTGGTTAGGGATCAATTACTTATTTTACATTAGTATTGAGTTTTTTCAGGATTTGTGGTTGATATTTCCACTATCATTTAAAATACACCCATAATTATAGACCCTTCATGTCTTTATAAGTGGGCAAATTTATGAAATCTGCAGGGTATCAAATTATTGTTGCCACAAATAGTTTAAAAACAAGTCATACTCGGGTGAAGAAACAATTATAACTGATCTCTTCAGCTTTTAGCATCAGACATACAAATCATTTTGATTGTTGCAAGAGCAGTAGTGATAGGCAATATAATGGTGGGTTGCTTCACAAAAATAAAAAAAATCACATTAGACTAAATAGTATTGGAATCCTGCGTGTACCCTGGAGGTTTTATTTTATTTTCACACATGTTCGGCTTTCTGTTAATCAGTACCAAGAGGTTAACGTAAATTGAGAACATGTGGCAAGCTGGCATTGTACAACTGACATATATGATGGATGAGGAGGCAAATTCATTATTGTCTTTTGTAAATGGTAGCTTGGGTGCAAATGCTTACGCCAGCTATCCAGGCAGGGCATAGGATGGACAGGTTTTGTATAGTTGCTAGCCTTTACCCTGCATTCACTATCCACAGGATTAACCCATTCAGACTATGTCCGGCTTGCATTATAACCATGGTTTCTTTGCATCAGATAGTGCTTTCAAACACAAAATGGACTTTACACAAATTATAAATATGTGGAAGTAATGCAGCTGGAATTTTTAGGTAAATCTGTCAGTTTACAGTACCATAAAGTATTTATACCCCTTGACATTTTCCATATTTTTGTCATGTTACAACCAAAAACAAATGTATTTTATTGGGATTTTATGTGATAGACCAACACAAAGTGACATAATTGTGAAGTGGAAGGAAAAAAAGGATTTTCTCCCACCTGAGCTGTGGATCTTTGCAGCTCCTCCAGAGAGTTACCATGGGACTCTTGGCTGCTTCTCCGATTTACGCTCTCCTTGCCTGGGCTGTGAGTTTAGGTGGACGGCCATGTCTTGGTAGGTTTGCAGTTGTGCCACACGCTTCCCATTTTGACAGATGGATTGAAATATGTTCAAAAGCTTGTTATATTTATTTTTTGTTTATTTTATTTTTTTTATAACCTAACCGTGCTTGAACTTCTTTTTTTTTACCCGGCCACATGTAGTGGACGTTCCTTAAACCCCTGTACATGGCGCATCGGCAGGAGGGCTCTGTAATTGGCGCTCCTGAACCCATAATGGCTTTGTCTAATCTGTATGTGGCCAGGCTGTGTAAAAGTTTCCCACATGTGGTATTAGCGAGATGTAATTTGGGGCATCATTTTTGCTATGTACATGCTATGTGTTAGAAATAGTTTATAAATTAACTTTGTATTTTAAACACAAACACACAATTGTAATTCCACTGTCTTGGTGCTCCAGGGCCTTCAAAAATGTGACAGGTAGTCAGGAATGAAAAGTCTCTCACATGCTATATTCACCATACTCAAGAGTAGCAGCAGAATATATTTTGGGGTGCAATTGCAAGTTAACCTATGCCATGTGTGAAAAATATCTTAATGACAATTTTGTGGAGAAAAAAAAATAAAATAAATGAAATTTCCAAACTATTGTGGGCAAAAAATTACAACTTCAAAAAAACGCCTTACTAAATACTTTACAGCGTCATCTTTACAAAAAGGGGGCATTTGTACTGTCCTGGTGATATTTTAGGGCCTCATGAAAGGCAGTCAGTACATTCGAATTGATAAACTTTCAGCGATGCATAGCTTGTAGACACTATAACTTTCACACAAACCAGTTCAGCACTTGTCAGGCCGTTTTTTTGGGGGGATAAAAAAAAAAAAAAAAAGTTTTTCAGAATGTTTCCTCTTTTTTTGCTTTTAATCACAAAAAATGAAAAAACAAAAAACGTGGTAAATAAATACCACCAAAAGAAGGCTATATTTGTGAGAACAAAATTATAAAAATGTAATTTGGGTACAGTGTAACATGACTGAGTAATTGTCAAAGTGTGAGAGCACGGAAAGCTGAAAATTGGTCTGCGAAAGTAGGAGGTGAACGTTACTGAGGTGGTTAAACTTCTCCACAACTTTATCCCTGACCTGCAAGGTTTTCCTTGGCCTTCTTGATGCCATTTGTTTATGCAGGTTCTCCAACACACCTGAGGTATTCACAGAACAGCTGTATTTATAGTGAGAAATGAGAACACACAGGTGGACTATTTACTATTATTAGGTGACTTCTTAATGCAATTGGTTCCACTCGATTTTAGTTAGGGGCATCAGCCAAAAAAGGCAGATGAACACAAAACGCGCATCACACTAAAGTCTTGGCACTTTAGCGCTGTATGCAATTTGTCTGGTCTCGGTGATGCCCAAAGAAAGCAATATGAGGTTCTAGCCCTTGGGTCTTCAAACTACTGCCCTTTAGTTGTTAAGGAACTACGATTCCCATCATGCCTAGTCATGTCTGTGAATGTTTGTTACAATGCCTCATGGGATGTGTAATTCTACAACAGCTGGAGGACCATAGTTGGAGGATCCCTGTTCTAGCCCTTCGCCACACTACTACCGTTTGTATTGCCGTCTGTGCCCTCACTGAAGAAATACCCCATCGGGAAGCAAAGGCACATCTAAATGGGAGCCTAGAGAAAGATTAGGTTCTAGCCCTTCCCCACTATCTTCAAAACAGCAAGATGTTCTTGGAATTTTTGTGTTGAAGTTTAATTTTTATTTTTTATTTTTTTTTGTCACAATCCAGAACTTTTTTTTACTAGTAATGGATTGAGCGATGCGTAGCCAGGGATCAGGTGGTGGCACATCAGTCTCTCGGTTACTTAGGTAGTTCTTCTAGGTGGCATAGTGAATCCAGGAATGTTACAGTAGATTTACTTAGCCAGGTTTTTTATGTGGTAAAAAGGGAGAAAACTACTACACATGCAATGAGGTTAGCTAAAACTAGGGGTGCACATCTTCACTAGTCTCACAATTCCTTTCGATCATCATGTCAACAATTCGTTTCCGCGATGCATCATGATTACAACGCAAGTGCGCATGGCTTTCATCACAAAAATTAAAGTACTCTATTTTTTTTTTTATTCCATCTGTTCTTAACCACTTAAGGACCGCCGCATGTACATTTACGTCGGCAGAATGGCACCGACAGGCACATCAACGTATATATACGTTGGTGCCTTGGGGGGGATCGGGGGTCCGATCGGACCCCCCCCCCGTACATGCGGCGGTCCGCGCGGCTGCAGGAGCGATCCGACGAGTGGGGGCGGCTATCCGTTTTCATCCGCCCCCTCCGGATCGCTCCCAGCCAATGCGCGCGCCCGCCTGACCTGTCACTTCCTCCTCCTGTGTAAACACAGGAAGGAGGAAGCGACGTGATCTCTCCCTCGGCGTTTGTTTCAAGCGCCGCTGAGGAGAGATCACCACACTACAAGTAAGTCTGCACTAACACTACACTACACTACACACAAAATCACATTTAACCCCCGCGATCGCCCCCCCCCTCCCCCCCTGTCACAGTGTCACTGAATGCAGTAATCATACATGTATGATTACTGTATTTAGTGTCAGTGTGACAGACAGTGTGACAGTCACTCAGTGTTAGTGTCAGGGTAGCCCCCCCCCCCCCCCCAATAAAGTTTTAACCCCTTGATCACTGCCCTAGTTAACCCTTTCACTCCCTATTGCCAGCGTCACTAAGCGATCATTTTTCTGATCGCTGTATTAGTGTCGCTGTTCCCGCTAGGTAGCTAATTTTTTTTTAATGCGATTTTTTTTTACTAAAGACATGTGGCTAAATAAATTTTGGCCTAAATGTTTGACTAAAATTTAGTTTATTGGTTTTTTATTATAACAAAAACTAAAAAATATTGTTTTTTTTTCAAAAATGTCGCTCTATTTTTGTATATAGCGCAAAAAATAAAAATCGCAGAGGCGATCAAATACCACCAAAAGAAAGCTCTATTTGTGGGAAAAAAAGGACGCAAATTTTGTTTGGGAGCCACGTCGCACGACCGCGCAATTGTCTGTTAAAGCGACGCAGTGCCGAATCGCAAAAACCCCTTGGGTCATTTGCCAGCGTATTGGTCCGGGTCTTAAGTGGTTAAAAAAAAAAAAAAAAAACACCCACACACACTTCCTGCATGTAGCAAAGTCTAAACATAGCAGACAACTTAGAGGACCTCTCCCCCAAAATACTAAAAGGACATGATCAAAGACTGCAGACATGTACAAGTACAAGAGATGGTCACCATCCCCCCATGTGGCCAGATCACAGCACCCCCCCCCCCCTCTTCTGTTCTTACATACTGCTCTGCACACAGAGGATGATTGGAGGGAACTTACTTACTGTCATTGCAAACTTGTAATGAGAAGGGCAAGCTGCCTGCTCACCATCCCCCCTCTCGTCCATTCTCTCGTCAGCAGGAAATTTCCAGTGCTTGTATATGCCGCACTAATGTGACTGACTGCCTGGCCCGCCTCTCTCCACTCTGCTCTCGCGTCTCTCCTGGTGTCAGCCCCTCCTGCCTTTCCACTGATCTGATGGTTACAGTCAGTGGGGGTGGCGGACACCAGGAGAGAAACGAGATGTAAAAGCAGAAAGAAGAGAAGGGGGCCAGGCAGTCACATGAGCGCGCCATATACAAACACTGAGAAAAAAAAGGTCAAATCTGATCGAAGCGATCTCCCGGGAGGGGCGGGGCTAAACATCGATTATTACGGTCGCATGCATCGGGGACACCCGAATCATGATGCAACAATTAAATTTGACACCCCTAGTTAAAACCCAATTTGTTCATGGCATTTTCTTTTTTGTTGAAGGTTAAAAGGAGAGAGAGGATGGGAAAGAGGAGGAAAAAAAACATGCACAAATATCATACAATCCATCTATATCTATATAGTACTGCACTGTGATCATGTTTAGTTTTGTTTTAGACTTATACCATTACTTGTATTGCTGGATCTGAAAAACAAAAAGTTCATGTCAAAGCGTTTCAGAAGTAAGCAAAAAGTCTTTCCTGAATGAATATTCAAAAGAATCATTAACAATTAGAAGGGCTCAGCAGACGCATTCTCTATTTTGTATGAAGGAAATTAGAGAATTTTTCGCAAGAATGCTTCCACAGAGCTTGTTAAATGTAGACCTCGATTACTAGAGTGATATTCCCAACTGTGTCATTTTGAGCAACTTTTATGGTTTGCTATGTGCTCAGAATAATTCAGTTGAGGGACCAAAACCTCATCATGTAAATGATTTAAATAGCAATTTCATTTTCATACAAGCCGTAATCTTCCACCTTACTACGAAATGATGAATATTATCAAAGAAGTCTACTGTGGCAGAGCTGCTTGGAAATTACTGTAAATCACCAATTTGATAACCCCAATCGGAAGGGGAGGAACAAATCCATGTATAGAAGCGATCAATAGAAAAGAGCACTGTAACAAGTCACTACAGTGTTACATCTATAATATATATATATATATATATATATATATATATATATATATATATATATATATATATATATATATATATATATATATATATATATATATATATATATATATATTTTACAGTGAAAGCGCAACTTGAGAAAAAAAAGTGAAGTCTTGTTGGTTTCCTCATTCCCCCCCAGCCTGTAATAGAGTTACTGCAGGAGGAATATACAGTTTAGGCTGCTTTCACACTGAGGCGGTTTGTCAGTGATTTAGCGCAAAAAAAAAAAAAAAAAAAAAAAAAAACGCATTCAAAGAGCCTCTCCTTTCACTCCAATGTGAAAGCCTGAGGGATGTCACACTGGAGCGGTGCACTGGCAGGACAGTAAACAAACAAAAAAAAGTCTTGCTAGCCGCATCTTTGCAGCGCTGTGTATACACCGCTCCTAAAGCGCCCCTGCCCCTCGAAATAAATGGGCCGCACTGCCGAACCGCTGGCAAACCACCACTGCAGCAGCGTTTTACCGCCGACGCCCCCACAGCCTCAGTGTTCAAGCAGCCTTATTGGTACCTACTACCACTTCCCCCGATCTTCACCTAAACTAGGATGGCATCCTTTGCCCCGCCCGGTACATGTATATATTCCAGGAGGCTGCAGGACCATTCGTAAAGCACCAAGCTTGTGCATGTGCAATGGGGAGCAGGCTGTGGTTCTTCAGGAAGCGCTGGGGGACCCGTAGTCGTAAAAACCAGCTGCAGGAAGACCGCGTTTAAAAGTCCGAAAGACAAACAAACGTGGGAGTATTTACACGGTAGCATTATATGGCAGCGGCTGTTTACCATGCGATAGCTCCGTCAAAGGATATAATTGACCACTCGTAAACAAACCGGCGTCTTATCTGGTTCTTCTCTCCCCTATCTGTACCGATCAGTACAGATAAGGGAGAGAACAGTTGCAGCAGCACTGTGGCCTGGATGTGTAGTGCCCACAGCGCTGCTCCTGTTAGGGTCTCAAGAAATGAGATATGCCATCAGTACTTCAGGTGCGATACATTTTCAAAGATTGGCACCATAGCTTGTGGACTCTAACTTTCACAAAGACCAAATAATATACAACGGTTTTGGTTATTTTTACCAAAGATATGTAGCAGTATATATTTTGGCCAAAATTTAAGAATTACTAATTTGCAAAATGTATAAATGTGTAATTTGTCACACACACACACACACACACACACACACACACACACACACACACACACACATACATACACACACAGAATTTTCAGTTTTTTCTCTTATAGCACAAAAAATTAAAAATAAACAGCGGTGATTAAATACCACCAAAAGAAAGACATTTGTGGGGGGGGGGGATATTATTTGGGTACAGCGTTGCATGACTAATGAGTAATTGAATTGTCATTCAAATTATGAGCACCAAAAGCTGAAAATTGGCCTGGTTAGGAAGGGGGTTTACAGTGGAGCTCCACCCTAAAGTGGAACTTCCGCCCCTCTCCGGTGTCACATTTGACACCTTTCTGGGGTGAGGGGGGTGGTATTTGCACACCCACAACTCTCAGGTATTTACACCCACTTCCGGCCACACAGTCTGCGAGTAGACTGCAGGCACCGTAGGGAATCGGGCAGTGAAGCCACAATGCTTCACTTCCTGGTTCCTTCACCGAGGATGGTGGTGGGGGCAGCAGAGTGACGAGCGATAGCAAGTGTCCCAATATTAAAAGTATGCTGTATGTATGCAGTATTTGTAGCTGCCGGCTTTTTTTTTTTTGGCGGAAAACCGCTTTAAGTGCCCAGTGGTCAAGTGGTTAAGTATATGCTGTATATTTTCCTATTGCCAACGACAGGAAGCATCAGCAGCAGAAAATATCTAATAAAAACTTGCACACCAAGTGCCTCTAGAGTAATTCTCCCTTTACTGGCCCTCCATGTCCTAATGATTATGAGTCTCATCTGGAATCAGTGGGGCCAACACCTACAGTGGGTATAGAAGAGAATCACCCCTTTTAAAATAATCACATTTTGTTGCTTTGCAACCAGAAATGAAGACAAACACAGTTTTGTTTCAGAGTCGGTTCACACAGGGGCGGCGGGACTTTGGGGGGCGACTCGGCAAGGCGATCCAAAAGACGACTTCAGAGGCGAATTGCAAAATTATTTTTGTATTGAAGTCAATGCAAGTTGCCCCCAAAGTCGTACAAGAACCTTTTTCTAATTTGGAGCGACTTGAGTCGCTCCTATTAGAACGGTTCCATTTAATAGAGCAGAGGGCAACTTGTCAGGCGGGTGAGTCGCCCCTGCGTGAACCGGCTCTTACCCAGCTGTATTTACTAGTGCAACTAGTAACATCAAAGTAAATGATATAGAGTAAACCTTGGTTTGAGAGCGTTTTGCAAGACAAGCAAAATTTTTAAACACATTTTTACTTGATATACAAGCGATGTCTTGCTATACAAGTAGTGTCATGTCACAACTGAGTATAAAAGAAAGAGGCATCTCTAATTGTAGCATTATGGTTTTATTTCATGAAGGTGCAACATTTAGACTCGCATGGTTCATGATTAAAACAGGTACATACACAGTAAGTAAAAAAAAAAAATTAAAAAAGCCTATATTTTTCCCTATATATATATATATATATATATATATATATATATATTTGCTGTGATCTCCAAACTACTGAATAAACCGACTCAGCTTATATTCCCCCTAACAACCTTAATCTCTAATACAGAAATGTTGTTATATTAAATACTTTGTCCTGTACTGGCCTTCGTGGTTGCCACTGTTAACCCGTGAATAATATTTAAGATTTAATATCTCAAAGCTATGGCTGTGGGTTAAAAAGAGTTCTTTTGACCAGGAGTGAAAGCGTTAACTTAACATTAGATATAGTCGGTAATCTATTACACAGAAATATGAGGTAAAAGTAAAAAATTACATGGAGGACAACAGAGTGTATCCCTTAGGCCTGGTTCACACATGGATCCGTTCAGGTCCGTCTGTCAGTTTTTCAGGCGGACCTGAACGGGCGCTCGGCTCCATGCACCCCTATGGAGCGTCGGATGTCAGCGGAGACATGTCCGCTGACATCCGACCTGATCCGATCCGCTAAAAACAAACGTATGGGGCTCACGTCCCCATCCGTCCATGCGGATCGGATCGGGAAAGATCTGATAAAAACGGACATGCTGTCCGTTTTCATCAGATCGCTCCATAGAGGACAGCGGGACTCGACAAGCTTCTCCCCGCTCAGTGAGCAGAGAGGAGCTTGTCATCCGTCGGCTCAGCGGAGATCTGCGGACTGATCTCCCGCTGAGCTGGCAGACACAGGCGGACTCCGTCGGAACGGACTGCGACGGAGTCGGCTATGTGTGAATGAAGCCTTAAAAAAAAAAAAAAAAAATTAGTTTACAAACATATTCAGTTACAAGTAAAAAATATCCTTTTTCACCTCCCCGATTGGGTTTTTGAATTTATGACATTTTGGCATTATATCTTTCACTTGGATAGTAAATAAAGCTGGCTAAAACAAAAACGGTGTCCATTTCAGACTGTAAAGCAACAAAACTGATTTTTTTTATATAGCCACTGTAACTATTCTAAAACATTGTTCACACCAGCGAGACATGGCATTTACAAACCACACCTGAAGTCGCATCTATTGTCTTTCTAAGGCACGGTCTTAACAGGTGCGACATGAAGTTACGAGATTTTAAAAATTGTTCCTACACCATTTATCGCGATTTCATGTGCAACTTGAATTGACATCGCACAGATGTCAGCAAGCCGCAGATTAAAAAAAATAAAATAAATCGCAATGTCCTATAGCTTTGGGCTACTTTAACCTGATTGCAATTTCAAAGCCGCATACATGAACGGCGACTACAAAAAAGGAATTAAAAAACAAACACATGACATGGACTCCAAATACTGTTCACTGCTATTCTAAGTGACATTGTAACCAAGGGTTACTTAAGGTAAATCTGCCATGATATAGCTATAAAATAGCATTTACACTAAAATTGTAGAACCCAGGAGTGGAATGCAAAGTGTAAAAACTTCCAGGAACCTTGCACTCTACTGAGAAATGTGTTTAGATACAATACCATAATGTGAATACTTGGTTTAGGACTTTTGGTTACATCTAGGACAGGAATGAGCAAAAAAGTGCCTCTAAACAAGAAAGGGTAACCACAAAAGGGACAATGCTTGGGAAAACAATCAGTGCTACAGCAACAACCAATTTGAGAAACTCTGTTAGTCCTTTTAAATCGGAAAGGTGGCTTCTTTGGTTGCCATCACTTTGGCAAGAAGAGCGTCAACCTACATGCATATTGCATACCTTCGTGCGTATGGCATAGGTTGCATTAAACTGCATACCTACCCGAGGGGCGGCTGCATCTCCCTGAATGTGCCTGACCTTGTCTCTACAGAGTTATCAGCCTTTTGCCTCGCGTTTGCTCCTTGAGCAGAAGTGATGGGCTTATTATTGTAAAAACACTCAACCGGAAGTGGGCCCAAACCGGGACATGGGGTCCATCTTATATCTCAAGGCACTCGACAAAATTGGAAAACGTCCTTCTGTTTCAGATGGGAATCGGTCGATTCAGTGGCCTCTCTGCAGGAGGTAGATTTTGAGTTGCCACAGTCATTAAATGATGCATATCATCGTGTTTTTCAGGCACAAAGGTTTTTGCGATTGCAGTTTTCATTTTGTGCTACAGCCCTGAGGGTTTACAAAGCTTCTAGCCACGGTGCTGGACTTGCTAGGGAGGCAATCTCAGGATACCTCAATGACCTTTTCCTCAGAGAGCAAGTCGCGGTATCCAAAATGTCTCTGCGTGAGGAAATGGTATCTACGTTGAATTGCTTCTCTATTCCACTCCAGGTCTTTGGTAGAGGAACACTCGGTCACCTATAGTAAGGGGTGCAATGGATCGCCATTGATCTGTGATCCGAATGGGTCGCCATGTTCGAATCTGCACACCACGTGATCCGCGGATTGCGGCCATAGTAAAGGCCTTGGCCTAGCTCCAGAGCAGCAACCATCTTGGTACACCCGGCAGTAGCCTAGGTGAGCTCCCCAGAGCGGCGCGCTGATGGGGGAGATGTGAATATTACAGTGGGGGTGGGGGAGATGTGGACATTACAGTGGGGGGGGGGGGGGTGACGTGGGGACTATATATGGTGGTGATCCGAAAAATGATCCGTGACTCAGATGCAAGAAACCATCCGAACCGGGAGTTTTTTTATCCGTTACATGCCTACCTATAATCTATGCCTGTAGTATTTACAGTTCATAGACTAGTTTGACAATTATTGGTGAGGAGAAACCCCCCCCCAAAAAAATAATATTTTAACTTGTGTTGCATGCGTAAAAAAGATGCGTGTTAACGGTATATGTGCATGGGTTTGCTTTAGTGTCAGCATTACAATTTTTTGCAAGTGTGAACTAAAAAAGGAATCTGACACTTCCAGGTCTGTCTGGTTCTTCTCTTTCCAGCTGGACTTCTGTTGCTCATCCTGCAACTGCCAAGCTGCATTTAATTTGAGCTTGTGTGCAAAAGAACTGATCCTGAACACTACCACAGTATATGTAAAATAAACTGGGCTCAGACTAATCTGGTACATTACTCCCACACACAGACAGAGGTCTTTGTAAACACATGCCAAGGCTTTGCGTTTGGGTGCTGCTTTCTTGCACAAAGCCTTGGGGCATCTACATGACAGCTGAGGCTGAGTGCCCAAACATAACTCCACCAACAGTTAACAAAAGCTGGGTACAGGCAGACAGCAAATGAGCCACAAATGCTTGGTTTGGCAGAAACCAGACAACATTTAGCCCATGTGTACAGCTCCTTGCCCAACAGAAGCCAGACTCCCGACGAGCTTCTGTCAAATGAGCATGCTGGTTAAGTCAACATCCGATCAGCGCTCGCAGCCAATAACTGCAAGTGTTGATCACTGTGTCCTGACAGAGCAGCAGTCCCCTTGTCACAACACAATATCTCAGTATGAAAATTGTTAGACCAACATTGCGTATACCTAGCAAAAGACTGCTCAGGCTTCAGCATTTAGTACAATGTAGGCAGAGAAACTACTGGCTACTACAAATAAAAATCTCCCAAAACTTACCCTATTCTCTCTAGAAACAACATGTAAAAAAATAACGTATAAAAAAGATGGCAAAAAAAAAAAAACACACAATGAATAGGTTATCAAACAATGCCCAAAGTATGGAAAACACAGCAAGTCCTAGAAAGTCTGATATCATAGGGAAAGAAAAACTTGTTGCAGCTACTGCGTCTCTCAGATGTAGGAACTTGGTTGATCCGTTAGTGGATCAACAAGAGAAAAAAAAAAAAAAAAAAAAGAGAGGGAGTACACCACCTTCTTAATGTAGGTTTATGGATAAGTGATCAAAAACACGTGTGCACTCACTGTAAAAACAAACACTGGCATATCAAGTTGTGCGAGGCTGTTCCAAGCATTTTTGAAAAAGGAGTGAGCCAGCCCTGAAATGCATAGACATGCCCCTAGGAACGTCACAAGCGAAATCATCAGTTACCCCAGCCTGTTCCCTACATTGCTCTGCCTGTGACAGCTTATGAGACTTTGAATTCTCCAAGCCGCTTGTTTGCTCCACTCTGACTGGCCATATTCCTGCCAAACTCAGCAGTAAGACATCAGCCCTTTTCTCCACAAGCAGACAATCCATCCCAGGGCACACATACTAGACATGCCAGTAGGTAAAACCTGGGATGGATCTCTTTAAGGAGAGGCGGCCTCCATTTTCATCTTCCCTACAACTAAACTCCCAATCGTGAACATAAAAAAATACTTGAAGCCCTCTTCTTATGCTGCCTTTTCATCTATAATCATCTACTCTATATACAAAAACGGCAATAAGGAACGCTTCCATATTCTCCAATGTCCTTTCTGAGGATGAGTAATCATATTTTATAGAGAAGAATTCAAATACGTGGAGAGATTTAGCAAAACTGTTCCTTTTACCACTTGCTTATGGCATGAAACATTTTTTTTTGGCCTTTGACATGAGTCAACAGAAAGGAATTACTCTTCTTGGTCTTAGATTCATTTGAGGATATTGTGTACGCCTATTTTTGAGCAATGCTTTTTTAAATGGCAGTTCTCATTACCTTTATGACTTATGCATTTATAAGTCAAATATATTGGATTCTTGCACTCCGCTGTAGCACGGGACAGTGTTTGAGATACTAAGACTTTTTGGGGGGGTAAATCATAGACTCATCTATTAGATGCTAGAGATAAGAGTGAGAAATTGCTTCAATAAATCTGCTAAAAATCTTCCACTGCAATAGGAGAAAGCATGTTCTATGCCGAAAATTGGACAAAAATGTCAGTATGCTTAAGGATTCGCAGAGAAAAAATGTATTTCTGTTGAAATGAAAAATGATCCTTTGTTCACCGCATAAACTGCATGATATTCTTAAATCAATATTTATGCAGGATGCCTGTAAAATAGTATTAATTATCATTGTAGTATAGACGACGTATGGCTGCACACGATCATCATTCATTATACAGACAGAACAAAATTAGCAATAAAATAACCTCTAGAATTTTTCTGGCACTGTTATAAAATAAAAAACTGAAAAAATAAAATATATGTTCTATTGATTTTTAGATAATGTAAAATGTCAAATGGCTCTGAATGAGTAGCAATTTACTAATAATTGCCTGGAGTTATTAGTGCTGAATCAGTTCCACCAGTGCACAAAGTATACAGTTGTATAAGCTTAGTAATCCAATTCAGAAAATCAATTTGTAGTAGAGAGGTCTTTTATCTTACATGTTGGAATTAGTGTTACCACAACTATTCTGGTTGATAGTTATTCATATTTTATTGTAGGTAATCATTAACCACTTAGGGACCGACTAACGCCGATACACGTCGGCAGAATGGCACGGCTGGGCACAGTCAAGTAAGGGTATGTCCCCTTTGAGTGCCCAGCCGTGGGTCGCCGACGCACACCCTGGTTCAAAGCTCCGCGTTACTAGCGGACCCGATTGTTTACAGTTTAGTGATTGGTACAGATCTCATGAGCGCTACATTTTGTCAGATTATCACAGTTTGGTTTACAGGTTGAAATTCAGATTATTTTTTAAGTGGCAGCTTTTATTTCACATTTGTCTTCCTTTGGCGCAGTGGTGGTACAGGATATTAGGGGCGGTTTCATATCTTTTTACCAACAGTTCAGTACAGCAAGTTAACCTACTTAAGGAGGAGGAGGTCCAGTCTGTGTATAATATAAAATATAAATTATGCAGCAAAAAAAAAACACCTGTAGACTTTTAATAATCAGCCACTCACCTGTCCAGCGCTGTTCTTACAAAGGCTAGTTCTTTATTAGCTTTCGGGTTCCCAGCACCAGCATCCTAACTGTGGGCACCGGGCTGTGACAGCTTGCAGCTTCATAGACAGGTTCCCACTAAACAATGCAGCGCATTATGGCTGGTCCAGCAGTCTTCTGGGACCCGTTATGTGCCCCAGAAGACTGCGAGAAGGGGGTGGGAAACTTCTAGTCCAATCGCCTAGGCAGTTGGAGCAAAAACGGTAGCGGGTATCTGTCAAAAACAGGTACCCGCTCCACTCCCCAAAAGTGGCATTCCTAAAATAGGAGGAGGCCTTAAAAGCAAAACTTCCTTTTTGGGTGGCAATCCACTTTAAAGGGGTTGTAAAGGTAATTTTTTCCCTAAATAGCTTCCTTTACCTCATCCTTAAATATTGCTTTTAAATGTCCTTATTTCTTCTGAGAAATCTTCACTTCCTGTTCTGTCTGTAACTACACACCATAATGCAAGGCTTTCTCCCTGGTGTGGAGAAAGCCTCTTGAGGGGAAGGGGTGAAGGGGTGAGCAGGAGTGTCAAGACGCCCACTAACAGCTCCTTTCTCTATCTGCAAAGTAGAGTGTCCTGACCCTCCTGCTCGCCCCCACACCAGGGAGAAAGCCTTGCATTAGGGTGTGGAGTTACAGACAGAAGAACAGGAAGTGAGGATTTCTTTGAAGAAATAAAGGACATTAAAAAAAAAAAAACGAAGAATGAGGTAAGTGAAGGAGGACTGCACTAAGGTAAAGGAATCTATTGAGGGATTTTTTTTTTTTTACCTTTACAACCCCTTTAAGTAATAGTGTGAAGGGCAAACTTCTTCACAGCATTAACCAGTCCCAAAAATTATGAAACCCTCCAGCGGTATAAGAAGCATGTGAATACATGATATCAGCATTTATGTGTACTGGTATCTATGGTTTGTTTTATCAGTAATCCAATGGTTTAGAGCAATTATTTTTTTGTAGTCACACTCAAAAAACAAAACAAAAAAAAAACTTGACCCGTGTTGTGTATTGGGACACTGATTTTTAAAAATGTAGTCAGCATGATCATATTCTGGAGGTATAGCCTTTTCAGGGGCATTGCTACTGACCCATAGACTATTGCCTTCTTTCACAGCCAGGAATGCTGGGATGGGTAGTCATACTCCAAACAAACCAAAAAAAAAAAAAACACACACACACACACACACACACACACACTTCCATATTCCAGCATTATGCTTTAAACTATTCCAGATCAGCTGCCACAGTTTTACTGTGGCAGATTGGCTCCACTAGGCAAAAACTGTTACTTTATGTCGCTCCGCCTTTTGGCCATTCGGGGGGCTCGCCGCCAGAGCCAATGAGAGTGCCCAGGCAGCGCATTGACCGCTGAAAACCTGCGAACACTCATGACAGAGCAAGAAACGGGATCTGTGTTAACAGGGAGATAGATTGTGTGTTAATAAAAAGTATGAACACCGATCTGCCATCTCTCCTAGTCATTCCCATCCCTCCCATAGTTAGAGCACACAGTTAACCCCCTTGATCGCCCCCTAGTGTTAACCACTTCACTGTAATTTATACAGTAATCGGGGCATTTTTATAGCACTGATCGCTGTACATGTGTCACTGGTCCCAAAAATGTGTCAAGTGTACGATGCAAAAAGGCAGTCCCAAAATTAAAAAAGAAGAAATAGCTGATCACCGCCCTTACTCCGCACCATGCCAATGTTAATAGTGGCACAGCGAGCATTAGAGCGGGAGAGAGCGTTGTGTCAACATCGGAAGAAGAGCAGAGGGAAGACAACGGAGAAGACCAGGCAAAAGAGCAGAAGATAGGAGGAGACCCGGCAGAAGACAGAGGTAGAAGAACAGGAGAAGAAGACGTCCGAAGAGACCCCTAGAGCTGCCTAATAAAATGACCCCATACTCATTCACATAGGGTGGGGGTCCGGGATCTGGGGGACCCTTATTAAAGGGGGCTTCCCAGATTCCGATAAGCCCCTTGCCAACCAGCCCCAAAGCGCCCCCCCCACCCAATGTTGAGGACATGCGGCCTGGTACGGTTCAGGTGGGGGGGGGGGGCTCTTGCTCATCCCCACCCCCTTTCCTAACCGGCTGGGCTGCATGCTCGGATAAGGGTCTGGTATGGACTTTGGGGGTACCCCAACACTTTTTTTGGCATAAAGGGTTCCCTTTAAAATCCAGACCGAAGGGCCTGGTTTGCTCTTAAGACCCCATGCAGTTTTTTGTTTTTTTTGGTGTTGAATTCTTCCTAAAGATGCATACCAGACACAATGCCTGGTATTGTTGGGGATCAAAGTCGGATGCATGTCAGACTTCAAGTCGCAGGGCAAAGTCAGATCCAAAGTAGTACGACTGTCGTACTGGTGTCTGTTGCAATTTATATTGTAAAAAAAGGTTTTGGTTTGTCTAACCACAAAAATACAATTTCTAGACAGTCCATAAAATGTAGCAATTTCTTAACTTTTTTACTTCAGGCCAACTTTAATTAGGCAATTTTTTATTTATTTTTAATCCACTGTGTTAGACATAAATGCAGTTTTACATTCTACAAGCACCATTTAAATTAATTTCCTTGAGGCTCATGTGTCTGTTTAAACTCGATTAGCTTGCCATTAATCAGCTGTGCCTATATGGGCATAGAAAGCACACAGGAGCTAAAGAAAACGGAGTCAAATGATAAATGAGTAGAAAATGTTAGATACTAGCCACCACTCTATGATAATTGTTTTCTTTTATCAACTAACAGACTGAATTGAGTTCCCACTTTTGTTCAAATTCATCTGCCACTGAAGAATTGCTTGCACAGCGTTGGTTACAATGAACAATAAAAAAGCATTCCTTTTATGATGCTGTCACTTTGAAAAGATGAATAAAAAAGGGCAACTTTCTAGCTCACACTTAAATCAGACAGACGTAGAATTGCACCAACCTTCCATTTTCCTTTTACGATCTACACAAAGTACAAAAATAAACTTCTGACCCTCATAGCTTCCAAAACGGTCACATATTATAACGTTATTAAAAAAAAAGTGTATGATGTATTTAATTCAGTTATACCCAACAAGTCTCTTAATGGTAGGGGTGGAAACAGGCACAGATGTTCAGGAGGTGACAAAGTAAAAATACCAAATGCCATGTACGTTTACTAAACACACTGGAATACCTGGCAGAGCAATCTACTGCTGCAGCAAAATGCGGGAGCTGCCCAATGCCGTACAGTGCCATGAGATTCTGTATGGATGGGCCATCAATTATTTCATGCCTAATCTGAGGGTGAAGGTACTAAATATTTATAAAAGACCAGTGAATGCTTAGTAGGGCATTTCACATTCTTTACTAATCCACAAAATGGATGCTTACACTAGAGGTAGACCAACATATCGGCCGATATTTGGCCATTTTTGATAAATCGTCCGATCATCAAAATTAAAGCCGATATTTTACACTGACCGCCGTTCTTCCTCCCTTCTCCACACTCAGCGGCTCTGGCAGCATCATGCGCCATGACACTGAGCTGACAGCTCCTCTCTCTCGCCGTTTAATACAGTTACACTCGGCTTTGTATGAAACCTATGAAAAAAAGAGGGGTGTCCAATTCGATCATTAGTAAAAGCAGCAACTAAAATGCTATACAACACTAATAATTGTCAAAGGAAGCACTGCACTGTTGTAAGCTAAAAATGGGACCCTAGTCATAATAAAGTGCTAGATAAATATCAATTATAATTATGAAACAATGATTAAGTAAAAAAAAAAAAAAAAGTTATATCTGTAAATAGTTCTGGGAGACCTCAATATAAGAGGGGGTTGATTCCTAAATTAGGTAGAAACCTGAGAATTATCAAGTGAATAAATAGCAGTCCATGTGAACCAACCAAAATAACAAAAAAACACCACCTTAGGAATACCATTAACAAACCGTCAAAAAGGTAAAAAATGTGAATAGAAGTCGACCGATATATCAGCCGGCCGATATATCAACCGATATTCGGCCATTTTGGAGAAATCGGCATTGGCCAATTATTATCCGAATCAGGCCGAAATTTAAACAAAGCCCCCACCTGTGTCAGCAGAGTGTGGAGAAGGGAGCAGCGCCGCATGTGTGAAACATTAAGGAGAAAGTAGGGAGCTGTCATTAGCGAGGTCTGATGTCGGGGTGTGCGGGACCCAGCTAGCCAACACCAGCCAATGGGATGAGATCTGGGCAGACTGCTACATGTATGTGGCTCTGCCCCTTTCTGCCCCTTTCTTTAACAGCCCGATCATTGGCTGGATAGCTGCCACCAGGTGGCAATCCAAGATGCACCACATAAAAAAAAAAAGAAAGGGACTAGCATAGCGTAAAACCCTTAAAAAATGTAACATAAAAATGCACACTTGCATCAAAGTAGTGAGATAAGGCATATAAAATACAATGGAGCCGGCTGGCTCTTCGATTCAGCAGCCCGTTTCTTCCAGGTCTGGCGCACAACGTGGAGACATCACAATGTCGTTCCTCCCAACGTTTCGTCACTAGAGGGACGTGGTCACAGGACCAAACGTCCCTCTAGCGACGAAACATTGGGATAAAAAAGACGTTCTGACGTCTATGCATTGTGCGCCAGACCCGGAAGATACGGGCAGCTGAATCAAAGAGCCGGCCCGATTGTATTTTATATGCCTTATCTCACTTCTTTGATGCAAGTGTGCATTTTTATGTTACTTATTACATTTTTAATGGTTTTACGCTATGCTAATCCCTTCCTTTTCTTTATGTGGTGCATCCTGGATTGCTACGTTGTTTAGAGACATCTTCTATGCAATATTGAACCATACTGAGGGATTTTTGCTACAAAGAGACCGCAGGCTGGGATATCAACCATATGCGCATATTGATCTCCTATAATTGGAGATCACGTCCATCTGGTAAGCGGCAGTGTTATTTGGTTGAGGCACTATCCTGTCACACGGACTGCTATTTATTCACTTGATAATTCTCAGGTTTCTACCTAATTTAGGAATTCACCCCTTCTTGTGATCCTATTGAGGTCTCACAGACCCATTTACAGATATAAAAAAAAAAATTCACTCAGACGGCGCTTCATAATTTTAAATTGATATGCATCTAGTGTGAAACCTGCCAGTGCCACCGCAAATCAGTGCCAGGGCTGGACTGGTACACAAATTTGGCCCTGGACTTCATCCAGAACGGCCCACTTTAATTTTGAGTCTCCCCCTTGCATCAGAGTGCCCCCCCCTTGCATCAGAGTGTCCCCCATCTCCCACATGTACTCACTCACAGCTCTCCAGAAAGGCAGCATTTGCATGCATAGACACAGAATGCCAGACACTGCCCCCCACGTCATTGAAATTTGATTCACAGCAGCGGGAGCAAATAGCTACACTGCTATCAAACTATCAAGTAAAGAGCCAAGAAAACCAGGCAGAGGGGAAGAGTGTGTTTCCGTCAAGGGAACAAACGGGTTTAGGCTAGAAAAAAAAAAAACACACAAACAGGGGCTGGGGTGCCGGTCAGTGTCAGAACTGTTTTCACCTTAATGCGGTGACCTACGCCACGTCCTTACTCAATCCACACCCCCCTGCTGCCTTCTGGGATACACACAGGTCCCAGAAGACAGCAGGGACCAGTGGAATCACGCAGAGTGACTTGCACATGCACAGTAGGGAATCAAGAAGTGAAGGCAAGGTTTCACTTCCAGATTCCCTTACCGAAGATGGTGGCGGCAGCACCCGAGGGAGAGATCGGCTTTGGGTGCTGACATTGCGGGTGCCCAGGACAGGCAAGTATGTGTGTATAATATATATATATACACACACACACACATACACACACACACACACACACACACACACTCTAAAAAAAAAAAAGTCAGCAGCTGCTGTATTTGTAGCTGCTGACTTAAAGTGGTTGTAACCCCACCTTTTTTTACTTTTACCTACAGGTAAGCCTATAATAAGGCTTACCTGTAGGTATAAAGGAGATATTCCGGTTTAGGAGATATTCCCCTCGCAATGCGCCGCTGCAAATGGGGGGGGGGATTCTCGGCTAAGGACCGGCAGCCGCCGGACCCTGCCGATTTTAAATCTCCCGCGCGCGGGAGTGACTTCATCGCCGCTCCAGCTAATCACAGCGCTGGAGCGGCGATACCCGGAAGACACGCCAAGTCAAGATGATATCTCGCTCGGCGTGGACCAGGGAAGTTTCTCTCACCTCGTTCCGAGGTAAGTATTTCATAATGAGCCAATATGCGGTGCATATTAGCTCATTATGCCTTTTCCCTTGCAGGAGTGAAAAATAAATAAAAAGTCAATGCAGGTTTACAACCGCTTTAATAAAACTCTGCTTTAAAGTGACAAATTTGTATTTGTTGCATTTTGCAGGGCGAGCGTAACATTTCCAAGCGCACAAAAGTGGAACTGGCAGAAACACCAGCCATTTCACACAAAGGAAACAATACAAAACAACAGAAATACATTGTACAATTGACACATATTTAGGAACATTCAATCAGATGAGGCTAAGAACATTTCACTAGAAAAGGAAATAGGAGGAAGACCTCTGCCAAGTGTACCAAATCAGCTACCGCAGATAATACAAAATGTATAACAGAACTTAGACAAATGTTGTAGAGACAGAATTTTCATTGTTCCAACTAAGATGATCTGTAAAGAGTTACATCCAGCAAACTTGTCCAACAAGAGTTCCAGCTCTGCAACACTATTAATTCTGTATAGCACTTTACTCTTTGCAGTAGCCGATTCATTCCACTTAAATGCCAATTTACCATGATCATTGCTACCATCTAGTGGTCATAATGTGGCATTTTCCCAATTTATGATTCTCTTATAAAAGAAAAACATTCTGAATAGAAAATAACCCAGAACATTTGTGTGCCCATACACACAAAACAAATAGTTTTGCCATATTTTAAGAAATATACACCCTAGGTATAGTGGTGCACCAAAATTAAATTTTAGTACCGAAACCTAAAATTTAGGATGCACTTGGCCAATACAGAAATTGACGGTTTTCAAAAAAAGAAACCTACATCTACATTTTTTTAATATATATATTATATATATATATTTTTTTTCTACAATATCATGAATTTAAATGAACATGACTTAAATGGTCGGTTTTTGTTGCCACCTTTTGAAGCAGTGTTAAAAAAAACCTGCTTGGTGCATATTTGGCAAACCGTACCAAAAACACACACCTCCCCATTGAAAACGCAGCAAGCTGCCAAGTTGAAAGCTATGTCTGTGAATCTTTCTTCCCTGGAGTTATCCTCCCTAAAAAACAATTTTCCATTTCAATGGCTCCCCTCGCTGTCCTACCTAAAAATACACCTCACCCCTAAATATGATGGTCTATCAGAACAATTTTCCTCCTCTCCTTCGAAAACTCACCGATATGCCATCTTTCTGGTCTCACCTCCCGTTGTCCTGGTTTGGTAGAATCTCCGCTGTCCGTATGACCCATCTCCCGAAGCGGTTGTATTTTTTGAGTGCTTCCTGTCCCGGTTGCCTCCTATATATTGCAAATTCACCAACGTAAGCTCTGCAAGTTCTTCTCGACCCTGGATCAATAAGCGGGTCCTGTATGCTCGACGGATTAATGGGGGATTTTCGGCCCCCAATGTTCAGGCCTACTAAACTGCAGCGAACATGGCTCAATTATCCCATCTTCATGACACATATCAAATGCCACTTTGGGCCTCTTTAGACTTGATTGACTTTCACCCCACTCCTATTTCCTCCGTACCCTGGTTGCCTCCTTCAAAAGCGCCCAAATGGTTTTGGCCCCTGTATGGCACATTCTCTCCGTATATGGGACTCTATTTTTGGCAGGATTATCTTCTCATTTACCATTGTTACCATTAGCCATTGTCCATTGTTTCCGCCTAGTTGCGAGAACCCTAAACAGTTTTCTTGGTGGGAAAATAATGGATTCACTGATGTCCATTCTCTGTTCACCCCCATGAAAATAATCATGTTTGAAAACATTATTATAAAACATTTCCTCCAACATCTTATAAGAGCCCAACCCACTCCATACACCTTGACTCCCTTCGAAAAGATTTGTAGGGCTCATTTCCACTCTCCGGGATTAATATCCTTAATTTATTCCTCTATCATTTCCTCTAGGAAACCCCCAGCGAGGGCATGTCATCTTCAATGGGAGAGGGACCTGGATAAGCAATTGGACTCAGAGGACTGGCAGATCATGACGATGTCCCTTGTAAAGAGCTCTAGGAATGTTCTTACTCTGGAGAATGCATATAAGGTATTATACGCCAGGCAGGATAGCTCGCTTTATCCCTTCTTACTCCCCTTATTGTTATCGGGGCTGCTTAATGGAAGGTACAATGGCCCATATTTGGTGGACATGTCCTAAGGTATAAGAAGAGTGAATACCTTGCGCTGCCAAATGTGTGTGAATGGTAGCTGCTAACACGGCTCATTCAAAAAAGCAAGAAGACAAAAAGGAATATATATATATATATAGCGCTCTATATGACTAAATGAAAGTCAAATACCATGCATTAATAGAAGTTATACATACAATAAAAAATCCCTGAATGTACATAAATCATATGAGTCCCTCTGGTGGGAGGAAGAGGGTGTGCCAAACTGGCACGTGGAACAGGTGATCTAATGCACCTGCTGATAGGTGACGAAACGCAATAACCAAATGTGTATATAGTTCATCAATGTCAAAAAGTCAATCAAGTGAGTGGGTGAACCAACAAAAATGTGTGACTTCAACGTGACGATCCCACCACCAAGAAAATTGCAGGCTTACCAGAACGTGTTGACCAGTAATGATGTATGCCACCAAAGGTCAAACAAGGCTTTGAATGACAGATGTCAAACAATCCTTGGCAGGAATTATGTGCCCAACCGATCAGAGTATCTTTCAGTGGAGTGGGTATGTAGAAACAGGCTGGAGGCTGTACTTGAATTGGAATCCCCAAACTGATTGGCTCAGTGTTAGGGTTGTCCCGATACCACTTTTTTAGGACCGAGTCCAAGTACCGATACTTTTTTAAAATGTGTCCCCAAATGCAGCCATGTCCCCCACACTAATGCAGCCATGTCGCCCACACTAATGCAGCCATGTCCCCGCATCCATGTCCCCCCATACCAAGCAGCCGCCACTGCCGCCGCCCGGGGAACATCACAGCTTTCATTTGAATAGCTGTTTTCCCGGCCGCGTATAGACGGACACTCCCCCAAGAGGGAGAGGGGGTAGGGGCCGAGGGGGGAAAGGCAGAGGGAATTTTCCCACACCCCAGTATTCAGCTCAACCTTATGGGAATTTTTCACATAATACTAATTTTAGGGGCAACCCTAACTTTCATCCTAACTCTAGAGGAGGACACCCTCAAAACTTTGGTTGGGGGGATAACTACCAATATGGTAATCCGGTACCAACCAATAATCGTTTCGCCCCCTTTTAAAACCGAGATGAATCTGAGGGAGGTTTTTTAGGGAACCCGCCCCCTTGGTGGGGCCCACACTCAGGTACCCCAACTGGAAACAAGGGGGCCAAAAGAAGGGAAAGAGAGGGAAACGGGCCGGTAGACGAACAATCAAAAAGGATCAAGTCCCACTAGGCACTGGTATATTTAATATCAGTGGGACTATCCTCAATGATGATGAATTACGCATTCTTGACAAGGGCCTCAAATTTGCCCCGTTAGGAACTTTAATAAGTTTCAAACGTATGTCAACATCTCCAAGTTCGTCAGGACCCTTAATATCAAGAAATACTTTTTGTCCAAACCGGCCGAAAGGTCTTCTCTTATACCCATTGGATCCCACTCTAACCTCAGAACCAAAAGTGTGTTTAATCCTTCTAATTTAGACACTAAACACATTGATGTGTTCAAAAATATGGTTCTAAATGATCTAGACCAATTGAAGGTTAGAAAAGTAAACGATCCATCCTTGGTTAAAAATGGTATAGCATCATTGGAATCCAAGAAAGATGTCATCATACGCCCCTCAGACAAGGGAGGAGGCCTTGTGGTGATGTCTAAGGAATACTATAAAGAAGAGATGAATCGTTTACTCAGTGATAACAACACTTACAAACTTTTGAAAAGTGACCCTATCTTTCAGTACAAAAAAGATTTAACCACTTTGGTTAAAAAGGGTCTCAAACGCAATATCCTCTCCAAAAAAGAGGCTGTTTACCTTGACCCTAGGGCATGTAGAACACCTATTATTTACTTCCTGCCTAAAGTGCATAAAAATTCAACCCATCCACCTGGAAGACCCATCGTTAACGGGATAGAATCTGTTTCATCGAGATTGGGCCAATATATCGATTTCTTTCTAAAACCTATAGTGTGTCAAACTAGGTCTTACCTGAGAGATACAAAACAATGTATACAGATTTTGGAGTCTTTATCTTGTACCCCTGATAGTCTACTTATTACAGCTGATGTCAGCTCCCTTTACACTATCATAGGGCATGCCGACGCTGTTGCAGCGGTTAAATGGGGTTTATCCCAATCCAATCTATCCGCTAAACATCGGAAATTTCTTTTGCAATGTCTCGAGTTTTGTTTGACCAAAAATTATTTTTGGTATAATAAAGGTTTTTTTCTTCAAACAACTGGCGTCGCAATGGGGGCAAAATTTGCCCCCAGCGTCGCCAATTTGTTCATGGCATTATGGGAGGAGGAGAGCATTTTTAATGACCCTCCCAACCAGTTAAGATGCTACAAACGTTATATTGACGATCTCGTCATGATTTGGGAGGGTGATTTGTCCAGCTTAGAGACATTTATGTCCAAGCTGAATAACAACATCAAAAATATCTCCTTAACGTGGAATATTCACACTGAAAAGATCGTGTTCCTCGATTTAGAGATCTATAAACAAGGCACTTTCTTACATACTCGCAATCATTTTAAACCTTCTGACAGGAATGGTTATATCCCTCTAGATAGTTGCCACCATCGCAACTGGCTTTGCAACATCCCCAGGGGTCAGTTTATTCGTCTAAGACGTAATTGTACCTCTGATAACGATTTTTTCGAACAATCTAAAATCCTAGCAAAAAGGTTCGAACAAAAGGGATATAGTAAAGATTCCATTGAAAATGAAATGTCTCGAGTAGGCACTCTTAATCGAGCAGAACTTGTTGCTGATTCCAAAAAACCGGAAGAAGATAGTCAATTGATGTTTAAGATCATCCTGGATTACAACATTCAGCATCGCCAATTCGAGAAAATAGTTAAAAAACATTGGGATGTGCTAAAGAATGATAAGGTCTTAGGACCTGTCCTCCCCCCTCGCCCTCTCTTTATTTATAGGAAGGCGCCTACACTGAGGGATATTGTGGCGCCAGGAGCCATAGACCCACCCATTTTTAAAGAGAACACTATTTTCTCGTTCCTATCCGGCTTCTACGCATGTGGCCGCTGTCAACCCTGTAAACAGTGCAAATATAACACTAAAAAACGGAAAGATTTTACCTCATTTTCTACCAAGAAATCGTATAACATCAAGAATTTAATCACCTGTAACACTGAGGGTGTGGTCTACATGCTCGAATGCGACTGTGGATTACAGTATATAGGCCGAACCTCTCGCACTATGGCTGTCAGGATAGGAGAACATGTCAATAATATCAAACGTGGGCTACGTACTCACAGTGTATCTAGACATTTTAGGAAATACCATAACAAGGATCCTAAATGTCTCAAATTCTGGGGTTTAGAAAGAGTGGATAAGCACTGGAGAGGAGGGAATTATATTAGACGAATCAGCCAGAGGGAATCCTTCTGGATATACGAGGCTCGTGTACTTTCTCCGGAGGGCCTCAATGTTGATTTTGATTTGAATTGTTTTATTGCAAATAATTAGCTACATATAATTCAGGCCCCCCCCCTTTTTTCTTACTATAGGTGTTTTTTTAGATTGATATTACCTTAGATTGATTTTGTGATTATTCTAATGGTATATTAGTGGGGGTCCTATATGTGTTGTTTCTGTGATGGGACTTTGGCATCACCCACGGGATCATTAAGAAATATTAATTTTCAGATTATTTTAATATTAATGTTTTTTTTTTTTTTTTTTTATATTTTATTTTATATTTTTAATATTTTGATTATTAACCAATAATTTTTTTTTTTTTTTTTTTATAGCATATGTTTAGTTTGAGGACTAATTAGTAATTTTAATCAAGCAGTGGTATATTATATGTAATATTATGTAATTATCATTGTGTCATTATTTTTTTGTAAGAACTTGTGGGACTTCTTAGAGTGATGTTAGTTTATCTTCCGATTCTCTTTTTTGTCCACAAGATGGCGATGAAGAGTATTTTTTATATTTTTTATGTTTGTCGCTGCAATAGCGAATAATAAAGTTTTTCGCCAGCCCAGCTTACGACGTTCTTTGTCCACAAGATGGCGATGTAGAGAGTTTTTTGTTTGTAGCTGTAATAGCGAACAATAAAGTTTTTCGCCAGCTGTGTCCTGGGATTGGAGCTGTCTGCATAGCAGGCTATATATATCGAGGAGGACATTTAGAAGGTTCCGCCCTGCTGAGGAAGTAGTATTACGATACGCGTCCGGGGTCAGGAACCATCCCATGTCACTCCTTGATGTCCCACATTTTCATTTGAGCTGCCTGATATGGTGTTTTATGCCTGTACTTTCTACTTGAATGTGAGTACCCTGCACATTTTTTACTCATTAAAGAGACCTGGTTTATATGGAAGCTCTTAGATCTGGCCTTTTTTCTTTGCATATTGATTCGTTGGTGCCACTGAGGATACTTGCATATCTCCGGGTCCTTCAGCTGACAATTGCACATCTTTGAGCCATCTGGATTTCCTGCCATTTGTTCTAAGCGTTTTAGACCTTTGGTAAAACAAGGGTCTTGGTGTGAGGTGAGAGTACCCATCTTTACTGGTGAAGGGATCACGTTTGAAATATTTGAAATATTGGTTTTCCAAGTCACATGGTGGAGATACTCTGACTGTTTCGATCACAGGATTTGTTTGCACTTTGCAAATGTGGACTTTCTTTTTATTTTATTTTATTTTTTCACTGTTATTAATTCAACTATGTCTTCACTGGTATGAGCATATTCGTTGTTATATTAATATTATGCTATTTAGGTTTGCGCTGCACTGCTCTGTTTGATATATTTACTTCAGGAATTTTGTGATTGTTCTTTTGGTGTTCAGCTTGCATCCATATGAAATTCACTCTTTGAGTATTTTTCATTTTTACACTTATTTTTATTTTTTTCTGATCTTTATATTTTTGCGCTGATTGCACCCCCCCTGTTTTACATATTGGACACTCCCCCTTGCTCGGGATTGGACAGATCACGATCACCCATCCAATCCCGAGCAAGGGGGAGTGTCTGTTTATACGCGGCGGGAACACTACAGCAATTCAATTGAATTGGGTGGGCAGGTCAAGTATTCTATTTGGGTATCGGGGGTATTAGCGGGAGTACAAGTACTCCCGCAAATACTCGGTATCGATACAACCCTACTCAGTGTGTTAGTGGTGCATATGGAGAAAAGAAGGTGGCCACATAGCGCGATAACGTTTCATTAATAAAAATCACATTTTATTTGCAGCTAACAAACTTACATTTGGCGGGAATGAAAAGAGCTCTTGCATGCAAATAGGGCGACAGTGGAGTCCTCCCTTTTTTTTTTTTTACGCGTTTCGTGGTCAAAGCACATCGTCTGGGGTGTCACTCCACTATAGCCTACTTCAATTTATATACAATCATTATATCCATGTCCAATCAGTGAAGATCTGACTCACCCCAAACCATCAGCATTGTAAAGCAGCACTTCCACCTATCCAAGATGGCGCTGCGGTTTGCATTCCAAGCCTCTATGTGAAAAATTCTTCCCACATGTAAACAGGAAGTGAGAGAAACACTTCCTGTCGATGGCTATTATGGTATGAGAGCGGAGTCCTTTTAAATAAAAACATAGATTGGATATTGGAATAGCTGTCTAAATGTATAAAGTAAACAAATCAAGATATCAAGCATAACCCTGTAATTTACGCAATCGGTAATTAAAACCGGCGCATGCGCAATGGCTATACCATGTTTATACAGCATGGAAGGCAACCCTTAGGCTAAAACCATTGATACCGCGCTTACGCGTCAGCCAAGCCTCGCTATGAAATAGAGGCCTGCCTATCGAATCATCATAAGGATTACGGCAACGATTCCGGCGCTTGCGCACAGACCGCGCATGCACACGGACCGCGCCTCATTTCAGAGAAAGCCACTGGCGATTGGTCCAGTTGGTTACGGCGATTGAGCGTGGATTGCGCATGCACACAGACCGCCCCTCTTTTCAGAAAAGGCAACTCGCGATTGGTCGAATCGCCTCCCTATAGGAAGAGGGAGCGCATTCTCCTCCGCGATAGATTAAAGGGAGGACTCCACTGTCACCCTATTTGCATGCAAGAGCTATTTTCATTCCAGCCAAATGTAAGTTTGTTAGCTGCGAATAAAATGTGATTTTATTCATGAAACATTATCACGCTATGTGGCCATCTTCTTTTCTCCATATGCACCACTAACACACTGAGCCAATCAGTTTGGGGATTCCAATTCAAGTACAGCCTCCAGCCTGTTTCTACATACCCACTCCACTGAAAGATACTCCGATCGGTTGGGCACATGATTCCTGCCAGGGATCGTTTGACATCCGTCATTCAAAGCCTTGTTTGACCTTTGGTGGCATACGACATTACTGGTCAACACGTTCTGGTAAGCCTGCAATTTTCTTGGTGGTGGGTTCGTCATCGTCACGTTGAAGTCAGGCATTTTTGTTGGTTCACCCACTCACTTGATTGACTTTTTGACATTGATGAACTATATACACATTTGGTTATTAGGTTTTGTCACCTATCAGCAGGTGCATTAGATCACCTGTTCCACGTGCCAGTTTGGCACACTCTCTGTTCCTACCACCAGAGGGACTCACATATGATTTATGTACATTCATGTATTTTTTATTGTATGTATAACTTCTAAAAATGCATCGCATTTGACTTTCACTTAGTCATATAGAGCGCTACACATACATGTCCTAAGGTATGCAGACTATGGGTTAGAGCAGGGGTCTCAAACTCCCGGCCCGCGGGCCAGTTGCGGCCCGCAGACCGAGATTTTGCGGCCCACTGACACAGGGCCGATCCTATACGGGGTGCAGTGGGCGCTGGCAGAGAAGAGGCGCCTCGCCGCTGAGCCTTTTTTTTTTTTAAACGGAGCGACCCGCCGCCGGCGCTGAAGCAATCTGAGAAGCTGAGAGCCGAGCGAGCGGGATCAAGTGACGACGTGACGTCATGACGTCAGACTGAGCTCAGCCCACGGCCGCCCCAGCATCCACAGCGAGCCGCCTCTGCGGCTGGAGATTTAGCTCCGCTCGGCTCCACCTCTGCCATCTTCAGACAGGCAGCGTGGCTAAGAGGGAGAGGAGCGAGCACAGTATTACAGAGCCGAACTGCCGCCTGATTGAGCCTGCCTCAGTGCCTTGCCTTCTGCCTGGTGGTCTGACAGACAGTCACTGTCTAAATCTGAATGATTGTAATTTGCCTATTGCAGTGCCTGCCTTGCTGACTACTACATCTGACCTGGCTGTGTAAGTAGTAATTCATACTGTGTGCCATTAAATGTAGCCACTGTGCCCGTCCAAACGCAGCCACTGTGCCCGTCCAAACGCAGCCACTGTGCCCGTCCAAACGCAGCCACTGTGCCCGTCCAAACGCAGCCACTGTGCCCATCCAAACGCAGCCACTGTGCCCATCCAAACGCAGCCACTGTGCCCATCCAAACGCAGCCACTGTGCCCATCCAAACGCAGCCACTGTGCCCATCCAAATCCAGCCACTGTGCCCATCCAAATCCAGCCACTGTGCCCCGTCCAAATGTAGCCACTGTGCCCCGTCCAAATGTAGCCACTGTGCCCCGTCCAAATGTAGCCACTGTGCCCCGTCCAAATGTAGCCACTGTGCCCCGTCCAAATGTAGCCACTGTGCCCCGTCCAAATGTAGCCACTGTGCCCCGTCCAAATGTAGCCACTGTGCCCCGTCCAAATGTAGCCACTGTGCCCATCAAACTGCAGCCACTGTGCCCATCAAAATGCAGCTACTGTGCCCATAAAAACACAGCCATTGTGCCTGTCCAAACTGCAGCCATTGTGCCTGTCCAAACTGCAGCCACTGTGCCCATCAAAATGCAGCCACTGTGCCCATCAAAATGCAGCTACTGTGCCCAGCCATTGTGCTGTCCAAACTGCAGCCATGTGCAAAATGCAGCCAGCCCATCAAAATGCAGCTACTGTGCCCATCAAAATGCAGCTACTGTGCCCATCAAAACGCAGCTACTGTGCCCATCAAAACGCAGCTACTGTGCCCATCAAAACCCAGCCACTGTGCCCATAATCTTTCAGCTGATGCTATTATCACAGGGTGGTAGGGGGAATGGGGGGTGTTGCTTGTGGATGATGGGGGTGCTACTGCTGGGGGGTTGGGGGGTGTTGATGAACAGTAGCACCCTAATCATTCACCAGCAACAGCCCCCCCCCCTGTGGTAATAACATGAGGGTGCTACTGCCCTTGCAGTAGCATCCCAATCATCCAACACCCCCCCCCCCAGCAGTAGCACCCCCATCATCCGTCAGCTCATGCTATTACCACAGGGGTGTAGGTCGATTGGGGGTGTTTCTGGTGGATGGTGGGGGTGCTACTGCCCTGGCAATAGCATCCCAATCATCCAACACCCCCCCCCCCTACCCCAGCAGTAGTACCCCCATCATCCGTCAGCTCATTCTATTACCACAGGGGGGTAAGGTGGATGGGGGGGTGTTGCTGGTGGATCTCAATCATCCAAACCCCCCTTCAGCAGTAGCACCCCCCAACATCTGTCAGCTCATGCTATTACCACAGGGGGGTAGGGGGAATGGGAGTGTTGCTGGTGGATGATGGCGGGTGCTACTGCTGGTGGGGGGTGTTATTGGTGGATGGTGAGGGGCGCATGATGGGGCATTATATGTGAGGGGCACATGATGGGGGCATTATATGTATGTGAAACCATATTCGCTCAGCCCTGATAGGAAATTTCTGTGGGTGGAACAAGAGCTCAGCCTATCAGGGCTGAGCGAATATTGGCTCACTGCCCTAATAGACTGAGCGCTAATCTATGTGATTGGCTGGCAGTGCCGAAAGAAGAATGGAGAAGAGTGAGTGTGTGTATGTGACTGCAGCCAGGGTCATAGGGACTGTCCTGGAGAGTGAACATTAGGGGCAGCAGGGGCGCAATCTGTGACATTTTGGTCCAATACTTGATGCGGCCCAGCCTCACCCAGCTTATACCTCCAGTGGCCCCCAGATAATTTGAGTTTGAGACCCCTGGGTTAGAGTCTATTCCCTTCTACGTAATATGCTCCATTCCAACCTAAGGAGAGACCCTTATGAGGCCCTTTTATGTAAACCCATCCTTGAACTTCTCCAACACCTCTTTAATGCTACTACGTTGACCATTGCGAGAGCTTGGAAAACCCCTGTACTTAGCTTTGAGGCAGTTAAAAAAAAAAAAAAAAAAAAAAAAAAAATCGCATGAACGATATTATGATTAACGAAGAATTGAAGTCCTTCACCTCGGATACCCACAGTAAGTTTCTTAGGGTTTGGCAACCATGGATATCGAATCACCAACCCTCCAGGATTGATGGTCAACTTCTTTCAATCTAAGTGTCTCTGGATGCCCAACCCCGCCCCCCCTATTTTTTTTCCTTTTCACTTCTTCTTCTAATTCTTCTCTAATTCTACTACTCCCTGTAGTCTATTTTTCCTATTTCTGTGTACTCTTTTGTGAGACTCCTGATGTTCTGGAGTCGATTCAGTGACAATGGTTACAGTGACGCAAGTCACCTAATTTTGAAAGACCAAATGCGGGATACATACTTAATAGCTGTGTTCTATTTTCTGTTTTGCTTTTTGTGTTCTATATGATTACAGTAGAATTATGTATATTTGCACCCCCCCCCCCCTTTATTTTTGTTTCTTCTCTTATAATCTACTTGTGTCATTGAATGTTTTACAATGTATTTGGCATTCCGCTGCAGGGATTCCCCTTTTCCATGTTCTGTTTGATGTAACCATTTATAAATAAACGCAGCAAGCATGATTTTTAATTTTTTTTTCCCCCCAATTACCCTCATTTAGCCTGCATGGTTATGCAATTTACACTTATTTAAATAGTCTTGAATCTTTTTTTTCGTAGGATCAAATTTTGGGGAATATTAATTCACCCTGCAAAAAGTAACAAAAAAAAAAAATAGATGTATTTACATTAAGGGTCCTTTCACACGTGCGGTCCGTTTTTCGGTCCGCTCCGTGTGTCCGTCAGCTCAGCGGGGGGGTCTCCGCTGAGCTGTCGGGCGGACAGGGCGGTCCCCGCACAATGTGCAGGGACCGCCCCGTCTCTCCTCCGCTCTCCCCTATGGGGAATCGGATGGAAACGGACTGTCTGTCTGTTTGCATCCGATCCGTTTGGCCGGACGGAAGAAAAATAGGACATTCTTCCGTCCGAAAAAACAGATGCGGATCTAGCGGACGTTAGCGGATGCATCATCCGCCAACGGATCCGCTCCCATAGGGAAGCATTGAGGTCCGTTACCGGACATCCAAAAAACGGACGAACGGAACGGACGTGTGAAAGGGTCCTACTACTAAGGGTCCTACTACTAACATCACAGTTATCATTTGTGACTTTTGCCAGAATGCCGAGACCATTGCACTGCAAACTGTTCATAAACCCTTTTGTGTCCATGTCTTCCCCATCTACATCATATGCACTGACAGCACAGATTATCTACAGCATAACAGAAGATCATTTTACACCATGGGAAGTTCAATATTCTCAGAAACACTGCAGTCATACATAAAAATAAGATCCGGAAAAAAAAAAAGAAGGGAAACCATAAAAATTATAATTTCTTATGTGAATATAGTTTAGGATTTTAAAAAAATCTAATGGATCTATGGGTCATCCTAGTCTGCTTCACCTGGGATTTTGCAGAGGCACAGTGGGACCATCTGGGAGTATTATGCGAAACTGCTGTCCAATGCAGCCCTCCAGCTGTGGCAGATCTACAAGTCCCATCATGCTTGTGGCTGAAGTCTTGCAATGCCTGAGGCTTTGTTCACACTAGCAATGCAAGAACCCTGTGAATCCAGTGCGGGTTTCCGCTCGGAGTGTCAATACAAAGTTAATGACATACCCAAATCGGTTCACATATCGCAGTGGTGTCATTTTGGACAGGAATCGCATGGGTGTGAACTATCTGTATGGCTGAACTTGAATCGCACAGACATCGCATGCGATTTGCACAGCAGTGCGGTGTGAATCACATGCAATGTCTGACATCGCAGCAGTGGAAACTGGCCCTCATGGGACTTGCAATTCTACATTAGCTGGAGGGCCAAAGTTTGCCTTCCCCTGCTGTACTGTACATCAGGTGCCATGGTCCACTTTAATGTGTATAACATGCTGTATATCATATACTCTTGACACTGTGGTGAACAATACATACTCTGGACCACTATAATCTCTAAAAATTGATGTTATGTCACCAGGACCAGTTGGTTTACATCCGAAAGACCTCACAGAACTTAAACTGGGCATAGACAGATTAAAAATTCAGCCTTGGATGTGGACCTTCCTTCCACAGTTGGTGGCAAGGAGTGTAGATAAACTTAGAATTTATAAAAATAAATAAAAAATAAAAAAAACCACTTCGAAAAAAAAGTTAAGATCTTTACCATGATTTTTGTACAGGTCAAAAGGTCACCAATGTAAAAGAATGAAAGACACCTGTAATCTGCCAAAATATAAGCTCCTGTGCTTTGAGCAACAGGAGTTTTGATTTAGGTTACAGAATACTAATACTTAGATGTGAACATAGGCCATGGAAATTAATGGGTTTTTTCTCGTTGGGTGTTTTTAGAGCCGAGGCTCACAGCAAAAAAACGCCTAAAAATGCCTAGTTGTGAACAGAGCCTAAAGCATTCTGCACATTATAAAGCACTTGGCATAATGCTGCACACTGTATGCTTTTTTTATGTTATATACAGTGGATTACTAAAAACTGTACATTACTTTTACATTACATAGTTTAACCGGGACATTCCGACTGTTGTCTGGACCACTGCAATCTATGCACTTCACTAAGCAATACAGATCTGAAATTTAGTAAGCTCTATGATTCAGACCACTGCACTCTATACACTGATTTACACTTGTTTTAGACAAAGAAGGGAATTTACTGGAACATATGTGCATGGCAACCAGTCAGCACCCATCTTTTATTTTCAAAATGTATTTGAACAAGCCAATTGGTTGCCAAACCCATCAGCTACAAATTCTGACTGCTCCAGTTTTAACAAATTCCCCCCAAAGGGTGGGTAATGGCATTTAAAACGGTAGTAAACCTGCACATTTAAGAAAGAAAAAACCTGCAATGCATAACGAGCTTGTATGCAGCAGAGCCCTGACCACTGGGGTCAGTGTATATCCCTCCGTCACCCGCAGCTGTCCTCTCTTTCTCCCCCTCCTCCCTGTCAGCCACCGCTACTCGTAAAGTTAAAAATTAAAGTTTATATACGGTCACTGCCAGCCCCTGTATTATAGTTAGGCTAGCACACTGTATAAATCTTAAAAAAATAAAGCTTGTAAATACTGATTTAGCACGAAGTTCAGGCTGGTCATGTGACTCTCGTCCAGTTTCCATAGCTATTGTAGGAGGTTCTCAGCCCCTCCTGAAGAAACCAGAGCTGTACAGTGGCCGCAAATCATGTGACCAGCCTGAAGATCAAAAAAAAAAGCAGCATTTACAAGCCTCGTTTTTTTAACCACTTCAATACATGGCACTTCCCCCCTTCCTGCCCAGACCAATGTTGTTTCAACGCCATTACATTTTGGATGACAAAATTGCGCGGTCATGCAACACTGTACCCAAAGAACATTTTTTTCCCACAAATAGAGCTTTATTTTGTTTTGGTGGTATTTGATCGCCACTGGGGTTAATTGCGCTTCAAATTAAAAAAAAAGCCTGAAAATTTAGAAAATAAAGTTTGTTTATGTTACAAAACATATTAAATACGTTTTCTCCTTTACCAATGGGGCTGCACCGACGGCTTTTATAGGTGGCACCGATGGGCACCGAGTGCCATCCCCATTTGGGCATTGGTTGGCATCCCTGGTGGTCTTGAATGGGCATCCTCAATTGGTCTGCACTGATTATCAGCACAGGCCCCCGTCAGGAGACCAGCTGATCAGCTCTTCTATTCACGCCCATCCGTGCAAGTTTAGGAAAAGCCGATAAACGTTTCTTCCCATTTCCCAAATTACCTACCTGAGCTCCTCTCTCCAGCAACAGCAACGATCCCCTCAGCCATCCAGTACACTCCTGATTGGCAGAGACAGAGCAGCTGCGCTATTCGCTCCCACGGCTTTTACCTAATCGGGCGAGAGAGGAGGGGGCCAGGACAGGGCTTCGTGCCTGAATGGATACACAGAGCTCTGACTCGGCTTGGGTTAAAAAAAATAAAATGAAAAACAAAAAAAAACAAACACACACACACAACACACACACACACACACACACGCCCCTTTACAAATGCTACATCTTCCCATTCACATGGCATAACTTAACCACTTTAATACCGGGCACTTTTACCCCCTTCCTGCCCAGGCCAATTTTCAGATTGTAGTGTTGTCACTACAATGAATGACAACTGTGCCCATAAAATATTTGTAGCATTTTTTTGGGGGACAAATAGAGCTCTTATTTTTAATCACAATCATTATTTGCTAAAACGAAGAGACCAAAAATCTTGAAGAAAAAAAAAAAAACACGTTTTCTTCATTTCGGTTATAAAATTTGGCAACAAAATTGAGGCCAAAATGTATTCTGCTACATTTCTTTAGTGAAAATATCCCAAATCAGTGTATATTGTTTAGTCTGTATGAAAGTTATAAAGATACAGTACAAATTTTAGATTTGTGACCTTGCAAGGATACAATTTCCCAGGTAGTTAAGAGCTGCTAAATAAGTTCAATGTGCATTAATAACATGTGCATAATGGCTTAGTGTTACACCTTCATTATACAGTGTGCTAAGAATGTTCTACAGTTTTAAAAGCATGAATCATAAAAGAAGACCATAAATCCATAGCAATAGGTAATCATTCCGACTATAGGGATTGCAGCTTTCAGATCAGGCTACATTAGACCATATACAAATGGCAGACTTATGGTGCTTATTTTCACCACAGGTCACAAACACCCTCTGACAGGAAACTCTAAAAAGCAAGCCGATTGTTTAACTGCTGTAGTTAAAAAAAAAAAAAATCCTGTAACCGCTTTAACACGCCTAGCACTACCTTCAAAAATAATGGATGACTACCACGTTTAATCAGAATGATTATGCATACAGCAGCAATAACAATTAAACGAGAGAATAAAGTTCCCCCAAAGAAGACCAATGTTAATACACTCTGGAAAAAACAATGAATTATATTGAGTAGAAGAACATGCAGCAAGACATAGAAAAAAGTGGCAGATAAACAGAGTGGTATCACAATTAAAAAGACAACGTTGTCAATTAAAATCAGGGGAATCGCAGCCGCACATCATACATGCATAACCCAGTAACCAGACACACCAAAATCAGGCACACTGTTTTTAAGCCCAGGTTCACACTGGGCTGCGGCGGGAGTGAAGCCAAGCGAGTTCAGCTGAACTTGCATGATTTCACCATCGCTGACAGTCCTAATTACGGCCGCGACTTAAGAGACATCTGTGCAGATGTCAATGTAAATCGCAGCCCAAAATCGCAAAAAGTAGCACAGGAACTACTTTTTGAAATCGGTGCAGCGCCGCAGGTGCGGCGTCGCACCGGTTAGGACGGTGTCATTGCCTATAGTTGCTGGCAAATGCAGCCGATTTGAGATGCGATTTGGCATGTGAAATCACATCTCAAAATCATACCCAGTGTGAATCTGGGCTTAAGCACAGCTCAAAAAGATCACCACCAGAACTTACGTAGATTGGAAAAATCCCCTTGTATACAGGGCTGCACAAAGGGCAGGCGCCGCACACGCAGGAAAATAAATACAGCAAACTTCTCCACTGTGTGATCCGTGCCATATCAGGGCCATGCAGGTGGGAGCGGGCTTCAGATGTGGTCCGTGTGTAATCAAGCAGCTGAGCAGTAGGTGGTACTGGGGGAACTTATTCTCTCGTTTTATTGTTATATGCGTTTGACCATTAGAACTGCATCCCTTGTGGATGAAGCTGGAATATTTTTACTGAATTATTTATGGATATAAGATTATTGCCCTTCTGATTGGTTGATCCAGGCTAAAATCATTTTTTTGTATGCATACAGCATTCCTCAAAATTTCCACTCGCATTTGGAGAGTGGAAAAAAAAAAAAAGGACG
The DNA here is from genome assembly GCA_029574335.1 of Rana kukunoris. NCBI lineage: Eukaryota > Metazoa > Chordata > Amphibia > Anura > Ranidae > Rana > Rana kukunoris. The sequence goes on from CM056052.1 coordinate 402,718,822, forward strand.
AGTGTGGGTTTTCCCAAAAAATGGTGTGGGGGGGGGGGGGGTGGATTTGAACGAGCGCTGCCAGATCACACAGAGCGGGGATACAGCTTGGATTGGACCTCCTCCTATTAGGGTTGTCCCGATACCGATACTAGTAATCGGTATCGATACCGAGTATTTGCGGGAGTACTTGTACCCCCGATTCCTAAATAGAATACTTCAGGCAGGACATGGCTGCAATATGTGGGGGGGGGGGGGGGGGGGGGGGACATGGCTGCATTTGGGGACACATTTAAAAAAAAGTATCGGTACTTGTACTCGGTCCTAAAAAAGCTCCTATGATAGCACACTGGTATCACTGCCAGGAAATTTAAGAAGGTCCAGGAGGCAGAACTTAGACAGGAGCCACCGGGCAATTTATGGCGAGCAACTCTTAAGGCCTGGCTAGTAACTCAGGACTTGAAATTTTGAGCCCTGCAAATATGCTTTTGACTAGTGAAAGCAGAAGGAAACAAAACCAAACAGTAAACATTTAGGCTAATTCATATGGGAGTAAAAAATGCTGAGTGTTGTACTGATCTGAAATGAGATGCATTGTCGCCTATGGGACATTGCATGCAGCCGAGTAAAGATCGGTAGTACAGTGTTGAGTATGGAGCAGCAAAACAAAAACAGAAAATTAACGAGGTAAAGAGGTTTTCAATGCAATGAAAGGAAAAAGTTGGGTCTGGTGTAGAAAAAGTGTCTAAAAAGGAAGTTTACACAAACTTAACCCGCAACAAGGTATTTGTCGGTCAACTTTTAGTAACGGTGGGCCTTATTAATACATTTGGGCACTTTTAGTGTCCAATATGATATATAGCTAAAACTACATGCCACTAATTACATTTCACACACACAGCTCAGGAGAAGCCGCTGTACCAACTATCTGACATTAGTATATTGATCTCCCCTGCTGTGCACCATTGTATTCTGAAAGGGGGAACGCCCCCAACACAAACACTAAAGTCAGTGCTCTCAGCCATTGGCCGAGAGTGCTGATCAGCAGACCTTTTTCTATTATGCCACTACGATAGAAGCTGGCCAAACTGGCTGCTAGAAATTTCACTACAATAGTTTCTGGTATCACCTCTCCTACAAAACGGACGTTTTCTAACTTATGCTACATAATTAAAACCCCATATAAAATGCTAGGGCATGTATTCAGAAGCCTGATGCCGCATACACGCGATCATTTTTCGCCATGAAAAAAAAAAAAATTAACGTTTTTAAAAAAATCGTGTGTGGGCTTCACAAAACCGAACATGCTGCATTTTTTAACGACGTTTTAAACAATGTCGTTTTTCGGGTTGTAAAAAATGATCGTGTGGGGGCTAAAACAACGTTAAAAACCCATGCATGCTCAGAAGCAAGTTATGAGACGGGAGCGCTCGTTCTGGTACAACTACCATTCGTAATGGAGGAAGTACATTCATCACGCTGTAACAGACAGAAAAGCGTCTTTTACTAACAGGAAATCAGCCCCAAGGGTGGTGTCATCTGCATGGAACTTCCCCTTTATAGTGCCATCGTACGTGTTGTACGTCACCGCGCTTTGCTAGAGCATTTTTTTTAAAACGATGGTGTGCGGGCAACGTCGTTTTAATGATGAAGTTGTAAAAACTTTTTTTTGGCATGTAGAAAAAACAAACTTTTTTCATGCTGAAAAATGATTGTGTGTACGCAGCATGAGGATGCAGGTGAAGAAACCTCACCAACAGTTTCCTATAGACACAATCTCTGGCATGTACTCAAAAATCAGTAAAATGTCCAAATGAAACCAGACTCGTGGTTTTGAGCACCGCTTTGATTATCAGGTGGTTACTCAATAACAATAGTGAGCATCTCAGAGTAGAAGTATCTTTGTATGCTACATGTTGGGATATCTCCCCACAAGCAATGCAAATCTTTACACTAGATCAGAGTTTTGTGCCTAGCACTTTACCAGATTAGTTCAGCGATTTCGGATCTGCAAACTCTGTCTTTACCGACTGTGGTTAACTTTTGGTTTTAAATTGACAAATGAGTATGATTAAAAGAATCTCTACTTGAAAATGATCAGTTTATCTGAAAAGCATGATAAACATGCAGTTTGTCATACCTAAAGTGTCACTAAACACTCCATCTTAAAAGAATCTCTTACTCCAATATACAGTACTAAAAACAATTAACGGTCTCACAGTTTTTGCATATACCCCCTTCACTTTTCTTACTTTTTTTATTAATGTTCTGTCTGCATTGCACCCCCCCCCCCCAAACAGGGGGTACATATAAAAGATCACATGCAATACTCTACTCACAGTATTCAATGTTCTGTACACATATCTCACTCATTCTGCCCAGTACCTCCTATAGGTGCCTTGTGTCCTGGTCCCCCATCTGGCTGAAGCCCGATTGGGATATGTGGGTGATTTTATCAACAGGTTTAAATATGCTTTTTCATTCTAGCACAGGCACATGTTGGGAGTGTGTCAAGGAGGCTGTCTACAGCCTACATAGTTCCACTATAAGTGCGAACAAAATGTAACCATCCTCAAACAGTGTTTTTCAACTCCAGTCCTCAAGGCACACCAACAGGTCAAGTTTTTAGGATTTTCCTCAGATGAAATGGCTGTGGTCATTACTAAGGCAGTAAAACTGATCAAATCACCAGTGCAAAATAATGGAAAGCCTGAAAACATGACCTGTTGGTGTGTCTTGAGGACTGGAGTTGAAAAACACTGCTCTAAAGAAAGTTGGAGCAGAACCGGTATTAACTTTATATAATGTGCTGCCCAACACTTATTAGAAGGGAATGATGGACTACAAATGAAGGCATTTTACAATTTAATTTAGGTAGAATTAGCTATTTTTCTAAATGTATTTCACGATAAAGTGTCACTAAACCCAAAGTAGCGATTATAAATGGGACAATAGAGAAACAACGTATACCACCCCTGCGGTTTTCTCAGGGGGTTAAGTGAATGTTTTGTGCAGCAGTAAATGATATTTAGGATGCATCTTGTTCAGTCCGCAGCACAGTGCAATAGACTTTAGTCTGATAAAAGAGCAAGGAAGGAGGCAGGGAAAAATCAGCATTAAACATCTGCTGGTGACTTAGAAAAGCCTCTGGAGACCTTTTGCTACCTAAAATACAAGACACGGAGGCCTTGAAATGGAATCACTTTAGATAGATAGCATCAAGCACAATTCCTCTTTTCTTCAGGAAGGGCTAATCTTTCAGCTTTTGCATGGAGACAAGCATATGCCATTAACTGAAATACATTTTCACCCAAATCCTTTAGTAGTTCTATTTCAGATGGTTTTATCCATAGCATGTGCCTTTTACCATGTATTTTGACCAAATGGATACCCGAAACAATTGCATGAAACAGAAAAAAATATTTATATTGAAGGACAAATCAAAAAGCCTTCACACGTAGATCCATGTGAGCTTCTTTATCATTGGGATGAAAGAAGCAATGATTAGGTGCAAAGTGCAGTTGCCATAGCAACCAATAATATTTAACCTTTCATCGATTTAGAGAAAAGATAATTGCAGATGATTGTTTATTGGTTACCACGGGTTACTGCATATTGCTTTGTGCCTTATTAAATGTACCAGAACACCTCAACAGAACTGGAGATATGAACCACAGTGAATTTTTTCAGAGACTTACACATTAAACATCTAACCTAGAATTTTTTGGAGAGTTTGCAGACTTAGTCACATGCTCTTATCGTGGCTCAGTTTGCTCTGGAGTATGGTTTTACTACTTAACACTACACTTATTACATTCATGTTACTACTGTTCAGTGTAAATAAATAGAACAAGCACACCATAAGGATATTAATTTCCAGTACAGAGTAGTTATAATAGTCTCCTGAATCCACAAGTGGAAAAAATGACTGAAAGCTACAGATTAAAAAAAAAAAAAAAAGACACCTTGAGAAAAATTGGGTTGGATCATGGATCCCTTGTAATCTACAGAGGCAGCCGTCAAGCAGAGCAATGGAACGGGGTTGGTATTTTAGCAGCTGTGGTACTCTGTTCAACCTGTTGCATTAACGCAATGGATACAGGAAAGTCATTGAATGGCAGCAGAACCTGTACCGACTATTCGGTCCAAGCCTTTTTTTATATTTTAGATGCTTTCCAAACTGTAGCTGCTACTTAATGTAGTATTTCAACACTCAAAACAAGCAAGATAAATATAGTGGACTCTCCCAAACGCCTTTATACACAGGAGCAAAGCAATCAAAGACTGACCTACAGAATAAATCTACCTTGTCTTTCATGGAATATGTGTGCATGCCTTCCTGCCTAAGCCTACTTTTGAAAACGATCAAGCATCCTCTTGGGATCCACCGCATCACTTCGCTTAATTCCTACACTACCAGCCGCAAGCCCATCTCTCGTGGACCGACGTACTCTGCTTTTTAATAAGTCACACATGACTCCGCTTTCATTATCTACATAAAACTCTCCCAGCACTCGCTCTTCCAGATTCCCTAAACATTCTACACATGGAACATGCCCTTTTTGCACCATGTCTGGCTACAGCATCCTGTATCTATATTAGAATATTTTTTACCATTCACCCCTGACCAAAAGGTGGTGGAAACCCATGTTTACAGAATTTAAGGGTGTCTTTTTACTGATCATGTCAATTCCCTAGGTGCTAAAACAATGTTATCAGGAGCACCGAGGAGCATCCTTTAACTAAGGCAATTGCTTGGGTGCTAAAATACCATGATCAGGAGTACCCTATAAGCAAGTCTACTGATTTTGTTATAAAATAACCTGATAAAAAAGGAGCACCAAGAAGCATACTATACCCAAGTCAATTGGCTTGATGATAAAACAGTGTGATGAGGAGCACCAAGAAGCATCCTATAACCAAGGCAATCACTTGAGTGCTAAGACAATGTGATCAAGAACACAGATCAGCCAAAACAATTCCTTTGGGGCTTAAACAGAGTGATGAGGAGTACCGAGAAGCATCCTTTACCTAAGTGAATTGATTTGGTGCTAAAACAATGTGATCAAGAACACCAAGAGGCATCTTATAACCAAGGCAATTGCTTGGGTGATAAAACAAGGTGATCAGAAGCACCCTATAACCAAGTCAATTGATTTGGTTGTAAAACACCCTGATAAGGGAGCACCATGAAGCATCGTTTGGCCAAGTCAATTGATTTGGTGGTAAAACAATGATCAGGAGCACCCAGAAGCATCCTATAACCAAGGCAATTGCTTGAGTACCAACAATAGGACCAGGAACACCGATAAGCATCTAAAACCAGGACAATACCTTTAGGGCTCAAACGTGATGAGGAGTGCCGAGAAGCATCCTATGCCCAAGTGAATTGCTTTGGTACTAAATCATCATGAGGAGTACCGAGAAGCTTCCTATGACCAAGACAATTCCTTTGGTACTCAAACATAATGAGGAGTACCGAGAAGCATCCTATATGTGCACACTGGGATCCAGGAGGGCTGGTGTAGCCTCTAAATCAGCCAGCACACTCCACTGCAAAAGATTTGGCAGAATCCCTCCTCATCCAGCAAAGCAATCTAGACAGCAGCAAACCACCCTATTATTAAGTGGACACGGTCCCCGAGTGCGCACACTTCTAAACAATTCTAGTAACAGTCCACCCTGATTAATTATAATCGCTGTGTACTTATGCCTTCTGGCATTGCCTTTTCTCCCCTAAGCTCTTCCAACACAATAAAACGCCTGTAAGGATCCAATGATACGAATGAAAGCATGCAGCCAGCTGGCAATGGGAGCTAATCATGCCGGAATTAATGATGTCACACCTCCTGATGTCTTCATCTACACACAATAACCACCGATCACTCTTTTTTGGGGGGGGTGTAGAGGATGACAGTGTCTATACAGTCTGTAATAAACACTGTGATCGCGCAGTTTTGTGTGTCAGATCTAATGACAGCTTTTGACAGTTGTGGTGGGAAAAGTTGCGGGAGCAGCAGCAGAGCTCTCAGCCTACCTTCGCAGACCCCCACTTCGTACTCGGTGATGGAGTCGCCATTAAGCGGGGGGCGGATCACACAGCGCAGTCCCCTGTCGCATGCTCCATGCAGCCCGTAGACTCCCCCGCAGCTCTCGTTCTTCTGCCGGGCGCACATGAAGCAGCAGCCGCAGATCCCCAGCACGATACTTCCCGGGCAGTTCTTGGGCTCCTCGCACTTGGACTCGTCGCACGGTAAACACACCAGAGCCCGGCTGGACACCGGCAGCAACGTCAGAAGCACGAAAAGCAAGTGGCACAGCCGCCGCCGCCGCAGCAGCCCCCGGCCGCCCTCCTCCTCCAGGTACATCCTTTCCGTGGTGTTCCCTTCTCTATACACGGACAGACCTCCTCCGCCTTTTATATCCCGAGCTGGCCAAGTACGCCACACACACACCCGACTCCTTCCTTCCTTCCTTCCTTCCTCTCTCCCGAACTTTCCCTCACACCGGGGAACGGAGCAGCATGGTGAGGGGCTGAGGAGAACTGACGCAATGACACCGCACGGACATGGAAACTTTCCTGCGACTTCTCCAAGCAACTTCTCCACAAACTTCCTCCCTTATTCTTGTAGGAAATGAAGAGGAAGAGCGGCGTTAGGGGGCGAGCGGGCTGCCTCCCCTCAGTACTCAAGCTCCGTCTTTTCTTCTCCTCTCGCCTCAGTCTTTTTACTTTTCTCCTCTCTCTTGTTTATCGCTCTTGGAGAAAACGCACCCTTAGCTGGCTCACGCTTCCTCCTCCCCCTCGCCAGAGACGTCACGACACAAGTTCACGCCCCCCTAGCTAGCTTCCACTTTCCCATTGGAACGCTCGCCGTGGTCTCACCCCGCCCACCTTTCTCCTCCCCCCCCACCTATGGAAGGAAGGTAAAGCTTGGACAAGTTCAGGGCATTTTGCAGTTCCGTGGATGGTCGGATGGATCCCCGTACCGTGTACTGCGTGTGCGTCAGCCGGAACCTACAAATGGGTCACACACGTAGATGGAGGATGGTGTGACTAGCAGGAGAATGACTGGGAAGGCTAGAACGCTTCCCATAGGTTTATAAAGAGAGCGGGGATTGTCAGTGACTGACATGGATACAGCGCACATCATAGAAGTCTATGGGAACTCTTATAATAAACTTCTCCCGTTTGCTCCCTGAGGCTTTATTCACACCTATGCCTTTTTACTGCATTTTGCGCTACAGTCCATTTAAAGTAATATAAAGGTTATTTTTTTTAAATAACAAACATGTCATACTTACCTCTACTGTGCAGTTCGTTTTACACAGAGTGTCCCGATCGCCAGGGCTGATCCGCCCTATAGGCTCACTATGCAAGCTGCGAAGGGCCCCACAAATCACTAGAGCCCCCTCACCCCGCTTCTCAACTCGCTGGCTGCATGGGAGAAAAGGTAAGAAGTCAGCACCCCTTGCTCCTCAATTTAATGTAAGATGCAATTTCCGACAGCAGAACACCCCCTCCCCCCGCTCATGCCCGGACTGGGACAAAAAATAGGCCCGGGCATTTTAGACTGAGCAGCCCAGAGGGGGGGGGGGGGCACAGCGGGGGTTAATGACGGGATGTGGGGTGAGATAAAGAAAGATAGATTGAAAGATTAAGATAGATATATAGATAAAGAAAAAAGATGCAGATAGAAAGAAGGGAAGGAAGGAAGATAAAGAAAGATAAAAGATAGAAAGAAAGAAATAAGGGAAGGAAGATAGATAGAGAGAGAAAGAAAGATAGCTAAAGATAGAAAGCAAGAAGGGAAGATAGATAGAAAGAAGGGAAGGAAGATCGATAAATATAGAAAGAAGAGAAGGAAGGAAGATAGATAGGAAGGAAGATATATAAAGAAAGAAAGATAGATAAAGCTAGAAAGAAAGAAGGGAAGGAAGAAAGATAGATACAGAAAGATAGATACAGATAGAAAGAAAGAAGGGAAGGAAGATAGATAGATAGATAGATAAAGAAATATAAAGAAAGAAGGGAAGGAAGGAAGATAGATAAAGAAAGAAAGATAAATATAGAAAGAAAGAAGGTAAGGAAGGGAGATAGACACAGAAAGAAAGGTAGATAAATAAAGGAAGGAAGATAGATAGATAGATACAGATAGAAGATAGTAAGGAAGGAAGATAGATAAAGATAGAAAAAAAGAAGAGAAGGAAGGAAGATAGGTAGATAGATCTAGAGATAGATAATAATAGATAGATAAAGATAGAAAGAAAGAAGATAGATAGACAGTGGCAGTGCATCTATAGAGGGCGCCGGAGCGCTGCTCCCTCTGGCTCAGCCGCGATAATGGGCACAGTGGTGACAATGGGCACACAGGCATCAATGGGCACAGTGGCAACGATGTAATTTTGCTTAGGGCCCCAGGGAGGTCTGGATCGGCACTGCGGATTGCTGTTCCTCCGCGCAACAGATAACCCCCTCTGGGAAGCTCTCTCCCTTGCAAGCGCGCTCCCGTGTGATATAATCGGTGTCCATAGACACCGATTGTATGACTCGACCACGGCATCATTGGATTTGATTGACAGCAGCGCGAGCCAATGGCTGCACTGCTATCAATCTATCCAATGAAGAGCTGAGAAGCCGTGGAGAGAGTGAAGCAGGATCGCACCCATGGAAATTAGGTTCTCAGGTAAGTAAAACGGGGGGGGGGGGGGGGGGACTGCAATGTGTTTTCTTTTACCTTAAAAATCGATGTAAACCCAAAAAATATATTTATTTATTTTGATGTCGGAATGTAGAGTATAAGATTTCCTATCATCTGTGCCCAGTCTTGCCACACAGAGTTAAAGTGGAAGTAAACCCACCTATCATTTTCAGGCAAGGAAGCTGCCATCTTGGCCTATGTTTAATCTTCAACTGCCATGATGCTGCACATGTGATCAGTTATGACACCAGCCATTGGATGGTTTGACAGTTTGGTTGAGAGCACAACCAATGTGACAGTTAGCAATCCCGGCATGCCGGAAATGTAACTGCTTTTTGAAACTGTTAAATCGATGGGTTTACTTCCGCTTTAATCCAGCTCTGATCAATCCTTTTTTATTGTTCAGTGAAAATTAACAGACTTCCAGATAAAACCCTGTCTGAATAAAAAGTCTGTTTCTCTCTTCTTGCTTTGAGTGACAGGTTATTTACATATCTAGTTTTGACATGTTTAGCTTATGTTATGTTATGTTTATCATAATATGAGGTGATCAACAGTTCATTGTATATTACCAGGATGTGTTATGTGGGGGAGGGGTGGATTTCTCACTTTTTATACTGTGAATCACCTCATGTTATGATAAACATGTCCAAGCTAGATAGGGTGCCTTGCTTTTGAATGACAGGTTATTTACATACAGTGCCTTGCGAAATTATTCGACCCCCTTGAACTTTGCGACCTTTTGCCACATTTTAGGCTTCAAACATAAAGATATAAAACTATTTTTTTGTGAAGAATCAACAAGTGGGACACAATCATGAAGTGGGATGAAATTTATTGGATATTTCAACATTTTTTAACAAATAAAAAACTGAAAAATTGGCAGTGCAAAATTATTCAGCCCCCTTAAGTTAATACTTTGTAGCGCCACCTTTTGCTGCGATTACAGCTGTAAGTCCCTTGGGGTATGTCTCTTAGGCCGCGTACACACGAGGGGATATGTCCGCTGAAAACGGTCCGATGGACCGTTTCAGCAGACATCTCCGCTCGTGTGTATGGGCTAGCGGACAGATTTCTCCACCCGACAGATTTCAAAGCAAGCTTTGAAATCTATCCGGTGGGAATCTGTCCGCCCCACATGTCTGCTGGTTAGTACACTTACCAGCAGACATGTCGGCTCCCACCACCGCCGCGCCGCTGCCGAATGGATTCGGCGCATGCGCGGAAGTGTTTTACTTCCTGGTGCGGTGACGTGGCGGTGACGCGACGGCGTCAACGTCACCGCCGCGTCACCACTACGTCACCGCGCCGTCCGGCGGCGGGGAATTTGATCCGATGGTGTGTACACGCCATCGGATCAAACTCCCGATCGGACATATCCGATGGAAATGGTCCGCGGACCGTTTTCATCGGATATATCCGATCGTGTGTATGGGGCCTTACAGTTTTGCACATCGAGAGACTGAAATTTTTGCCCATTCCTCCTTGCAAAACAACTCGAGCTCAGTGAGGTTGGATGGAGAGCGTTTGTGAACAGCAGTTTTCAGTTCTTTCCACAGATTCTCTATTGGATTTAGGTCTGGACTTGGCCATTCTAACACCTGGATATGTTTATTTGTGAACCATTCCATTGTAGATTTTGCTTTATGTTTTGGATCATTGTCTTGTTGGAAGACAAATCTCCGTCCCAGTCTCAGGTCTTTTGCAGACTCCATCAGGTTTTCTTCCAGAATGGTCCTGTATTTGGCTCCATCCATCTTCCCATCAATTTTAACCATCTTCCCTGTCCCTGCTGAAGAAAAGCAGGCCCAATCCATGATGCGCCACCACCATGTTTCACAGTGGGGATGGTGTGTTCAGGGTGATGAGCTGTGTTGCTTTTACGCCAAACATAACGTTTTGCATTGTTGCCAAAAAGTTCGATTTTGGTTTCATCTGACCAGAGCACCTTCTTCCACATGTTTGGTGTGTCTCCCAGGTGGCTTGTGGCAAACTTTAAACTACACTTTTTATGGATATCTTTAAGAAATGGCTTTCTTCTTGCCACTCTTCCATAAAGACCAGATTTGTGCAGTATACAACTAATTGTTGTCCTATGGACAGAGTCTCCCACCTCAGCTGTAGATCTCTGCTGTTCATTCAGAGTGATCATGGGCCTCTTGGATGCATCTCTGATCAGTCTTCTCCTTGTATGAGCTGAAAGTTTAGAGGAACGGCCAGGTCTTCGTAGATTTGCAGTGGTCTGATACTCCTTCCATTTCAATATTATTGCTAGCACAGTGCTCCTTGGGATGTTTAAAGCTTGGGAAATCTTTTTGTATCCAAATCCGGCTTTAAACTTCTCCACAACAGTATCTCGGATCTGCCTGGTGTGTTCCTTGTTCTTCATGATGCTCTCTGCGCTTTAAACGGACCTCTGAGACTATCACAGTGCAGGTGCATTTATACGAAGACTTGATTACACACAGGTGGATTCTATTTATCATCATTAGTCATTTAGGTCAACATTGGATCATTCAGAGATCCTCAACTTCTGGAGAGAGTTTGCTGCACTGAAAGTAAAGGGGCTGAATAATTTTGCATGCCCAATTTTTCAGGGTTTTTTTTGTTAAAGTTTGAAATATCCAATAAATTTCGTTCCACTTCATGATTGTGTCCCACTTGTTGTTGATTCTTCACAAAAAATTACAGTTTTATATCTTTATGTTTGAAGCCTGAAATGTGGCAAAAGGTTGCAAAGTTCAAGGGGGCTGAATACTTTTGCAAGGCACTGTATCTAGCTTGGACATGTTTATCATATGTTATGTTTATCATAACATGAGGTGATTCACAGTATAAAAAGTGAGAAATCCACCCCTCCCCCACATAACACATCCTGGTAATATACAATGAACTGTTGATCACCTCATATTATGATAAACATAACATAAGATAAACATGTCCAAGCTAGATATGTAAATAACCTGTCACTCAAAGCAAGAAGATAGAAACAGACTTTTTATTTAGACAGGTTTTTATCTGGAAGTCTGTTAATTTTCACTGAACAATAAAAGAGGATTGATAAGAGCTGGATTAACTCTGTGTGGCAAGATTGGGCACAGATGATAGGAAATCTTATACTCTACATTGCGACATCAAAAAAAAAAAAAATTGTTTTGGGTTTACATCCACTTTAATGCATCCTATGCATTAAGGTGAAAAAACATCTGATAATTGTCACCCCCGTTTACTTACCTGAGCCCTCGAAAGTCCCATGGTCGAGAACACGCTTGATCTCGGCCGGGTCTTCTCGGCTCTTCCTTGGATAGATTGAAAGCAGCACAGCCATTGGCTTCCACCGCTGTCAATCAAATCCAATAACACCGGGGCCAAGTCTATGGACACAAAAGCTGGACTCGGGAATGCCCCCGAAGGTAACCCCCTTGGGAAACCGCTTCCCAGAGCGGGTTTTCAGATGCGGGGAGGAGCCGAGACAGCTGCCGAGGGACCCCAGAAGACGAGGTTCGGGGGCCAGAGGTAAGTATGGCATGTTTGTTATTTAAAAAAAAAATGTGAACCTTTACAATCACTTTAAAATGAAAAAACAAAAAGGTTTATAACCATTTCAGCCGGTAGAACAGGGAGTTTGCGGGCACGTAGCGGCAAATTCAAAGGGACGTACAATGTGTTTGCGGCGGTCGGCAAGTGGTTAAAGGGGTTGTAAACCCTCATGTTTCTGGCAAAACAAGCTGCACAGTGTAGGCAAGTATGATGTTTTTTTTTTAAATAACAAAGCTTTACAACCACTTTAAAATGCATAGGTGTGAATCAGGCCTAATGGTCTGTTAAAGTGATTGTAAATCATCACCGTGTACCAGGGACGTGCAGTCAGGTGAAGCAGAGCCTCACTTGCCACGAACATAAAAAAAAAAAAAAACGATTGAGGGTCGTAGCTCTGCGACCTAGGGTCACAGCGACCCCAAATTTTGGGTGGTAGGTAGCTGGAGTCCTGCCACCTATATTTCCGGAATGATGGGGCTTCTACAAATACAAGCTGGCAGCTCAATGGACATCTTGGAGACTATTGGAACAAGCTGTCCCATAAAAATTCTGACATTTCCCTCCTTCATGTTAAAATCATTTTTTTTTTTGCTAGAAAATTACTAAGAACCCCCAAATATTCTATATATATTTTTTAGCAGACACCATAGGGAATAAAATAGTGACTTTAAAGCTGACTTTACTACTGCTTTAACCCCTTGATTACCTGAAATGTTAACCCCCTTCCCAACCAGTGTTATTAGTACAGTGACAGTGTATAGTATTAGCATTGATCACTGTATTAGTTTTACTGGTGATATTAGTGGTAATTAGTTACCGCTCAGTGTCGGCTATTAAGCGTTTATCAATGTTTTTGAGCCAATAAGCCTTTGTGGGAGTATAATTTTGCTGATAAAAGCTATTGAAAAACTCATTCTACAGCTGTATACAGTTAACGCTACTGGAGTTTTTATAACGTTCAGTATGCATGAGGCCCAATAGGAAAGCAGAGGGACTGGCAGGAAAACCAGAGATTTTACACAAAGGAAGTGATACTTTTTCATACAAGTACATGGTACAGCAGACGTCTGTACAACCATCCTGTTGAGATTTCTCTGATTGCCCAGTGCCGCAGGCTATAACCAGCAGCAGTAATCTGTGTATTCTGACAGCAGGGAAGCCTCTCGCGTTTAGAATACCACAACTAAGTATTCCCAGTGGTTAAATATAAAAACTAATGTGTGGGCTGCCTTAAAGGGGTTGTAAAGGTAAATGTTTTTTCACCTTAATGCATCCTATGCATTAAGGTGAAAAAACATCCGACTGTACCGATCCCCCCCGAGCCCCTGTTTTACTTACCGAACCCCTCAAAAGTTCAGCGCGTGTCCATCTGATCCTTCTCGGTTCCCAGCCTGGCCGTTGATTGGCTAGGCTGGACGGATTGATAGCAACGCAGCCATTGGCTGGGGCTGCTGTCAATCACAGCGGATGACGTGGCGCGCCAGGGGCGGGGCCGAGTGATACAGTCAGCGGCTATGGCCGCCGCTGTATCACGGGAGTGCGCTCGCAAAAGCTTTCCACCCTGCGAAATATAATCTTTATTTTGAAATTTTTGAAAAAGAGGCATACATACAGTCAGCCAACATGGCTCATAAAAGGGGCAAGACAAAGACATTACAAGACACAACAGGTCATATACCGGGTACGTTTGTGTGTGCGGCACCGGGGCAAAAACTAGGGGGGCACCTGTTTCGGGGGACAAGTCTGGGGGAGTGAGTAACAACATAAGAAAAATTTATTATAAACTCTCACAATCATGGGTCACCCCTATTATACACAGTGCTTTAAGTGGGCCGGAACGCGGCGGTACTCAGTACCGCCACTTCCAAAAATGGCCCTGGAGAGTACCAGCACCTCTCCGTGCGCCCAGTACGTGGGTTTCCCGTACCGGAACGCACTGGCGTAGTGGGGGGGGGGGCTCCTGCACCGGGCGAAAAATTGCAGGGGGGCAAAATCCTGGCGTCCGCGGAAAAGGAAAGGCCGCGGCTTTGGCCTAGCTCTGGAGCTATCGGCCATCTTGGTGCACCCGGCGGCAGCGCGCGATGAGTTTTTTTTTCAGCCCTTCCGCCTGGTTGGCTGGTGGAACTGTCTGTCTCCCTTGATGTGGGAGTGGCGGGAAACACCAGCCAACTAGGCAGAAGGGCTAAAAAAAAACACATAATGGCGCAGGAGATTGGCGGGCGGTGGAGTGGGAGGCGCTGTACCTCTGTGCTGTGCTGATTGGCCTGGAAGTTGGAACATGTGTTTACAGCGCGGCAAGTTTCTCCATCTCCAGCAAGGTAAGCAAAACACTCTCCTGTACCACAGGGGAGAGAGAGAAGGGGGGGGGGGGGTCGGTGTAAATCTAAAGGGGTGCACTGCCTGATCCCGACCTATCCACCTCAGAGCCTGTCATTTTAGTAAGACTGCTGGGACTTGTAGTTCTCCATCTTCTCCTGGGGCTCATGGAGATCTACAAGTCCCAGCAGGTTATATATACAATAAGGCTCTGAGTTGGATGGGTGTGGATTGCATGCACCTGAGCCCCAGGAGAAGATGGAGAACTACAAGTCCCAGCAGGTTATAATATAAGGCTCTGAGGTGGATGGATGTCCGGACACCCATCCATCTCGGAGCCTTATATTATAACCTGCTGGGACTTGTATTTCTCCATCTCCTGGGGCTCAGGTGCATGCGATCCACCATCTATGGGACTACAAGTCCCAGCGGTAAGAAAAACTGAACAAAGATGGTGGATCGCATGCACCTGTGCCCCAGGAGACGATGGAGAACTACAAGTCCCAGCAGGTTATAATATAAAGCTCCGAGGTGGATAGATGTCTGGACAGTGACAATTGGTGGCACAGTGGTGACAATTGGTGGCACAGTGGTGACGATTGGTGGCACAGTGGTGACGATTGGCATGGTACAGTGACTGCATTTGATGGCATGGCACAGTGGTTGCGTTTGTTGGCATGGCACAGTGGTGACAATTGATGGCACAGTGGCTGCATTTGATGGCATGGCACAGTGGTTGCGTTTGGCATGGCACAGTGGTGACAATTGATGGCACAGTGGCTGCATTTGATGGCATGGCACAGTGGTTGCGTTTGGCATGGCACATTGGTGACAATTGATGGCACAGTGGTTGCGTTTGTTGGCATGGCACAGTGGTGACAATTGATGGTACAGTGGCTGCATTTAATGGCATGGCACGGTGGTGACAATTGATGACACAGTGGCTGCATTTGATGGCATGGCGCCCTGTGATTGGGCGTATGTGGTCATGCGCTAGCGCCAGGGGGGGGGGGGGTGAGGCGCAAAAAAACGTTCTGCCCCGGCGCCTAATAGAGTACCGGCACCCCTTTGGCCCACTTAAAGCACTGATTATACATGTTTGTTATTTTAAAAAAAACTAAAATCCTGACTTTAGTGTCCCATTAAGCCTGGCTCATACAGGTGTACTTTAAGTGGAACTAAAGGCTTAATACCCGTCTAATTGTCCAGCGCTGGCATCTTCTTTTGAGTGCTGGTCTTTGAGCCTCTTCGTTTGCCGGAGGGCGATGACATCACTTCTGTGCATGTGCAGGTTGTAATCCCAGCACTCAGAGTCCGTCTTGGCACTGTAAGCAAGGTGCGCATGCACAGGTCAATTTAAAGCACTAGAGAAAGCAGCAAGCAGGCAAATTGTGACATTTTATTGCAAAAAAGGCAATCAATGCCTCTTCTGCAATAAAACCCTGCCTGCTCTTAGTTTCTTACAGAACGGCAGTTTCACTTTAGTACATCTGTGTGAGGGCCATATTTGTCCTTATGGATTAGCACAGGTGTTTTGTACATCCCTGTACAGGCAGGCCCAATGTCAATTAGAGTTGGGAAAACAGTTCCAGCCGAGAAAAAGTTGTGCCTGAAAATTATTTTTAGGGATGCACCGATATGTCGGCGGCCGAAAATAGCATTTTTGTGTCCCTGCCGAAACACATTAAAAATTGCCGATAATGAATCAGTGTGTGGGCTGTACCATTTTGTTTACGAGTCTTATGCAGACCGCCAGACCTGTATATAGCGCATGCAGTGGCAGTGGCACTGTACAAATTGTGTGCCGACTGCCGATCGCGCTCCATCGGAGTCCTAGCTCCTACTTCCGATTTTTGGAAGGTCTTTTGCAGGTCTCTTAGGCCCGTTTCACATTGAGGCGTTTTTCATGCGGTACAGCGCTAAAAATGAAAAATCATGCCCTGTAGTGTTCAATGTGAAAGGCCGAAGGCTTTCACACTGAAGCTGTGCGCTAGCAGAAGCGCTCCAAAAGTCCTGCTAGCCGCATCTTTACCGCTGTATAGAAGCGGTGTGTTCACCGCTCCTCTACCGCACCTTCCAATTGAAATCAATGGGAAACCGCGGTAATAGCGCGGTAATACCGCCCGCAACGTGGGCGGCATTAACCCTTTTTCGTCCGCTAGCGGGGGTTAAAACCTCACCGCTAGCGCCCGAATATCGCGGTAAATACGACGGTATAGCGGCGCTACAAATAGCGTGGCTATACCGTCACCGCGGCTCCACGCTTCAATGTGAAAGAGGTCTTAATGTAATCCATCGGCGTGAGCCGCGTGACGTCCCGGCCCGAGGCGAGGGAGGACTCGGAGCGCTGGGCAGGGAGGGAGCTGTGCCTGAGTCTGCCTAGGAGGAACAAAGCAGTGCACTGCATTCTACTAAAAAAGTAAAACTAAGTCTACTCTATAACAGCACAGAAGTGACAGAACCTCTAAGAAATGAAGTTTGAACTAGTTTCTTCCTGTTAAATGGCTGGATTCGGGGGGCGGGTAGTGGTTAACTAACTGAGGTGACCACCACTTTCTTAATGAAAAAATGGCAGATAAAAAATAATTATTATTTGCCATTTTTTCACAGTGGCACAGTGAGGCTGCAATTGATATTTTTTTTTGGTAGTCAGAGAAGACAAGCATGGCTCAATAACACACAAAGTTTTTGTTTTTTTTCAAAAACGTTTGTGTGTTATTGAACCATGCTTGCCTTATCTGACTACCAAAAAAAACATTAATTGCAGCCTCACTGGGCCATCACATGCAGCCACTGTGCCATCACATGCAGGCTGCAGCCACTGTGCCCATCAAACGCAGCCACTGTGCCATCACATGCAGCCACTGTGCTAACACACGTCGCCACTGTGCCATCAAACGCAGCCATTGTAACCATCATTATTGCCACTGCCAGTTTGCCCCATCAATTACATCCAATTATTGAAAAAAAAATTGAAATAGGGGGGAAAACAAAAAAAAGTAATTTTCGGTTTCGGACTGAAATTTTTTTTATTTCGGTTTCGTTTCGGTTCTGAAATTTCCATTTCGGTGCATCCCTAATTATTATTATTTGGCGAACACCTGAATTTGCCCACCAAACGCGCCACAATGCACTGCATAGTGCATCCTAATGCCGCATACACACGATCGGACGTTCCGACATCAAAGCTGTGGATTTTTTTCAGACGGATTGTTCGCTCAAACTTGTCATGCATACACACGGCCACACAATTGTTGACGGAAATTCCGAAGGTCAAGAACGCTGTCGCGTACAACACTACGATGAGCTGAGAAAAATTAAGTTCAATGATTCCGAGCATGCGTCAAATTGTTTCAGAGCATGTGCAGTATTTTTGTGCATCGGAATTGGCTACAGATGATCGGAATTTCCGACAAGAACTTTTTTTGTCAGAAGAAATTGAGAACCAGCTCTCAAACATTTGTTGTCAGAAATTCCAACAGCAAATGTCCGATGGAGCATACACACGGTCGGATTTTCCGACAACAAGCTCACATCGAACATTTGTTGTCGGAAATTCTGACCATGTGTACGCAGAATTAGCCCTTATTGGGCAAAGCTTAACAGTACTGTAAATAGTTGGTTGTTAAGGGGCGCGCCGGGCTGCCGGCCACATTATCCTTTACAATGGATGAGTCATCAGCTGTCAACGGGTCTCCCCGCTGACAGCTGAATATAATAATTATTGCCAGCAATAGAGAAATGTAAAAAAAAAAAACAGAGTGGGGGTCCCTTCCCCAATCCATACTAGGCCCTTTGAGTCTGGTATGGATTTTAAGGAGAACCTTATGACAAAATTACAAAGAAAGTGGCCCTTTGGGTCTGGTTTGGATTCTAATGGCCCGTACACACGATCCGAATATCGGACGAAAACGATCGTTTGATGATGGATCATACGATTTTCGGATCGTGTGTACACTACTTCCGAGAGCCGATCACGACCGTTCATCCGATATTATTCGATCGGACAAGCGCGAAAATTTTCCTTGTACGATGTCAGATCGTACGATTTTCGTTTAGTCAGTACAGTTGTCGTCCGACGATACAATACAAATACATTACAACACATGACATCACTTCCGATTTTTGTTTTCTGTCGTACGAGAATTTTCGTGACTTTAACCACTTAAGACCCGGACCAAGATGCAGGTAAATGACCAGGCCCCTTTTTGCGATTCGGCACTGCGTCGCTTTAACAGACAATTGCGCGATCGTGCGACATGGCTCCCAAACAAAATTTGCGTCCTTTTCTTCCCACAAATAGAGCTTTCTTTTGGTGGTATTTGATCGCCTCTGCGATTTTAATTTTTTGCGCTATATACAAAAATAGAGCGACATTTTTGAAAAAAAAACAATATTTTTTACTTTTTGTTATAAGAGAAATCAAATAGACAAAATTTTAGTCGAACATTTAGGCCAAAATTTATTTAGCCACATGTCTTTAGTAAAAAAAAAAAATCACAATAAAAAAAAAAATAGCTACCTAGCGGGAACAGCGACACTAATACAGCGATCAGAAAAATGATCGCTTAGTGACGCTGGCAATAGGGAGTGAAAGGGTTAACTAGGGTGGTGATCAAGGGGTTAAAACTTTATTAGGGGGGGTACGGGGCTACCCTGGACCTAACACTAACTGACTGTCACACTGACACAAACTGCAGTGATCATACATATGATCACTGTATTCAGTGACACTGTGACAGGGGGGGGGGGTGTCGATCGCGGGGGTTAAATGTGCCTATGTGTCTGTGTGTCAGTGTAGTGTTGTGCAGACTTACTGTGCGATGTGATCGCTCCTCAGCGGTGGTTGAAAAAACCGCCGTGGGGAGAGATCACATCACTTCCTTCTTCCTGTGTTTACACAGGAGGAGGAAGTGCAGAGCAGGGGGAGCGACCGCATTGGCTGGGAGCGATCCGGAGGGGGCAGACAAAAACGAACTGCCGCCCCCTTGTCCCGGATCGCTCCCACGGCAAAACGGACCATCGCATGTACCGGGGGGGGGTCCCGATCGGACCCCCGACCCACGGCAAGGCAGGCACGTATTATATACGTTGATGTGCCTGCCTGTGCCATTTTGCTGACGTAAATGTACATGCGGTGGTCCGCAACCAGTTAATAACCTATTTCATTTTACTTGTGACTATTAAGCGAAAAAAGTCGTACGATCCGTCGTACGATATTCGGATCGTGTGTACGGGCCATAAGGGGAACCTTAGATCTGGTATGGATTTTGATGGGAACTCCCACGCAATCATTTTTTTTTTAAATGCTGTGGATCCCCCAAAATCCATACCAGACCCATATTTGAGCACGCAGGCCAGGAAAGGGGGGGGCGAGAACCCCACCTCCTGAACAATACAAGGCCACATGCCCTCAACATATGGGCTGCTTTGGGGCAGGGGGGGCTCTGCCTCCCCCACCCTGAAGCACCTTGTCCTCATGTTGATGGGGACAAGAGCCACAACCCTGTGCTACAGTTGTGGGGGTCTGTGGGCAGGGGGCTTATCAGAATATGGATGCCCCCTTTAACACTTGTACATTGTACCCCTACCATTCACCAAAAAAGTGTCAAAAAGAATTAAAAACAGAGACGCAGTTTTTTACAATAAAAAATAAAAAAACTATGTCCCTTGATGTAGATCCATTGTCAATCACGACCAGCACAGCCAGACCCGAAAAACGCCCCCCCTTGTGCCGTCACAGACCCTGTATGCATTGTTCAGTGATGTCACAAGGGGCAATGCCACCAGGTAACAGTGCCAGGTGGCTCCACCTCTTACCTTTATAAGAACTGTCAAATGGCGGAGCCTGCAGTTGGCAGTTTAGTCTTTGTCGCGGTGCAGAACTTTTTATTTTTCCTTTATTCTTTCTGGTCCAGCAGTGGCGGTGAATGTCATGATTGACAATGGATATATGTCGGGGGACATTATTTTTAATAAAGGAATTGTCAAAAACTGTTATATATTTTTGATACTTTTTTGGTCATTAGGTAGGGATACTATGTACCCCATACTCATTTACATGAGGGAGGAGTTGGGATCTTGGAGCCCCGTTGTTAAAAGGGGTTCTTCCAGATTCTGCCAAGCCCCCTTCCCTTGTCCCCCACAACCACAGCCAAGGGTTGTCTGGAAGAGTCCCTTGTCCCCATCAACATTGGGACAGGTTACTTTGGGGTGGGGGGGCCATTTTTATAGCATGTGGCCTGGTATGTTTCAGGAGAGGGGTATTCGTTCGCCCCCCCCCCCCTTTTCCTAGTCTGCCAGGCTGTATGCTTGGATAAATGTCTGATATAGATTAGGGGGCCCACACCTTTTTTTTTTAACATTTTTGTATTGCCAGCAATTGTATTATATTGTCGACAATTGAAATGTTATTTTTTTTCTTTATAAATGTCAGTTTTGCTTAACCACTTGACCACTGGGCACTTAAACACCCTTAATAACCAGACCAATTTTCAGCTTTCGGTGCTCTCACAGTTTGAATGACAATAACTCGGTCATACAACACTGTACCCAAATGAAATTTTTGTCCTTTTTTTCCCACAAATAGAGCTTTCTTTTGGTGGTATTTGATCACCTCTGCGTTTTTTTTTTTTTTTTTTTTTTGCTATAAATTAAAAAAGAACGAAAATTTTGCAAAAAACTAATAATTTTTCTTCATTTCTATTATAAAATTTGGCAAAAAAGTAATTTTTTTTCATAAATTTGGCCTAAAATGTATACTGCTACATATCTTTGGTAAAAAAAAAAAAAATTTTTGGATATTATTTAGTCTGGGTGAAAGTTATGGGGTCTACAAACTATGGTACCAATTACTGAAAATTGATGAATTTCATCACACCTAATGTACTGACAGCCTCTCTCATTTCTTGAGACCCCAACATGCCAGAAAAGTACAAATACCCCCCAAATTACCCCTTTTTGGAAAGAAGACATTCCAAGGTATTTAGAAAGAGGCCTGGTGAGTTTTTTAAAGTTGTCATTTTTTCCCACAATTCTTTGCAAAATCAAGATTTTTTTTTTTCCATCAAATTTTCATATTATTAGGTTATTTCTCACACACAGCATATGCATACCACAAATTACACCCCAAAACACATTCTGCTATTCCTCCCGAGTATGGCGATACCCCCTGTGTGAGACTTTTACACAGTGAGGCCACATACAGAGGCCCAACATGCAGGGAGCACCCAGGCCAATTCTGACATTTCTCTCCTACATGTAAAAATCATCATTTATTTGCTAGAAAATTACATAAAACCCCAAAACATGATATAAAGATACCTCACATGTGTGGTTTGAACACCGTTTTTATATGTGGGCGGGACTTGCGTATGCGTTCGCTTCTGCATGCGAGCTCACGGGGACAGGGGCGCTGTATGCCCAGAGTATGCCCAGAGTATGCCCAGAGTATTGCGGAGTATGCCCAGAGTATTGCGGAGTATGCCCAGAGTATTGCGGAGTATGCCCAAAGTATTGCCCAGAGTATTGCCCAAAGTATTGCCCAGAGTATTGCAGAGTATGCCCAGAGTATTGCAGAGTATGCCCAGAGTATTGCAGAGTATGGCCAGAGTATGGCCAGAGTATTGCCAGAGTATGGCCAGAGTATTGCCCAGAGTATGCCCAGAGTATTGCAGAGTATGCCCAGCTGAGGTATTGCCGAGTATTGCAGAGTATTGCAGCAGGGATGGCTGAGCAGGGAGGGATGGATGGATCTGTGACTACATTTGTCACAGATCCAGCCCGCAGCACTGCCGCTGCCATCCGCTCCCTCCCCTCTCCTCTCCTCTCACACTGTACCGATCGGTACAGAGAGAGGAGGGAGGAACCGGCGTCAGCACATGACGCTGCTTTGTTGACAAGTGATCGCGCCGTCATTGGACGGCGCGATCACGTGGTAAACCGCCGCTATCAGCGGCGATTTACCGTGATCCGTGATGCGGATGTTCCCGTGTGCGCGCGGGAGCGCGATTCTAAAAGGCCGTTAATTAACGGCCACTTAGAATCAAGCAACCGCCCTATAGCCGTACTTTCGGTATAGGGCGGTTGCAAAGTGGTTAAGCAGGTTCCATACACAGTAGTACAAAAAGGTGTCCATACACGGTGCACCACTTTACTGGCAGACTAAAGGGACCCCCTAGGCACTATATTTAAAGTAATTTTAATTTTTTAATATTTCACTTTAAGTTCAGGTCCCATAGACTTTAATAGGGTTCAGATGCAAACTTTTGCGATGTTTGAGAACTGAACCGAAGGGGTGTTTGGTCCAACTTTAATGTCAATTGAGACGTTGCAGCTGCACTGATGCCACAGTGTGTGTTCAGTGCCAAAGGCAAATCCACTTTGCACTACAAGTGTAAACTACAAGTGCAGTCGCTGTAAATCTGAGGGGTAAATTTGAAAGGAGGGGAAGCTCTGCTGATTTTATCATCTAATCATGTGCAAGCTAAAATGCGTTTTTTTTTCCTTGCATGTCCGCCTTGGATCTACAGCGACTGCACTTCCAAGTTTACTTTCAGTGCAATTTCAAATGCACTTGTATTGCAAAGTGGATTTGTCTTTAGTAAATAACCCCCATTGCATTTTTCGGTTCTTATAGATCAAATAAATAAGTAAACTTTGGTCTGTAAATGAGGACAGTTTAACCACTTAAAGACTAAGGGCCAGATTCAGAAAGCATTTACGTCAGCGTATCAAGAGATACGCTGCGTAAATACTAAGAATAGCCGGCGTATCTTTTTTTGCTATTCAGAAAAGAAGATACATCGGCTTTCTTCTAAGATACGAGCGGCGTAATTTGCTTACACCGTCGTATCTTAAGTTGCATATTTACACTGGCCACTAGGTGGCGCTTTGCGTAAATTATGCAAATTAGCTATTTACGCAGATTCACGAGCGTACTTGCGACGGCGCGTCATATTTTACGTTGTTTGCGTAAGCATAAGACCGGCGTAAAGTTACCCCTGCTATAGCAGGCGCAGCCAATGTTAAGTATGGACGTCGGGACTGCGTTGAATTGTACGTCGGTTACGTCGTTTGCGTAAATCGTTCGGAAATGGGGCTCGACGTTAGTTACGTTCACGTCGTTTACATTGAGAAAAAGCAACGTGATTTTGTGCATGCGCACTGGGATCGTCCACGGAAAATGTATTATCAAATACTTACCGTAATTTTCCTTTCCTGATAGGCTCCATGGCAGCATACGTATGGGTTGGCCCCGTCTCCATAACTACCCAATAGGACCCCTCCCTATAAATTTCAGCTGTGGGCTCTCAGCTGTGTTCCGTAACTAGCCGACTCCAAGCATTGGGAGGGACTCCTGCTGCCATGGAGCCTATCAGGAAAGGAAAATTACGGTAAGTATTTGATAATAAATTTTCCTTTTTCCTGACTTGCTCCATGGCAGCATACGTATGGGAAATAACTCGCCAAACACACCCGGGTGGGCAAAATGCTGAGGCAAGAAAATAAATTAATTTAACACTGTCAACTGACAGCACTTGTAAATTAAAATTCAATGAAGATAAAGCAGCCGGCTCAACACAATAGTGGGAAAACTAAACGTATTAATAGATGACCAAGAAGCCGCTCTGTATATAACTTCAGGTGCGACATGACGTGAGGCTGCCCAAGAAGTCAAAATGCTCTGGGTTCAGTGTGCAGACACTGCCTCTGGAGGTGCCAAGTCCTTGGCTTTATATGCCCTCTGGATGGTGTGAACTATCCAAGCTGCAACGGATCTGATTGAGGCCCATTTTCCTTTGTTCTTTCCATGAAGAAAAATGAAAAGAAAATCTGTTTGTCTGAAAGATTCTGTCATTTCCAGATATTGACTTAATGTGTGCCCCACATCAAGGGGATGAATACTTTGATCTTCAGATGTCCCAAAAGTGGGCAGTACAATTTCCTGATTTTCATAAAAAATTTATGTAACTTTAGGATTTGAGCCCAGCATAGGGATTAATACTGCTCTATCTGGAAAGAAGGTCAAGAATGGTTCTTTTGAACCCAGATTTCTGATGTCAGAGACTCTTTAGCTGAAGTGACCGCTACTAAAAAGACGGCCTTGAGTGTACGAACGTTAGCTGATAGTGGTTTATCCGGATCAGAGCTGATCGTGGTAAGATAGTCCAGAACAAGAGGCAGATCCCATTTAGGGAACTTCGGTTTTCTCTGGGGTCTAAGCCGGATGGCGCCCTTGAAGAACTGGCGAACCAAAGGCTGATTGGCCCAAGGGATTCCAGTAAATGCAGAGATGACTGAGATTTGCACTCGGAGTGAACTGACTGCTAAAAGTCCAAACCTGTTTATAAAAAACTGAGTATGTCTTGGACCTCTGGGGAACTGCAAGGTTTTGCTCTGGAAGACATGTGATCTGTAAATTTTGACCAGATACGCTCATAAATTTTGTTGGTACTATTTCTTCTAGCGTTAAGAAGAGTTGAAATGGCATCTTCTGGACATTGTAATGCTTCAAGCCTTCCCCTTTCAAGAACCACACCCTGAGGTGCAGATGAGCTGGGCATGGGTGCAACGTTGTGCCCTGAGAGAGGAGATTCTGTCTGAGGGGAAGAGGTATCGAGTCCCGGTAACTGAGAGGCGTTAGTAGGGAAAACCATGGCCAAAATGGGATCACTGATAGGATTTTTACATCCTCTGATCTGAGACGGCGAAGAAAATGAAGGATCACAGGTACTGGTGTAAAGGCATATGCTTTGCTGAATTTCCATCGATCTGTGAGAGCGTCTATCCCATAGGCTTGGGGATCTCGGAACCTTGCATAATACTTCGTCAACTTGTGGTTGCATGGGGATGCAAACAGATCCACTTCTGGGGACACTCCCAGAGTTAGAAGCCAATTGAACACTTCTATGTGTAAAGACCATTCGTTGTTATTTAGTTGGACTCGTCATAGAAAGTCCGTTTGAACTACTGAACCCCCGGAATGTACACTGCCGAGATGTTGGCTAGGTTCTTCTGAGCCCAATTAATAATTGGCTGCACTTCTCAGAGTAAGGACCAGCTTCGGGTTCCACCCTGCTTCCTTATGTAAGCAACAGCGGTTGTGTTGTCCAGCCTGAGCATCACAGAGGAGTCTGTTAACCACTTTGTTTCGCTGTCACGTCCAAAGACGTGAACAGCGCAAACCTGAGGCGCCGGGTTGACGTCTTTGGACGTGACAGCCTTTCCCCGCTCCCAGCGCGTCCTCGCGAGCGCGCATTGGCGAAAAACTGTGTTGGCCGTGTCCCTTGGACACAGCCAATCACAGATCGTGCTGAATGGCCAATCGCAGAGGCCATTCAGCACTCGATCCCGCTATCCAATGAGAGATGATCTCAATTGTAAACAAATGAGATCATCTCTCATCGCCGGCTTTCTCTCCTCACACACAGCCAGCGTGTGAGGAGAGAAAGAGTGACAGCAGTGACAGTGAGTGTAAAAAAAAAAGAAGTTAAAAACAGCGCCAGTGTCTCTGCCAGTGCCACCTGCCAGTGCAAACAGCCTGTGCCACCTGTCCCTGCCATCAGTGCCACCTGCCCCCAGTGCCATCTGCCCCTGCCCCCAGTGCCATCTGCCCCTGCCATCAGTGCCATCTGCCCCTGCCATCAGTGCCATCTGCCCCTGCCATCAGTGCCACCTGCCCCTGCCCTCAGTGCCACTTGCCATCTGCCGTAAGTGCCATCTGCCATCAGTGCAATCTGCCGTAAGTGCCATCTGCCATCAGTGCAATCTGCCGTAAGTGCCATCTGCCATCAGTGCAATCTACCATCAGTGCCACCTGCCAGTGCAATCTACCATCAGTGCCACCTGCCAGTGCCACCTGCCTGTGCCATCTGCCTGTGCCACCTGCCATCAGTGCTATCTGCCCGTGCCACCTGCCCGTGCCACCTGCCCGTGCCATCAGTCATCAGTGCCATCTGCCCGTGCCATCTGCCCGTGCCATCTGCCCGTGCCATCTGCCATCCGTGCCATCCGCCCGTGCCAGCTGCCATTAGTGCTACCTGCAATTAGTGTAATTTGCCATCAGTGTCACCTGCCAGTGCAATCTCCCATCAGTGCCACCTGCCAGTGCAATCTACCTTCAGTGCCACCTGCCTGTGCCATCTGCCTGTGCCACCTGCCATCAGTGCTATCTGCCTGTGCCACCTGCCCGTGCCATCTGCCATCAGTGCATCTGTCATCTGTGCCATCTTTAGCCAACAATGGCTAAAAGATCCTTTTCGCTCGAGGAGGCATATGAAATTATGGCGGCTGACGAGAGCAACGGGGAGCTCTGCGATTCAGATTCCACTGAAAATTCGGACAATGAATCTGACATCACCTATGAGCCGATAGTCAGCAGTGGAGAAGAGACATCCGAGGAGGAGGAGGAGGAGGAGGAAGAAGAAGAGGAGGAAGAGGAAGAAGAAGAAGAGGAGGAGGGTCCACCCGCCAGAAGAAGGCGTATTGCTAAGGAGGCAGTGCCATCCACCAGCACCGCTGTGCCATCCACCAGCACCGCTGTGCCATCCACGAGTACCGCAATACCTCAGCAAGCAAGGTCACGTACCAGTGGGGTGTCACCTCAGTCCCAAAGGGTTAGGTCCCATGCCAGCCTTCCCTATTCCCTTCAGAACCCCCTGTGGCTTCCTCCTAATTCAGGAGAAGCCAACATTCCCCCTTTCACTGCCCAGCCAGGAGTCCAGGTGGACACAGAAAATTTTGCCCCGATTAATTTTTTTAATTTAATTTTCACCGACAACATGCTTGCCTCAATTGTTACCCAGTGCAATCTTTATGCAGAACAATTTATTTCCAGTAACCCCACATCCTATTATGCCCGTCCCTTCGAGTGGAGAGCCCTAACAGTGGAAGAGTTTAAATTTTTTTTGGGCCTCATATTCTGTATGGGACTAAACCACAAAAACCAGATACGTACCTATTGGTCAAACCGCCCCATCTACCACATGCCCATCTTTTCCTCAAAAATGCCCAGGACCAGATATCAATTGATAATGAGATTCTTACACTACAACGATAATACCCAGTGCCCTCCCCGAAATGACCCAAGTTTTGATAAACTTTATAAAATTCGGCCACTACTAAATTATTTTTCTGAAATTTTCCCCCAGTTGTTTACCCCGGACCAACAAATATGTGTAGACGAATCCTTAGTAAAATTTTCTGGCAGGCTGGGCATAAAACAATTCATTCCCAGTAAAAGGGCCCGCTATGGGGTGAAGCTCTATAAATTGTGTGACCGAGCCACGGGGTATACGTATGCCTTCAACGTATACGAAGGAAAGGACAGCCAGCTACACCCCCCTAATTGTCCAGACTATGTAGGAACCAGCGGGAAAATTGTTTGGCAACTCCTGAACCCACTCCTGGAGAAAGGATACCACTTGTATGTGGACAATTTCTACACAAGTTTGCCCCTGTTCCGAAACCTTTACCAAAAAAATACCCCAGCATGCGGCACCGTGCGATCGAACCGGAAGGGCTTTCCTCAAAGTCTTGTCGTCAAAAAATTAGAAAAAGGGGAGATGGCGAGTTTACGTACAGAGGAAGTTCTGGCTGTGAAATGGAGGGACAAAAGGGATGTGTTCGTGCTTTCTACCATCCACAACAACACATTCGTTGAGACCAGAACGAGGAATGGGCTAATCCAGAAACCAAAATGTATTCATGACTACAATAAGTTCATGGGGGGTGTCGATTTGAACGACCAGATGCTGGAACCCTACCTTTCCACAAGAAGATCATACCAGTGGTATAAAAAAGTTTCAATTTATTTGTTTAATTTGGCCGCGTACAATACCTACGTAATATATCGGAAATCCACTCCAAGACCCAAACCCTACCTTTTCTACCTGGAGGAAATCACCACTGCCCTTTTATACCCCAGCAACCCACCAGCATACATTCGATCCGATGTGGTTAGCCGACTCAACGAGCGCCACTTTCCAGATAAACTCCCTCCCAGACCATCAGGCCACAAATGCCAAAAAAGATGCAAGGTGTGCTCCAAAGCAGGAGTGAGAAGCGACACCATTTATTTTTGTCCTAAATGCCCTTCCCAACCAGCCCTCTGCGTAGTTGGTTGTTTCGCCCGTTACCATACCTCACTAAATTATTAGTCACTTTCTGCCATTTACTTTCACACCCCTTATACCTCTGCTTATGACCCCGGCTTGTTATTTGACCACGATTCTGCCTACCGATTCTGTTTATACCTCTGCCTGATCTGGAACTGACCCTGGACTGTTATTTGACCACGCTTATGCCTACCGATTCTGTTTATACCTCTGCCTGATCTGGAACTGACCCTGGACTGTTATTTGACCACGATTATGCCTACCGATTCTGTTTATTACCTCTGCCTGATCTGGAACTGACCCTGGACTGTTTGACCATTCTTTTTGCCTGCCTCTTGGACTGATCTTTTACCCTGCCAGTGGTCTAGTGGGATTCATAGCACAGGGGTCTCACATATGTGAGGGGCTCCAGAATTTGTTTTTCTGGATGAAGAAAACAATTTTTTGTTTTCTCATTCTAGATTAGGGTCTGGTTGCCCGGAGGCTTCAAAGAGATTTGGGTGGGAGAAGCCTCCACCCCTGTCCCCATTCTGTCCTGAACGAGGCCCTACTTCTGCCTGTAGGACCTATGCCATCATGGGACAGTATCCCTGCCTGGACAATTGTGTATGCCGTTGCTGACCAAGTCCCTGCCTGCTGCCTGGACCAGTGCTATCCTGCTGTGTAGAACTGCGCTACTATTACCACAGGTAATCTTTTGTTTACGCTTTGCTCAGCATAATGTATTTTGGGGTGTAATTCTTGGTATGTGCATGCTATGTGTCTCTGGAACACCGGACCGTGTTCCTTGCATGTTTGATCTCTGTATGTGGTCAGGCTGTGTAGAAGTCTAACACATGGGGTATCGTTTTACTCAGGAGGAGTAGCAGAATGTA
This sequence comes from Rana kukunoris, assembly GCA_029574335.1. Classification (NCBI taxonomy): domain Eukaryota; kingdom Metazoa; phylum Chordata; class Amphibia; order Anura; family Ranidae; genus Rana; species Rana kukunoris. The sequence continues at coordinate 402,748,348 of CM056052.1, forward strand.
TTTTGGGGTGTAATTTTTGCTATCTAAATGCTATGTGTTGGAAATATCTTAGAAACGCACAACTTTGTGTAAAAAAAATGCGTTTATTTTTTTTCCACGTGTTCCAAAAACTTCTGGAAAACAATGAATCGTTCAAAAGACTCATTATGCCTCCTAGATTATACGTTGGGGTGTTAGCTTTCCAAAATGGGGTCATTTTGTGGGTAATTCCATTGTCCTGGTGTTCCAGGGCCTTCAAAAGTGTAATAGGTAGTCAACTAGTTAGATGTGCAATTTATGCTCCTAAAACCCCAGATGGCGCTTCCTGCATGTTGGGCCTCCGTATGTGGCCAGGCAGTGAAAAAGTCTGACACATGGGGTATCGTTTTACTCAGGAGGAGTAGCAGAATGTATTTTGGGGTGTCATTTGTGGTATGCACATGCCATGTGAGAGAAATAAGCTATTACAATGACAATTTTGAGAACATTTTTAAATAAAAAATAAAAATCTTAATTTTGCAAAGTATTGTGGGAAAAAATTACAACTTCAAATACCTCACCATGCCTCTTAATAAATACCTTGGAATGTTTACTTTCCAAAATGGGGTTATTTGGGGGGAATTTGTACTTTCCTGGCTTGTTGGGGTCTCAAGAAATGAGATAGGTCTTCAGTACATCGGGTGTAATCAGATGTGATAATTTTTTATGATTTGCACTATAGCTTGTAGACTCTAAAATTTTCACACAGACCAAATAATTTCGAAAAATTTTGGGTTATTTTTATCAAAGACATGTAGCAGTATAAATTGTGGCCAAAATTTATGAAGAAAAATTAATAATTTGCAAAATTTTATCACAGAAACTAAGAAAAAATCATTTTTTTTCAAAATTTTCGGTCTTTTTTTATTAATAGCGCAAAAAATAAAAAACCCAGAGATGATCAAATACCACCAAAAGAAAGCTCTATTTGTGGGAAGAAAAGGACAAAAAAATCATTTAGGTGCAGTGTTGCATGACTGAGTAATTATTATTTAAAGTGTGAGAGTGCTGAAAGCTGAAAATTGCTCTGGGCAGGAAGGGTGTTTAAGTGCCCAGTAAGCAAGTGGTTAATAGATGGCAGAAGGACTTGAGAGCCTGAAAGGCAGCTCGCAGTTCCAGTATGTTGGATACAAGTTCCTTGAGAAGGTATGCTCCACCTGCCTTGGGCTATTTCTGTCAGGCAATGAGTGCCCCAGCCCTGATTGCTGGCATCTGAGGTTATTGTAACCCAAGTGATGGGACGGATTGAATGACAGTTGCAGAGATTCTTCCCCTGAAGCCGCCATAGAAGAGATTCTCTCATGGGTTGAGTGAGCATGATGCATTGACTCTTGCTGGGAGAGTCCCTTTGCTGGAGAAACCCTTTTTGGAATGGGCAAGTATGCCACTGAGCCCATTTCACCATCGGAATGGTGGCTGCCATTGTGCCAATTACCTTCAAACATTGAAGAGCAGATAGGTGTTTCGCGGATCCTGTCCCGGACTATAGTAATCTTCTCTTCGGGCAATGAAATGGTGCCTTCTACTGTGTTGAAGAGGGCACATAGAAACACCAGAGATTGTGTTGGAACAAAATGACTCTTTTCCAAATTCAATAGCCATTCAAACTCGTGGAGAGTAGCAATTACTATGTCCCTGTGTTCCAGGAGTTAACTTCTGTCCTGAGGTAGAAGTAAGAGATCGTCTATTGAAGAAGACAAACTCCTTTCACTCGGAGGAGAGCCACCACGGCTAACAGAACTTTGGAGAATACCTGAGATGACGTTGTGAAACCAAATGGTAGGCAGGTGAACTGTAAGTGTTGATTGCCTACCGCAAAGCAGAGATACATTTGATAGTTTGCCGCCACTGGAACGTGGAAATATGCGTCTTTCAGGTCCATTGACAACTAACCAATCTCCTGGATGGATGGACTGACTGCTGGATTGTCAATAGTGACTCCATTTTGAATTTCTTTCCGAATAATCGTTTGAGATGAGAAAAGTCTATTACTGGTCTCCAGGTACTGTTCTTTTTCTGTACCATGAACAAAGGGGAGTACATATCTTTTGCCTCGTTCGCCCTCTGGAACAGAAATGGCTGTGCCTTGAGTTACTAAAGAGCTTGCATAGGCCAATAGGATTTGTTTCTTTTCTTCTGTACATAGATTTGTAGGCTTGAATCTGAGCCTGGGGTTGCCGTTGAAGACCCAGGTGTGGCCTGAAGAGACCGTCTTGATGGTCCAAAAATCTTGAATGGAGGCCACCCAATTTTAGAAAGACTTTTCAGTAGACTCCTGATTACTAGGAGTACTCTTAGATTGCTTCTTGAAAGAAGACTGTCTGGAATTCCAGGGCCTTGAAAATTCACGACCAGGCCTGTATCTGCGTGCTTCCCTTGCACGGTCTGTATTCTGTGCTCTGAAAAAAAGTGCTTTTCTGATTTTGTAAGCGCCTATCCTGAAGGAGGAACCCCGACTTGCCACCTGTGGCTCAGGAAATGGCACTATCAAGTTTTTTATTGCCAAAGAGAGAAAAGCCCTTAAAGGGAATGCGGCACCAAGCTTGCTTTGAAGCTGGATCTGCCGACCAGGGACGGAGCCATAAGGCACAACAGGCAGTGACTGCTGACAACATTACTCAAGCCACTAGGCGAATAACATCAATAGAGGCCTCCCCCAGAAAGGCCGATGCTAGCCCGATTAGCTAAATAGGAGAGCTCTTGGCCATTTCTTCAGAGATACTTCTGAGGGAATCATTCACATTGTCTGACCATGCCTCTAAGGCTTTTGAGACGGCTGCTAAAGCCAGAAATGGTTTACAGACTGATCCTGCTGTTAGATTCTCTTCAGGTCTGAATCAATCTGTCTCTCTAGAGGATCTTTAAAAGAAACCGTATCTCCCAGGTGAAGGGTTACGTATCGCACCAAGCGCATCAAAGCTGCATCAACTAATGGAGCAGAGTCAAGATGTTTCACCTCTTCCTCTTTAAAAGGATATAATTTTGCATTTTTTGACTGCATAGAGCTTTTCTTATCAGGTTTACCCCATTCTTCTGAGATAATTGCACCTATTTTTTGTGACAAATGGAAAATAATGTCGCTCCTTATTGAGCTGTTTAAAGAGTTTCCTTGTTTGGGAGGAGAGATAATTGGATCTTCCAAATTTAAAACTTCCTTGACTGCTTTCACTAAAGCAGGAACTAAGGCATAATCAGAGCCTATCCCTGGATCATCCACTTCTGACCCACCCTCTGAGGGGGAAGCTGAGGGATGGCTGGTTTGAGCGACTTCAAAAGTCTCATGCATTTGTCCCTGATCCAACAAGGGAATCATTGGGTCTGGAGGAGAATCATACTGCACTCTGGCATCTCTCTCATGTAGCAACTTGTCCATGACCCACTTAACCAATGCTTCTAGGTGTTTGTCTGCACCTTCCCTTTCATTGGCTGCCTTTGAAAAACAACAGCCCCAAAGGGGCTTGCTAGCAGGAACCGGATCCTTGCACCCCAACAAAATCTCTCTGAACTCGTGCTGTGAGATGAGGGGGGGTGAGGAGTATCCCTACTGGGATGTCCGGATTTTAAACAAATTATGGTGTCTAGAAGATGAGTTCCGGTGGTGCGATTTAGAGGACCCGCTGCATCTGCGGGACTCGCTGTGATGTTGGTCAGACCTAGAAGGGCTGAAAAAGAAAGAATAGAGAGAGAGAGAGAGAGAGAGAGACACAAGCATAGTCATGGCAATGCCCTATACTCCACTCTCTTCCCCCCCAAACAGGAAAAGAAAAACATAGTTTTCCAATTTTACCTGCTGAGAGGGGGCTGGCCACTAGGGGCAGCGAAGCATCCATTATAGCACAAACACATTGCAGGTGGGAGAATCAAACACTAGATCACAAACGACTAAAACACATGCTAATCCGACCGATCTGAACGAGCACTTACCTAAGGTAGTCTCTGTAAATGCACCAGGAAAACCGTCATTTTGAACGATCGATCCCGAGCTTCACAGATTTCCTGACTTTTTTTTTTAAACGACGGCGATACTCGCGCGCGTGCGCAAACCAAACCTCGCTTTCATTCCCGGGTCCGTCCGATCGTAGAACGCAGACGGGAAACCCGGAAGTAAGAGGGAGCGGCGGCTGGAACGCACAGGAACCAGACGTTCACTGGGCATGCAATCATGAAAAACACAGCATATGGAAAACAGAGAAGCAAACAACAAACCTAAACACTGCTGCCATGAAGGCGATACTGCTTACCACCACCTACAATCGACTCGGCCAGGGACACCGCATCCATACACACACCGGGCTTTCAGCAGATAATGGCCACCTGCACATTGCTAGGTGTTCAGGCCTGTGCGTGCTCGTCTCTCCAGTGGAAGACATAATCCAGCTCTTTAGCGCTACTCTGCAATACACTCCATACCCTGCTTAACAGTCAAGGCTTATCAGAGGGATGAGACACCACCATCATCATCGGCCGATCTTGATCGTAAGAACAATCGTCTTCTGGTAGGAGAACCAAAAACACATGGTCCTACAGAGGAGGACAAAAAAGGAACACGGCTGAGAGCCCACAGCTGAAATTTATAGGGAGGGGTCTTATTGGGTAGTTATGGAGGCGGGGCCAACCCATACGTATGCTGCCATGGAGCAAGTCAGGAAACATCAATTACGTGGGGTCACGATTCATTTACATGAATCACACCCCACTTCAGCAATTTGAATTGCGCAGGCTTAGGCCGTACACTTTATGCTACGCCGCCGCATATTATGGAGCAAGTGCTTTCTGAATAAGGCACTTGCCCATAATATTTGCGGCGGCGTAGTGTAGAGAGGAAATGCTACGCCGTCGGAAAGATACATTTTTGTATCTGAATCTGGCCCTAAATCTTTTTCTGACACTTTTTGCTTACAAGTTAAAAATGTATATTTTTTGCTAGAGAATGGCTTAGAACCCCAAAACATTATTATATATTTATTAGAGACTCTAGAGAATAAAATGGCGATGGTTGCAATATTTTATGTCACACTGTATTTGCGCATTGGTCTTTTAAACACAATTTTTTGGGAAAAAAATACACTTCAATGAATTAAAAAAAACGAAACAGGAAAGTTAGCCCAATTTTTTTTTAAATAATGTTAAAGATGATGTTACGCCACGAGAATCGGGATCTTTATTCTAAGCAAAAAAAGTGTTATTGTCATTTTATCCAGAATCGTTCTGATGGAAAAACTGGTGTCAACTGATCCGTTTTTTCTTTGGAAAAAACGTGACTGAACTGATGGAATAAACTGAAGGCATGTATGAAAGGGACCTAACACATAAAGACAGAAATAAGATGCAGGACTTTCAAGGTGCTTAACCTTCCAGGAATGAATGCAAGAACAACCCATGTATAAAATCAAATAGTTTTAATATGTCGTTTGCTAAAACAAGTTGTTTATTAAAAAAAGCACCCTAATCAAGGTGCGTATTGAAATGATAAAATTTGCATGCAGATATTACCTTTTGTGAAACCCCCTCCAAATATAATTGGCATATAATAGACAATATAACACACATATAGTATCAGCTCTCTCCTATAATGGAAGCAATTAATGTAAATTGCTAAAATGCTGACATGATTAATGCTGACATGTTATTAAGAGGTAGGGGCCACACGCTTCCTCCTGAGACATCAAGGTGAAAATAGAAAATGAAAAATCTGTTAAAAAGTGGCACTGAATGGTACAGGATTATGGAAGGAAAGCCACAAACAACATTGAACCCAGGGGGAAAGATGGGTATCTAGGAGCTCAGGTCAACAGACCACCATGTGTTAGTGCCATAGATATGTGTGCACAACTACTTGCTAAGCACAGGTTTAGGGAGCATCCCGGTGTAAGGAGAGACTCGCAGCAAGGGCAAAAAGTATAATTTACAACAGCTCACAAAAAGTGTGCACCCCAGGAAGCTTCAGGCAACTGGGGACATCATTCTTGCCTATGTGAGAATCCCAGATGTGCAGGGAGGGTTCTTACCTAGGGAGGAAAACAATTAAGAGGAGGGGATTGGAGTAAACGGATGGAAAGTGTGTGGAAAAGGTGGAGGTCTGCTTTAACGTTTCAACTTAGAGCCAATAACTAACGTAAGTTTTTTCTCCTAACCCCCCCTTTACACATTTGGCACATATTTCTTTTGGGGGGGGGGGGGACGAGTACCTGCCTAGGTGACCTGAACGGAAGTTCTCCTTCCTCCCTCCCTGCCTGCAGTCTTCTGGGACAAATCACATGTCCCAAAAGACTACGGAAACATTCACAAATCATAGCGCAGCTAGTGCATGCACAGTGGGCAGCCCACTGTTAAGATGCTGGGAACCGAAGACTGGTGAAGAAACGTCTCAGGTGCGGACAGTTCTGGATCCCTGGACAAATTAATATCTGTTTATTAAAAGTCAGAAGCTACAGTTTTTTAATAGTTATTTTGTGTTTCTTCCATTTGCGAATAGTCACGCCAACTGTTACCGAGCTGCTTGATGATGGTCTTGTAGCCCATTCCAACCTTGTGTAGGTCTACAATCTTGTCCCCGATATCCTTGGACAGCTCTTTGGTCTTGGCCAAGGTGGAGAGTTTGGAATCTGACTGATTGCTTCTGTGGACAGGTTTCTTTTATACAGGTAATCTGTATAGAAGACACCTGGGAGGCAGAAATCTTGCTGATTGATAGGGGATCAAATACCTATTTTCACTCATTAAAATTCAAATGAACTTATAACGTTTTTTTGGATATGTTTGTTGTTGTTCTGTCTCTCACTGTTAAAATAAACCTACCATTAAATTATAGACTGATCATTTCTTTGTCAGTGAGCAAACATACAAATCAGAGGGGGATCAAATACTTTTTCCCCCTCACTGTATACTTTGTTAAATGCAAAGCTAGGTCTGGCTTAGTATGGAGCATGTCAGACCTCTGCAATAAAACCACTGCTTTACCAAGAAAAGCAAGGGTCCCACTCTGTAGCTTGCAGGCAGGGGGCCTGCTTTTTTACTCAGGCCGTGGCTGCTTTAAAAGGAAAACAAACTGTAAAAAATGTATCACTGTCACATGGGTTAAGGTCACATGTTGGCATAACCACGCCCACGCCCTATGCCAATATAAGTCCTTGCCCGCCGCTCACAAGGCATTTCAGCGCCGCACCTCGCCGTGTCAACATCGAATGGAAGAAGAAGCCCGTGAGTGTCACCCCGCGGCGGAAGACAGCGACGAGAAGCCCTGGCTCCAGGAGGAGCCAGGCAGAAGCCGGCGAAGAAATCCGGAGTGGGATGTACGACCCTCGCTCCGGTCGAAGCCGTCGGAAGCCCGCTGCCCTCATCAAACAAGCACGGAGCTTCGTGGTGAAGGGGGCAGCGGCAGAAGACAGCGACGAGAAGCTCGCCACGTCCAAGTCCTGGATGGGATGTGCGACCCCCGTCCAGGCAGAAAAATTCGAAGGGGGCGGCAAAGAAGAAGGCCTGGCCCCCGCGGCGGAAGACAACGACGAGAAGCCCGGAGAGTGGCGCCCTCCGGCGGAAGACGGCAAAAGAAGCCCTGGCCCCAGGAGGAGCCAGGCAGAAGCCGGCGAAGAAATCCGGGGTGGGATGTACGACCCTCGCCCCGGTAGAAGACGACGGAAGCCCGCTGCCCTCATCAAACAAGCACGGAGCTTCGTGGTGAAGGGGGCAGCGGCAGAAGAGAGCGACGAGAAGCCCGCCACGTCCAAGTCCTGGATGGGATGTACGACCCTCGTCCAGGCAGAAGAAATCGAAGGGGGCGGCGGCGGAAGAAGGCCTGGCCCCCGCGGGTGGTGCCCCGCGGCGGAAGACAGCCACGAGAAGCCCGGAGAGTGGCGCCCTCCGGCAGAAGACGGCGAAAGAAGCCCTGGCCTCGGGAGGAGCCAGGCAGAAGCGGAGGAGCCCGAGGTGGGGCGACACCCCCGTTGTTCTCCGCTGTTTTCGGCCGCCCCCCCCCCGGATGTAAAAGAGCTTAATTTTGGGGTGGGGGCACAGTCGAGCATGGCGGAGAGCATGGGTGGGTGTTTCCCCCCCCCGGCAGAAAACGGCTAGAAGACCGAGGAGTGGCGACGCCCCCGTTGTTCTCCGCCATTTCCGCCGGCCCCCCCGGATGTAAAAGAGCTTGATTTGGGGTAGGGGGCCTGGCCGAACATGGCGGAGAGCATCGGTGGGTGTCTCTCTCCCCGGCGGAAGGCGGCGGCGAAGACCGGGGGGGTAGGTGTACCCCCCCGGCTGAAGGCGGCGGCGAAGACCGGGGGGGGGGTAGGTGTACCCCCCCGGCGGAAGGCGAAGACCGAGGAGGGGTAATTTTTTATTTATAAAACTACGACCAAAAGGTTAACACATATATAAAATAACTAAATAAACCAAATAACACAAAAACAAACAACAAAACACAAACCATCAAATCACCGACCTCCACCCACCAAGAAATAACTATAAAGAAAGAGAAATAGCACCAGAACAGGTATTTACAACAGGCTCACTGGTACAAGAGAAAGTCTTTATAGTCCATCAGAAAAGCTTGCCCAGATCATTGCCAAAAAAAAATAAATAAACACTTAAAACGGCTCACTGGTACAGTAGGGAGATATTAAAGTCCATAGAACGCACTACTGTCCAGATCATCGCCAACCCACAACACACCCCACCATCACAATAACAAATACCTACAACCCACGTATGAGCAAGAACATGATAGTCAGACATGTCTGTAGCCTTATTTCAAAAAAAATACCATAAACAAAATCTAAGGGGGTGAAAAAGGATAGATGCCCCTACCCATGGAGAGGGGCAGAGCCGTGACCTAAGGGGGCTGGAAGAGGAACCCCCTCCATAAATGGGCACACCTCTCAGGCCCGACCCTGCTCCTTTCCAGATCCCGCACCTTCACCAACTCCCGAAAGATATCGCCCACCACCTCATGCACAGACAGGATTTTGTCCCTAGTGGACACCAAACACCGAGCGTGCCAAGTGTAATAAAGCACAACTAGGCTGACTAAATAAAGTGACGATAACTCAAATCCCCTGCGGACCCCAAAATCACCATACACTCGCTCAGCATAGGTCAGGGCCGGAAGGCGGGGGTAGCCAATGGCACCCCCTACCCTCGTAAGAACCTCCATGTTGAAGGGACATTGGACCAGAAAATGGTCCATGGTCTCCAATGTCCCACCACATTCCTGACGGGGGCAGTCCCTGTCCCCCAGGTTCCTGTATTTGAGATTCGCACGGACATAGAGTCGTCCATGGAACGACCTCCATGCGAGATCCCAAAACTTATTTGGAATTCTAGAAGAATTCAAGAGGGCTAGCCCCTCCGTGAGGACCCTCTCAGGGCAGTCCCTCAAAGACAGGGGCTTCAAAATGTCCGAGGCCATGACCCTCAGGTACAGCTCCCGCCGACCCAAAGAGCCCACCTCCAGGGCAGTTATCCGCCACTGCCTCAGTACCTTTAATGCCAGGGGGACATAGGAAGGGAGATACCCATGCGATCTCCTCAGATCGCCGGGCCCCCCCCCTCCCCCCACTGCCTCAAGAACAGCAAGAGCCAGTCCTTTCATGAACACTCCCACCAGGAAGGCTCGTCCACAAATATGGACTGCAAATTGTATTTAACAAAGATGGTGACAAAGAACACCACCGGGTTGACCATGTCCAACCCACCTTGCCGTCGCTGGCGGTATGTGACCTCCCTCTTGATCAGGTTCAGTCTGCTTCCCCACAACAGCAGGAAGAACAGACCATAGACCCGAGCATAGAGAGATGCTGGCAAAAGACACACATAGCTTACAAAGAGAAACTCAGGCAATAAGTACGTCTTGACCAAGCTTACCCTTTCCCTCAGGGAAAGTTTCCAACCTTTCCAGGCCTTCACCTTCCGAGTGGCACTCACCAGCCTGCGCTCCCAGTTTAGCTTGGGATAATCACCCGGGCCGAAATGAATGCCAAGAACTCGAATCTCTGGTACGGGCGTGGGGAACACGTCCGGAAGGGGGAACTGCTCCCCCTCCTTCCCCAACCAGAAAACTTCACTCTTGTCCCAATTGACCAGCGAGCCTGACGCCTCAGAGTAGCACCCGATCTGGGACTCCACATAATGGGCCTCCTCACGACCAGATACCACCACCGAGACGTCGTCCGCATAGGCCACAACCCTCACCGCCAAAACCGGACCCCCGACAGGTCCCACCGGAACCCCCCCCAGACGCCCGCAGTCTAGCCTCCTTACGAAGGGGTCGACCGCAAAGATGTACAGGAGGGGGCTCAGCGGGCACCCCTGCAGGACGCCAGAGTCCACAGCAAAGGCCCGGCCCACCCAACCGTTGACAAGAGGGAAGCTCTCAGCTCCCCTATACAATACCTGCAGCCAATCAACGAATTGATCAGGCAGACCGTATCTCCTCAGAAGCAGCCAAAGGTACTCGTGGTTCACCCGATCAAACGCCTTAGCCTGATCCAGTGCAAGCAGATACCGCTCGCTGCCATCAGCCCTGCCATCAGCCCTGCACCTTTCCACAGCCTCCCGGACGCTCAGGACGGCACTAAAAGTGCCCCGGCCAGGAATTGTGCAGTGCTGAGAGGGAGACAGCATCCTGCCCGCCAAAGCAGACAGACGTGTAAACAAGATCTTTGCCAGTATCTTCCTATCTGTGGTAAGAAGGGCGATCGGACGCCAATTCTCCACCACAGACGGATCTTTCCCCTTTGACAGTAGGATCAGAGCTGACCTTCTCATTGAGGGAGGCAGCAGGCCATAGGCCAAACATTCACTAAACACGTCCCTCAGATGAGGAGCCAAGAGGCTCTTAAAGGTTTTGTAGAATTCGGCCGTGAGCCCATCGGGCCCAGGTGACTTTTTAGAAGCTAAAGAGCTAATAGCCTGCTCGACTTCAGCTACCGAGATCTCTTCTGTCAGAGAGTCAGGAAGGTCAGACCCCACTTTCAGTGGGGTCTCATCAAGGAATTCCCTGACTTTCTCCATGTCTAGAGGCCGCTTCTTCAGGAGGTCCGAAAAGTGGTCTCTGACGACACCCAGGATCCCCGATCTGGACCGGACCAGAGATCCTGAGGCATCCTTCAGGCCATGTATGACCTTCGACCTCGCCACCTCACCACAGCTCCTGTAGGGATCAGGAGAGATAAACTTCCCGTAATCCCTCTCAAAAACCAGGGAGGCGAGACGGTCGTACTGACACTCCTTCATCTGCGCCTTCAGACCGGATATCTGTTCCCGAGAGCCCCCGGAGGACACCAGGCGGTCAAGCTGCCTGCGTAGTCTCTGGTAGGCTTGGTACTTGGAAGCTGCCCTGTACCCAGAGATTTCCCGGAAAAAGTCGCCAGACCTCTTTTTAACTACTTCCCACCACTCAAGGCGGGAGCAGTTGCCCTCAAGGAGCGAGGTCTGGCCCAGGAAGAAAACCTCATAGGCTTCCCTAACCTCAGGATCCTCCAGTAGCGACCCATTCAGGCGCCACAAACCCCTCCCTTTCTGAGGAGTGTCAGCGACATTCAGGGCCACAGATACCATACAGTGATCGGAGAACTCTACCGACTGCAGCTCAGGAGCCGAGCAGACAGAGTCCTCCTTTAAAAAAAAACCTATCTAATCTACTCTTACTACTACCTCGGGAAAATGTAAAACCAGTGAGGTTGGGGAGGTGACGAACGTGCACATCCACCAACCTGGCCTCCCTCACTACGTTATTCAAAAAAATACTATCATATCCCAGAGGGTTGGTGGCACCTGCCCGGTCTTTGGGCCTAGTGATCATATTGAAATCGCCACCAAAAATCACCTGCTGGGACGTAAAAAGATAAGGCTTAACCGCCGTAAGGAGGCTCCTCCTCTCCCTCCTAGTTTGAGGCCCATAAAAATGTATGAGCCGGAGGAATTGCCCCCTCACGACAGCGTCCACCACCAGACATCTACCGATCTCCACTTCAATCACTCGCCGGCAAGCCACCGGACCAGTCTTAAAAAGGACCGCAACCCCACTGCAGGGCTCGGCCGCAAGAGACCAGAGGGAGGGCCCACATCTCCACTACCTCTTTGCTAGATGCATCTCTGCCACAGATGCCAGCCAGGTCTCCTGCAAAAACAAAATGTCAGCTTCAACACGGCTGAGAAAATCGAAGGCCATAAAACGAGCTCCTGCAGAACGAATACTTGCGACATTAATGGTCGCAAGCCGTATTGGAGAGGGTACCGCCATCAGAATGATTGAAAGTGGTCACGTTCTCCTTTCATACTACAAACACAAAAACATATTTACATATCTACACCTCCTCCTCCTCTGAGCCCGAGGAGGAGGAGAAGATACCAAACGGGTTCCCCAGGGACACCCCACTTCGTGCCTCTGGGGGAACCCCACCCTTCACTGGGGACTTCCCGCCCCCAGATCTGGCAGCCTTCCCCTTCTTTTTGCGTCTCACCTGCTCCCACTCCTGCCACCTCTCCGAGATGACTACACCACCCCCCTCCTCGGACCCGCTGCTCGAGATTTCCCTCTTGGGTGAGGCTCGAGCAGCTTCCATCTCCATGGCCACAGGGCCAAAGAGCGACCCCCCTTTAGGGCAGACAATAAGTTGGCCTCCGGAGACCCCCGAAAGATGTTCTCCGGAAGTGGGGCACCCCCCTCAGCACCCCCAGAAGTGGGGGGGATGGGGGGGCCCCCCATCCCTGCCGGTGGTGTTGCACCCACCCCCGCTGATATACCCTGACCACCCTGACCCACCACCTTTGGCCTGACTACAGGCTCCCCCCCCCGGGACCACAGCAGAGGGGGGTACCACCCCCACCAAACTCCCCCACCCAGACCCCTCTGCAGTCTCACCAGCCCCTTGGGACTCAACCTGTACTGGGGGGATGCCCCCCTGGGACCCCTCCAACTGCCGGATAAAGTCATAGGCTACACAGTCCACCGGGAGGGGTCCCACCTGACATTCCCCCCACCCCGCCTGTGCTGCAGGGAGCCCCTCGGGGCCTGTGATTATGTTCATGGGGACCTGGGGGGTAGGCAACATACCGACCATTATACCGTCCATTCTACTGTCCATTACACCCGACCTCTCATCCCCCGGGTCCTCCAAGCCGGTGACACTGGCTGCAAACTCGCGGGGGGCACTTCCGGTCCGCGGGGGTACTTCCGGTCCGCGGGGGGGGGGGTCACTTCCGGTCCGCGGGGGGGGGGGGGGGGGGGGGGGCACTTCCGGTTCTCGGGGGGGTCACTTCCGGTTCGCAGGGGGGGGCACCTCCGAGTCCCTGATGCTGGCCCCAGCTGCTCCTCCCCCAGCAGCCGGCGCCATCTTGGCCACGCTGCATACCCTCACTACGCCGCCATGCACCTGCCTCTCTCCCTGTTCTTTACCAGCCGCAGGAGCGGTCACTGGCGCTGCCTCTGCCAGGTCCTCCCGCTCTACTGCAGGCTGAGGGGTCCTGGAGACAGGCACACAGCGGGCTTCCACAACTGCAGCGTGGCCCTCCTGTGGGAGCCTGGGCATGCTGACTTGTAGACGCCGGGGGGGTACCTCCGGCGGCGCTTGGGCCCTGCGACCTCCTGGATCACTGGACTCCCCCGACCTGGCCAACCCCCCAGTCCCTTTCACGGACCGAGGGATTGACTCCCGGGAGCCTCCCCAGGTTTTATGGCCATGCTGGGCCCTGCACCACCGGAACTCCCACCCCCACTACACCCAGGCTCTCCTGACTTCCCCGGCTGCTTGGGGGGTTGGGACTCTGATCGCCCGCTTTTCCTCCTCGCCGCCTGGGTTCCTTCCCGGCTTGCCTGCTGGAGGGTCTTCCTGAGCTCCTCTAAGAAGCTCACCTCCCCAGCCCCACGTTCAAAAAACCCCCCTAAATATTCCCAGATTTCTTTAACCTCCAGGTTTAGGGTGTTGATGGCCCCCCTAAACTCCGACCTCCTAGTACTGGTACACCTGTCCCTCTTGTCCCTCAGGCCTGCGAGAGATGTCATTTTTTCTACGCAGGCCTGGGATATCTTCACCAGCAGGGATTTGATCTTCTCCCGCCTCTTCCTAGCTTTAGCCTCCGTCTCACCTGGCTGGGGAGCGGTCCAATCTGAAAGTCCTTCTTGGGTCCCTAGGAAGAGACGGTCCTCCCTGCTGATGGTGGTGGTGGTCTGGCTGGAGGACAGGTGCTGCTGGTTCCTCCGGAGGCCGGATGCTGGTCCTTCCCCTGGGCTGAGGGAGGCCATCCCTCCCCTCTTCCCGGGGCTGGGGCTGGAGGCTGGTCTTGGTGGCTGGAAGCACTGGAACTCAGGAGCTCAGGAATAAGGTCTTCACTCCTCTCCAGCAGGATGCAAACTGAAGGGAGTGGGAGGAGCTGGAACTACTGCCAGTGGGAGGAGCTGCACTGAGACCGAGGAGGGGTAATTTTTTATTTATAAAACTACGACCAAAAGGTTAACAAATATATAAAATAACTAAATAAACCAAATAACACAAAAACAAACAACAAAACACAAACCATCAAATCACCGACCTCCACCCACCAAGAAATAACTATAAAGAAAGAGAAATAGCACCAGAACAGGTATTTACAACAGGCTCACTGGTACAAGAGAAAGTCTTTATAGTCCATCAGAAAAGCTTGCCCAGATCATTGCCAAAAAAAAATAAACACTTAAAACGGCTCACTGGTACAGTAGGGAGATATTAAAGTCCATAGAACGCACTACTGTCCAGATCATCGCCAACCCACAACACACCCCACCATCACAATAACAAATACCTACAACCCACGTATGAGCAAGAACATGATAGTCAGACATGTCTGTAGCCTTATTTAAAAAAAAATACCATAAACAAAATCTAAGGGGGTGAAAAAGGATAGATGCCCCTACCCATGGAGAGGGGCAGAGCCGTGACCGAAGGGGGCTGGAAGAGGAACCCCCTCCATAAATGGGCACACCTCTCAGGCCCGACCCTGCTCCTTTCCAGATCCCGCACCTTCACCAACTCCCGAAAGATATCGCCCACCACCTCATGCACAGACAGGATTTTGTCCCTAGTGGACACCAAACACCGAGCGTGCCAAGTGTAATAAAGCACAACTAGGCTGACTAAATAAAGTGACGATAACTCAAATCCCCTGCGGACCCCAAAATCACCATACACTCGCTCAGCATAGGTCAGGGCCGGAAGGCGGGGGTAGCCAATGGCACCCCCTACCCTCGTAAGAACCTCCATGTTGAAGGGACATTGGACCAGAAAATGGTCCATGGTCTCCAATGTCCCACCACATTCCTGACGGGGGCAGTCCCTGTCCCCCAGGTTCCTGTATTTGAGATTCGCACGGACATAGAGTCGTCCATGGAACGACCTCCATGCGAGATCCCAAAACTTATTTGGAATTCTAGAAGAATTCAAGAGGGCTAGCCCCTCCGTGAGGACCCTCTCAGGGCAGTCCCTCAAAGACAGGGGCTTCAAAATGTCCGAGGCCATGACCCTCAGGTACAGCTCCCGCCGACCCAAAGAGCCCACCTCCAGGGCAGTTATCCGCCACTGCCTCAGTACCTTTAATGCCAGGGGGACATAGGAAGGGAGATACCAATGCGATCTCCTCAGATCGCCGGGCCTCCCCCCCTCCCCCCACTGCCTCAAGAACAGCAAGAGCCAGTCCTTGCATGAACACTCCCACCAGGAAGGCTCGTCCACAAATATGGACTGCAAATTGTATTTAACAAAGATGGTGACAAAGAACACCACCGGGTTGACCATGTCCAACCCACCTTGCCGTCGCTGGCGGTATGTGACCTCCCTCTTGATCAGGTTCAGTCTGCTTCCCCACAACAGCAGGAAGAACAGACCATAGACCCGAGCATAGAGAGATGCTGGCAAAAGACACACATAGCTTACAAAGAGTGTACAAGGTACCCCATTACCCCAAGGTACCCCATTAGCTTACAAAGGGTACAAGGTACCCCATTACCATTTCACACAGGGGGGGGGTCGGGATCTGGGGGGCCCCTTTGTTAAAGGGGTCTTCCAGATTTCGATAAGCCCCCTGCCCGCAGACCCCCACAACCACCGGGCAAGGGTTGTGGGGAAGAGACCCTTGTCCTCATCAACATGGGGACAAGGTGTTTTGGGGGGCACCCCAAAACACCCTCCCAATGTTGAGGGCATGTGGCCTGGTGCGGTTCAGGAGAGGGGGGGGCCGCACTCTGTCCCCCCCTCTTTTCTGCGGCCGGCCAGGTCAACGTGCTCGGATAAGGGGTCTGGTGTGGATTTTAGGGGGGACTCCACGCCATTTTGTTTTTATTATTTGGGGTGGAGTTCCCCTTAAATTCCACACCAGACCTGAAGGGTCTGGTTATGGATCTTTGGGGGGAACCCCACGTCATTTTTTTTTTTAATTGACGGCGGGGTTCCCCTTAATATCCATATCAGACCTGAAGGGCCTGTAATGGAATTTGGATAGAACCCCACGTCATTTGAATAATTATTTTAAATTTCGTACCATGGGGGGGGGGATGTCAGCAGGTGAAAAAGCGCACTTTTCATGTGGTTAGAAATATGTCTTTGCACAAAATGACATTCTGAAAAAAAAAAAAAAAAAAGCCATTTAAAACTGACTCGCGGCTATAATGAATTGTCGGCTCCTGGAAATTGCAGGAGAATTCATTCATAAAAAAAACGAAAAAAAAAAGCGTGGGGGTCCCCCCAAATTCAATAACCAGACCCTTTAGGTCTGGTATGGATATTAAGGGGAACCCCGCCGTCAATTTAAAAAAAAAATGACGTGGGGTTCCCCCCAAAGATCCATAACCAGACCCTTCAGGTCTGGTGTGGAATTTAAGGGGAACTCCACCCCAAATAAAAAAAAAAATGGCGTGGAGTCCCCCCTAAAATCCACACCAGACCCCTTATCCGAGCACATTGACCTGGCCGGCCGCAGAAAAGAAGGGGGGACAGAGCGCGGCCCCCCCCCCTCCTGAACCGCACCAGGCCACATGCCCTCAACATTGGGAGGGTGTTTTGGGGTGCCCCCCAAAACACCTTGTCCCCATGTTGATGAGGACAAGGGTCTCTTCCCCACAACCCTTGCCCGGTGGTTGTGGGGGTCTGCGGGCAGGAGGCTTATCGAAATCTGGAAGACCCCTTTAACAAAGGGGCCCCCCAGATCCCGCCCCCCCCCTGTGTGAAATGGTAATGGGGTACCTTGTACCTCTACCATTTCACGAGAAAAAAAAATGTAAAGGGTTAAAAACGACAAGAGCCGGTTTTTGACAAGTCCTTTATTATTTTCTTTCTTCTTTCCTTCGGGTTTCTTCCTCCTTCTTCTTCCTCTGCTTCTGTCTTGGGTCTTCTATTCCCGCATCTTGCCCGGCGTGTTCTTCCATCTTCTTCCGCTGTCCTTCTCGTCCGCATCTTCTCCTTCTTGGTTTTCGCCGGAGGCGCCGCTTCCAATTGAAATCCCCGCTGTCTGCCGGACCACGCCCCCCCTCTGACGCCACGGGCAAGCTCTTAGGAAAGTCCCCGTGTGGTGCCTGTGCGTCAGAGGGGGGCGTGGTCACATGTTCCAGAAAGCGGGCAATTCAATTGGAAGCGGCGACTCTGGCAAAGAAAAAGCCGCGCACAAGCTTCAAATTGAATTGCCCGCCCTCTGACATGTGACCACGCCCCCCTCTGACGCACTGGCAGCACACTCCTAAGAGCTTGCCCGTGGCGTCAGAGGGGGGGGGTGGTCCGGCAGACAGCGGGGATTTCAATTGGAAGCGGCCGCTCCGGCAAAGAAGAAGAAGGAGAAGAAGATGCGGACGAGAAGGACAGCGGAAGAAGATGGAAGAACACGCCGGGCAAGATGCGGGAATAGAAGACCCAAGACAGAAGCAGAGGAAGAAGAAGAAGGAGGAAGAAGAAACCCGAAGGAAAGAAGAAAAAAGATAATAAAGGACTTGTCAAAAACCGGCTCTTGTCGTTTTTAACCCTTTACATTTTTTTTCTCGTGAAATGGTAGAGGTACAAGGTACCCCATTACCATTTCACACGGGGGGGGCCGGGATCTGGGGGGCCCCTTTGTTAAAGGGGTCTTCCAGATTTCGATAAGCCTCCTGCCCGCAGACCCCCACAACCACCGGGCAAGGGTTGTGGGGAAGAGACCCTTGTCCTCATCAACATGGGGACAAGGTGTTTTGGGGGGCACCCCAAAACACCCTCCCAATGTTGAGGGCATGTGGCCTGGTGCGGTTCAGGAGAGGGGGGGGCCGCGCTCTGTCCCCCCCTCTTTTCTGCGGCCGGTCAGGTCAACGTGCTCGGATAAGGGGTCTGGTGTGGATTTTAGGGGGGACTCCACGCCATTTTTTTTTAAATTTGGGGTGGAGTTCCCCTTAAATTCCACACCAGACCCGAAGGGTCTGGTTATGGATATTTGGGGGGAACCCCACGTCATTTTTTTTTTAAATTGACGGCGGGGTTCCCCTTAATATCCATACCAGACCTAAAGGGTCTGGTTATTGAATTTGGGGGTACCCCCACGCTTTTTTTTTGGTGTTTTTAATGAATGAATTCTCCTGCAATTGCCGGGAGCCGACAATTCATTATTGCCGCGAGTCAGTTTTAAATGGCTTTTTTCCTTCAGAATGTCATTTTTCACATGCTGACATTACACCCAGGGCCGCCATCAGGGGGGTACAGGCAGTACACCTGCAGGGCCGCCATTAGGGGGGTACAGGCATTACACCACCCGGGGGTCCCCAGGGGCCCGGATGGGAACCACCCTAAAACAAAAAAAAACATTTTTTTTTATTTTTTTTTTTTTAAGGGCTCCGAAGGTCCCCAGGGGCCCGGAGGCCACTAAGGGCCCCAGATGGCAAGCCCTTTTTTTTATCAAAAAATATATATATTTAAAAAAAATATATATTTTTTTTATATATTTGTCTTTTTTTTTTTATGAAAGGGCCCAGAGGTCCCCAGGGCCCTGGAAGGCAACCCCCTTGTTTTTTAATTTTTTTCGATAAATGTTATATTTTAAAAAAATATATATATATATTTTCTCTCTTTTTTCTTTTTATTTTATAAAGAGCACAGAGGTCCCCAGGGCCCCGGATGGCTACCCCCCTTTTTTATATATATTTTTCTTTATTTCTTATTTCTGTCTAAATTTTTGTAAAGGGCCCCCCCGCTCCTCAATTTGCGGCACCACCGCCCCCCGCTTCTCAATTTCATGCGGCAGGCAGCACCCCCCCCGGTTCTCTGCTCCAGGGGGCCCATGCCTGAAGCTGTGTAAGGGGCCCCAAAATTCCTGATGGCGGCCCTGTACACCTGTAAGGGGCCCGGGGGTCCGGAGGTGCCCAGATGCCTGGAGGCCCCCCAGATGGTAACCCCCCTCTTTTTTTTTTTGTATATATATATTTTTTAGTTGGTTTTTGTAGGATTTTTTATTAAAGGGCCAATTTTTGGAATTTAATATTTTTTAGCAGTCCGGAGGTGCCCGGGGGCCTCTGGGCCCCTGGGCACCTCCGGACTGCTAAAAAATATTAAATTCCAAAAATTGGCCCCCCATATTTTTTGTTATTAAAGGGCCAATGTTTTGTTTTAGGTGTCTGGAGGTCCCCAGTGGCCCGGAGATCCCCAGGGCTCCAGATGACAACCCCCCACCTTTAAAAAAAAAAAAAAAAAATTATATATTTTTTGGTTATTTTTTTAACATATATATATATAATATAATTATGAAAGCTCCCAGAGGGCCCCAGATGACAACCTTTTTGCTTATAAAAATGTTATAAACATTTTATATTTTCCCCAGGTTTGTTATTTTTTACTTTAATTTATTTTTTAAAGTGTATTTTGTGCGTGAAGTCGAGAGAGAGGAGCTGGACTTGCAATCGCCATCCTTCTCCATGCCCCCGGTGGCAATGGTGGGTGTGAGGGGGGCCTCCCACTCACCCCACCTGCTACACTTGGGAGCCCGATGGGACAGAGGGACTCCCCCTATGAGGGAGTATAGCCCACCCAGCCAGCCCTGTAGGTCCTTCGCCTCCCTTTATTTTAGGAGACCTCATGGCCAAAGTGCGTTCGTGTGCGTGCAAGGGTGGTGGTTTTTTTTGGGGGGGGGGTGGACGTACTAAGTACAGGTGTACCTTGCATAGCACACACACCGGGAGCCGGGCTGAGACCACCAATCTCAATTCACATGTAGCCGAGACCGGGATCCGAACCCTTGGCTGCAGAGGTGAACGGCTTGTCAGCACAGTGCCATTCACGTTGAGCCACCGCAGCTCCCACCCCATGTTATTTTTTTTTAGATTTTTGGTAGTTATTTTTTTATAAAGGGCCCAGAGCTCCCAAGGCAACCCCCTTTTTTATTATTTTATATATATATATATATATATATATATATATATATATATATATATATATATAGATATTGTAATTTATTTTTCATTAAAGGGCCCAGAGGTTTATTTTTATTAAAGGGCCCAGTGGTCCCCAGGGCCCCCGGATGGCTACCACCCTTTTTAATATATATTTTTCTATATGTATTTTTTAGTAAAGGAACCCCCCGCTTATCAAATTGCGGCAGCCCCCCCACCCCTTCTCAATATCAGGCGGCACCCCCCCCCCCTATTCTCTGCTCCAGGGGGCCCATGCCTGAAGCTGTGTAAGGGGCCCCATAATTCCTGATGGCGGCCCTAATTGCCCCCCCCCCCCATGGTACGAAATTTCAAGGAATTTTTCACTTTTATTGTTGCACTTTAACCACTTCCATACCGCGCCTATTCTGGCACTTCTCTCCTTCATGTAACAATTATATTTTCTTCCTTGAAACTTACTCAGGACCCCCAAACATTTTATATATTTTATTAACAAACACCCTAGGGAATAAAGTGGCGCCCATTTTTTCGGACACATTTCCAACAGTATTTGCGCCAAAATTTTTCTAACGTTTTTTTTTTTTTTTTGGCTATCAAAAAAAAAACCTGTTTCATGAATGACAAAATAAGAAAGCAGTAAAGCTAGCCCAATTTTTAGGGATAAGGTAAAAGATGATGTTACACCGAGTAAATAGATACCTAACTTGTCACGCTTTCATATTGCGCACACTCATGGAATGGCGCTAAACTTCGTTATTAAAAATCTCCATAGGCAACGCTTGACTTTTTTTCTCAGGTTACCACTTTTGAGTTACAGAGGAGGTCTAGTGCTAAAATTATTGCTCTCACTCTAACGCACGCTATGATACCTCACATGTGGGGTTTGAAGGATGTTTACATATGTGGGTGGGACTTGCATGCGTGTTTGCTTCTGAGTGCGAGCTACTAGGGACAGGAGCATTTAAATTCCTTTTTTATTTTATTTTTTAACTTAATATTTTAATTTTTGCACTTGTTTGTCCCTTTTTTTGTATTATTTTTCACTTTTCTTCCTATTACAAGGAATGTAAACATCCCTTGTAATAGGACTAGTGTGTGACAGGTCCTCTTTATAGAGAAAGGCGGGGTCAATTAGACCCCACATCTGTCCTCCAGGCTGGAAAGCATGGAATTGGTAAAAAAAAAAACATCTCATGCTTTCAGCTGCGATCATGTTCGTTCAGCACAGTAGTGTAGTGTGTAGCATGTTCACCTAGCAGCAAAAGGGTTGCTGGTTCGAATCCCGCCCGTGACACTATCTGCCTGGAGTTTGCATGTTCTCCCTGTGCGGGTTTCCTCCCACAATCTAAAAACATGCTGTAAATTGGATCCTGTCTAAATAAGCCCTAATATGCAGTAGGATATTTAGGTTTTGTGCTTCCCTAGGCCTGACCAAATTTTGGCACCCCCTAATAGAAAAATGACCCACCCTTCCTGTCAAGGCCACACCCTGTTTTTTTATGACCCACCCAGGAATTTTCAGGGGACACACACAAGTTCTGTGGGGGGGGACCTGGGGGGGCCCTTAATTTGCCTAGTTTTTCGATCATTTCCTGTTTGGCTATGGGGCAGGAAGTGAAGGCCAATCTCCCCAAACGGACAGGGATAATACAAAATAAACTGACAGAGCTTCTAACCCCCCCCCCCCCCAACTCTATCCAAAATGAAAGAAATCCAAAAAATAAAAGTGATGATTATAGTTCCAGTTTAACCCCAAATTTCAGATCATTTTATTGAGAGGCTTAAGAAAATATAACCATGCCAATAGGCCAGGATCCAGCGTTGCTAATATGTATGAATGTGTGTTAGGGACCCCCACAAACACCACCCAATGTTAAATCAACTATTTTCTTGTTTGTTTTGGGGATGCCTGCACCCCTGATAGGGTAAAGACACCTCACAAATGTTGTCACTTTCTACTTAATTCATTCACTTCCTGCCACACAGCCAAACAGGAAGTAAGGAAACACCTGAGTAATGTTTTGTTGGGGACACACAGATCAATATAAATAGTTTCCCATTTTGGAAATTGCATTTTGCTGTGTACACCCCAAATTAGTAGGAATCTTGGACTTTGGGGTCCATTTACTAAAGGCAAATCCACTTTGCACTACAAGTGGACAAGCAAGGAAGAAAACTCAAAACTTGGCGGGATTGGAAGTAAAAACCATCAGTGCTTCCCTTCTGATTTTCATTGCCTACGCTTCTACTGCAGAGCGGCTTTGCCTTTACTAAACCCCAAAATAACTAATCATTTGGGGTGTACACTGCAGTGCAATTTGCTTAATGGTGACACTAGTTAGATTGACCTGTGTCCCGAAGAAAAGACCATTGGTAGGGTTTTAACCTCACTTCCTGTTCAGCTGTGTGACAGGAAGTGAAGCCAATTTTAGGAAAAGGGACACAAAGCCCAACCTAAAAACACTAGCAGGGGTTCTAACACTCAATTGGCTTCCCTCAAACAACCCACAATTAGAATAGGATTGTCTTGTGCTAGTTTCAAGCACAGCGCTGTAAATCAGCACTTCAAGCCTGTCCACCAATACACCACCCCCCCCCCTCCAACAGGCCATGTTTGCAGCTTTTCCTACATCTTGCACATGTGCTTTAAAAAGTCAGTCTGGACATCAATTCTAGGAAACAATACTTACCGCTTTGTCTTCCTTTTCTGGTGACTAAACATTTCATGCATACACACCAGGAAAGAGCTTAGAGACAAATCACACTTGATGGTTTAGGCCCAAACTATTTCAGCTGCAGCGGTTGAAATCCATAGCATGAAAAAAATATCACAAAACAAACTTCAAAATTTGAAAGTAATTTTATTGGTCCACAAAACAAGGAAAGCAAAACAAAAAATTACAAATAAACACACCAAAAATATATAAAAACACCTAACAACAAAAAAGACCAACGTTTATTTCACAGTCATTGGAAAATAAATCATGCTATTGAAATAACAGGATAGACCCACAGGATTAAAACATTAGTCATTAACATCTTGAGAAACATTTAGCAAAATTATGTAGCAGAGAAAACATCAAAAAATACAAAACTTGCTCCAAAACATCTCTGTTTCACTCCGCCATTCCACTTCAGAAGAGAGAGACTATTCAGCTCAACGCTCATTCACTGTCTCCAAGTCTTACATCATCGTGGCAAAGGCTAATTATTAATCAACATCCTCCATTTTTTAAACTTCCAGATACCTTCGGCATCTACACCCTTCTTTTTATCCAACATGAAAAAAAGGTACAACTTGCTTAGCCATAATCCTATACATTGTTTGCTGTCTAACGAAACCTGTTTAAATACATACAAGTTACGTGCATTCCACAACACTTCCTTTAATGCACATAACACTAACCACAATACTCTCTGTTTATCTTTTTCCAGTTTCCCCAAGCCATACATCATCATTTTCCACTCACTCACCTTCACTCCTGTTATTTCTTTTATCAGATCTTGGCTCTTATTGATCACATCTTTCGCTACACCACACCCCCAGAACACATGCTCACTGTCTTCTACACCCCCACAATTCATTCTTGGACAAATATCAGACACACGCGGATCCCTACTTTTCCCAAATAGTCTAGTAGCTAGACATTCATGTAAACTCATCCATACTATCTGTCTCTGCACATTTGTCACCCCATATATACTCATTTTCTTCCATACTTCCCCCGCCACTGACGCATTAATTCCCTTAAGGTTACACACATACTCCTTCTCTATCAACCACTTCCTCACTTGCAGTTTATCCCTCTCTCCTTCTCCCAGATCTGCCAGCTTAAACTCTACCCTAAACTTTTCTAATACCCAGTAGTCGCGTGCCACCACGTAGGCCACCGGTATACTTGAATCCCTTTCCAACCACCCCCATCTCCTGAACAACCACCCACCTGAAAAGGCAATCATCCTAGCACACACTCCATCATTCCTCAAAACTTTCACCACGCAAAACCAATAATTCATTAACACAAACACTCTCACATTCGGAAAACCCAACCCACCATTACATTCACGTCTACACACATATTCTCTCTTGACTCTGCCCCTTTTCGACTCCCATAAAAAGGTAAATAATAGCTTATTAATTTTCCTCAACTTTACCTCCCCAGGAGGGAAGATGTTGCTCACATACAAAATTAAAGGCAAAATTACTGCCTTGACTACTAAAACTTTCCCATAAATCGACAATTTTCTTAAACACCAAGCCCTCAACTTCCTGGCTATTTTTCCTCCCACCTTATTCCAGCATGCTTCCCCTTTCATTTCATGGTCAAACACAATACCCAAAATCCTCATTCCATCCTCAGCCTTCCCAATCTGATCATCCACACATTCCACTTGTCTCCCATACACATCCAAACTACACTTATTCCAATTCACACACATTCCCGCACTCACACAAAAAATAGACAAAAGCAACTTCACCCTTCTTACACCTACCATCGACTGACACACTGCCACCACGTCGTCCATATAACCTAAACATTTCACAATTTTTCCCCCACTCCCAGGCACCAAAAAGCCCCTCACCACCTTATCTCTCTGTATCATCCTTAACAGTGGATCAATAAAACAAATAAAGAGAATGGGGGACAGGGGACACCCCTGTCTCACCCCAGATTTAACCAAAAAGGCCCGCCCCAAACTCCTATTAACCAGAACCCGACTACTGATCCCCCGATACAACCCTGTTATTACATTCATGAGCAACTGTGGTATACCCATCCGCTTCAAAACTTCCCACAAAAACCAATGATTCGCTTTATCATATGCCTTCTCCAAGTCAAATGATGTCAGAATAACCGAACTATTCCTATCTTTACAAAAATTAATTATATCCCTAACTAAAATTAAATTCTCTGAAATCATTCGCCCCGGCACTGCACAGGCCTGCGTCTCGCTAACCATCTTACCAATGACCTTCGATAATCTCCTCGCTATCATTTTTGCAAAAACCTTGTAGTCTGAATTAAGCAAGGAGATGGGCCTCCAATTCCGGATATCCTTCTTATCCCCTTTCTTATAAATTAATACCACTACCCCTTCTCTCATGGATTCGGAAATAATGCCTTCCCTCATCATGTAACTAAATACCTCAACCACATCCTGCCTAATAATATCCCAAAATACTTTAAAAAACTCACTTGGTAAGCCATCCCCTCCTGGGGTTTTATTAGCCCCCATGCTTATCACTGCTTCCCGCACCTCCTCCTCACTCACCGATTTCTGCAAAAAAACCTTATCACCCTCATCTAAATTATCCTCTACCATATCAATCATTCTAGTATCTGACTCATCAACACACACTCCCTCATACAACCGTTCATAAAATTTAGACACACATTCCAGCACATTCTCCCCCTTACATTCCCTCCCTCCATCATACACACTCTCAAAAACTCTTTTTCCTTTATAAACCTTCTTGAAAAAAAATCTAGAACATTTTTCATCCTGCTCCAGATGTTTAACTCTCGTTTGAAAAATAATTTGTTTTCCTCTTTCAGTTAATACCTCTTTAATCCTCTTCCTAACATGGTCTATTTCATCGGCCATGTCATAGCCCATATTTCTAAATGAATATAATGTAGCCAATCTGGCTTGTAACTGAGAATATCTTCTTTTCTCACTGCTACTTTTATCCCTACTCTTTTTTTGAAAAAATAATTTAATTTTCCATTTAACCCAATCCCACCACCCCAAAATATTATCAAAATCTTTTTTCCTATTTACCCATCTACTATACACATTACTAAAATGGGCTTTGACATGCTCGTCATGCAACAATAAATTATTTAACCTCCAAACCCCCGAACCAAACTTAATACAATCCCCCATATTCAAATCAACATACACTGCTACATGGTCTGAAAAAATTACCGGCCTGTGCTTAACCTTAACACATTTGAACGCATCAGAAAACAAACATAAGTCGATTCTGGATCTGGTGCGCCCACACTCCGAAAAAAACTTGAAATATGGATCCACCAAACCCAGAACAATATGAGCATCATTAAGATTCAAGTCCTGAATTACCCCATTCAGCATAGCGCTACTTGCATCCAACTTAGTCTCAGCTGCTCCTATTCGATCCTTCACAAATCGGATCGTATTAAAATCACCCATGATCACACTAGGTCTCCTTCCCACTGCGTGTAACTTTAGAACTTCAAAAAACTCAAGACGTTTCTGTTTATTCACAGGAGCATATAAATTAAAAAGCCTGAACTTCTGGTTAAACAAAACTAAATCTGCCATAATTAATCTTCCTGGTACTAATACCACATGAGACATAATGCGAATATTCCTATTTGTAATAATAATGCCTACCCCAGCATTCCTAGTATCCCCAACTGCTGACCATATGTACTCCACCACCCACTCCGGAGGCTTGGGTGGCCGATTAAAAAAACACTCCTGTAGGCAGGCGATGTCTCCTCCATTGACCTTCAAGTCCTCAAAAACAGCACACTGTCTAGCAGGAGACCCAAAGCCCCTCACATTGAGGGACACCAGCTTGATGCTCATTCACATGCAAATGTGCATCATTCACCCCCAGATCTATCACTTAAGCCAGAAACCTGGCATACATTCCTCAGGGCCACAACGCTTTCATCAACCAAAAATTCCTGACTTGGCGACAATGTGGCTGGCTGTAAAATTTCTGGAGTCCCTGGATTTAATGCTGATGATTCTATCTCCCCTCCCTCCTCCGCCAGGACCTCAAAGGGGTTGCTTGTTATAACTCCGGCTGCCTCTACCTTCAATTTTTTAGCCCTTCTGTTCTTAGGGCTCTCCCAAGCGTCCACCTTAGTCTTGGCACTCAGTGTCTCCATCTTTTCTACCTCTTCTGGAGCTTCCTGCACCTCCGGCTCCCACTGTAAGGCTGCTGCCAATTCCTCCATAGCCTCCTCCACGGCCCTCTCAACCTCTTCTCCACTCTCCATTGTTAATGGGTCCACACTGGAGGGTGGTACTTCTACTCTTTCCTCCTCTTTCTCCTCCACACCCTGGTGTTCCTTCTCTTCCACCACCACCTCCTCCTCCTTTTCCACCACCTCCTCCTCCTCTTCCTCCTCTTCTTCCAGCCTTTCAGGAGAGTCAGACAGCACCTGAGTGGACACTGGCCGTCCACCCTCAGCGGTGCGCCTGACAGCTTCAGCATAAGAGACATAGGCCCTTCTTACTCTTGGACAATTTTTAACTGTGTGATCACGCAGTCCACATGTATCACAGGCCCGTTTAACCAAGCAAGCCCCAGCCTCATGTCCCTCCTCCCCACAGTTCCGACAGTGCATCTCCACATTGCATTCATCCCTGGTATGCCCAAATTTATGGCATCTCCTACAATATGTTGGTTGGCCAGGGTAGTATAGAAACCCTCTATTCCCTGCTATTGAGAAATTAGCTGGTGGATGCCGCACTCCACCAATCCCTTCAGAATCCACCTTCAACTTGACAAAAAACTTTAATTTGCCATTAAAAATCCCCAACCGATTAGACAGTCTGAAGCCTCCCTTCACTGAAGAGCAGTATCTCCTTAAAAAGGCTACTACCAAAGCAATGTCTGTGAAGGGGTTAAATAAATGAACCACCAGTGGTTTCTCCTCCATAGCATACAAGGGTTCCACTATAAAGGGTCTAATGGATTCATGATTAGCTTTCTCCAAGTCCTTACATTTCTCAATAACTTCAGTGCAGAAATTGCTATGCACAAAGGAGACATCATAATACCTTGGTGCTGCATGATCCTGGATGCAATAAATGTGCCGTGGTTCCAGACCGACAGATTCCTCCAACAAATTCTTTACAAGGAACTCCAAACTTACCCTCTGTAAATGAGCAGGCATAACCTGAAAGCGCAAGGTGTTCTGAATCCCTCTTCGCTCCATTGAGCTTCAGACAGGACAAATTCAGCCAGCAAATCTGCCCCCTCTGAGGGGCAGCTGACACGTGCAGTATCCACGCTTTTTATAACATGTGTGCTAATGAACCAATTGGAAACACATGAAGAAATGTCAGCCTCTAGTTTGTGTGCACTTGTAACTGCTTACACCTGTTAAGGATGTCCTTAAATTACTAAGCCAAAAAAACAGCTTTCTGAGCATGCTCAGAAAGATGCATGTCATTTTCAGGGTCAGACAACCAGCTTATTTTTCAAAGTGTTCGAGCATGCCCAGTTCACTCGAAATGCAGTACCAGAATCAAATCTGCAATGGCGGATGAAAGCATTAGAGGTGTTTAATTTTTTTTTGGTCCCCCTGAAGTGATGCTTTACAAGCTGAACGGGAGGTCTTATAGAATTTTTACGTAACAAACATAAATAGTAATCATTTAAACGCCCCTGTCCCTAGTAGCTCGCAGTCAGAAGCGAACAAGCAGCATTTTTATTGTTTCCGGTTACCAGTTTAGATTTACAGATGAGGTCTAGTGATAAAAATATTCCTCTTGCTGTTACGCACGCTATGATACCTCACATGTGTGGTTTGAAGAATGTTTCCATATGTGGGCGGGCCTTAAATGTGTAAGCCCCGCCCACATATTGAACCCCCGTTCAAACCCCACATGTGAGGTATCATAGCGTACGTTAGAACGAGAGCAATACTTTTAGCACTAGACCTCCTCTGTAAATCTAAACTGGTAACCTGAAACACATAAAAAAGCGTTGCCTATGGGTATTTTCAAGTACTGAAGTTTGGCCCCATTCCATGAGTGTGTGCAATATTAAAGTGTAACATGTTGGGTATCTATTTACTCGGTGTAACATCATCTTTCACATTATGGCCATAAATTGGGCTAACTTTAGTGTATTCTTAATTTGTAACCACTTGAGCCCCAGAGCATATTACTGGTCACTGACGGGGCCAGTTTTTGCATTTCAACACTGCGTCATTTTTTATTTTTTTTTGGTGGTATTTGATCACCTCTGCGTTTCTTATTTTTGCTTGACCCAAAAATATAGCGACAATTTGGTAAATAAAAAAACATCTTTTTTACTGTTTGCTATAATAAATCTCCCCCAAAATATATTCAAAAAATGTTTGCCCTCAGTTTAGGCCGATAAGTATTCTTCGACATATTTTTGGTTGCAAAAAATCACAATAAGCGTTTGATTGGTTTGGGCAAAAGTTCTAAGTAGGGGTTGGTCTTATGGTTTTTTTTGGCATAATTTTTTGTTTTACTAGTAATGGTGGCTATCATTGTTTTTTCTGGCTACTGCGACATTGTGGCGGACACATTTTTGTGAGATTTGGCATTTTTGTAGCAAGCAATGGTATAGAAATGCATTGCTTACTATAAAAATGACACTGGCAGGGAAGGGGTTAACACTAGGGGCGCGGAAGGGGTTGAATATGTTACCTGGGTGTGTTCTAACTGTAAAGGGGGTGGGACTGTGTAGGGGAAATGACAGATCGCTGTTCATACATTGTAGGGACAGACGAGCAGGCATTCCCCCCCCCCCTGACAGGACCGGGATAAAGGGGAACTCCACCCCAAATTATAAAAAAAAACGGCGTGGGGGTCCCCCTTCAGGTGCACAACAGGCTCTTAGATTTGATCTGGAACATAAGGGGTTAAACCCACGCCAAAAACGGCGTGGGGTTCCCCCTCAGATCCAGACCAAACCCTTCTCCCAGGCACGCAGTCTGGCCGGACAGGAATGGGGGTGGGGACGAGCGAGCGCCCCCCCCCCCTCCTGAGCCGTACCAGACCACATGCCCTCGACATGGGGGAGTGTGTGCTGTGGGGGAGGGGGGCACTGCCCCCCCCACCCCAAAGCACTCTTGTCCCCATGTCGATAGGGACAAGAGCCTCTTCCCGACAACCCTGGCCGTTGGTTGTCGGGGTATGTGGGCGGGGGGCTTATCAGAATCTGAGAGCCCCCTATATTAAGGGGGCCCCCAAATTCTGGCCCCCCACCCTATGTGAATGAGTATGGGGTACATCGTACCCCTACCCATTCACCGGGTGGAAAAGTGTAAACACAAAAAAACCACACAGAAAAAAATAATTTATTAGTCAGCTCCGGGGGCTTCGCCGTTTTCTGCCGGGGGGGGGGGGGCACCCACCGATGCTCTCCGCCATGTCAGGCCAGGCCCCCACCCCAAAATAAGCTCTTTCAGATCCGGGGGGGGCCGGCCGAAAAAAGCAGAGAACAACGGGGGCGGAGCCCCTCGGTCTTCCAGACGTTTTCTGCCGGGGGGGCTCCAGCCCCGCACCGGTCTTCGCCGCCGCCTTCCGCCGGGGAGAGAGACACCCACCGATGCTCTCCGCCATGTTCGGCCAGGCCCCCTACCCCAAATCAAGCTCTTTTACATCCGGGGGGGGCCGGCGGAAATGGCGGAGAACAACGGGGGCGTCGCCACTCCTCGGTCTTCTAGCCGTTTTCTGCCGGGGGGGGGAAACACCCACCCATGCTCTCCGCCATGCTCGACTGGGCCCCCACCCCAAAAGTAAGCTCTTTCACATCCGGGGGGGGCCGGCCGAAAACAGCGGAGAACAACGGGGGTGTCGCCCCACCTCGGGCTCCTCCGCTTCTGCCTGGCTCCTCCCGAGGCCAGGGCTTCTTTCGCCGTCTTCCGCCAGAGGGCGCCACTCTCCGGGCTTCTCGTGGCTGTCTTCCGCCGCGGGGCACCACCCGCGGGGGCCAGGCCTTCTTCCGCCGCCGCCCCCTTCGATTTTTTCTGCCTGGACGGGGGTCGCACATCCCATCCAGGACTTGGACGTGGCGGGCTTCTCGTCGCTGTTTTCTGCCGCTGCCCCCTTCACCACGAAGCTCCGTGCTTGTTTGATGAGGGCAGCGGGCTTCCGTCGTCTTCTACCGGGGCGAGGGTCGTACATCCCACCCCGGATTTCTTCGCCGGCTTCTGCCTGGCTCCTCCCGGGGCCAGGGCTTCTTTTGCCGTCTTCCGCCTGAGGGCGCCACTCTCCGGGCTTCTCGTCGTTGTCTTCCGCCGCGGGGGCCAGGCCTTCTTCTTTGCCGCCCCCTTCGAATTTTTCTGCCTGGACGGGGGTCGCACATCCCATCCAGGACTTGGACGTGGCGGGCTTCTCGTCGCTCTCTTCTGCCGCTGCCCCCTTCACCACGAAGCTCCGTGCTTGTTTGATGAGGGCAGTGGGCTTCCGACGTCTTCTACCGGAGCGAGGGTCGTACATCCCACTCCGGATTTCGTCGCCGGCTTCTGCCTGGCTCCTCCTGGAGCCAGGTCTTCTCGTCGATGTCTTCCGCCGCGGGGTGACACTCGCGGGCTTCTTCTTCCATTCGATGTTGACACGGCGAGGTGCGGCGCTGAAATGCCTTGTGAGCGGCGGGCAAGGACTTATATTGGCATAGGGCGTGGGCGTGGTTATGCCAACATGTGACCTTAACCCATGTTCCTTTTGGCAGATTGCATGCCTGTATTTTCAGGACTTTGGCCGGTGGAAGGGAGAACAAGGCCGGGAGCTCCAGAGATCTGCTTCCTCACTCAGCCATGTCCAGGCCATGCCCCTTTCATATATATATTTACCAAAAATAGAATAAATTAACCCAAACACAACAATTATACAAAACTGCTGTAAACGAGGGGTTCCTGAGAGAAGGGAAAGAAAAAGTGCTAGGTAATCGGCTGTACTCCATCAAGAAGCATCCTGGCCTCTAGCCGTGCTCCAATCAGCTCACGAGACAATGACTTCCTCCTTCATTTCACTCTTCAGCACGATTGATCAATAGCCCCCACCTAACCAGATAGGGAAGGTGCCCATCCCATGACAGGCCCCAACTCCTACCAACCATCTCAGGTATATACATCCCATATATATATATATATATATATATATATATATATATATATATATATATATATACATATATATATATATATATATATATATATATACCAACCCTCAGGAACCCCAGACCAATGCCAACGTCCACCCGAAACACAAAAATAACATGAAAAACAAATACCCATACCAGACACAAAACAGTCTGTGTGTTACCTCTTCCATGGAATTGTCCCAGAATGACCAGCCCCGCCCACCCACTACTTTTAACAAACCCTTCTCGTGCTAGGTAACCCCACCCCACCCCTAAGACCTCACTTCCCTATCCTGTGTGTGCACCGGACAGTAATCCCCCAGTCATGTGGCCCCTCCGCCTGGGTTCCCCTTACTATGGGGCTTTCTTTCTCAACCATTTTACCACAGAGGAACTCCTGAAATAATGTTCAGGTCTTGGGGAATCCTTACTAAACTTAATTCATTGGTAAAAATGGCCCAAATAATGGTAAGCAATAGAAATAATACAGCCCTATCTACTTAACCACTTAAGCCCCGGACCATTTTGCTGGTCAAAGACCAGTCCACTTTTTGCGATTTGGCACTGCGTCGCTTTAACTGACAATTGCGCTGTCGCGACGTGGCTCCCAAACAAAATTGCTGTATTTTTTCCAATAAATAGAGCTTTCTTTTGGTGGTATTTGATCACCTGTGGTTTTTATTTTTTGTGCTCTAAACAAAAACAAAGCGAGAATTTTGAAAAATATGCAATATTTTTTACTAGAATAAGTATCCCTAAACAATATATAAAAAACATTTTTTTCCTCAGTTTAGGCCGATACATATTCTTCTACATATTTTTGGTAAAAAAAACAAAAACGCAATAAGCGTTTATGAATTGGTTTCGCAAAAGTAATAGCAGCTACAAAATAGGGGGTAGATTTATGGCATTTTATCCAGCTTCGGGACTGTCTCTGACATCCAGTTGAAGTGTCCTGTGAGGACCCTTTCATTGTTCATGGTCCTCACCAGTATACTCATATGTGCTGTTTGATCGAAAGGACCAAGTTATATTCACATTGTTTATATTTATTTTGCACATTTGTGGGGTGCCATTGTGATCACTACAACAGGCTTTCACCCGTTAATGGGTCTAGGCCTTGGTTATTTGTTGGTTCTTATAATTGTAATATACTATTTGCAACTAGTTCATTACTGTGTTTATGGTAAGGCTGTTCATTGCCACATAAGGTGACACAACTTTGTTTTATCACTATATTTGTTTTTATGTTTCGTATACACAGATCACCCAAGTGAGAGACACCCTTAGCAATTTGAGGGAAAGGGGAACGCAAGCCCCTGTTTCCATTTATTCTCCACTTTACAAGTGGAGTCATCCTTTTTGGCGCTACACTTATTTTTTATATGGCATTTTTATTAATCTTTTTTTCTACTAGTAATGGCGGCGATCAGTGACTTTTATTGTGACTGCGACTTTATGGTTGACACATCGGACACTTTTGACACATTTTTGGGACCATTGTAATATTTACAGCGATCAGTGCTATAAAAATGCACCGTTTACTGTAAAAATTACACTGGCAGTGAATAGGTTAAACACTAGATGGCGCTGCAGGGGTTAAGTCAGTACTAGGAAGGGATTCTTACCGTCAGGGGCGTGGCTTCACGTGACACGTCACTGATGACCGTTCCCGATCACGGGGAACAGCCATCAGTGACAGTGTCACTAGGCAGAATAGGGGAATGCCTTGTTTACAAAGGCATCCCCCTGTTCTGCCCTTGCCGACCGCAATCGTGGACCGTCCGGGAACATCGAGTTCCCGGGACCCGCAAGCACGCTCAAAAGGCACGCGGCGGGCGTGCGCGTGCCCGCTGGGCAGCAAATTTAATGGGATGTACAGGTACGCCAATGTGCCTGCCCATGCCATTGTGTCCACGTACATCTGCGTACATCTCCCTCCCTGCGTACATCTCCCTTTTGTTCCTTATGTATTTTGTACTGTTGAATGATTTGAGCATGGCAAGGATTGTTTGGCGCTCTATCTTGTGATGTTTATGACCAAAACAATTGTCAATAAAAACTATTGTAACAGAAAGAATAGAGCCAGTGGTGGTCAAAATTCCACCTTTACAGACAACTAAAAAGATAATCTGTGTCATGCTACTAGCGTTGCCAAGTGGTGTTGGTTGGTCCTGGAGCTATGCTGCCAAAAACAAATTGGAGGTCAATCACAAACAGCTCAAGAACTCCTAGCGACTTCTAAAGGAACCCCCTAGGACTCCTTGGAACCCTGGTTGAGAATGGCTGGCTGTCTACTAAGCCTTCATTTCAGAAAGCTTTTGGAAGCTGAAAATGTGCCTAGTTAGACTTAACAGTGTTTGGTTAGACCAGTCTTTCAGATCTTGAGTACCCATTGTATAATCACTTCGGTAATATATAAATTTCATATTTAAGTATCATGTTGACCCTCCCTGATAACATGTTATAGTGATTA
Source organism: Rana kukunoris (assembly GCA_029574335.1). Classification (NCBI taxonomy): domain Eukaryota; kingdom Metazoa; phylum Chordata; class Amphibia; order Anura; family Ranidae; genus Rana; species Rana kukunoris. Next base: position 402,783,052 of record CM056052.1, read on the forward strand.
AAGGGTAACTCCACTTTCATGAAACAAATATACAGTAGCATATCAAAAATGTTGCATATACAGTATAATTGCTACACAGGCCATGTTTTAATTTATTTAAAACATACTGTAACGGTCACCACTGTTTACGATCGTCAATCAACCCAAGACAGCTTTTCCGACACTCCGACAAACCAGCAGACACGATCCATTCCATTTCCCAAAATAACGAGACTCACAGCTCTGTTCTCTAGTTTCAAAATGTATGAACGTTTTTTAATGGTAAACTCAGCTGGTTCTTATACAGTTACAAACATGTCACAGTTAATCACAGGGACAACGAAACTCTCCACCCCCCTAACATCACACAATGAACTTCAATACACACTCTCTTAGACAATGACATTCAGGTGAGTTAATTATTAGTCCTTCCCCAGATGTCCCGTCTCCGACAATAAGCTATTCCCACCGGATACACAATGCACAGGGGAGGGGCTTGTCGGGCATCGCTATCTCCTATGGAGCGATCTGATGAAAACGGACAGCATGTCCGTTTTCATCAGATCTTACCCGATCTGATCCGCATGGACGGATGGGGACGTATCCCCCATACGTCTGTTTTTTTTTTTTGACAGTAAAGAACAACCATACGTCTGTTTTTAGCGGATCGGATAGGGTCGGATGTCAGCAGACATATCTCCGCTGTCACCTGACGCTCCATAGGGATGCATGGAGCGGCCATTTAGGTCCGCCGTCAAAACTGACAGCAGTCTGTCAGACTGCTGAAAACGGTCTGACAGACCATCTCAGCAGACAGATTCGATCGTGTGTACGGGCGAGCCGACGGATTTGGCCAGCAGACAGATTTTAAAGCATACTTTAAAATCTGTCTGCTGGGAACCCGTCGGACCGATATGTCTGCTGGTTAGTACGCTAACCAGCAGACATATCTGCCCGCACATGCATCGAATGGATTCGACGCATGCGTGGAAGTGTTTTACTTCCTGGTTTGGTGACCTGGCAGCATCAACGTCAGCACCACGTCACCGCGCTGTCTGCCGGCGGGGATTTTGGTTTGATCGTGTGTACAGTGATCAAACCAAAACAGCCAGCAGACAGATCTGTTCAAATCGGTCTGTCAGACCAATTTAGAGTCACAACACATCTATCATCAATAGTATCTTCACACCAAACAGTTTCATTAGCATCCACAATGAAATATCTTGGAGCAGACTTAATTAACACCTCAAAAGCATGTGTCCCCACATTGAATGAAAACACTCCATTGTCCTGTTGGAGTCAGACTTTAACAACTTGTAATATCCTGCAATACTTGAATTATCAGTAATGTCCCATCTCATGTAATATATGATATAATTTCTCAGTCACCCTATGCCCCTATCGGACATAGGGTGACCCAAGAGTCATTGGTGAAGCTAGCACTGGAGTACACTGCATCCTTCAAAAGTCTCTGAGTATCACGGGCCATACCGTTACACATACCATATATTTTCAATCTGCAGGCTCTGTAATTTTTTTTTTCAATTCTAAGTTGGGGTAAAATGTAATTTCTTGTTAGTGTGATTTGGTTCACTGATTTTTCCCAGAAGTGAAAAAGTAATTTTAGACACACAGGAATTTCAGTTTTGGTGAGATACTCCCCAAGGGCTAAATACTTCTAAAGGAATGCAAACCTTGCAACGTTTCTTATTTGAGCACAGAGTGCATCAGGTGATTATAATGTACCAGTCCCTCCTATTTAGGATCATTCTGAAATGAGTTAGATAAAACAAACAGCTTATTTAGATCTGTGTTTTTTCCAACTTTTTTTTGTCACGGTGCCCTTTAAAAGTAATTTTAGTCCCAGTGTTTGAGCACATTCCCACCTGTTCCATTTTTGACAGCCAATTAATTTTAATGGGCTGCCAAACACACAAGAATACATACAAAGTAGACCAAACTGCATAGTACTGAGGTTTTATGCGGTTTGGTGGCAATGTGCGCATTTGGTAGATGCCATTAACAATTACTGGCAGTGCAGGAAATGTACACAAAAATGCAACTTTTCGACATTGTGTTCTGGTGTGAATGGGTCCTAAGAGCTTGTTCACACATGAGCTTTGGGGAACAGCATCTTTCACATGTGCAGACACGCCACAGATCTGGATTGAATTTTTATCTAGGTGGGGGTGAATGAAGGTCCTCTTTAGTAGGGATGATGTATGCTTTTATATTGCTGTAAAAGCTGAACAACTAAATACACAGATAAAATACATGTATGAGATTTGTTTCTCTGCCAAAAAAATGTAATATGTATTTTTGTCCATACATTAATGAGATCCACACAGCACAGTCCTGCCTGGCAAAGGAGGGGAACTGATCTTTTTTATTTTTTTTGCAGCATGTGACTGGGCCTATTCACACACGCCTACTTTAATGCATTTAGATGCATAACCTGCTACCCTATGCATTTAGATGGATATCAAGTAGCAATTCCATTATTTTTTTTATAGCTCGTATACATCTATGCCCATCAGTTTAGAGGGAAAGTAAGACTATATGGGCTAATTTACAACTATGCTACAAAGAACAGCATCATTAAAGTGATTGTAAAGGCTTATTTTTTTTCTAAAAAAATAAATATGTTATACTTACCTGCTCTGGGGCACAACACATCAGGGTACAGTGCACATCAGGGCATAGCACATCAGGGTACAGCACACCAGGCCACATCAGGGTAAAGGGCACAGCACATCAGGGCACACGACATTGAAGCACAGCAGACTAGGAAACAGGACATCAGGGCACGGGACATCAGGACACATGACACGGGGCATCAGGGCACGGGGCACTTGGCGCACATCAGGGCATATTGGCACACATCGGGGCATATTGGAGCACATTGGGGCACAGTGTTTACCTGGCAGCCGGTATGCAGGAAGCATCTGTGATAAGTTCTCTCTCATGTCACGCTTCCCCCGGCGGCCTCTCCTCTCTTCTCATCCATCCCAGATGATGTCATAAGCAAATGGGGATGGACAAGAAGAGAGGAGGGGCCGCCGGGGCAGCGGCGTGACATGAGAGAGAACTTATCACACACACTGCCAGTGTGGCTGCAGCACTCCCCTCCCTCCCTCCTCCTCTACACTTCATGCACAGCAGGCATCTACCGCTGTGTGTATCGGAGCTTAGTGTGAAAACTTTGGCCGCACTGTGAGAAAAGTCCCGCCCTCCTCCTAGATCAGCTTGTGTGATAGACGCATTGTTCTGCCTATCACACAAGCTGATCTAGGAGGAGGGCGGGACTTTTCTCACAGCAAAAGGGACTCACAGAGACAAGAGAGACACCGACACAGTGACACTGTCAATTTTCCGCCCTGTTCCCTGGCGCCATAAGGCAGGTTCCCATGTTGCCTTGCGCTAGCCAAAGGGGGTTATTTATTAAAGACAAATCCACTTTGCACTACAAGTGCAAAGTGCCCTTGAAATTGCACTGAAAGTGCACTCGGAAGTGCAGTCGGGGGGACATGCAAGGAAAGTAAAAAAACAGCATTTTAGCTTGCACATGATTGGATAATAACATCAGCAGCACTTCCCCTCATTTCAGATCTACCCCAAGGGCCAGATTCAGGTAGATGGGAGCATCTTTGCTCCAGAGTAACGCTTCTCATTTGCGTTACGCTGCAGAAATTTTAGGAGCAAGTGCTGTTATTCAAGAAGCACTTGCTCCTAAAGTTGCGGCAGCGCATCGCAAATGAGCCGGCGGAATTCAAATTGGGCGGGTACGGGGCGTGTAGTATTTAAACGAAGCGCGATCCCGCCGCGAACGTACTGCGCATGCGTCGAGTGTTAAAACATCCCCGTGCGCATGCTCCAAATTCTGTGAATGAACGTCAATGACGTCACATTCCCATTCATGAACTTTTTACGCAAGCGACGTGATTTTTTTTTTTCCCGACGCGATGACGACGCCTATACCTAACATAGGATACTCCAACCCCATGTAGGTATATCTTCGCGCCGCGTATCCCGTCCGGAAACGTCGAACCGTCATTGCGTCGCGCCGGAATTCGATCGTGAATTGCCGATTTCCGCTCATTAACATATTTTTTGAGCGGAAATCGGCGGGAACGCCCCCGGCGCCATTTTTAAGTTGAAGTAACGATGCGATGGCGAAACTCAGTTACGCTGCTCGCATCGGAGCTTCAACCCGGCGTTTCTTGTTTTCTGGTTACAGTTCACTGGATCCGCCAGCCTAACTGTTCCTGAATCTGGCCCCAAGTGTACTTTCAGTGAAATTTCAAGTGCACTTTGCACTTGTAGTTTGCACTTGTAGCGCAAAGTGGATTTGCCTTTTGTAAATAACTCCCAAAGGCTCTGTTGCCTCTGTGGAGAGGAATGCAGATTAGTGCTGCTTCAGACAGGCACAGTACTGGATCGAGATAGGACTCAGGTAAGTATATAGAGAGGTAAGGGGAAGATACAACTACTAAAACATCCAGGGAATTAGGTTAAAAAATGTCTTGCTTTTAGAACCACTTTAGGCTGGGTTCACACCTATGCGAATTGGATCTTTGACAAAAATGTGTCCCTGAAATGGAGAACTAGGACGTTCCCAACCCCTGCTGCGAGGCGCATCAATCGGAGAGTTCTGCCTGCACAATTTTTTTTTTTTTAAGTCAGCTACAAATACTGCAGCTGCTGACTTTTAATATAAGGACACTCACCTGTCCAGGGCACTCACCCGACCCGTCCCCCTGCTCCGGAAGGAGGCGCCAGCATCTTAAGTAAGGAAATCAGGAAGTGAAGCCTTACGACTTTCCCTACTGAGGATGCACGACTTGCGTTGCGCATTTTGACTTATCCCTGCTGTCTTCTGGGACCTGTGTGTCTCCCAGAAGACAGAGAAAAGAGAGGAAGGACCGTACATGGTGTAGATCGCTGCAGTCTTTCGCTGGAAGTGGGAGCAAAAACCTACATTAGAGAGGTATCTGCTCCCCTGTAAAAGGGTGGGAAATGTGACACTGGAGGGGGGGGGGGGGTGATCTGCTTTAAGGAAAAATTATGCACATAAAAAAGATGAAGGATGCAGTCATACTAATCACAATGGAGTTGATTTATTAAAGTGACTTGTAAGTGTAGATCGGAGTATACTTTCAAGTGTACTTGCAGTGCACTCGTAGTGCACAGTGGATTTGCATTCGTATGTATATATAAATCAGTGTAGAGCAGCAAAATAAAAAAAATTAAATAAATAAACCATAATGATTTATATAATACCCCAAAACTATATATAAAGCATGAATTATTATTATTTTATTTTTTTCTATTTTGCTGCTCGGATTTGTATATACTGTGACAGGAAGTCAGGTAAATCTGTGTGTGTTGTCACAGGCGGGAGAAACTTTTCTGCCTTGTTTAGACAATACACCAATTAAGCTGCATTCACACCTGAGCGACGGTCGTTTGATCGTTTTTTGGGCGTTTTTTTCCAGCGTTTTGTTGCGCGTATTCATGCTTATTTGTGCGTTTGCATACAGCGTCATCCGACGTTTTTGTACTTTGACGTTTTTTATTTTAGCCAATAGGAAAAATGATCATCTTTTCATCACTTGTTGCTATGTTGGTAGATTTGTTTAATCTTCTGCCTGGGTGAAAAGTTCTATTGATTAAAGCGACAAAACGCCTGTAGCAAACGCTCGTTGTCGCGCTAGTCGCTTGAGTGGAGCGTTTCCATTACTTTCTATGGGAAATGGAAACGCTCAAATACGCCCAAACCACCCGATACGCGCGACAAAAAAGGGTCCGGAACTTTTTTTAACTACAGACGATGGGCGTTAGGCGCATCAGCGTTCAGATGTGAACCATCTCCATAGGCTTTCATGTATTTTTCTCCCTCTGGCGTTTGTGAGCGTCGCGCTACAGGCGACAAAACGCCTAGGTGTGAATGGAGCCTTACTATTGGGCGTCGGCTGCAGAAAATGGCCAGAGAGCTTTAGGGCGTTGGAAGGCTTCAGCTGTTCAGAATTAAGCAATTAAACCCCCTTTAAACACAGCCTAGGGATGACGACTGATTGCTGCCTCCTGAAGCTTTGGGAGTGAAGGAGCCGTCACAAGCACTTGTGAAGAGGTGAGGTGCTCATGGATATTTCTGTGTGAGAAATATCAAAGAGACATTTTGTTTTCTGCTGTAGGACCAGCAGTGTCTGCCCAGCAGTAGGCTGTGCCAGACTCAATAGGTAGGTTCCTGTGTTGGGAAGGTAGACGCCCCAAGTGGCAAGGGTTTATTTTATGTTTTCTTTTGTGTATGCTGTTTTTATGCTTGCACGTGTATCCAGCAATATGGAAAAATAAACCATATCATTTGTTTTCAACAATCCTCTACTGCCTTTTTGTACAGTTCAGCGTGTAGTGAATCCATCCACGGGGTCACACACACCCGCTACCGAGTTAATGCCTCACAATACATATATCTTAGGTCCACCTGTCAGTTTTTAGGCGGACCTGAAGGGGCGCTCCTTGCTCCTCCATGGAGCAACGAATGTCAGCGGTGACATGCCTGCTGACATCCGACCCACTCCGATCTGCCAAAGTGTGATGGAGGAAAACCCTAATTTTCCTTTCGTCTGGCAGATCGGATCGGGGGACAACGGACTGTATGGTCTGTCTTCATTCGATCCCCCATAGGGGAGAGTGGCACTCTGACAGGTCGGTCCCTGCACAGTGTGCAGAGACAGACCTGTCATCGACCGAGCGATCCCCGCTGAGCAAAGCAGAGCCCGCACAAGGACAGCTCCGTGTGAAAGGGCCCTTACAGTGGCTGGCAGGTCAGCATATACATTTATTTATTGTATTTACGACTTTTAATTATTCATCATCCTTTGCGCTGATTGCTATACTTTTTTTCTTACATACTAATCACTAGCATTGATACTTCTTGAGCCAACCTATGTATTGTTAGTACAGGCTTCCTTTAAACACAGGTTATAAAAAACAATAAAAGCTATTGGAAAATAAAAATGTACTCCTTAAAGTCACCATTCATATCGGAGCATGGGTGTTTAGTCATGCACATTTACCTACACAGCACAATGGTTAACATCAAGAATCCCATTTTTTTTTATTTTTTTTTTGGGAGCTGTGTAATGCTCTTTTGACCCCATTGACTTTAATACACCGGCCTATAAAAGTGACACAAGCATTGTCGTGCAGAAAGATTGTGCTCTGCTCTCCTCTCCTTCCCCAGAACAAAAAAATGCCTGTGCTTGCATACATGTGCAAAAAAGCTTGCAAATTAAATAACGATATATGTCTAGGCATACAATATAAATAAAAGAAAAATAAACTTCCAAATCCCCCTAAAAATGCTCAGGGGTGACTAGGGGCTAACATATCATACCCCCACATATGGGTGTTGGCAGAGGCGGCTCTTTAATTAGGCAAATTAGGCGATTGCCTAAGGCCTCGCCCACAGAAAAGGCCTCGCGCGATCGCCTAATTTGCCTTTCAGGTTAGTGTAGGTTGTATGGGATGGGGTAAGTGGGCGGCAGGCGCGCTGCACACAGCCGTCTGCAGAGTCCGGTCCGCGGCGGCAGACAAGAAGACACTTACGATCGATCATGGTGTGGGCATGGAAGGTCCAGGCTGCCTGCGGCCAATAGCAAGCTCCACCGCTGCGGCGCCGTCCTCCTCCTAGCCTTTCCCCTAAAGTCGGCCCCAGCGCATGGCGGGAGTTGTAGTTCTCCCATAGAGCACAGGCAACAATAGACTTAAACTTGGCCCTCTGGTGCCTGTGTTCTGCAGAGACTACATCTCCCAGATTGCACTGCAGGGCACTCAGAGTGAGAACCTCACGTGTCGCTTCTCCTTCTGCCTATAGTAGGGGACCAAGTCACAGAGGCGAGGAGCAGGTAGGTACATTTACTACATGCTGTCTGTCTGTACTGTTAGTCTCATCATCATTGTCTATACCCTGTCCCAGTGGCAACTTTTAATGAGCACAGTGGCGGCATTTGATGTGGCAGTGGCACTGTGGCTGCATTTGATAAACAGAGTGGCGGCATGTGGTGGGGCACTGTGGCGGCTTTTGATAGGCACAGGTGATGCGTTTGGGTACAGTGGCATCATTTGATGGGGCACAGTGGCAGTATTTGGGCACAGTGAGGCGGCATTTGATTGGGCACAGTGGCAGCATTTGATGTGGCACAGTGGCAGCACTTGATGTGGCACAGTAGCTGCGTTTGATTGGCACAGTGGCTGCGTTTGATGGGCACAGTGGCTGCAATTGATGGGCACAGTGGCTGCGTTTGATGGGCACAGTGGCTGCGTTTGATGGGCACAGTGGCTGCGTTTGATGGGCACAGTGGCTGCGTTTGATGGGCACAGTGGCTGCGTTTGATGGGCACAGTGAGGCAGCATTTGATGGGCACAGTGAGGCAGCATTTGATTGGGCACAGTGACAGCATTTGATTGGGCACAGTGACAGCATTTGATGTAGCACAGTGGCGGCATTTGATGTGGCACAGTGGCGGCATTTTATGGGCACAGTGTCTGCAATTGATGGGCACAGTGGCTGCGTTTGGGCACAGTGGCTGCGTTTGATGGGCATAGTGGCTGCAATTGATGGGCACATTGGCTGTGTGACACAATGGCTACAATTGATGGGCACAGTGGCTGCATTTGATGGGCACAGTGGCTGCATTTGATGGGCACATTGGCTGCATTTGGGCACAGTGGATGCGTTTGATGGGGCACAGTGGCAGTATTTGTTGGGCACAGTGAGGCGGCATTTGATGTGGCACAGTGACAGCATTTGATGTGGCACAGTGGCAGCATTTGATTTGGCACAGTGGCAGCATTTGATGGGCACAGTGGCTGCGTTTGATGGGCACAGTGGCTGCAATTGGGCACATTGGCTGTGTGATGACACAATGGCTACAATTGATGGGCACAGTGGCTGCAATTGATGGGCACAGTGGCTGCATTTGATGGGCACAGTGGCTGCGTTTGGGCACAGTGGATGCGTTTGATGGGGCACAGTGGCTGCGTTTGATGGGGCACAGTGGCAGTATTTGATGGGCACAGTGGCAGCATTTGATGTGGCACAGTGACAGCATTTGATTTGGCACAGTGGCGGCGTTTGATGGGCACGGTGACTGCGATTGATGGGCACAGTGGCTGCATTTGATGGGCACAGTGGCTGCATTTGATGGGCACAGTGGCTGCATTTGATGGGCACATTGGCTGTGTTTGATGACACAATGGCTACAATTGATGGGCACAGTGGCTGCAATTGATGGGCACCGTGGCTGCAATTGATGGGCACAGTGGCAGTATTTGATGGGCACAGTGGCAGTATTTGATGGGCACAGTGGCAGTATTTGATGGGCACAGTGGCTGCATTTGGCACAGTGGCTGTGTTTGGCACAGTGGCTGCATTTGATGGGGCACCATGGCTGCATTTGATGGGGCACCATGGCTGCATTTGATGGGGCACCATGGCTGCATTTGATGGGGCACCGTGGCTGCATTTGATGGGGCACAGTGGCTGCATTTGATGGGGCACAGTGGCTGCAATTGATGGGGCACAGTGGCTGCAATTGATGGGGCACAGTGGCTGCAATTGATGGGGCACAGTGGCTGCAATTGATGGCACAGCGGCTGCAATTGATGGGGCACAGTGGCTGCATTTGGCAAAGTGGCTGCAATTGATGGGGCACAGTGGCTGCAATTGATGGGGCACAGTGGCTGCAATTGATGGGGCACAGTGGCTGCAATTGATGGGGCACAGTGGCTGCAATTGATGGGGAACAGTGGCTGCAATTGATGGGGCACAGTGGCTGCAATTGATGGCACAGCGGCTGCAATTGATGGGGCACAGTGGCTGCATTTGGCAAAGTGGCTGCAATTGATGGGGCACAGTGGCTGCAATTGATGGGGCACAGTGGCTGCAATTGATGGGGCACAGTGGCTGCAATTGATGGGGCACAGTGGCTGCAATTGATGGGGCACAGTGGCTGCATTTGATGGGGCACAGTGGTTGCAATTGATGGGCACAGTGGCTGCATTTGGCAAAGTGGCTGCATTTGATGGGGCACAGTGACTGCAATTGATGGCACAGTGGTTGCAATTAATGGGCACAGTGGCTGCAATTGATGGGGCACAGTGGCTGCAATTGATGGGGCACAGTGGCTGTAATTGATGGGGCACAGTGGCTGCAATTGATGGGGCACAGTGGCTGCAATTGATGGGGCACAGTGGCTGCAATTGATGTTGGCTGTCGTTCAAACTGAAGGGCTTATTTTATTATTAATTTTAATTATTTATCTTGCTGCAGTTCTGAACGCCAGGCAAACAGCTATTCACACACATAAAAGAAATGTTTCATCTACCAAAAGATTTATAATTATTTGCAGCAATTTTTGTGATAACCATAATAAAACCTTCTCCTGTATCATTGTCCGCACAGTCTCTGACCATCTCCTGTATCATTGTCCAAACAGTCTCTGACCATCTCCTGTATCATTGTCCAAACAGTCTCTGACCATCTCCTGCATCATTGTCCAAACAGTCTCTGACCATCTCCTGCATCATTGTCCAAACAGTCTCTGACCATCTCCTGTATTATTGTCCAAACAGTCTCTGACCATCTCCTGTATCATTGTCCAAACAGTCTCTGACCATCTCCTCTTTCATGGCCGCACACTCTCTGACCGTCTCCTCTTTCATGGCCGCACACTCTCTGACCATCTCCTCTATCATGGCCGCACACTCTCTGACCGTCTCCTCTATCATGGCCGCACAGTCTCTGACCATCTCCTCTATCATGGCCGCACAGTCTCTGACCATCTCCTCTATCATGGCCGCACACTCTCTGACCGTCTCCTCTATCATGGCTGCACAGTCTATGACCGTCTCATTTATTATGGCCGCACAGTCTATGACCGTCTCCTCTATCATGGCGCACAGTCTCTGATCGTCTCCTCTATTATGGCCACACAGTCTCTAACCGTATCCTCTATCATGGGCGCACAGTCTCTGACCGTCTCCTCTTTCATGGCCATACATACAGTCTCTGACTGTCTCCTGTATCATAGCTGCGCAGTCTCTGACCGTCTCCCGTGTCATAGCTGCGCAGTCTCTGACCATCTCTTGTATCATTTTCCGCGCAGTCTATGACCATCTCCTGCATCTTATGGGTGTGAGTGGGGCCTCATATCTAAGTTTTGCCTAAGGGCTCACAAAGTCTAGAGCCGCCTCTGGGTGTTGGAACAATAGGCAAACAACATCCTCATGCAAAATCTGATTTGTCATATGCAGGTTGTCGAATATACTTGCTTTGAACAGGCTACATAATTATTTATAAATCTATAAACCACTTAACAGGTAGCAATAATCTCATGGAACATTAGCCAGTAAAATGATCAACAGGCTCATCATGGTTTAATATGTTGCGAAACATTTATCAACTTTGACTACAAAGTAAAGGTGACAGACAAGTTTGAGAGCAATCACAGGATCGATTTCATTAGGAAATCTGCAAAAGACTAAAAAGGTATGCTTCTGTTCCATGCAATTCCCTGTTGCCTTTTTATGCAATGGAGTTGTGCTGCTGCCCCCAATAGGGCAAAACCGGTATTGATGAAGGGATTTTTTTAGATTGATTTAATTCAAGTACGCTGTGCATTGATTTGTTAGTTCTACTATGATATATTGAAGCATAGGTAGAGATTTACCAGTTTACAGCAGGAAATGCTGCACAGTGTAGAAACAAATAAATCTTCTCTGTTTTAGAGAAGCACGGCAAACTGTTACATATATATTTAACCTTTTTCATGCTGGAACTCTTTATTATATTCTGTATGCTGTTTCAAAATAACTGAAAATCAATATGTATTGATTACAAGTGAGAGTCTTCTGTTTCTAAATATTTTTAGAATGTCTAGGATTTTATTGTAGTTGCTTGCTGCCAGCATTTATTCAGTGCCTGCTAAATTTGTATTGTATTTATCCAGGAATTATATCATTCAGTAAGAGCCGGTTCACACTGGGGCGACTCGTCAGACGACTCAGCCGCCTGACAAGTCGCGTCCCATTCTATTCAATAGAACCGTTTTAATAGGAGCGATGCAAGTCGCTCCGACTTAGAAAAAGGTTCTTGTACGACTTTGGGGGCGACTCGGGGGAACTTGCATTGACTTCTATAAAGAAGTCATTTTGCAAGTCGCCTCTGAAGTCCTCTTTAGGACGCCTTGCCGAGTCGCCCCCAAAGTCGTGCCGCCCCAGTGTGAACCGGCTTTAAGTGTAGTATTAAACCCTCAGCTGTTTTTGTTTTGTTTTTTATTAGCTTTAACTATAACTAAAGGCAAATGTTTTTTTATTTATTTTAGTTTTGGATAGAAGGGAGAAGAATTAGAACATTTGTCAGTTTTATTGCTGTCTGTGCCCATGGTAACCACTAGAGGACCAGCCGCCGCAGTTATATTCGCCATAGCTGTAAGTCAGCCGCTTTAAGAGCCCCAGGGGGCGCGTGCAATGACAGAGCGTATGTGTGTGCCCAGCGGCCGCGATGTCCACCGGGCACCAGTGATCGTTCCTGAGAGAGACAGAACGGAGATCTGTCAATGTAAACAGACAGATCTCGGTTCTGTCAGGGGTGAGGAGACTGATCTGTTGTTCATACTAAGTATGAACAAGAATCTGTCTCCTCCCCCAGGCTGTCCCACCCCCCCCCCCCAGTTAGAATCACTTCCTAGGACACGCATTTAACCCCTTGATCGCCCCCTAGTGTTAACCCCATTCCCTGCCATGACATTTATACAGTGATCGTGGCTATTTTTTAGCACTGATCACTATATATATATATATATATATATATATATATATAATCTATCACTGGTCCAAAAAAGTGTCAAAAGTGTCCGATCTGCAATGTCACAGTTACAAAAAAACAAATGTAGCAGGTACTTCTCCAGACTGATCTAATCAAATAGGGACCAGCTGTCTGCTGCAGCAACGTGGGCTTTTCACCCCCCCCCCTTTTCTCTCTTCACACACAGACTCTCAGAACTGCTTGTTTGTAAACTCCCTATTGGAAGAGCCTGAGCCAATCATCAGACAGCAGCAAAGGACTGTGGGGGAGGAGATAAAAAGCCAGAGGAACTAGGCCAGGGCCTCTGTTTGCCTGTGCATATTGTTACTTATTGCTTTCATTGGTTGCATAGTGTTCCTGATTGTTTCTTTAAGGCCCCTTTCACATTAGCGGACGAACGGTCCGCTAATTACAAGTCCGTTTACGGACTTGTAATGTGTCCCTATGGGAACGGATTCCGTTGGCGGATGATGCATCCGCTAACGTCCGACTAAGATCCGCGTCCATCTGGATCCGTTTTGCGGACGGAAGAAAACCCTATTTTTCTTCCGTCCGGTGGATCGGATCGGATGCAAACGGACAGACGGTCCGTTTCCATCCGATTCCCCATAGGGGATAGCGGAGGAGAGACAGGGCGGTCTCTGCACAGTGTGTGGGGACCGCCCTGTCCGCCGACAGCTGAGTGGGACCCCCCGCTGAGCCGACGGACACACACGGAGCGGACCGAAAAACGGTCTGCTCCGTGTGAAAGAGGCCTAAACTGTTTCAGCCAAATGTTAACCTGAACTTTGTTTTTCTTTAAGTAAACTATAAACGGAACTGTGTTGTGTATTCCTGTGGAGTTATTCCATTAACCACTTAAGACCCGGACCAATACGCTGGCAAATGACCCAAGGGTTTTTTTGCGATTCGGCACTGCGTCGCTTTAACAGACAATTGCGCGGTCGTGCGACGTGGCTCCCAAACAAAATTCGCGTCCTTTTTTTCCCACAAATAGAGCTTTCTTTTGGTGGTATTTGATCGCCTCTGCGATTTTTATTTTTTGCGCTATATACAAAAATAGAGCGACATTTTTGAAAAAAAATCAATATTTTTTACTTTTTGTTATAATAAAAAACCAATAAACTAAATTTTAGTCAAACATTTAGGCCAAAATTTATTTAGCCACATGTCTTTAGTAAAAAAAAAAATCGCATTAAAAAAAAAATAGCTACCTAGCGGGAACAGCGACACTAATACAGCGATCAGAAAAATGATCGCTTAGTGACGCTGGCAATAGGGAGTGAAAGGGTTAACTAGGGCAGTGATCAAGGGGTTAAAACTTTATTGGGGGGGGTGGGGGGGGCTACCCTGACACTACTGACTGTCTGACTGTCACACTGTCTGTCACACTGACACTAAATACAGTAATCATACATGATTACTGCATTCAGTGACACTGTGACAGGGGGGGGGGGGGGGGGGGGGGGCGATCGCGGGGGTTAAATGTGTGTGTCAGTGTGCTGTTTGGTGCAGGACTTACTTGTTCTGTAGTGATCTCTCCTCAGCGGTGCTTGAAACAAACGCCGAGGGAGAGATCACGTCGCTTCCTCCTTCCTGTGTTTACACAGGAGGAGGAAGTGACAGGTCAGGCGGGCGCGCGCATTGGCTGGGAGCGATCCGGAGGGGGCGGATGAAAACGGATAGCCGCCCCCACTTGTCGGATCGCTCCTGCAGCCGCGCGGACCGCCGCATGTACGGGGGGGGGGGTCCGATCGGACCCCCGATCCCCCCCAAGGCACCAACGTATATATACGTTGATGTGCCTGTCGGTGCCATTCTGCCGACGTAAATGTACATGCGGCGGTCCTTAAGTGGTTAATAACATTGCTAGGTGTGCCCAGGGGTGGACTGACAACTCATGGGGCCCCTGGGCAATAGAAGATTATGGGGCCCCCGGGCTTACAGATGGCCACCATGCCAGAAAGTATTGCATAGGCAGGGCAGCTAAAATCTCATTTTTTCAACATCAAAAGCATTTTGGTTTTGGATATATTAGGGACAGGTGTAAAAAAAACAGATTTTTATATACTGTCCCTGGTTTTATTGAGCCTGGCAACCCTGATGGGGGCCCCCTAGTGGCATGGGGCCCTCGGGCAGTGCCCGAGAGTCCCAATGGTCAGTCCGCCCCTGGGTGTGCCTGGGACAGTTCATTGGGGTTACAAGGCAGAGTAACGGAATGAACAAACAAAAGCAGCTCCCTCGGGGGTTTGCTACAAAGAAAGAAAAACACAGATCACCGCCATTGCTAGTAAAAAAAAACAATTGATAATAAAAATGCCATAAATATATCCCCCATTTTGTAGATGCTATAACTTTTCCGATTTTTTTTTTTATTTTTTTTTTTACCAACAATATTTGGAGAGTACATATGGGCCTAAACTATGGAAGAACATTCTTTTATAATTTTTTTTGGGGGGGGGGGGTATTTATTATAGCAAAAATGATAAAATATTGCTTTTTAAAAAAATAAATAAATTGTCACTCTTTTTTTGTTTATAGTGCAATTTTTTTTTACTGCAGAGGTGATCAAATACCACCAAAAGAAAGCTCTATTTGTGGGAAAAAAACACGACATCAAAGGGGATCTCCCATCCCGGGTGGACGTCATATGACGTCCTGGAATTTGAGGGGGGATATCTGAATGATGCCTGCAGCGAGAGGCATCATCCAGATATCCATCTTTTCTGCCGGCGATTCTGCACAACATAAGAACGATCATAGCGGCTGTTCCGCCACTTGATCGTTCTTATAGGCGGCAGGAGGGAGGGAGTAGCGAGTGTGCAGCTTGTATAACAGTATAAATTTGCTTTCCCCTCAAAATAAGGCACCGTACACATGGCAGAGAACCTCGATGGGCGGAACACATCGTTCCGCCCGTCGAGGTTCTCTGCCGGCCGTCAGAATCGGCGACCCGTCCGTCGGGAAAGGCAACCAGCCATTTATCCCGACGAGCCGTCGAGCAAATAGAGAACCTGTTTTCTATTTGCTCGACGGGTTTCCCGACGGGCGGGGCTCGCCGAGAGCGTACACATGGCCGAGGTTCTCGGCAGAATGCGGCTCCCAGCGAGTTTCTCGCTGGTTTCTGCCGAGAACCTCGGCCGTGTGTACGGGGCTTAACTCAACACAGCCATTAATGTCTAAACCGCTGGCAACAAAAGTGAGTACACCTCTAAGTGAAAATGTCCAAACTGGGCCCAAAGTGTCAATATTTTGTGTGGCCACCATTTTTCTCCAGCAATGCCTTAACCCTCTTGAGCATGGTGTTCACCAGATCTTCACAGGTTGCCACTGAAGTCCTCTTTCACTCCTCCATGACAGCATCACAGAGCTGGTGGATGTTAGAGACCTTGCGCTCCTCCACCTTTCCGTTTGAGGATGCCCCACAGATGCTCAATGGGGTTTAGGTCTGAGCACTACCTCCATATAAGTTGCCAAAGTTGGGGTTCCCCAGTGTTGCACAGCCAGTCACACAGCAGTTCCTTCATTCACTCAATGCAGAAAACAGCCCTTAGCGTGTTTTGTTGTTTTTATTAAGGAATGATAACTTGGATGGGGTAGGGAGTTATGTGTTGCCAGTGTGGCAACAAACAGAACTTCAGGGACTAGCTCTCTATTTATGGATTCCTCTTCTCACTTCCTCCTGCACACACGATTCCTCTATATACAGCTCCTGCTGGTTCACTTATGAAGGAACTAACAGTATGTCATGGATCGTGAGATATTAAAATGTTTCTACGTGAAATCCAAATTCATGTATTGCAGAAGATGAGACATTGTGGAGTACATATTGCAAGAGATACTGGAAGTGGCTTAATTTGTCCTGACTAGGTCACTAGGACAATGACCCTTCAATGCTTGGCTCCAACTAGTGAAATAAGTGGAGCCGGGCTTGTGAGAGACATTTAATTGTCCAGTGTGTAGAGGTGTTAATTGGTTTTCTGAATGCTTCATTGTAGTAATTACCCCCTGGGGGCTTCTGTCTCAACACACATAGTCAGGCTATTCAAGCTTTGGGACCAATCTCTGCTGAGACATTTTAAAGTCCTCATTTGCATGGAAGAGGAGCTGAGTGAAAACCACAAATGTACTTTACAATTGACCAATAGAAAAGCGGTTGTTGGGGATGGGATGTTCCAAATTCTGTATAAAAGTGTGCTGTGTACTTTCAATAAAGAGTTCTGGTTGAACATACATACAACTCGCTTGGTGTGTGTTCTTCATGGATCCAATCGGCACATAGCTGTAGGTTGGATCCCGGAATCTTGGATGACTGGACCATCAGATGTTGCAATCTGCAAGCTGATCGAATAGAAGCAGAGGAGTGTCGGGAGAGCAGGACCTGGGCGAGAAAGGGTCTCGTCAAATTGGTTGGCAGCGGTGGGATTTGCTCTCCAGTTACTGGGACAACTCCAAACCACCACCATGAATGACCAGCTATGCAGCCTGCAGGAGAACCATGCTAAAAGACTTGCTTGAAGAGCTGTGGAGGGACTGCTGGGAAGAACAAGGCCACCCTGATCATTACGCTAGCTGAGATGGATCAGAGGGATGGTGATGCAGGACCCCGGTCGGTTGAAGACTTGTTCCAGCAGCGAGTTCAACAGCGGTTGGCATTATATGGTGCTAACCCATCAGAGACCGCCAGACAGAATACCATTAGAGACCTTCAGCGGCAGGATGAGAGAGAACGAGAGCGTCAAGAGAGAGAACGAGAGCGTTAAGAGAGAGAACAAGAGCGGCAACAGGAGCTGAGAATTGCAGAAATACGGCGATCGGTGACAATGCCTAAAGGAGCAGCACCAAATGAAAGAAGAGGAGAGGTACAGATACCAGTAACCATGGAAGAGGAATTCAGAAGGAGGTTGCGAGAGAAGCATATACAGCACAGAGGACCAGTATCAGAGGAGGTCCTGATTGGATGGTCTGATTCGATCCGCTGCGAACTCTGGAAAGAAGCGCTAGCCCGCAAGCAGCGACACCAGGGAAAAGCTCTCCCCTCCATCCATAGAAGGTACTGGTCACAGTATGAAGTACGGATGCTGTTATTGGGGGAACAACTGAAGCAGGAGTGGACAACAGAGTTAAGCAGGCTGATCCGGGCAGAGATGCGGTTGGACGAAAGCTACAGAGCCCTCCGGTGATATGTAGCCCAAGAATGCCCGTGGTCAGCGGATGACAGCCCCTCGGAAGGCTTTGACTATGATGGCCTAGGATTGTTGTATTGGAGGATGTCCAGGGATCCCAACTTTGGGAGCGATCAGGAGTGGCGTTTGGAGGACATAATGGAGCACAGAAAGCAAAGACTGAATCTCTCGAAAGTGCACTGGCTACAGGAAGATTTGGTATTTCTGGCCGTTCAGGAATGGCAACTGGAAATCGCCTACAAACAGCTGCTAGACTCCGCTCAGCAGCAGGGTGAGGTTCCCTTTGCCTGGGACTATGAGGAAATATCAGCTGACAACACTGAACTTCTGGCTGAAATCATGGCTGAAGAATTGTCCATGTGGCAGGATAACAGTGTGCTTTGCCAACCTGCCCCTGCAACTATGGACCCGGAAGTCTTATGGTGGATGCAGAAAGTGCTGACTGACCTTGATGATCCTGTTTCTGCAGGGGATGATCTTGAATGGAGGAATGTGCCTGTCCAGCAGTATGCCAGTGGAAAATCTGGAGATTGCTATTCCCAAAGCTGAAGTACTGACCGCAGGGCCGAGCTCTGCTAACCTCTGCTCAGTACCTATAGCATCTTTTGGGTTACACGGACAGGAGATGGTGAACCTCTATCCCCAGACACCAGTTGCAGAGACAGGGGGTTTAATAGATTTTTCTGCTAAGGAAGAACAACCTGATGGGCCTCCAGCAGAAGAGCTGGGATCAGGGCCAAACTTCACTGTGCTCTGCCCAGCACCAAGGGCAGTATTTGGGGAGTTACAAGGAACTTCCCCAGCTGAAGCGCTGGTCACCGGACAGAGGGATCAAGACCTCTGCCCCACCCCTGTGGCAGTTCCGGAAGGCTCAGGGTGAGAAGATGGCGATCACTCCCCAGCCACAGATTACAGAATGTAGGGACTGTTCAGAGGATGTTATGGATTATGCACCCCCAGCAGAAGTGCTGGCAACAGGGCAGAGTGCTAGCCATCTCTGCCCAGCACCGGGACCAACTGTGGAGTTCCAGGGAGCCGGAGCGGTTGGCCCCCCTCCCCAGCAACCAGCTGAGGTGGTAAAGCTCTTACTCCCAGCAGAATCACTGGCAGCAGGACAGGATGCTACTGGCGGCTGCACCCCACTACAGCTTGAGCGAATATCGGTGGATGGGACTGTGGTCTCCACTCACAGCAACCCAGCGGAAGAGCTGGCAACAGAGCAGAATGCCCTGGGCCTCTGTTTTCACCTAACATAAGAGGGGGTTCCTGTGGTAGTGGATGGGACTTGCATGGAAGAGGACCTGAGTGAAAAACCACAAATGTACTTTACAATTGACCAATAGAAAAGCGGTTGTTGGGGGCGGGATGTTCCAAATTCTGTATAAAAGTGTGCTGTGTACTTTCAATAAAGAGTTCTGGTTGAACATACATACAACTCGCTTGGTGTGTGTTCTTCATGGATCCAATCGGCACATAGCTGTAGGTTGGATCCCGGAATCTTGGTTGACTGGACCATCAGATGTTGCAATCTGCAAGCTGATCGAATATAAGCAGAGGAGTGTCGGGAGAGCAGGACCTGGGCAAGAAAGGGTCTCGTCACACAGTATATCAATAGTTTTGCAAAAGCCCATTACAGGCAAGAACTCTCAGTTCCTTTTGCATAACACATCTCCTTCTGCCTTCCTGTAACCACTGATCCCAGTTCCACTTGCATGCAGAAAGCTAGCCTACCTGGCTGCTTTTCTTCCCAGTTCTCCTGACAGGCTCTCTGCCCAAGTCTAAGCCAACTGATAAACACACACAGAGGTTCCTCAGGGCAAAGTTGGATGAAGACTTGTCTTCAAGAGAGACCTGCTACAGATGGCAGTCTCTCTCCTTGTCTGTTTCTGCACCATGCTGATCTACTCACTGTCTCTCCTCTGCTTCTCGGTATTGAATCCCTCTAACTGCCCTCTGTGGTGGGATCCTTCCAGACCAGCCTCCCAAACTCCAGCCTGAGGTACCCCCCCCCCCAGTAAGGGGTTCCTCAGGGACCAACAGCCTGCCTCAGCACTGCTTCTACATCTTCCACCCCAACACACTTGCTGGCATTGCCCATGTCTATTTAGGGGTTTCCCAGTCTCCTGCCAGACCCACACCTAGGGATTGACTGAGGGCCCATAAATATTCAAGACAGCCCTCCTAGTCTCCTCCCACTATATTGTAGAATATTTTCTAACATTCTAGAAACAGGGAGCACCAGAGAGCTGCCAGAATGAGTCATCCAGTCCTGAACTCTGGTAACCCTGACCTAATTACAGACTCACCATATAACATGAGTCAGAGTATAAACATAAATAAAGACAGAAGATGGGATTTTGAAGGTTTCACACAAAGGAATTATTATAACATTTCTAATTCTTATTGTAAACATTGAAATGTCCTTTTTTCACATAAACACATCAAAAAGTGACCATACAGTACTGCTGCAAAATATTAATCTTTACATGTTTCGCCAAACTATGGCTTCTTCAGGAGATTCCAAAGAATACTGCAGAGTAATTCACTCGTTTTGGCACATAAACTGCCAAAAAAGTACAGAATCAATATACAGAAGCATGAGGTTATCGGAAAGAAGGGACGCCTAAATCTTTCCACTCCAATTTTTCTACACCTCCCTCACTGTTACTTGCTTGTTCTGCATTATAATGACATCATTTGGTCAGAATTAAACAGATGTGTTTTGAAGCTTACATTATTTAATTTTAAGGCCAGCAGTCTAATTTTGTAACAAAGTCTCCCTGAAGCTTTGATGTTGATGTAGCTGTAAATAAAATAGCCTAACATTATTTTAATGTACCAACGTAGTTCACATTCCCTGCAGCTACTTCCTAACCGCTGATAACAAAAGTAGGTCACTTCTGGATAAAGCACACTTAATTAATGTATGTATGCATGATATTTTTCCTGAGTGAAATATGTTGTTCCTCCCCAATAATTAGTTATTTTGAATTAAAGAAACAATCCAGCACATTAGAGGTAATCAGCCCGATCACAATCTTCTGTGTCCTTCAATACAAAACCTTTTTTTTTATTTATAATGGCTTTGCAGAGAAACAATATTAGTAATCAGACAATAATGATCTTCAGTGGTTGCTTAGTAAATTGCACAAAAGAAGCTCCTGTGACTAACAATCAGCAAATGGATCGTGACATTAGTAATTTGCATAATAGATATGACCTTAGCCGGGCTGATTTTTCTAACTGTACAACATATGCTTTGTGCTAATTCCCAAACACAATCCAAAATGTACTTTGTACAACAGATAAAATAAATACTGTATATATTTAATTAAAAAATGTAATCTCTAAACTTTTTTCGTACAAACACAGTGTGCTGTGTGTTGGAAAAAATTGAGAGCTGATTTACTAAAATTGGAGCATGTAATATCTGGTGCAGCTCCTGCATAGAAACCAATCTGCTTCAGGCTTTTTTTTTGTTTTGTTAAAGCTTAATTGAACAAGCTGGAGTTAGAATGGTTCAGCTGTGCATGGTAGCCATTCAGCTTCTGAATGCTTAAGAGCCGGTTCACACTGAGGCGATTTGCGATACGACTTCAGGTCGCCTCAAGTCTCCCCAAGTCGTCTTAATACACACTACTGGGAGTCGCCTCCAAGTCTGATCCCTGTTCGTAGTGAGGCAACTTAGAGGCAACTTTGCAGGAAGCAGAGAGGACTTTACCCAGAAGCCCCCAGGTACTCCCCTGTCCCCAGGCAGCCCCCACCTTCCTAGACACCGATTACTTTCTGTCTCTGTATACCTCTATACACCATGTCTACCAGAGCCAGGGAAGGGAATAGAAGAGAGGCTGTGCTGGATAATGTAAAAAGGAGGGAGCAAGAATTTTTGCCCGCCTTCATGGGCTTGTGGCAGCCCCGCCCCATCACTCAGGTCATTCCTGCATTGGTATTAGGTTTAGTTAAATAATGGTACTGTCTCTTAATTTTATGAGGGGTTTTGAATGGACCAATGAGGAGCTTCGGAAGTCTCTAGAAGGATGGTACCCTATAAATAGAGGTACTCTGAGGTAATTCACCTCACACAATCTAGTCAAGCAGTTGTGAAGGAGCTACGTTTAGCTTACCTGCTTGACAATGAAGACCCTCCTGAGGCAGATCTTGGAAAAAGCCGAGAGTGGAGGGGGAGACGAGTGGCTTCGCAGGTGCCTGGCACTCGCTGAAGGAGAGGACGGCGGTTTTTCCGCTGGTATAGCGGTAGAACAGCCAGAGGAGGCTCCGGGGGTTTCGACGCAAGATCTGCCCGGATTCGAAGTGCCAGCACGGTCTAAGAGAGGGAGAAGCCAGCCTCCGGAGAGAAGGAGTGACGCAGCTGCGTCTCAAGGAGCAGCTCAGAAGAGCCCAGCGGTCGGTGGTCGGAAGAAGAAGCAGAAGAATGCCGGGAATCAAGAGACGGGTCGTTCGCCTGGTGGTCGAATTGAGATTGGAGCGGTGAGTCAGCGCGCGATATCCAAGCGCAGTACTCCAGCATCGAACAGTGTAAGTAGCGGGGAAAGAGCTTCCAGGCCGCGCACATCTCCAGGGCGGACCATTGACCGGGATATCGAGGAGAGGTTTGCTAGGCAACCAAGTAACACCTCAGTTAGGAACGAAGACACATACCACAGCTCTGCAGCTGGAGGCAGCGGGAACTTGCAGAGTACAGCATTATCAAACAGCTCCATGGCTCATACAGTGTCACAGGTGGATAGTCAGTTTTCCACTGTGAATGCAGGGGAGTCTGTAAATAATAGTATACTGACTGAGTTAGTTAGTTCTTTGACAGCCTTAGTTCAGTCTGTGGTTCAGAAAAATGTCTCTACAGTATCTGCAGTACCTGTCAATGCAAATACTGAATTGGCTGTGCCTATGGACGTTAATGTTTCAAATAGGTGTTCCCCTCTTGAATTGTCAGGCGGGCATTCCATGGCTGCTAATGCTGCGGTTCCTGAGATTTTATTTAAAGAAGTAATGCCCTGTGAAGTGTCGCCCCTGGGTTTTCACTTACCTATGGCAACAAAAGAAAAAATTTGGAATGGGGAATTTGTCGATATAATAGCACTTCTCCCTAACTTCAAAGATTTCAATAGCCGCCTTGACAAAAAATTTGAAGACAAACATGGTGAAGGAAAATCCATGCCAAGATCCTTTTTTTATTGGCTTCAGGGTTTTTGTATTTTTTCAAGTGTTTTAGCTGAAAAAAAGTCTGAGTTGTGTTGCGGTTTGTTTCAGCACTTGGAACATGTGCTGAAAGCATATCGCAATTTTGGTGGAATGGGTTGGTACCAATATGATGAATCGTTCCGCCATAAATTGGGGGTGCATCCTTCTCTTAAATTTGGGATGAAAGATGTTAGCCTGTGGCTAAATTCAATCACACCGCAAAAACCCCCACCAGCCAGACAGAATGTAGTGAGCAATGTGGCAAGTGCCTACAAAAAGGGAACCTGTTTCTCGTTTAATGAGTCTCAGTGTCGTTGGAATACTTTGTGCAAATACAGGCACGAATGTTCTTTCTGCACGGGGTCTCACCCGGTGGTGAAGTGCTATAAAAGAAATTCATCTTTGCAGTCACAAAGAGAACATTCTGGCAAGGGCACGAACACCAGTGAGACTGGAAAATATGCTCCAGTGGTTGGGCAGATACCCAAACAGAGCGAAAGCTGATTTTCTTATGCGAGGGTTTCACTTCGGTTTTCCTCTGCCCTCTTTTGAAGGTCAGGGATGTGTTTTAGTAAAAAATTTAAAATCAGTTTATACTGCCCCGGATGTGGTCTGGAAAAAATTAAGGATTAAGATGAAAGAGGGTAGGATAGCAGGCCCCTTTTCGTCACCCCCCTTTTTGAATTCAAGGATATCTCCTTTAGGTTTAGTTCCCAAGAAAGAACCAAACTCGTTCAGACTAATCCACCATTTGTCTTTTCCGTTTGGAAAATCGCTAAATGATGAGATTGATGTCTCGGCGTGTTCGGTATCCTATTCATCCTTCGATGAGGCGGTTCAGAAGATTAGAGAGGTGGGCCCTGGGGCTTTGTTGGCCAAGGCCGACATAAAGTCAGCTTTTCGGCTTTTGCCAATTGCTCCAGAGGCATTCAATTCGCTAGGTTTTTTCTTTGACGGTTTTTATTTTTTCGACAAATGCCTACCAATGGGCTGCTCGCTTTCTTGCGCCTACTTTGAGGATTTTTCGTCTTTCGTTCACTGGGTTTTGGCTGTACAGACTAATTGGTCAGGTATTGTTCATTACCTAGATGACTTTTTATTTATTGGACCTCGGGATTCAGTTTTTTGTTCACATTTACTAGGCATGTTTTTCAAATTAGCGGATCAATTCGGGATTCCATTGGCAGCGGACAAAACTGTGCTACCCTGCACCACGATCGAATTTTTGGGTATAATTTTGGATTCGACGTCATCCGAGTTTAGGCTTCCCATGCAAAAAATTATTAGATTGCAAAACATGATTCATAATTTTTTGAGGAAGAAAAAAGTCACCTTGAGAGAGATGCAGTCCTTGTTGGGTCTGTTGGACTTCACATCTAGGGTCATGCTGGTGGGAAAGATTTTTTCCAGGCGGCTTTACCTGTCAACAGCTGGTCTCAAATCCCCCTTTTCACACGTCCGTTTAACGGAGCCCTTAAAGGAGGATTTGATGGTATGGGCAACATTTTTGGACGAATATAACGGGCGTTCGTTTTTCCAGGAGGAATTTATTTCTGCCGAAGATTTTTGTTTATTTACGGACGCGGCTGGCTCCAAAGGTTTTGCTGCCATATGGAGAGATCACTGGTGCTGCGGGGCGTGGCCAGATTCTTGGATTCGGAAGGAGTTGACGAAAAATATCGTCCTCCTGGAATTGTTTCCAGTTGTGACAGCTATCGAGATTTGGGGGCAGTTTTTTGTAAATAGGCGCATACTTGTTAAAACGGATAACAGGGGTGTGCTTTTTGCAGTTAATTGCCTTTCTTCTAGGTCTCTACCTGTGATAAAATTGTTGAGACATCTGGTTTTCTTATGCCTAAAATGGAACATTTGGTTGAAAGTTTTCAGATGCTACGTTTTCGGCAGTTGCTTCCCAACGCGGATGCAGAAGGTCAACCGTGCCCAGCACATCTCTGGGATTTGATTTGAATTCTGTGTCCCAGGCTATTAAGTCTTCAGTAGCTCATAAAACTTGGTGTGAATACTCTAGAGCTTGGAAGAAGTGGGAACTATTTTGCATCGAGAAAAAAAAATGTGATTCTTTTCCAGCTGAGGAACATGTTTTGTTATTTTTGGAAAATTTAATGCTTGGGAGTTTTTCTCCGAGCCACATTGTAAAATTGTTAGCAGGAATATCTTTCTTCTGTCGTCTGCAGCATATGCCGTCTTGTAACAGTTATTTTTCAGTAAGGCAGGCATTAAAAGGCTACAGAAGGCAGAAGGCTATTCCAGATGATAGGAGACCCATATCCTTAGATATGCTGGAAAGGCTGTGCGGAGTTACCAATTCCGTGTGTTTTTCCGTTTTTGACGCTATGCTTTTCAGGGCAGTTTTTGTACTTTTCTTTTATGGGGCATTCCGAATTTCGGAATTGCTCCATTACAACAGGTATAGTTTAGGTGGTTTAATGTGGGATCAAATTGTTTTTGAAGAAAATGTTGTTGTCATTAGAATTTTTGTTAGTAGATCAAAGACTGATCAATTAGGTAAGGGTCGTTGGGTGATCATTTCCTCCTCTTCCAGACCCAACGTTTGCCCTTTAATGGTTTTGAGGGAATATATGGCGGTTCGCCC
Organism: Rana kukunoris; assembly: GCA_029574335.1. Taxonomy (NCBI): domain Eukaryota; kingdom Metazoa; phylum Chordata; class Amphibia; order Anura; family Ranidae; genus Rana; species Rana kukunoris. The sequence continues at coordinate 402,808,901 of CM056052.1, forward strand.
CGTCACAGCGGGGCATCTTTTTATGCATATAGATGGGACCCCCCTTACGAATTTTCAGTTCTCTGCTGTATTTAAAAAATGTATAAATATTATGGGTTTGAGTAAGTTCAAGTTCACTCCCTATTCATTCAGGATTGGGGCAGCATCTGTTGCAGCGGAGAATGGAATGAAGTCGGAGGACATCCAGAAGTTGGGTAGGTGGGATTCCAATTGTTTTAAGAGGTATATTCGTCCTAACTTGTTTCTCTGATTTATTTAGGGTCCAGAAAATGTATATGGATCGTTGGTCACTACATTTATTGGGCAAGGAAAAGAGCTGCTCAACGAGTTTATACTGAAAATGTATCAATGCCGCAAGAGGTTTTCTTAGTCTTGTGGAGAGGAATCAGAGGTCTTCGATGGTTTAATCTTTATAATTTATTAGTCAATTTATTGAATAATTGGCCATTGCCAAGTGTTTTGATTATTCATTTAGGCGGGAATGACCTGTGTACAGTTAGGACATTTGATCTGATTTTTCAAATAAAAAGTGACATTCAGAGGTTTCAATTAATTTCTCCTTCGTCCGTAGTGGTTTTTCTGAAATAATTCCCAGGATTTGCTGGTGTTCTTCAGACCAGTTTCGTTTTCAGGAAAGAATTCGAAAACGGATTAATCGGGCTATTGCAAAGTTTTTGCCGGTATTACGGGGTTTTGCGTACCGTCACGTTGACTTGGAAGGTTTTTTCCCAGGTTTGTACCGTCAGGACGGCATCCATCTTTCGGACGTCGGGATTGATATTTTCAATCTAGGTTTACAAAATGCGATTGATATTTTCAATCTAGGTTTACAAAATGCAATTGAACGGGCCGTGGTTTTGGGTTAGGCCGGGTTATTTTGTTTTTCAAACAAACCACCCGGCTGGTGGGGATGTTTTTTATGTCTTAAATATTTAGTTTGGCTCGAGTTCTAAAAACTGACCTTACATATTTATAGTTTATGAATTTATGATATTTATTTATGGAAAATGTAATATATATTTAAGACTTGTGATTTATATTTATACCAATACAGTGCCACGGCCATTAAATATTTTGCCAAAAATACTTTTCAGTCTTTGTGTTTATTTTAGTTATGGAATTTATGTATTTATTCATATGGGGTTTTTGTGGGCTGCTTGAAATCCCATGAGTCTCTTATAAGGTTCAACAATTAAGAGACCATGGGCCAGATTCCCAGATATTTGCCTTGGCGTAGCGTAAGCCTTTTACACTACGCCGCCGCAACATAACAGAACAAGTGCTGTATTCTCCATGCACTTGCTCCGTAGTTTGCGTGTGTGTAGCGAAAATGGCCCAGCGTAAGGCCGTGTAATTCAAAGGGGGCGGCTTGTATTTAAATTAAGCGTGCCCCCGCTTCGATCTAACTGCGTATGCGCCGGCCGGGTAAAAAGCCCAGTGCGCATGCTCCAGCTCACGTCGGAAAGCGTAGTTGAAACCGACGTCAAAACGACGTGATCGTCACTACGCAATGCCCTATTCGCGAACGAGTTAGTAAAATTATGTAAGCGACGGAAAATTCCAACGCTGACCCGACGCCATACTTAACATGGCACCCGACAGGATCCGACGGTACTGCGTAAGGTTAACCCTCATATTAGCAGGGGTAACCTTACGCGGACGAAAACGACGTACACAACGTCGGGGCGGCGTAAAAGCGATCGGGAATCGGCATAGTAGCCTCATTTGCATAGGCAAATGAGAAAACAACCGAAAGGCCACCTAGTGGCCGGAGTTGTCATTACAACTACGATCTGCAAGTGTAATGGTATTACACTTGTCGGATCTTCAGGCGTATCTATGCCAAAGTGATTCAAGGAATCACTCGCATAGATACCCGGCCAAAATGTAAGTTTTACCTTTATTATATGTCTGTTTTCCTTCACTAGGCATGATGGTTGTAGTTCCATACAGGCCACTTGTTTTCACAAAGAATGGGTGCATGAACCCCCCCCCCCTTGTCTATATCCCTACCCAACTCTGAGCACCATGCCTTGGTTCCAACCCCTACTCACCTCCAAAGACTACCCCTTCTGGAGATTTGTGGTACTAACTTTTTACCATGACAAGCACTATAATAGATACCTTGCAGACAGCAACAGTAGAACACACCAGCAACAGTAGATCCCCTGCCAGCAATAGTAGATCCCAGCCAGGAACAATAGATCCCCATACAATAGTAGATCCCTAACAGGAACACTATTTCATTGACAACAGTATATCCCTACCGGGATCAATAGATCTCCTTACAACATCAGTAGATTCCTGACAGGAATAATAGACTCCCTGACAACAATAGAACAACAATAGATCCCTAACAGGAACACTAGTTCCCCTGACAACAGTAGATCCCTGACTGGAACAATAGATCCACTGACAACAAAAATAGATCACTGAAAACAGTAGATCTCTGACAGGAACAATACATCCCCTTACAACAACAGTAGATCCCTAACAGTTCCCCTTACAACAACAATAGATCCCTGACAAGAGTAGATACCTGACAGGAACAATAGATCCATGACATGAACAATAGTTCCACTTACAACAGTAGATACCTAACAGGAACACTAGTTTCCCTGACAACAACAGTAGATCTCTGACAGGAACACTAGTTCCCCTAACAACAACAATAGATCCCGAACAACAGTATATCCCTGGCAGGATCAATAGATCCTTATTGATCAATACTGCCAAACCAGCTGCTATGACAGCTGACATTACGTAATGCACAGAGAGCATTTTGGACACAGAAAAACATGAAACCGGAAGAAGAATGATGTCAAAAGAGCTTAGAAGCTCTGATTGGCCACTTCTAACATTCCCTGTCCTGGAGACGACTTCAAGTAGTGTTGTAAATCGCCCCACATCGCCCTGTGGTTCATGCTGAAGTCATGTTGGAGTTGCCTCTGAAAGTTGTGCTGGAAGTCGTGTCGCCCCAGTGTGAACCGACTCTAAAGGAGAAGTCTAGCCTGAGCCTGTTTGGGTCACAGGAGTGCAATTTGTTTTGCATTTCTGTGACCCGTTTGAACATATGCAACACTACTGCTTTACTGCTATTTAGCTTGCCACGTGTGCAGAGATGACTGATTAACATGTCCCTAAAAAATAACCACAGTCCAATTTATTAAAAGCAAAAAAAAACAAGAACTGTGCTGTACAAACTGTACTTGTTCATGACTCCAAATTTTACCTCCTGTGTGTAGCCACAGGAGCCATGGCAGAACGGAACAGGTCTAAAGAAGAAAGATAAATATAGTAGAAACCTAACTGTATGACCTGTGCTGTTCATCAGCAAGATACATTGAGGGGGTAGAAATCGTAACCTGGTTTCTAGTTTTCAGACTCCTCGTCTGATTTATTAAAGTGTCAATTAAGGTGATATGCTGTGAAATGTAGTAAGGGATGCTGGTCCAGACTTACTTAAAAGGGAAGTGAGCTGAAGTCAGCTTGTGCTCATGTCAAGTATCCAGTCGAGTGAAGAACAAGTGCTATTTTTTTCAAAAAGTCCTGCTTTATTGAATCCTTGAAGTAAACACTTCAGCTTACTTTTCTTTTCCAGTTTACAAATTTTGACCTGGGATTACTTCACTTCCCTGAAGTTCGTAGCACTTCTCACTTCATCAAATAAGGCCTTATATGCTTTTTTTTAATAAAATGTACCACTTACAGTTGTAGCACCTTGGTGTTTAGGCAGGGTTGCTCCTAAATTTACCTGCCAGGTATAGCTACCTTGGCTAATTGTTAAGGATCAATTAATTTCACTCCAAGTCTGTAATTGCTGCACTTCTCTCTTTTGCAAAAAGGGCGATGCAAGGTCAGTAAAGGACCATCCACCTAAATGCCAGAACCCACCCTTTCTTTTTGACCCCTCCCAATTGGTGGAAATGGGCGTGTTTCAGGAAAATAGTGGGCGTGGCTCTAAGGTGGTGTGGTTAGCATCTGAGAGGGACGGAGGGATAGGGAGAGAGAGAGAGGGGAAGGGACAGCAGGCCCAGATCCTACAAAACAATAGAAATATGTGTATTCTAGAAAGTTTAACAATCAGCAGATAAAGATACTCCAAACCTCGAAACACCTGGTATTAGCGCTTTATTCATCCTGGCACCATGGTTGTTATGGTGTCAGGATGATTGAAGCACATTATTTCTATTATTACATTGTAATATAAAATAAAATCATTCAACTCACCATAATGCAGATTCAGTGGGAGCCCTGAGCATGTCGCCTGCCACCAGATGCCATCAGGTGCCCACAGCGGAGTCCCTCTTGACATCAAGTGCCCACAGCGGAGTCCCTCTTGACATCAGGTGCCCACAGCGGAGTCCCTCTTGACATCAGGTGCCCACAGCGGAGTCCCTCTTGACATCAGGTGCCCACAGCGGAGTCCCTCTTGACATCAGGTGCCCACAGCGGAGTCCCTCTTGACATAAGGTGCCCACAGCGGAGTCCCTCTTGACATCAGGTGCCCACAGCGTAGTCCCTCTTGACATCAGGTGCCCACAGCGGAGTCCCTCCTTACATGCAGTCTGTGTCCCATCAAATGCAGCCTCTGTCCCATCAAATGCCCCCTTTCTCTGCGGGAGCACAGCGGCACTTACCTTGCTGTGTGCTGTGCTCTCCTGTTGTGTCTCCTTCCACTGGCAGCGGCCATCTTCACCAGTCCCTCCTCATACTTTTGGTTTTCTTTCTCTCGGGCGCAATGGGAGAGAGAAAACAGGAAGTGACATCTAACTCAGATGTCGATCAAACTGCCCGGCCGGTGACTACAGGAGGGGGGGTGGCTCCCGAGTGAATCAACTAGTCTAGTGAGAGACTGGACGCTCTGTGGGCTGAGGAGCTACAAAAAGTGATTGTAATGGAAGCAAAGGAACTGTTACACTTTGTGTTAGGACCTGTTGAAGACTGTTGCCATAGGAAACAGCATTCCTACACATGCAGATGTGGCATCTTGTGCCTTTCCCTGCATGGCTGTCCTCATGTTGAAGTGTTGGAGTCTGCCAATTAATCTTTCAACTACCTAAGGGTGTCCTGGCCCTAACCTTCTCTCCCAAAGTTCTGTTAAATTCTCTTTTGCATTCAAGAAGTGTCTGGCGTCCAATCAATCTACCTTGCATTACACTCACTATGACATGCCACCCACCATATACAGAAGAATGTTGGCTATATCTGGCCCTGGAGGTTCTCATTGGACTGAAGGAGGCCTGGGACCTTTCTACACAGTATACACCAATTCCAGAGAATCAACTTGCTGCTGAAGCTCTATAAATTAATTGTTGAATGGCAGAGGATAGATGTCAGGAATACTGAGTGCATAGTCATACCCAAAAATCTGCAAGATGCAAAAGACAAAAGAGAACGTCTATCCACAGACTCTGTTGACTGACTGACATTAATTAAAATGAATCATTCCTGGATTAGCAGCAGCCAATGTCGCAGATTAAGTGTTTTCTGGATCTGGAATCTTTGCAAGATTATCTACGCTGCCTAGCTTTGTGAGTGTTTATTTTATCTGAAAGAATTTTTATGGTATAAATTTCATGGGCACAGTTAACACCAAAGAACCAATTATTCCACACCCGTTTGACAGGTGCATATATTTAAATTTTTTATAGCAAGGTCAATTCTTTCTTTCGTCAACAGTACCTTTATGGCCTCGTACACACGAGGGGATATGTCCGCTGAAAACGGTCCGATGGACCGTTTCAGCAGACATCTCCGATCGTGTGTATGGGCTAGTGGACAGATTTGTCCATCGGACAAATTTCAAAAGCATGCTTTGAAATTTGTCCGCTACAAACCTGTCCGTCGGATATGTCCGCTGGTTAGTACGGGAAACCAGCGGACATATCCTCCCACACATGCGTCGTATCCTGTGAATGGATCCGACGCATGCGCGCGGAAGTGTTTACTTCCTGGTGCGTGACGTAGCGGTGACGTGGCGGCGTCAACGTCACCGCCGCGTCACCGATACGTCACCGCGCCGTCCGCCGGCGGATTATTTGATCCGATGGTGTGTACACGCCATCGGATCAAACTCCAGATCGGACATATCCGATGGAAATGGTCCGCGGACCGTTTTCATCGGATATGTCCGATCGTGTGTACGAGGCCTATAGGGTTACGGTGTTGAGGCATCACCAACACACAAAGCCCAATTTTTCCACGTCTGTTTGGCCAGGGCATATAATTTCAATTTTTGACAGCAAGGCCATTTATTGCTTTCTGTTTCAATGTATTTATTGAAGTTTTAAAGGGGTACAAATGTTAGATGAATAAAAAAGGAATATGAGAAACATAAGTACAGCGGTCATCTATGGCAATGGGCAAAAAAAAACAAATAACAGAAGCATCACTAACAAATCTAAGCCCGGTATATTTCTTGATCTCAAATACTACTTCAAGGCCTATTGCTCAAACATAGCAAGGCGAACTCAAATGCAGCTTGGGGATCATCCGCTTGTGTACTGACCGCTCTCAAGGAGCTACTAAATAACAATAAACAACATTTAAATCAGCAAATCATCTAACCCAATATGACTTCCAGGAGTAAAGAAAAAAAAACAAGAAAGAAAAAAAAAAAAAGAAGAAGAAGGAAGAAAAGAAAGGATAAGAGAGTAAGAGAAGAGGGAGGGGGAAAGGGAGGGAGTGGTGCGCTCCTGCTCCGTAAGGAACCTTTGTCATATCCCCTGTTCAGTACGCGTTCGTAAGGTATGTGATCCATGGGTCCCACACCTCATGAAACATGGCGACTTTATCATTTAAAATAGCCGACAATCTTTCATTTACCATTATCCAGGATAGTTTAGATTTCAAAAGGTGGAAGGGGGCAGAGGAGGACCTCCAAGACCTTGCTATGGAGATTCTGGCTGCTGTAAAAATAAAGGCAATCAATTTTTTTAATTGTTTAGATGTACCCTCCACCGGGCGTCCCAGTAGTGCCTGCAGGGGCGATTTTGTAAGGTTGACCTGAGTCAGAGAGTATATGAAGTTGTACGTACGTATCCAAAATCGTCTCACTTTTTGGCATGTCCACCAAACATGGTACATAGTACCGTCTGTGGCGCAACCCCTGAAGCACCGCGGGGACGACCCCGGCACAAAGGTCGCCACTCTCGCCGGGACCATATACCACCTCATCATAACCTTATAATTAGCCTCGATCAACGAGGTGTTAATATAGGACTTGGATGCATGTAGTAACAGTTTGTGCCACTCGGCGATGTCTAGTGTAATGTCAGCATCCTGTTCCCATTTTTGCATATAAGCCAGCTTTTGAGTACTAGCGGACAACATGGTATACAGTAAGGAGATAAGGCCGGAGTGTTTGTCAATGGTCCTGCAAAGACGTTCCATAGGCGTGTAGGAAGAGAGATCAGAAGTGCGATTTAAAGACGCCAAAAAATGTGCTATTTGAGCATAACGGAAGGATTCCGCGTCCGGAAGATCAAACTTCTCCTGCAGGGCCAGTTTTGACAAAGCTCCCTTATGATCGCAGAGATCGGCTATTCTCAGTAGGCCCTTATTGATCCACCATGAGAAATCCTGGGGACGGAGACCCGGGGGGAACAAAGGATTATAAAACAGGGATGCTATTGGCGTATGCGGTGATTTAAACCCATGGGCAGAGGCTAGGCGATCCCAAAGGCTCAGGGAGAGAGACAGTGATGGGCATAAGATAGAAGGTCTGTCCCTGCTTTTCAGCCACATAAGATGACTGATCTCCCTATTTGGGAGCAGAGATGACTCCAATCCCATCCAGAGCGGTCTGGATCGGGAGGTATGAAATTTAAGTAAGTGAGCCAGTTGGGCAGAGTGATAATATTTAAGGAGATCGGGCATTCCCAGACCTCCGCCCGATTTAGGGGTATATAGAGTTTTCCTGTTCACCCTAGGTCTTTTGTGGTCCCATATATAATCAACTAGTTTAGCCTGGAAGTTCTTCAGGTCTTTACCTATGATTGAAATCGGGAGGGTCCTAAAAAGGTAAAGTACCTTAGGCAGTATGGTCATTTTGACCGAATACAACCGACCGAACCATGACGGGGGCTTGTTTGACCACCTTCGAAGGTCCTCCAACAACTTACGGAATAATGGGGGATAGTTCTTCTCATATAACGTATGGAGAGTAGGAGTTAAGAATATACCCAAGTAAGGTAGGGCTTCGTCTCGCCAATGAAAGGAGAAGGATTCCCGAAGGGCCCAAACTATATGTAGCGGTAAGGATATATTGAGGGCTTGCGATTTAGATTGATTTACATACAGACCCGTAAACATTGCAAAGTCCCCCAGTACTATATTGAGATTGGGTAATGAGGTGACTGGGGAGGAGAGAAGCAGCAAAATGTCGTCCGCGAATAACGCGCACTTATGTTCCCGTCCCCCGCAGCCAACCCCTAGTATGTCTGGGTGTGACCTAATTTTAATTGCCAAAGGTTCCAAAGCTAAAATAAATAACAACAGGGGGGACAGGGGGCATCCCTGACGGGTACCCCGTCCTATGCTAATATCTTCAGATTTATACCCCTTAACTGACAGATTAGCGGCAGGGTCGCTATAGATCATGCGAAGCGTCTTTAGGAAGTTTAAGCCAAACCCATACCTCTCCAGTATATAGAAAAGATACTCCCAGGACAAGGAGTCAAAGGCTTTGTGCAGATCTAATGATAGCAGCAAAGCTCCTCTCCGGCCTCCGCCGTCCCATCCTGAATTCAACGCAGATATTATATCAATGACCCTCCTAGTCTGATCTGAAGCCTGTCTGTGAGGCACAAACCCCACCTGGTCAGGATGAACATACTGCGGTAGAAATGAATTCATGCGGGTGGCTAAGACTTTAGTTAGCAGTTTGAGATCCACGTTTATCAGCGATATCGGCCGATAATTAGTGCAGTCGCTGTGATCCTTATTAGGTTTGGGGATGACGTGTATAAATGCTCTATTCTCATGGGGTGGGAGAGGGGAACCGTTACGTAAGCTATTGAAAAAGGCACAGAGGTGTGGGGCCAAAATAGCCGCATACTTGCGGTAATAGTGACCTGTAAACCCATCTGGGCCAGGTGACTTAGACGGGTTCAGGGACTTAATGGCCGCTAATATTTCCTCTGTTGTAAACTCTGCCTCCATCAGATCAGCGTGGTCTTTGGACAAGGTGGGGAGGGATATGTCGTTTAAAAAGTCCTCAGCCAGGGCCTTGTTTAAATTCTCAGGGGATTTATATAATTCGGAGTAAAATGTGGAGAATTCCCGGACTATCAATTGGGGGTTCTGAGTAATCTGGCCGTCCTTTAATCTTAATTTGGGGAGGGCAGGGTTGAAAGGCCTGGGGGTCAATTTTCTCGCCAACAGTGCATTTGGCTTGTCTCCTAGGGTATAGAATCTATGACGCATCCACCTAAGGTGTTTCTCTGCCTTCGTTGCGAGGCTCAAATTTAGAGCTGTGCGTGCCACATCTATTTGATTTCTAAAGTCAAGGTGAGGGTTGCCCCTCTGTTCCTGTGAGAGACGACGCAACTCCCCTTCCTGCTGACGAATCGTCTGTTCACGCTCCCGTTTAGCTCTTGAAGCAAGTCGTATCAGTTCGCTGCGAATGGTAACTTTGTGAGCCGCCCATAGCGTCGCCGGGGAGGAGACCGATAATGAGTTATCCGTAAAGAACTGTTGTATGGATCGCTCGATTTCTTTCTCCAATATAGGGTCGTTTAGTAATGACTCGTTTAGTCGCCACGACGATGGGCTTGATTTGGTCCAGAGGCCAGTCAAGACTACTTGGCCCGAAGAATGGTCAGACCATGACATAGGATAAATTTTGGCAGATAATACAAACGACAGCAGGGGGGAGAGCGTAAACACATGGTCTATACGCGAGTACGTCTGATGGACATGAGAATAATGCGTGTAGTCCCTCTCAGATGGATGAGTATCTCTCCATACGTCGATTAGATCGTAGCTATGTAAGAGGCGAGCCATCACACTACTCTGCCTAGAGGCATGTTTCAGGAATGTTTTCCTAGGATCGGATTTGTCAAGGATCCAGTCCAGAGAAACATTGCTATCCCCGCCAAAAATTACGTGCCCAGTCACATGAGGCATTATGGTTTCCAGCATTGTGCGGAAAAAGGATAATTGTCCTACATTAGGGGCATAGTATGAGAGGAAGATAACCGCACTATCATTAACCCTCCCTGCCACCATAACGTACCTGCCCTCCTTATCTCTAATCACAGTTGTGGGCGTGAAGGGGACCTTCTAGGCAAAACATATGGCTACCCCCTTCTTCTTGTCTGGTCCGTTAGACAAGTAAACTGACGGGTATTTTGCGTTTAGATATTTCGGGGCCGAGGAACTAGAGAAGTGGGTCTCCTGTAAGAGAAGAACATCTATCCCCGTCCTATAGTATTGTTGGAAGGCCTTCGTTCTCTTAGCGGGTGAGTTAAAACCCTGAACATTATGCGTTAAAATGGAATACTGCATAAGTGGTCCGTTAGCCATGATGGTTCAGTCCGTTGTACTCACGGTTTAGAAGCCTCAAATGTCCACCTCTGGAAGACCCCGAACGACGTGTACATGGTTCATCTAGGCAGGAGGATGCACCCAAAAGGAGATGAGCTTGACGGGGAAGAGAAAGAGTCAGATTATAGTCAAAGAAAAAGCGTATAAAGAACAGTAAGGCAATCATCAACTCGCGTTCAAATAATGTAATCCATGTAGGTACTTTATCAAAGAACAGAGAGAGCAACAAAATAATGAAAAAATAAAAAAATGAGAAAAAGACACACTTCAAAAACAGCGTGTCTGCGGGAGAACAAGCTCCCATCAATTAGCGTGAAGTTATCTCCGCTCGGAAAGGGGGGATAAGTTCACTAGCAGTGGCATACGTTTCCACCTCGGTCTGGCCCATTCGCGAAATGGGACAGACAGGTGGGATCAGCTCACCCAACCAAACAATTGCAGTAAGAGGTACATAACACCTATTCGGGGTCATAGACCACATAGGTGGAAGCAGTTGCAGAAACCTAGTGCAAATTAAACTAAACTAAGTGTCCCTCCAGCACCAGGTCCGGGTCCAGACCAGTAAGGACCAATCACAGGAACCTGTCAAAAAGGTAAAGTGGAACAAAAGAAAAAAGAAGCACGTAATAGTTGGCATAAATCAGGTGTTCAGGGGGGGTCTTCTGGCCCTGGAACGGCCTTGTTGTGACCAGAGGGGAGACACAGGTCTGTCCTCCATCTCAGCGACGCCACGAGGGGTCAGTGGGTCTGTCGAGATCAGGCCCAGTTTTTGGAGCAGTTCTTCTCCCGATTGGAATGAGTTGAAGGAATATGACTTCCCCTTATACGAGAACGTCAGTTTAAACGGGAACGACCAACGGTACTTTATGCGATGATTGATAAGATGACCCAAAAGAGGCTTGAGGGTTCTTCTCTTCTGGATTGTTGCTTGTGAAATGTCTGCAAAGACCTGGATCGGGTGACCCATGACAGCGATGTCCCCTCGTTGTCTAGCTTCCAGCATCACTTTCTCCTTTATCCTATAGAAATGAGGCTTAACTATGATATCTCGAGGCAGACCATCTGGCCTAGGAGCCGTCAGGGCACGGTGAACCCTGTCGAGTTCCAACTGATGGGAAGAAATGTCCGGAATCAACTGGGTCATCAGGGTATGAACAGCCTCCTCCACATCCACCACAGTCTCAGGGAGACCCCGTACCCTGAAATTGTACCTCCGAGATCTGTTCTCAAGGTCCTCGATTTTGGCGTTGGCCTGATCTAATTGTTCCTGTAGAGACGTAATCATCCTGGAGTTCTGATTGACGCGCTTGACCGTGCCATCCACTTTAGATTCGATGCTGTCTAATCGCGCTCCAATGTTTTGGAAGTCAGATTTCATCCCAGCAGTTATCACCGAGCAGGCTTTTGTGAGTTCTTGCTGGAGAAGGGCGGAAAATCTGGCCAGGAGCACATTGTCCCCAGAGTATGAGGGAGCAGGGGCGGGGAGTTGTGAGAGCCCAGAGCTGGCCTGGCTGAGGGTGACCCCAGCAAGTTCTGCCATTTGTCTGTCCATGGATGAGGCAGGGGACAGAGCATTTAGCATTGCAGCATCATCAGGGGAGCCCAACAAGGGTGAAAGCTGGAATCGTCCTTGGCCACTATGTGGGGAGGGGGTGGGTGACCCATCTTGGGACTGGGATGAGAAGGGGTCCCTGTGCACCATGGACTGGACCGAGAATCCAGCCCCAAGTGAAAGTCCTGTCCCATGATCTCCTCTCATTGCTGCATGACCCCCATCCAGCATCAGCACAGGCATAGAGGCCTGATGTGTGTGTAGGGTGTCCTCCCCCTCTGCCATCGGGACATGGTGTGATCCCATCCAGGGCGACTGAGTTCCCGGCTGGGGCCCCTCTATTGTGTCCCCCTCTCCCCGCCTCACCGCGTCCTGGTGTGTTTGTGGCTGGCCTCGTGTGCTGCCGCGCGCCGCGTCTTCCTCGTCCGGCGCCATCTTGGATTGTGGGGAATGCTGCTGGGCCTTCGAGGCTCGAGTCCTGCGGCCGTGCTGGGAGGGACGACGCTGGTTGTACTTATTACCGGCCGCCCTCCGCTGCATGGTCCGAGCCCAATGTGCTAGGCTCTGGCTGGGGAGCGATCCGCCCGTCTGTCGGCTAAATATTGCTTGTAGGAGCCGAGGTGGAGCGGAGCACGATCAGTGCATGACCGTCCTCGGCGCCTCGCGCATGCGCACTTCCATTTATTGCTTTCATTAAGAGAATCTCTATAGGGTGACAGTGTGAAGGCACCAACACCCAAAGTCCAATTTTTCCACAACTGTTACTTCAATCCAAGGTCTGCGAAAGAGACACCCAAATTTATCCCCAAAATCTCCAATCTTGTTCCAAGTGCACTAAATTGTGGCCTCATCATACAGACTGGCTCCCTAAGCCATTATTTTTAAAATAAAGAAAGCTTGCAGGAAAAAAATTCACTTTTTTGGCTTTAGAAATGTAATTTTTGCTGCAGCAGGTTCTATACATGGTACAGATGTGCCACTTTAAAGGCAGACTAAGGGGACCCCCCAGGCACTATATTTAAATTTTAAATTGTTATTGTTTCACTTTAAGCATTAGTAAATCACTGCTCATTTACAAATAATATTTTTTACAAACTTTTTCATTAATACATGTGCCCCAGGGCAGTACCCATAGACCTTCCATGGGGTTCGTTGTTCGGCTCCAAACTTGCAATGTTTGAAAGTTCTGGCACAAACCAAACCGGGGGGGGGGGGGGGGTGTTCAGCCCATCTCTACTCAGCACAACTAAAGAGCAGTGGTCATTGCTTTTTGGCCCAGCTTGTTCCATGTCTCTGCTTTAGTCTAATTTATTGTTACAGGATCTATGGCAGCTATGTTTATGACATTGTTTTAATACACAGCTGTTCATGACGATCAAAGCCTATCTGCACTTTTTCCTTCGGGTATTATGTTTTTTGTACTCTACCATGCCCAAAATAGGACTAATAAAAACGTGTGCATATGTAGCACAGACCCCAGACCAGTCTGGCTGTTTGATACCAGGTTCTATTCCCTGTAAGACACATGCCAGCCAGTGCATATTTTTTGTAGTTTATTTGCTGTTAACTTGTGTGGGGTGTAGTGAGCCAAAACTATCAGAAATAAAGACATAGAGGACACTTGCAACCACCCTCTTCAATTCAGACTATAAAATAACTACAATGCAGATGACCCTATGGCAGAGGTATAACCTGAGTCAAAAGCTGTAGTGAGCTCCCCCAAAGTGAGCAAGGACAGTCTCTATGATCCTTGAGGATAATACTCACTGTACCTTGGGTACTGTAATGCTTCTTGTATCACCAGCCAGCTTTTGTACTGGATACCTTTGCAACTCTTAATACACTGCTTCAGGGTGCTCTGGATGAGGGTCCCCGAGCTCGAGCTAGAGCTGGGACACCCAAAAAAATGTCTTCTGTTATGTAGCCAACAGCCTGGGGGGGTTCAGCTTTCAGACTGGGACTTCTTCCCCCAGGAACAAGAGACTGCTGTTCTAGACAACAGACTATGTATACACCTCTCAGGCTCCTGCTGGTCCAGTGGAATGCAGGGAGAAGTAGTCGAACCTGCACCAGTAGAACCCAAAACAGTCTAAAGTAATTTTAATAATGCTCAAAAACGAAATTCACCTCAACTAAAGCAACCTAACTAATGAGGTGCTACACATCTATACCAGTGATTTGGATCCATATGATTGTACATACATGCTTTAAGTTATACAGCACAACAAGCAAGCAGAAGCTTGTTCACTAGGATTGAGCCGAACACCCCCCAGTTCGGTTCGCAGCAGAACATGCGAACAGGCAAAAAATTTGTTCGAACACACGAACAACGTTAAAGTCTATGGGACATGAACGTGAAAAACCTAAAGCGCTATGTCATGGATGTGCAATAAAATCTGTCAGCTTACCTGTTTCCATCTGTTCATTAGAGGCCTGACTCTGTTCTGCTTCCCTTTTTATCACTTCATCACTTTATCACCTTTTTTCGGCTTGTCCCTGACTTCTCATGTTTGCCTGTGCCCTTGACCTTTTGCCTGTCCCTTGGTTACCCTTGTCTGCCTGTTGCCCTGACCTTGGCTTACCCATCACTATCGTTTGTCCTGCTTGCTGCTTCCCCTCTCTCCCTGCGGAGCGTGACCTAGGGGATTCCAGGGGTCGCGACCTGGATCCAGATGCAGCGAAAGGCCATCCTCACCACTAGAGGCTCTGGTGAACACAAAGCTGGGTCTAAGGCCTCGTACACACGAGGGGATATGTCCTCTGAAAACGGTCCGATGGACCGTTTCAGCAGACATCTCCGCTCGTGTGTATGGGCTAGCGGACAGATTTCTCCACCCGACAGATTTCAAAGCATGCTTTGAAATCCATCCGGTGGAATCTGTCCGCCCGACATGTCTGCTGGTTAGTACACTTACCAGCAGACATGTCGTGCCCCACCGCCGCCGCGCCGCCGCCGAATGGATTCGGCGCATGCGCGGAAGTGTTTTACTTCCTGGTGCGGTGACGTGGCGATGACGCGGCGGCGTCAACGTCACCGCCACGTCACCGCGCCGTCCGGCGGCGGGGAATTTGATCCGATGGTGTGTACACGCCATCGGATCAAACTCCCGATTGGACATATCCGATGGAAATGGTCCGCGGACCGTTTTCATCGGATATGTCCGATCGTGTGTATGAGGCCTTAGACTCCGCGCCCTGGGGGATCTTGGGTTCATGCTTCCTCTATGATAGCAGCAGTCGGCTATAGGGTTCACTACCCTGTGGTGCATACCTGACCCTAACGGGGTGCACTTGTCACCTGGCCACAGGTGACCTGACATGCTAGTTTTAATGGTTAATATGCAAGTTATTGAATATGTGAAGTCCGCGCTTAGGATGTACAAGGGAGTGAATGGTAAAATGGATAAATATACAAATAAATAATTAAATAAATAAATAAACAGACTGCTGTCCCCCTAACAGATAATCCCCTAGGGGATACTGGTATGGTTGAAAAAGGTAAATGAGGTGGTGGCACTGTGTAAGAGAACTGTGACCTTCTGTCCTGGGCGCACCAATGCGCATGCGCGCGCGCACACGGGCACACCAATGCGTGCACATGCGCCAATGCGCGCGACGGATGTCGTGCGCGCTCCTAGCGCCAATTGGCACTCACTGCCTATTTAAGGAAGTGCTCTGACCCGGACCCATTGCTGACTGGTCTTCAGCTAGTACCCTGACACCCGGAATTCCTGCTGTCATCCTGCCTACTTCCTGTTGCTGACCCCGGCTTGCGCTGACCCTGATCCTGAACTCTGTTATCGTCTGACTTCCGGTTTCCGATCTTGGCTACCCATTTGACACTTCTACTGCCTGCTGCTTGGTACCTCGCTGCCCGCCTGCTGCCTGACCCGGCTTCCGCATGACCCGCCACGGCTGTCTCAACCTTCACCTGCAGGCACTCGTGTTCCTCCTGTCCCTTGGTATCATCTGTTCCATCTCCAGCGGTACCAGGGCTGGAGATACAAGAGAGGCCGACCTCGTCATCTCAGTCTCCCATCAGGTACGTGACAGTACCAGTCAGCCCATGATGGAGTCTGAAAGGGAGGCCTCTCTGCTACAAACCCTCTGCCAGACTGTTACCGCACTCTTTCATACGGTGCAAGGATTACATATGGATTTTGTTCAGCTTTACGACCAACTGCAGCCTGCACCCAGCATGGTTCCCATCTCAGAGGACTTAAGAATCAGGGATTCTGCTGCCCAAACCATGACCTGTAACCATGCTGAGCCTTCCTGCTTTCCTGAGCCAAGAGTACCCTTACCCGAACGTTTCTCTGGAGATCGTAAAAAATTCAGGACTTTTCAAAATGCCTGTGAACTTTACTTCTCTCTGCTACCCCGTACCTTCTCCACGGAAGAAGTTAAAGTGGTATTCCTTATCTCCTTGCTGGACGAACCCCAGGTTTGGGCCCATCGGCTTCGAGAGCAACGTGATCCTGTCTTGGCTTCCGTGAACTCCTTCTTTGCTGCCATGACTCAACTATATGCTGACCCTTTTCGGCGTCAGACAGCTGAAGCTACTCTGAGTCACTTGCAACAGGGCTGCGGGCCCGTTGAGGACTATGTATCAAACTTTCGCTTATGGAGCGCTGATACCCAATGGGACAACACTGCCTTATGTTTTCATTTTCGTCTCGGCTTGTCTGAAGCTATCAAGGATGAGCTAGCCAGGGTGGACATACCCGCTTCCCTAAAGGATTTGATTCTTCTTGCTATACAGATTGATCGCCGCCTGCGAGAAAGACAGTCTGAAAAAGCCATGAATTCCCACTTGTTGCCTGTTCACTCTGAGCCTCCTTTACCTGCCTCCTCCGCAGTTTTGCCGGAAGACACCAAGAAAGTTTTGCATGCCAGTTTTCCACGATCTCCTCTGTCTCAACAGGAACAGTCTCGTCGTTATCATAATAGACTCTGCCTCTACTGTGGCGACGGAAGCCATTTTCTTTGGTCTTGTCCCCGAAGACACCGTAGGAGACCCTCTCCTCCATCCCAGACGGTCGTCTCTCCAGCCCTGGGCCAGAACCACACCGCACTGCCCATTTCTCTCCAGTTTTCAGGAAAGACCCTCACTGTTTCCGCCATTGTGGATTCTGGGGCTTGTAGCTGTTTTGTAGACTCTTCCTTCGCAACCATGCATGAACTGCCCCTGTGCGCCAAGAAAAGCAGCTTTTTAGTCCACCTAGCGGATGGTTCAGGTATTAAATCGGGACCCGTCACTCTAGAGACTGCACCTATTCCCTGTTCCACAGTTTCTGGGCATCGGGAATTCCTACGTCTGGATGTCATCACATCCCCTCTGTTCCCAGTTATTCTAGGGCAACCCTGGCTGAGGGCACACAACCCTCTCTAATTGGTCCTCCGGAGAGGTGTCTTTCTTCTCTGACTATTGCAAGAAACACTGCTTCCCTCCTACTCCCAACCCGGGTGAACCATTCCTCTGTATCAGTGTGGATCCTGAGACTGCTAAACTTGTGCCTTCCATCTATCATGAATATCTGGACGTTTTCAATAAAAAGAGTGCCGACACTCTCCCTCCTCACAGACCATACGACTGTCCTATCGAACTGTTGCCTGGCGCTGAGATCCCTTTTGGTAGGATTTTTCCCCTTTCTGAACTTGAACTTGGGGAATTGCAGAAGTACATCAACAAGAACCTTGACAAGGGATTTATCCGGGGAATACCAAAGTGTAGCGCTAAAATGACTGGGTGAAAATCAATTTTGTTAGCTGTGAAGTTTGTTAGCTGTGAATAAATACCTAATTTTAGTTAAACGGAATTACGCTATGTGGCCACCCTCTTTTCTTTTCTACATGCACTTTTAACATATCGAGCCTACCAATGGTGATTTCAAAATAAGTACAGTTTCCAGCCTATCCTATCCCATTGCAAGACATCCTGACTGATCGGGCGCATGATTCCTGCTGAGGACTGTTCATGACATCCGTCATTCAAAGCCTTGTTTGACCTCTTGTGGCATACGTCACCATTGGTCAACACGTTCTGGTAAGCCTGCAATTCTTTAGGTGGTGGGATCATCACGTTGAAGAAGTCACAAATTTTCACGTTCAGTTACTCACTCACTTGATTCAATCACCAGACAAACTTTTTTAGGACTACCGGGATTTTCTGGTGCAATTGTCCACTTGCACTACGTGCCAGACAGGCACAATAGCTGTTTCTTTCATTAGAAGGACTTATATGCACATTTATTTTTCACTGTTTACATGTTGTAACATATATTGTACGGTAATTGATTTTCACCCAGTCATTTCAGCGCTACACTTTTGTATTCCTTTGTTTTTTGCTTTTTTGAAAAAGTTGTGTTAGCTGCTATCATTTATACTTATCTGGCAGCGCAGGGTATCCACTCTTCTTCCAAGGGATTTATCCGGCCTTCCTCTTCCCCTGCCGGAGCAGGGATATTCTTTGTTGAAAAAAAAATCACACACTCCGGCCTTGTATCGACTATCAGGACTTGAATAAAGTTACCATTAAAAATCGATATCCTCTGCCCCTCATCCCTGAGCTGTTTCAGAGACTGCGTGAAGCACGTGTTTTTTCCAAGCTGGATCTAAGAGGGGCGTATAACCTGATCAGAATCAGAGAGGGGGATGAGTGGAAGACGGCCTTTAGGTCTCGTTTTGGGCACTTTGAGTACCTGGTGATGCCCTTTGGGCTTTGTAACGCGCCAGCCACCTTCCAGCACTTTGTGAACGATGTGTTCCGGGACTTTCTTGATGTGTTTACCATCGTTTACTTAGACGACATACTAGTGTTCTCCACTTCCCTTGAGTCTCATCGGGTCCATGTTAAAAAGGTACTAGACAGACTAAGGAAACACCATCTTTATGCCAAAGCAGAAAAGTGTGAGTTCGAGAAGTCCACCATTCAGTTCCTGGGTCTTGTTATCTCCGCAGATGGGATTGCTATGGACCCACAAAAAGTTTCTGCAGTACTTGAATGGCCAGCCCCAACCGACAAAAAGTCTGTACAGCGGTTTGTGGGATTCTCTAACTTTTACAGGAAATTTATCAAGAACTTTTTTGGTATTATATCTCCTATTACGCAATTAACCAGATCACGTACAACCTTTACATGGACTTTAGAAGCTCAAGCTGCCTTTGAAAAGTTGAAGGGTCTTTTTACTTCAGCACCCATCCTGAAACACCCTGAAACACCCTGATCCTGCTTTGCCCTATGTTCTTGAGGTTGATGCCTCCGAAATTGTCGCAGCGACAGGGGACAAAGTCCCTACTTCACCCTGTTGCCTTTTTCTCCAGGAAATTAAGTACCTCAGAAAGGAACTACGACGGTGGCGATCAGGAATTACTCGCTATTAAGTCGGCCCTGGAAGAATGGCGCTATCTTCTCGAAGGAGCGGCCCATCCTATTCTTGTGTTCACCGATCACAAGAATCTTGAATATTTAAGAACAGCCAAGAGACTAAGACCCCGCCAGGCTAGATGGGCCCTCCTTTTTGCAAGATTTTGCTTCCATATTACATACCGGCCAGGGTCTAAGAACGGGAAGCCAGATGCTCTTTCCCGTATGTTCCAAGACACTGAGACTCCTCCTGAACCTGAAACCATTTTACCTGCTAAAAATTTTCTTTTGTTACAGAGTGATCTCATCTCGCAAATTAAGTCAGCAGTCCAAAACCATCCTCCTCCTCTGGAACTCCACCTCCAATCTAAGGAAGAACTCTACGTACACGGTGAGCAAATTTTTGTTCCTGAGCATCTACGAACTGCAGTTCTTTACATGTGCCATGACCATCCCTTGGCAGGGCATTTTGGGGCCTATAAGACCTCAAATCTGGTCCTTCGCTCCTTCTGGTGGCCCCACTTGTTACAGAACTGCAGGGACTATGTTAAATCTTGCACAACGTGCCTTTGGAATAAATCTGATAGGACTAAGAATTGGGGTCTATTGGAACCCCTTCCTGTCCCTGACAAATTGTGGTCTATGATCTCTATGGACTTCATTGTCGAGTTACCCCCTTCCGAAGGGTTTACTACAATTTTTGTAATTGTGGATCGGCTCTCTAAGATGGCCCACTTTGTGCCCCTAAAAGGTACCCCTTCTGCAGCGGAAACTGCCTCTTCCTTTATCAAAGAAGTTGTACGCCTACACGGTATTCCCGCTAACATCACCCCTGACCGTGGGGTGCAATTTACATCCCGATTTTGGAAATCTCTATGTGAAGCTCTGGGCATTAAACACTGTTTGTCATCTGCCTATCACCCTCAGACTAATGGGCAAACAGAGAGGACAAACCAGACAATAGAACAGTATCTGCGTTGTTTTTCCTCATTTGCACAAGATGACTGGGTCTCTCTCTTGCCGTTAGCGGAGTTTGCATATAATAACTCCTTACATTCTGCAACCAAACAAACCCCCTTTTTTGCTAATTATGGGTTCCACCCATCCTTTTTGTCTGATGTTCCCCAGGAATCCTCAGTCCCAGCAGTACAGGATCGTCTGGACTTCTGGAGGTCCAACAACCAACTCTTGCAGGAAACCATCACTAAAGCCCAAGAAAGTAACAAAAGGTTCTTCGATAAGAGGAGAAGAGGTAACCTTGACCTGCAACCAGGGGACAAAGTGTGGCTTTCCACTGCAAACCTAAAGTTGGCTTGCCCCTCTAAGAAATTAGGACCCAAGTACATTGGCCCATTTCCTGTTAAGAAGAAGATTAATGCTGTGGCATTTGAGCTTTGCCTACCTGGAAGTTTGAGGATTCACCCAGTGTTTCACGTCTCCCTCTTGAAACAATCCATTGCTAACCCCTACCCTGATCGTGAACCCGAAGCACCTGCCCCTGTGCTTGTTGAAGGAAACAAGGAATTTGTGGTGGAAACTGTTCCTAATTGCAGGAAGAGAAGGGGTCAAACCCAGTTTTTAATCAAATGGAAGGGCTATGGTCCCGAAGATAACTCATGGGAACCTTCTTCCAACGTACATGCTCCACAGTTGGTTCGGGCCTATCTTCGCCTTCATCCTGAGAAAAGGTCCCTGGTGGGCATCCGGAGGCTGCCCGTAAGGGGGGGGGGGCGGCAATGTAAGAGAACTGTAACCTTCTGTCCTGGGCGCACCAATGCGCATGCGTGTGCACACGGGCGTCCTGAAATACTTAGGCGCACCAATGTGCATGCGCGCGCACACACGGGCACGCCAATGCGTGCCAACGCGCGCGCGACGGACGCCGTGCGCGCTCCTACTGCCAATTGGCACTCACTGCCTATTTAAGGAAGTGCTCTGACCCGGACCCATTGCTGACTGGTCTTCAGCTAGTACCCTGACACTTGGAATTCCTGCTGTCATCCTGCCTACTTCCTGTTGCTGAACCCGGCTTGCCCTGACCCTGATCCTGAACTCTGTTATCGTCTGACTTCCGGTTTCCGATCTTGGCTACCCATTTGACACTTCTACCGCCTGCTGCTTGGTACCTCGCTGCCCGCCTGCTGCCTGACCCGGCTTCCGCATGACCCGCCACGGCTGTCTGAAACTTCACCTGCAGGCACTCGTGTTCCTCCTGTCCCTTGGTATCCTCTGTTCCATCTCCAGCAGTACCAGGGCTGGAGAAACAAGAGAGGCCAACCTCGTCATCTCAGTCTCCCATCACGTACGTGACACACTGTCTGCAAGTGGTAGTAATATACTATGACTACAGGTGAATAGTATAACTACTAAAATATATAAATGCTCTAATAAGAGTCATAGAGCAGAGCCCTATGCAGAATTGCAGTGTACTCCCAAACCAAAAATAACACGGGTGCTGTGTAAGAGCATGTTAACATACAAAATGCATACTAATTGATGAGTGGCATGTCTATAAAATATTGCTATCATATAGCTATCATGCATCAACATAAATGGTTAAAGTCCAAAAGTGAAAAGTGATCAAAGTGAACTAAGTGAAACAATAGTTTGATATAAGTCGATAAACAGGTCCAGTAAGACTGTAGGTCCAGTAAGCTGTAGGAAGAAGATTCCAGGGTGGTCCTAGTTAATAGGAGGTCACAACAATAGTGCTATCCGCAGTGGATCCGGTGCTCCCCCTCCTGTGTCCCCGCTCACCAGAGACACTCAGTGCATAAATATAAACCAGGGCTAGCTCCTATGACCGGCTCTCCTGTCCCCCAGGTTCCTCTGGGTTGGTATCAGTTCGGGTAACAGGCTTCTTCCAGTAGTTCTAGGTGCTCCAAGCAGAGAAAAAAGCCTTGCATAGCGTAGTATGTGGTAAAAAGATATATTTTATTGGCACTCCCACTGGTAATGGGGTGCGCAGAAAACAGTACAGAAAATACATTTTTTTTTTAAATACGCACTGGGCCACAAGGCCTAATATTAAGTAAAAACAATGGCTAAAATAGGGGCTGATTAGGATAAAACAGCCCAGCACAGCACTATATGGGACGTCAGACCAGCG
This sequence comes from Rana kukunoris, assembly GCA_029574335.1. Lineage (NCBI taxonomy): Eukaryota > Metazoa > Chordata > Amphibia > Anura > Ranidae > Rana > Rana kukunoris. Next base: position 402,831,479 of record CM056052.1, read on the forward strand.
TGGGAACAGCGTGCGTTCCACTTGCGATCCAGCCAGCTGACCCGGAAGTGCGTGCGTGAGTGTATCCGCTTTACGCACGTTTCGTAGTATCACGTCTTCTGAAGCGGGTACACGCATACCTAGCTTGAACACATAAATAGCGGACGTCACCATTCCAGCCCCTCCTACTGGATGGCGCCACCAATCATGATTATACAGGGTTCATACAGATAAGCCAATCTGATCAAGGCAGATGGAGTTGCTCGGTTATAATATCATATACCGGGGTCCCCCAAATTAGCCGCATTTTCACCAAATACGGGGGTGGGGTGACAAATGACTGTTATACCTCCAGGCAGAACTAGCTGCCTAAAGGGGTAGCAGACATAGGTGTAAAAACAGTATATCCACAGTTAATCTAAGACAAGCTGAACCAGGGGTGGAATAACTAGTGTAAGTTCCATATAAACTGCCCATGGTAAACTAATGATACTATACATAATAACTGCTCATGGGAGATACACAATTGGCTAATTATCATTAATACTATGTAAACTATATGTTCCATGCATCCATATATACTGCACATGGTAAACTAATGGTACTATACATAATAACTGCTCATGAGAGATAAACAATTAGCTAGTTTTTATTAATTTCCCCATTTTTTGTATTTTTAATTTTTTTTTTTTTTTTTTTTTATTATGGCAGCAACTTACTACTCTATAGCATCTCTGAAACTTTGTACCTACAATGTTAAAGGTTTAAATAATGAATCAAAAAGAGGCCAGATTCTATATAGTTTGCGCAAAGCCAAGGTAGACATTATACTTCTCCAGGAGACCCATTTCCGTACAGGTGGTGTTCCTGCGTGTCCACGTAAACATTATTCTCAATGGTTCCATAGTTCTACACCGGGTTCAAAAGCAAGAGGAGTGTCAATAGCACTCCATAAACATATGCCAATACAATATCTGAATCATATAGCTGACCCAAATGGTAGATACATTTTTCTTAAAATTCGGTTATGGAATAAGATTATTACCATTGCAAACCTTTATATTCCGAACTGTGACCAAACGACAACAATCTCACATTATCTTGATCTTTTAGCAGATTTTGCGGAAGGAATTATTATTGTGGGAGGAGACCTTAACTTAGCCTTAGATCCCATATTAGATAGCTCCACTCAACGATCAAACATCTCATACTCTCGCCTGAGGGCTCTCAAAAAAAACTCTATAAACATAGGCTACTGGATCTATGGCGGATCTTATATCCCAAAGACCGTAATTACACATATTTTTCATTGGCCCATAAAACATATAATAGACTGGACTATTTCTTAACTGGACAAAAGGTATTAGAATGGGATCCTTCAATGGAAATAGGCTCATTTACCTGGTCTGACCATTCACCAGTATTTCTAACAATAAATCCACCACAGACTCACGGAACAAATTGGTCTTGGCGTCTAAACGATACACTTATGTTAGATCCAATATGTCATAAGGCAGTTATAGAAGCAATTAGTAATTTTATCTCTGACCATGCCCAGGATGAAACCGCACTCCCCTTAAAATGGGAAGCTCTAAAAGCAGTATTACGGGGTCTGTTTATTCAACATGGCTCACGACTTAAAAAGAAAAAATCCATAATTATCCAAAATACTCTATCAAAGCTTCACTCTTTAGAAACTTTACATAAAACCAGTCATCGTGCAGAAATATTAGCTAATATTTCATCCACAAGGGCCTCTCTATTGCAGCTATTTGAAACATCCCATAAATCATACGAACAGAGAAGAGCTCTGGAAAGATATAAATTGGGGGATAAATGCGGGAGACTATTATCACGAACATTGCATCCCCGTTCATCCCAGACCTTTATACCCAGTATAAAAAAGCCATCGGGAGAAATTACGTCAGACCCACAATCTATTCAACATGTTTTTAGAGATTACTTCTCAGGTCTCTATAAACTTAGCTCCATCACCATCTTTGGAAGATGTAGTTGGAGTCAATCAACAAATTGAAGATTATGTACAGGAAACAGCTATCCCAGTATTAAGTGATGACAAAGGAACATTGTTAGATTGTCCTTTTCAACTTCAGGAATTATTGGATGTGATTGCCGATATTCCATCAGGAAAGAGTCCAGGCCCAGATGGATTCACTCCAAAATTTTACAAAACCTACAAGGAATATCTATCTCCATTTTTGCTCCAAGTATTAAATTCTATCTCCCCTAGGAATCAATTCTCAACTCAGACATTAGAAGCGCATATCACTCTGATTCCGAAACCGGAAAAGGACCTAACTTTATGTTCCAGTTTTCGCCCGATCTCATTAATTGGGATAGACTTAAAAATCTTTGCTAAATTAATTGCATTACGTCTCCAACCTCTCCTTCCAAACCTGGTACACTTAGACCAGACGGGTTTTGTACAAGGTAGAGAAGCACGGGACAATACTATAAAAACTTTTTTATTAATGAACTATGCTCATACAGCAAAAATACCAGTATGTCTCCTTTCAGTTGATGCAGAGAAGGCCTTTGACCGAATTGGATGGCCCTTCTTAAAACAAGCATTAATGCAAATAGGTCTGGTCCCAAATTTACTGCACAAGATCCTGGCATTATATACTAAACCTGAGGCTAGGATAAAGATCAATGGATCGTTATCAACAAGTTTCACCATACAAAATGGTACCCGACAAGGATGCCCACTATCACCTTTACTTTATGTCCTGGTAATGGAGCATCTAGCAATAGCAATTAGACAGAACCCTTTGATTGGGGGCATACAGATAAACCAAACGGAAATAAAATTAGCCTTGTTTGCTGACGATCTATTGCTATATGTCACTAATCCACAGGTTTCCATACCGGCTATTTTATCAGAATTTAAACGTTTTGGTACCCTTAGTAACTTTAAAGTAAATATATCAAAATCAGTTATTCTCAATGTGTCACTCAGTCCACAACAAGTGGCGGTATTGAAAAATAGTTTTCCACTCAAAATCTGTTCTTCGGTATTAAAATATTTAGGTATTTTTATCCCCTCTGACCTGAACCATTTATATCTAACAAATTATATTCCTCTTATGCAACAAACCTTACAGGATTTAAAAAAAATATGATCACAATCAATATTCGTGGTTTGGGAGGATTAATATTCTAAAAATGGATATAATACCGCGGTTTTTGTATCTCTTCCAAACCATGCCTGTCTCTATCCCTAGATCTTATTTTTCTACTCTACAGTCGGCCTTTACAAAATTTATTTGGGGCCATAAAAAACATAGATTGAAAAAGAAATTACTATCACTACCCAAAGTGAACGGAGGAGCGGGTGCACCTGATCTTTACCATTATTATGTAGCGGCAGTATTAACAAGGATAGTGAACTGGTTCCACTCCTCCAATACTAAACAATGGGTACTAATAGAGCAATGGCTAAATCAATTTGATCTTACCGCCCTCCCTTGGTTAGACCTTGAGAATAGTGATATCTATCGAGATTTATCTTCTACTATGCCCTCCCTAACATCCCACCTATTAAAAATTTGGACCAAAACAATTCTACAATTAGAACTTTCCTCATTAGTGGGACCTATGACACCTTTATTTGGTAACCCACAATTTCCGCCGGCTTTAAAACGTAAAGATTTCCTCATTTGGAACAAAGAATCTCATCGTAGAGTGTGCCAGATTACTTGCCAGGCAGCATTTCCACCTATACTAAACCTAATCTTTACATCGAAGCCCTCACTTACGCAATGGTTGGAATATCGGCAACTATTATCTTTCTTGTCCTCTCTTCCCTCAAATACATTTTTGTATAGAGACACAACTCAGTTTGAACTTCTATTGCTACAAGACTCAAAACCAAAACATGTCTTATCTTCAATCTATAAGATATTAGCCATAAAAAAACACCCTGAACCCCCTGAATATATACGGAAATGGGCGAATGAGTTAAATGTTCAAATTGAAGATGCAGAGTGGAAGAAAGCATTTAATTTAACACATTGTATGTCACTAACAATTAAAGCACAAGAGACAAATTACAAACTTCTTTCCAGGTGGTATTGGAGCCCAATGTCATTAAAGCGTATATACCCAGATAAATCAGACATATGTTGGCGATGCCATATATTTAAAGGTTCATTGCTACACATTTGGTGGGAATGTCCCCCAATCTTAAATTTCTGGGAAAAAATTATGCAGCTATACACTTTAGTTACTGGGGAACCAATATTAAATATACCACAAATCACTTTGCTATCAATACTACCAGGATCATATAGGAATATTAAAAGGGGTCTTTTGAGACACTGGTTGACAGCAGCAAGATTAGTTATACCACGGCACTGGCGCTCAATACAAACTCCATCAGTTAAGGAATGGGCCAGTGAAATGGATGGTATAGAAAAGATGGAATCACTTTTAGCACTTGAATTGGATACATATGAGGAACACCTTTAGACTTGGGTCCACTGGAGAGTATATAGAGAAACAACAAGAATTTAGAAATTACTTGTAGGAACAGAACAAATTAGTGGTGAGTGGTGGGGGTTGTTGCTACCAATCCTTAACCTTGCCCTAATTTTTTATTTTTTTTTTGTATTTTTGTATATTTTTTTTTTTTTTTTTTTGTATTTGGGTATGTTGTCTTGTCTTGTCTTGTCCAGTCCAGTTTTGTTTGTCTTGACCTGTCTTGTCATGTCTAGTCTTGTCTTGTCCAGTCCGGTTTTGTATAGTCTTTTTGAACAATATATGGAAACAAAAATATATCAGAAATTGATTAGATGAAATAACTATATTACTTATCTGAACACATCAATGTCTGTATTATATTCTATAATGTATTGTTATAACATAATAAAATCAGAATGAACTAAACAATTAGCTAGTTATTATTAGTACTAAGTATACTATATGTTCCATGCACACTGGTCATGGAAACCTAACCATAAGGAAATAGATGCTGCCCATAAAGGTACACAATTAAATTTAAAATATATAAACTGTTACCACTGTGTGTACTATATATGAACTAAATACTAATAATATATTAGACGGCATTACAGGTAACATTCAGTAGCTAGTATTAATAGTATGATGGGTGCCATTACAGGTAACATACGTGTACTGGGCTATAGGAATGAATCTAACCTGAGCATATAACGGAATGATACAAAAATGAGACAGGTTGGCTTCCCTAAGTCATAACAACGAATAAGGTCTACGCTAAAGGTGGTGGATGAGGTAAGTGGTGGGAACGTGTGGGTATGATGAGATGAGGGGACTATGATTACTACAGCCCCCAGACCAGGCTACCACCCTACTGGTTCCCAATCCTAAATAGATTGAATGTATATAAACAAAAAAACTTAAGGGTTGGCTAAGAAGCAGTTCAAATCAATATCTACATTTAACCCATGCGGCCTGAGGGATCCCATTCGGTAGATCCAGCTCGTCTCATTTTGTGAGATGGCGGTGGTTTTGTTGCCACCCCTCCAATTATCTTTTACCAGGTCTATACCGTAAAAAATTAGGCCCGTAGGGTCCCTATTATGGAATTCCTTGAAATGGCGTGAGAGATGGTGTTTCGGAAAACCTTTTTTAATTCTGTTAATGTGTTCTCGGATTCTTACTTTCAGAGGTCGTGTGGTTCTACCCACGTATTATAAGTGGCAGGGGCACTCGATGACGCAAGTTACATGGGTTGTATTACAAGTGATGAGCTCTTTGATCTTAAATTCTTTGAAATCAAATCTTGATTTAAAACTCATCTTTCTCCTAGGTTGTTTTTTACTGACCCTGCAGGGTAGGCATTTCTGACATCTATAAAAGCCCTTGAGTTCAGGACAAAGGCTAGCAGGTACAGGTGGGTCTATGGCATTATGCACGAGGTGGTGCCGTAACGAGGGTGCACGTCTGTAAATGAAAGTGGGTTTGCTTTTCAAAACTTTGGACAGAGCATGATCCTCTTGTAGAATGGGCCAGTATTTTTTAACTATATGCTCAAAATCTTTATACTGGGAGTTAAATCCTGTAATAAAGGCCACATCTGGTGCACTCTGTTTATTCTTCTTCTTAGGTGTCAGCATGCCATTCCTATCCATACTCAAAACCTCATCTTTCAATTTAACCAGGTCTGCTTCCTTATATCCTTTTTCCTTGAACCTACTGACAATCACATCTGCCTCGTTGGAAAAGTCTGTGATGGAATTACAGTTTCTACGAAGTCGCATCAGTTGGCCTTTTGGTACATTGGCCTTCCACCTCGGATGGTGGCAGCTGGTCGATGGGATATACCCATTCCGGTCCGTAGTTTTGTGTGTAGCTTGGAACCGGATTTGAAGATTTGTAGGTCAAGGTAGTCTATGCATTCCATATCCCACTTTCCAGTAAAACTGACTCCATACCTATTAGTGTTCAAGTTTTGCAGGAATTCTTGGAATGACTCGGCAGTGCCATCCCATAAAATGATAAGGTCATCTATGTATCTTCGATACAATTTGATGTGAGGGTTGTTTTAGTTATAGATGTACTCTTTCTCCCAACAGTCCATCAATAAGTTGGCAACACTGGGGGCATACCGAGTCCCCATTGCCACTCCCTTAGTTTGGACATAATAGTTCTTTTTATATCAAAAATAATTGCACTCCATCGCCAATTTTAGACCTTGTCTAAGCCTGGTGTTCTGGTGAAGGGCTTTTTCCACCCCTGGCACACCATCCGTTTGGAAGATACTGGTGTATAACAAATTAACGTCAATGGTAGCCAGTAGGAGGTTTTCCGTGTTGTCCACATGTCGAAGTTCGTTAATAAGTTGTAGACTATGGGCCAGATTCAGGTAGAGTTAGGCTGGAGTATCTGTGATACTCCAGCCTAACTGTCACTTTAAGCCGGCGTTTCTGTTTTCTGTAACCAGAAAACAAGAAACGCCAGGTTGGTGTTCCGATGCGATCGGCGCAATTGAATTTCGCCATCGCATCGCAACATTAATTTAAAAATGGCGACGGGGGCGTTCCCGCTGATTTACGATGAACAAATATGTTTTGTAGTCATAGTATATTACTACCACTTGCAGACAGCACTACCACAACATTTACCTTTTTCAACCAATATGCAAGTTATTGTCATAAAAAGTGTTTGGGCACCTGGGTCCTGCCCCAGGGGACATGTATCAATGCAAAAAAAAGTTTTAAAAAAATGCAGTTTTTTCGGGAGCAGCGATTTTAATAATGCTTAAAGTGAAACAATAGAAGCAACATTTTCCTTTAAATTTCTTTACTATGCCTGTAAAGTAGCACATTTTTCCCGTGTTTAGAAAAGTCACTGCAGTAAAATGACATTTCTAAAGGAAAAAAAGTAATTTAAAACTGCTTGCTGCTATAATGAATTGTGGGGTCCCGGCAATATAGATAGAAGTAATTGAAAAAAATGGCATGGGTTCCCCCCAATCCATTACCAGGCCCTTTGGGGAACCCCTTCAGTTCTGGTATAGAGGAACCCTGCGCCAATTAAAAAAATGGCGTAGGAGCCCCCCTCAAAATACATACCAGACCCTTCAGGTCTGATATGGATTATAACGGGAACCCCATGCCAAAATAAAAAAAAATGGCATGTGGTGCCCCCAAAAATCCATACCCTTATCCAGGCCCTTATCTGAGCATGTAACCTGGCAGGCCGCAGGAAAAGAGGGGGGCGAGAGAGCACCCCCCTCCTGAACCGTACCAGGCCACATGCCCTCATCATGGGGAGGATGCTTTGGGGTCCAAAGCACCATGTCCCCATGTTGATGGGGACAAGGGCCTCATCCCCACAACCCTTTCCTGGTGGTTGTGGGGGTTTGCAGACAGGGGACCTATCGTAATCTGAAACCCCCTTTAACAAAGGGACCCCCAGATCCCGGCCCACCATGTGAATTGGTAACGAATAAAGTGTACCCCTACCATTTCTTTATTAAAAAAAGAAAAAAACATTTTCCAGCGATGTACATCCATTCTGGATCCGAGGATATGGGGGAAAAAAACACCCCTGCCACGGTCCGATTCTGCCTCCATGGGAGGCAGCTGCAAAATGACGCTACACCCGCCGTGACAGCTCTTAAATAGCTGAGGGTGGGGTGCGGGTGACCCTACCCCCCTCTGACGCCATGGAGATTTCTTGCGGTTTCTCTGTGGCGTCACGGGTGACCCTGCCCCCTCTGACGCCTCGGGAAACCCCCATAGCATCAGAGGGGGGTAGGGTCACCCGCACCCTACCCTCAGCTATTTAAGAGCTGTCACGGCGGGTGTAGCGTCATTTTGCAGCTGCCTCCCATGGAGGCGGAATCGGATCGTGGCAGTTTTTTTTTTCCGTTTCCTCAAATCGTCGGACGAGAATGGATGTACATCGCTGGAATTATTATTATTATTTTTTTTTAATAAAGGACTTGTCCCAAGCTGTGTCTTGTGTTTACCATTATTGACACATTTTTAGAGAAATGGTAGGGTACACCTTCCCCGTTTATCTCTGTGGCAGTGTCACCGATTGTCTGTTCCCTGTATAGGGAACGACGATCAGTGACGTCACACCTACAGCCAAGCCCCCCTACAGTAAGAATCACTCCCTTAGGGCACACTTAACCCCTTAGCGCCCCCCTAGTGGTTAACCCCTTGACTGCCATTTTCACAGTAATCAGTGTATTTTTATAGCACTTTTAGCTGTGAAAATGACAATGGTCCCAAAAATGTGTCAAAAGTTTCCGATGTGTCCGGCATAATGTCGCAGTCACGAAAAAAATTGCTGATCGCCGCTATTACTAGTAAAAAAAAAAATTATTAATAAAAATGCCATAAAATTATCCCTTATTTTGTAAACGATATAACTTTTGCGCAAACCAATCAATAAAAGTTTATTGTGATTTTTTTTTTACCAAAAATAAGTATAATACATATCGGCCTAAACTGAGGAAAAAAATTGTTTTTATATATTTTTGGGGGATATTTATTATAGCAAAAAGTAAAAAATATTGCCTTTTTTTTCAAAATTTTCGCTTTATTTCTGTTTATAGCGCAAAAAATTCAAACCGCAAAGGTGATCAAACACCACCAAAAGAAAGCTCTATTTGTGGGGAAAAAAATATGCCAATTTTGTTTGGGAGCCACGTCCCACGACCGTGCAATTGTCAGTTAAAGCAACGCAGTGCGGAATTGCAAAAAGGGGCAAGGTCCTTAACCTGCATAATGGTCCGGGTCTTAAGTGGTTAAAGTGACAAGTTCTGCCCTGGACCAATAGAGGTAAACAATAAACTCTGTCTATAAATAATATAACAAATAAATAATAAAATCATTTTCAAACAACCACTGGACTCTTGTAGTGGTGAAGATGACCAAGTCTGTAAATAATCAAGTAATGGTATCGTTGGTCAGTCCATAATTTTAAATGAAAACAAGATCAAATGAAATCACAAATCAAGGTGACAGGTGCTCTTTATCTGTGCTTGTAATAAATATATTGGTGCGGGTGTTCCACTCTATGCTCCCCTTATGCTTCTGCACTCACCCATCAGAGAGATCTCCCCTCAAGGGGGTTATTTCACATTCACAGCCTAAACTGCTGTATGGCAGGACATATGTTCACGTCTGGTATGTTACTTTCTCCTTCACAGAGTTAGCCCCTTCCTCTCATTTGTATGTGGAAAGAAATTATATCCCATAGTGCAATAACATTTGGCTATTTATTGCAATAAAAACAAACTTTCTTACCGCTCAGGAGATTGACAACCATTTCAATAGCAAAATCGGCACAATTTGCAAGGGGATATCCAGCATCCAATTTCCCCTCCCCAACCAACACATCAGGTCCAACACTGCACCTAATACTCTCCTCCTTCAGCCCTGTTACCACAGGGGAAGTTGAAAATGGTCCACCTCACCACCTGGTCCCTTTCCCCTCACAATTACTGCGACCACCTTCAACCTCTTTCTCTCATCTGGCACCTTTCCCTCCCAGCTTAAACATGCACTGGTTACCCCAATACTTAAAAAAAATGCACTAGACCCCACCTGTTTGAATAACATAAGACCCATCTCCCTGCTCCCGTATGCCTCCAAGCTCATCGAACGCCTTGTCCTCGACTGAGTTACTACCTCACTGACAACAACCTTCTCGATCCCCTACAGTCTGGGTTTCGCCCACAACTTTCCACTGAAACTCCCCTACTAAAACTCACCAATGACCTACTAACTGCTAAAACCATCAGCCAGTACTCAATACATATACTCGTAGACCTCTCTGCTACCTTAGACACAGTTTACCACCTGCTCCCCCTCAGAAAACTCCACTCCCTTGGCCTTCATGATTCTGCTTTTTTCTGGTTCTCCTACCCACCTCAGTGTCACGTACAACTCCATCTTCTCCACTTCTCTTCCTCTTTCTGTTGGGGTACCCCAAGGCTCTGTCCTTGGGCCCCTACTTATTCTCTCTATACCTCTTCCTAGGGCCAGTTGATATCCTCCCATGATTCTGGTACCACCTCTATGTGAGGATACCCAGATCTATCTTGTCACTCCTCAACTGACCCTCTCGATCTCCTCAACGATCATAAACTTACTGAATGACATATCAGTATGGATGTCACACCACTTTCTCAAACTCAATCTTTCTAAAACTGAGATTTTTATATTTCCTCATTCCCCATGACTTTACTATTAAGATCAACGGCACAACCATTGGTCCCTCCACACATGCTGTGCTGGGTGTAATCCTTGAGTCTGACATCTCCTTCAGCCCCCATATGCAATCACAGGCAGCTAGTGTTTTTTTTGGGGGGGTGGGTGGGAAAAAAAAACTACCCACCCCCCTGGGGTGGGTCGCTCGGTGGCACCCCCTACCCTGGCACTTACCCCATTGGTTGCAGACAGGCGGGCTCCTATGGGCGGGTTGCGGGCTCTTATGGGTGGCAGGTTGCGTGTTCCTCCGAGGGAAGGGTTGCGGGCTCCTATGGGCTAGTTGTGGACTCCTACAGGCGGTGAGTTACTGCCTCCTATGGGCGGCGGGCAATGGCTCCTGTGTCCTCTCTACATCACAGGGGGCTTCTGCCATGTGGCTCCTCCTCCTAGGCATCCAAAAAGATTGCTTGTCTTTTCAGCCAACTAGGTGACAGTGTCAAATAACATTTCCTGGATTGGCTGGGAGGAGGATTAGTGTTACAACACCAAGTATTAATTCGGTGTTGAAACTCACCTGAGTGGGCTTGGATTGCACTCTGTGACCAAAGTCCATCCTATATGGAGTGGTTCAGGGATAGCCAGGAGAAAAAAAAAAGGAAGCAAACTTTACATATAATGTAATTCTGGACTTCCTCGAATGAAATGTAAACAAGTGAACCTATACAAATATTAAAAGAAGTTGTTAACAGTTTTGATGGAATGGGTAAATAGGCATAAATTAAAGTTTACTTTTCCTGGAACAAATGGTGCTCCAGGGTACTTCCAGTGTCGCTTTCATTACTGAAAGTCCAAGCATTTGGTTGTGAGGCGGCGTACACACGACCGAGTTTCTCGGCAGAATCCAACAAGAACCTCGATGGGAGACGTATTCTGCCGAGGAAACCGGTCGTGTGTACACTTTTCGCCGAGCAACCCGTCGAGGAACTCATCGAGCCAAAAAGAGAGCAGGTTCTCTATTTCCTCGTTGTTCAATGGGAACATTTGGCTCGACAAGCTTTTTGACTGCCGAACTAGGAACTCGACGGGCGGTACGATGAGTTTCACCTGACGAGTTTCTCGGTCGTGTGTACGCCGCCTTAGATATTTACTGTTGTATGATTAGTTATATGTTTTTTTTTTTTTTACCTCAATGCTGTGAATGCATTCCTCACTGCTATCACTCCATTCATGGTGACCAGAACAGGGGTTTATACATTTCTCAAATAGGGACATAATCATTGATTTGCCTATTGAAAACTACAAAATAATTTCACTAGATTTTTCACTATACATCAGCAAGATGGCAGGTGATTCATGAGATTGTTTAAGGTATTATTTCAACCATTTTGTGAAAAATAATCTCTTTGTGTTATGAATGTTGCATTGTGTATATTATAGCTTTTGTACTTATTGACAACTAGAGAAACCTTCACTAGTACAGATATTAGTACATTGCAGGAATAGCTGTTATTGATTGTCAAAGTTGTATATCAGCTGAAGTGGAAATCAGCTGTAAATATCATACATTTTTTTCTATAAGAAACCATCAACATTTTCTTAAATCAATAATTTTCCTGTTTTAATCATTCTTATTGATGCCCCAGTAGGCTTTTCTTTTCAGGCAAGGTTTCTTATCTCCTTGTTAAAGAATGTAATTTACATGACCTATCTCAAACCAATACATAACATATCAGTTCTTTACAGAGCACTAGGTCATATAGTTTGTAGGTACACTTTAATGGTTTTAAGCCAGTTTTATTTTTTCCTAATGTTTTTGCCTTCCGTGTTTTACTTTACGATAACAATTAAAATAATTAAACATTTAATATAGGGTACACCCATTGTACAATTATGTAAGACATATATCGTACTGACACAATGCAAAAAAAGGATTTTTAATAAACAGCTTACCTGTAAAATCCTTTTCTTGAAGTACATCACGGGACACAGAGCGCATAGCCATTACACTTGGGTTATATGGGTACCTTCAGGTGTGGACACTGGTGTAATCAATTTCACAGGAAGTTTCCTCCCTATATAACCCCCTCCCACTGGGAGTGCTTCAGTTTTGTAGCAAGCAATTCTCCTGAGGTTACACAATGTTCCCCAAAAGAGGGGTGGGTGCTCTGTGTCCCGTGATGTACTTCAAGAAAAGGATTTTACAGGTAAGCTGTTTATTGAAAATCCTTTTTTCTTTATCGTACATCACGGGACACAGAGCGCATAGCCATTACACTTGGGATGTCCTAAAGCAATGCTCTATGAAGGGAGGGAGACCGTAAGGCCAAGAATAGCCAAATAAAAACATTGTCAGGAGAAAACATGGCTCCACCAACAGAAAAACAAGGGGGCGTGAACTGGGCCAGAGGATTCTTTACTGCTGCCCGTAGGACCGCCTGCCCAAAAGCTGCGTCCGTACCCTTTGCAACGTCCAACTTATAAAATTTAGTAAACGTATGTACGGAAGACCAGGTTGCCGCCTTGCAAACCTGTGCCATAGAGATCTGATGGTGTGCCGCCCAGGAGGCACTCATGGCCCTCGTAGAATGGGCTTTAACTGATAAGGGAGGTGGAACGCGCTTCAGACCATATGCCTGAAAAATCAGCTGCTTAATCCACCTAGCCAAGGAAGACTTGGCCGCCGGCTGACCCTTCTTGGGGCCATCCGGAAGAACAAAAAGCACATCTGTTTTCCGAATCTTCTCTGTAGCCTTGAGATAGACCCTCATGGCTCGAACCACGTCCAAAGTATGAAGCCGTCTTTCCTCTCTGGACTGGGGAGTAGGAAAGAAGGATGGTAGGACTAGGTCCTGATTCAAGTGAAAACTGGATATGACCTTAGGAAGGAAAGAAGGTTGAGGCCGCAGAACCACTCTGTCCTTATGCAGAATAAGGTATGGCTCCCTGCATGACAAGGCTGCCAGCTCGGAAACCCTTCGGGTTAGTAGCACAAGAGGGATTTCTGTCAGAGGTTCAAACGGCTGCCTTTGTAAAGCTGACAAGACCAGATTTAAATTCCAGGGGCAGAGGGGAGCTCTAATAGGGGGATTCACATGCAAGACCCCCTGCAAGAAGGTTTTCATAAGCGAATGGGTGGCCAAGGGTCTTTGAAACCATATTGATAAAGCCGACACCTGCCCCTTTAGAGTACTAAGAGCCAACCCTTTGTCAACGCCAACCTGGAGGAATCGCAAGATCCTGTCAATAAAAAACTTTCGAGGATGCCATTTTTGAGACTCGCACCACTCCACATAGGTTCTCCAGACTCTGTAATAAATATTTCTGGAGACCGGTTTCCTAGCCTGAATCAACGTAGATATGACCTGATCTGAGAGGCCTCTGCCCTTAAGAATTAGGGATTCAGCCGCCAAGCCGTCAAATTTAGCTGCTGTGAAGCAGGATGGCAGATTGGGCCCTGAGACAGCAGATCTGGGCGCAGGGGGAGCGGCCACGGCGCCCCGACTGACATCTTCACGATGAGTGCGTACCAAGCCCTCCTGGGCCAGGCTGGGGCCACCAGGATCACAGGCCTGCGCTCCACCCGGATCCTCCGTAGAAGGCGGGGAATCATCTGCAGTGGAGGGAACGCATACAGAAGAGAAAACTGGTGCCAAGGACAAACCAAGGCATCGGTCCCGTAGGCCGAGGGATCCCTGGCTCGGGATATGAATTTGTCCAACTTTTTGTTGGATCTCGTTGCCATAATGTCCACATCTGGGACTCCGAATCTTTGGCAAATATCTTGGAATACCTGGGGGTGAAGAGACCACTCCCCCGGGAGCAACTGTTGACGACTCAAAAGATCTGCTTGAGAATTGTCTATCCCTGGGATGAACACCGCCGAGATGCAGGGTACATGGGCTTCGGCCCATGAGAAAATCAGGTTTACTTCTCTTTGGGCTGCTGGGCTCTTCGTGCCCCCCTGGTGGTTTATGTATGCCACCGCAGTGGCGTTTTCGGACTGTATCCTTACTGGCAGACCCTGAAGGGGAAGAGTCCAGGCGATCAGGGCCAGCCGAGCAGCTCTGATCTCCAAGATATTGATGGGAAGCAGTTTTTCTGCCTCCGACCACTGCCCTTGCTGGGTCTGTTCTTCTAGAACTGCCCCCCAACCTGACAGGCTGGCATCCGTGGATACTATCTTCCACGTGATGGGGCAAAAGGATTTCCCTTTTGACAAATTTTGAGAGACCAGCCACCAAGACAGGCTGCGCCGGACCTTCGGGGAGAGCACTAACGGACGATCTAACGCCTGAATGGACTTGTTCCAAGCAGAGAGACTGGCTGCCTGAAGATATCTGGTATGGATCTGGGCGTAGGGCACAGCCTCGAAGGCGGCCACCATCTTCCCCAGCAGTCGCATACATAGGCGAATAGTCGGCCTCTTCTTGCCTAAGATCACTTGAACTGCTTGAGCTATTGATCTGATCTTTGCTTGAGGTAAAATTATCCTCTGGCAGTCTGTATCTAGCCGAAGGCCTAGATATTCCAACTGCTTTGTGGGTTTCAATACCGATTTTTCTAGGTTTACAATCCACCCGAATTCCTCTAGATGCTGAACTGTGCGACCTATTGCCTGATTGAGGTTGGAAGCTGAGCTGTCGATAACCAGAAGATCGTCCAAGTATGCCAAGACTAAAATGCCTTCTGTCCTTAGGACGGCTAGCACCGGGGCTAACACCTTTGTGAATACCCGCGGAGCTGTTGCCAACCCGAAAGGGAGGGCTACGAACTGGTAATGGCGGTGATCTATCATAAAACGAAGAAACCTGTGATGTGCCGGGTAGATCGGCACGTGCAGATACGCATCTTTTATGCCTATAGATGCTAGCAAGTCGTCTTGATGTAGGCTGGCTGCCACCGAACGTATGGACTCCATACGAAAGGTCTGAATGTTTAGAAAGCGATTTAGGCGTTTGAGGTCCAAGATAGGCCTGACGTCGCCATTGGGCTTTGGTATTATGAAAAGGTTGGAGTAGAATCCCAGACCCCATTCCTGGGTTGGTACTTCTACAATTACCCCTTGGAGCAAGAGACGATCCAATGCTTTTACAAGAGAGGCCCTCTTTAATGGGTCGCTTGGAAGACTTGACCCCTGAAAATGAGGAGGGGGGACTTCCCGAAACTCTAGCTTGTAGCCCGTGGTTACCACGGATCTTACCCAAGAGTCGGGAATTCTGGCCTTCCACACTTCGGAGAAAAACCAAAGCCTTCCCCCCACCCAAGAGAGTGGGGCCGCCCCTTCATGAATCTGACTTGAGGACTGGTTTAACCGGCTTGCGAGACCATGGCCTCTTGCCTGTCGTGGCTTGTCCTTGTGGGCGGCTATTAAATGCTGAACGCCCGGGAGGCCGTCGATACTGACGGGAAGTTGAAGGGGCCGAGCCTGCGAAGGCCTGTCGCTTAAATGCGGGCCCACGCGATCTTTTCTGGACAGGCAAGAAAGAACTTTTACCACTTGATATGGTCTGGATATATTTATCTAGGTCTTCACCGAATAGTCTCCCACCATGAAAGGGAAATCCTGCTAAAAGCTTTTTGCAGGGTGCCTCTGCTGACCAGTTTTTTAGCCACAAAAGGCGACGCATATGAACCAACAGCAGAGATAAACGGGACGCCTGTTGAACGGAGTCCTTAATAGCATCTACTGCAAAGCAGAGAGCTCTTGGGAGGTCAGCCAATTCACGAGCTTGCTGAGCCGGTATGTCCCTTAATATCTGTTTAGTCTGATCCTTTAAAGCCTGACAAACGCCAATGGCTGCCACTGCTGGCTGAACCACGGCACCTACTGTGGTAAAAGAAGCCTTCAGTAGGGTCTCCAATTTTTTGTCGACTGGATCTTTAAACACCTGGACATTTTCCACCGGACAGGTCAGGGATTTATTTACGCAGGAAATGGCTGCGTCCACGGTAGGGAGTGCCCATTTCTTTGCAAATTCTTCTTCCATAGGATAGAGAATGGTGAACCTTTTAGGAGGGATAAAAATCCCATCAGGTCGAGCCCAATCCTGAAAAATCACGCTCTCCAGAAGGGGGTGAACCGGGAAAGACGCACCACTCAATGGTGCCTTCAAGGAACCTAAAGAGGATACCACAGGAGCTAATTGTTCTGACACTGGAAGTTTAAAAGCAGTGCGAACCATATCCGTCAGAGACTGGATCCACAGACTCTCTGCTTGAGAAGCCGAAAAAATTTCATCTATAGTGGAATCTTCAATGTCTGACCCGTCAGGACTCAGGTCCGCTTGATCCCCCTGTGGGTCCAATTCCTCCGAAGAGAGGACCTCTGCATCCGAACACACCGTTCTAGGTGACGGGGATCTAGCCCGTTTGCCACCCGGCAAAGAGCGGGCAATTAAAGCAGTTAACCTTTTCTCTAGCCCACCCAGGGTGGATTCTAGCATTTCTTCCGTAACATAAACGGGAATGGGTTGATTGGGGGCCGCCTCTGCCCCTAGCACCCTCAATGGCTCCTGCACGATGCTGTTCGGTGGTCTATCTGGTGAGGGTGGGACCACTGGAGCCTGGCCCAAATCCTCTGACCCCGTTACTTTTTTGGCACCTTTTGCAGCCTTAGCTGGTCCTGATCCCTTGGGAGCCATTGCACAACCTTGAGACACCCCTACAGCCAACACCCAACTGTTGTAGCTAGAAGTGAAACATTAATAAGGACAGGCTATGGTAAAAAAAAATCTAAATTTTCATACGCCTGAGAAGGCGGCAATACCGAGGAAAGTCCTGTGAGTATTGCCACACCAATGCCCGTTAGCTGGAGTCCAAGGTTGCACCGACTCAGATACTGTCAGATCTAAGGCTGAGTCCCTTTAAGAAAAAAATCTTTTTTTTTTTCTTTTTTTTTTCTGGTCAGTGTGGACTTAAGTCCAGACCTGAAGATCCACAAACCACCACTGGGTGTCACTGTTAGCCAGAACTGGCTCAGCTGCGCGCTCTATGTCCTCACTCTCCACTGCTCTCAGGAGGGAATGACCAGCCAGGAAATGCTTTTTTTGCTTTATCTGAGACCTGACGCTGCTGGCCCGCCCCCCCCCACGCACGCTGACGCTGTAAAAGGCGCCCCCCCCACGCTGAAACCAACATGGAGGAAGCAGAGAGCAGAGGAGAAGCCTGGACCAGCGCTAGTAACACAGACACCCGGTAAGCCACTAATCTTTGTAGTGCACACATAGAGGAAGCTGTCCCCCTAGGCTTCCTAGGAAACAGGAGTTTTGTCAGCACTTCCTCTCTATACACGTGGGGCTGCAGTATCATGCTAACAGGCAAATCTGGGGGGAGTAGCAAAATACATATCTTTAAAAGCATATATATATCTACATGTTATCTGGGTAAACATTAGTACATCCCATCCTGCCTCAAAAGACATAGTGGAGATAGTGGCTGATGCACAAGCATACCATTAGCCAACCCAGAACCCCCAGGGGGATACCTACTGTCGAACCAAGTCCCGCAGGTTCCCTCTTACCTGCTCCACACCGCAGGGTATTGCAAAATGCAAGAGGCCCAGCCTTCCCCCATCTCCGTGGGTATTGTCTTGGACCTTCAGGGACCGGGGTCCTGTGTTAAGGAACCCACACCCCTGGACCTATATAGCATCCTGGCATCAGTAGCGTTTAGTTCTTGGAAGAGACTAAGGCACTGGAGCCCAGAATCCAGCCCTCCAAGGAGAGACATTATAGGCAAAACCCCACTCCAGCAGGGCCCGGGTACCGTACACCTTGGCTTTGAAGCACTTCGGACGGATCCGGCTAGCTATCCTGGGTCCCGAGACCTCCGAGGGACAGCTAGACGTGACCAACACCTAAGACACTGGCGAAAAAACTGAAGCACTCCCAGTGGGAGGGGGTTATATAGGGAGGAAACTTCCTGTGAAATTGATTACACCAGTGTCCACACCTGAAGGTACCCATATAACCCAAGTGTAATGGCTATGCGCGCTGTGTCCCGTGATGTACGATAAAGAAACTAGTGATTATAACAATTGTGCAGCGCTAATGAAAAAAATTATGCAAGGCTATAGAATTCAATGACTGTTAGTGCTCATATTTATACATCTATGAACAGAAATAATACGCTGTAAGATTTGGGGAATCAGACTTCAGTGGCAGGTGCGTTTTTAAGGGCTTGGTAGCCCACTTTTATTTAAAAACTCACAAAAGGTTCACATATGCAATAGCATCCCTCGCAGGGGGTTTCCACCATTACTGCATTGTACAAACTAAAGAGCTTAGCCTCCTGGCTTTCAATCCTGGCATCAGACGGCTTCAGGCCTCTAGCCTAAGCCCAAGTTCTGTTCCTCAGAACACACAGCATTTCCCAGAGATAAGCTCAATCCTTGCTTTTCTCCTAGTCAGCGACTTGCTGCTCAAACATAAAGCGGCATCTGCAACCTGCGGATCTGCACACACTAGCTGCAATCCATGCAGCCTCTCTCTGACTCCTTTCAGAGAGTTGGGAGCTCACCTGGCTCCCAGGGACCAGACTTCCTGTCTGTGGGTGGGGCCCTGATTACTGTTCAGGTGAGCCTTAAAAAGCCCAAGACACAGCTGACCCATTAACATGGGTTTCTTTAGAGAATCTGGCGTAAAGTAGCCATTTCTCACCCCGGACAGGGTCCCATCCTCACATATCCTCCCCTCCTGTTTCGAACCGGAGGGAGGAACACATAGACCTCCCACCACCAATGGGACACCTCCAGGCCAGCCATAGGCTGCGTAGGCCCATGTTTTTCGGGTATGTTGCCAAGACTTCACCGTGGCGCCCCTGTGCCAAATATCAGCAGCAGAAGTCCGAAGCTGCCCAACCTTTTCTCTAAAGGGGCACTCCACCCACATCTTCTTCCGGGTGTGCTTCCACCAGCACTTCTTCCTGAACAGTGGGCTCCCCCTAATGTCTCTACCCCTTCTATCTGCTGGCCTCAAGATCCTTCTCTTTCCTCCCACGGACCTACTCTCCTGGGACTGTTGGAGACCTACTTCCAGGAGGTCTGTTAGGGCACTGACCATTCTCACTACCCGACTCTACATTAACCACCAACATTTGTTTCTTAGGTTCACCAACCCCTATGTTGCTACCTTTGGCAAACAATCCATCTGAGATCGACACCACACCCTTCTGTTTAACCTCAACAGCACTGTTCCACAAAGGGTTACTCAACTCAGCATAATCATTGGGACCTCTGGTCCCCTTGTTTGTTAGGACATAGTCTATGGAGGGACCACCTACAGGCAGGCCGTTACTCCCTATGGGACAGTCCCGTGGTTTCACATCGCCCCCTGTTGTCCAACACTCCAATAGCAATTGTCCTACCAACGCACATTTTTCCACACCAACCTCTTTGACCATTTCTGTATCCCTTGGTACCTCAACCAGGATCCCTGAGCTGTCTGACAGTGCTCTACAGTGCTTCTCATACGCGTTTTCGTTACAGTTACCATTACTGTCATTTCCTATCAAAGTGTCTCCGGGTACCTCAAACTGCACCTCTCTGCAAGTGATGGACTGAATTCCCACTACGGTCACGTCCATTCCGAGCCCTTTCTTTTCATGAGGTCTAGAGGGTGAGACAGTGCGCGCGCCATGTACCAACCACTGCTCAGCCGTACCTCGGACCGCACCAGTAGGAATGCATTCCATCACATCAGCAGACGGAGAGACTTCCACTATGTCTTCTAACAATTCCCCTGAGCGCCTTCTGCACACAACCGCCGCTGGAAGCACTCTCAAAGAGAACTGTGAGACAACTTTGCACAAAATTAACCAATAGTAGAGCAACCAATTTCCATTAATATTGCTTAACAGCGCCGGTACCACCTGTGTCCACCGATTGGTACTACGCAGTACCATGTCACCCCTCTGCTGTGGATACACGCAGGTGTACATTGGAAATATTCTCACCAATTCCAACAACATCTCAGTTATTTCTAGACACGCCACATCTAAACACAGAACGCTAGGAACTTTTCCTTTACCAACGATGTGGAGGAGCTCATTTGCTAAGGCGTGAGAGGCTGAGTTACTTAAAGAGACCTCTACCTCAGAGGTAACTGACAAAACTTGCGACTCCCCTTGAGCACTGCAAATCGCATGTGCGACACTCATCCTCTCACTTTCAGCAACACCGAGCGATTCCAAATCGCTATCCATTACCATATCCTTCTAAAGCTCAACATTCCTCATCTCTTTTGCTGAGGACAAAACTTCTGCCATGTATGTGCCCTTTTCATATCCTTCCAACTGGAGAGGGTTAACTTCCGCAAAAGCCAACGCACCCATGTCTACCGGCTTTGAAGTCTCTCCATTTTGCATAGCAGAATTTGTGCCCACCGCAAACACATTTTTAAACACAGCAGGCTGCAATAACATAACTTGACCACCGTGTGGTGCTTCATTAAACTCATTAGGACTTTTTCTGTCAGCAGTGACAGACCACAGTAACTCATTATCACTACAAATAATTTCAGACATTTCAGTTTTACCATTTTTCTCATCACGAAGGTCAAGTACCCTCTTATCTATCAGAGCGGCACTACAGTTGTCCCCGGCAACCTCTGGCTCCAACACACAGAGCTCCCTGGAGGTTTCAAAGGACACCTCTGCAACCTTACCTACTGTCGCTAAGGGAAATCGCATATTCTGCTTAGCGATCACCCCTACCTCAATACTAGTGAACACATCACCATAAGTACATGTAACATCATTCATAAACATAGCAGTTCTACAACCTTTATCAGATTGACTTTTATCAGAATGCATGGCACCCTGCATGTGACTCAGCACATTAACCTTCCTCTCTAAAGGAATTATTTTGCCCACTAGGGCGGCTTCACAGTTGTCCTGGGAAACCATTTGCCTTACCAATACAGGCTCCTTAGCGGTTTCCCTTGGCAACTCTGCAGCACCTTTCTCTATCGCTAGGGAACATGACACACCAACTGTTTTGGTCACCCCTAACACATCTCTCTCAACACTCTGCTGGACTAACTTAGGTGCACACAAAGTCCACATATCACTTTCAGTCTTTGATCTTTGATCTAGCACCCTCTGCAGACACAACAGAAGACTTCTTGTTGCCAGGGGTGACTGCAAACATATCTGCAAAAGAATCTTGGCCCACCGATAAAGAGTTCTGCTCAGCAACATCACTTTCAACTGCACCCCAAAATCTAGGGCAAGAAAAAAATGCTGTGTCCCAGCTGACCACATTCCAGGCATGGCGTTTGGCGACTTTCTCCTGTTGCTAAGGGAGATGACACTCTCCCAACACGCAGAACTTCACTTGCATCTCTATGGGGATGGTGATACACCTCTTCCTTGTAGATCCTCCTTCCCATTGGCACATTTTCTCTGGTTGCTAATGGAAACGGTGCTCTCCTAGCTGCACGTTGCTGGTTCTCCGACACATATAGACGTTTCTCTCCCTGCAGCGACGTTGCTTTAAACTTACAACTCTCTGTAGGCAATATCTTTGTCTTGCGGTCCACTGACCTGACATCATAGACGTTGCTATGGGCAACTGCACCCATCTGCTTACTCTTTACATTCAGAGCAGGCTTCTCATATTTTTGCTTTGTTGAAGCTTGCGACAAAGGGCATTTGGAAACGTCATGCCCCCACTCAGTGCATCGCAAACAGCACACTTGTTTTTTACCACTTTTCACATAAATAGCTGGCCGGCCTGCACCAGGGTTGCTAGGGGCAACAGCATAAACTTTCCCTTTGGCTTGGTTCAGCGCAGCCAAGTGCTTTTTGCATGAGTCTGGGGCTTGTTCTGTCGGCAACAAACCCTCCAGCCACAAAGTCCTGTCTCTCATTTCAGCAAATATTGCTTTCTGTTTGCGATTTGACCTTCCCATCGCTGCAAACAGGGCAATGGTTTTTAACACAGTTCCTTAACACAGGAAAATTTTGGTGTATTGTCTCCAAGACTTGCAAACAGCACACTTTCACACGCAGACTTCACTCTCTGCGATTTCACTTGAATCATCCATTCACTGGCCTTCCCAAATGGATAGGTTTTCTCAGGCCACGCTGAGCTTACTTCCACAGGTATGCCACCTGTATGCACCACAGTTCATTAATTGAACTCCTGTGAAATGCAGTTCTCCTGACTGCCACACACAGTTAACAGAAGTTCACAGCAGAAAACTTTTGACTTCCAGTTCATATTGGTTGTTCATCATAGCATTGGTGAAAAAACGCACAGTTGCTTTCTACTCACTGTTTGTTGGTATGCGTGGATCTGGAACCCTTCCAAACTCCCTGCATTCTCCACCATATGTAAGATTTGGGCAATCAGACTTCAGTGGCAGGTGCGTTTTTAAGGGCTTGGTAGCCCACTTTTATTTAAAAACTCACAAAAGGTTCACATATGCAATAGCATCCCTCGCAGGGGGTTTCCACCATTACTGCATTGTACAAACTAAAGAGCTTAGCCTCCTGGCTTTCAATCCTGGCATCAGACGGCTTCAGGCCTCTAGCCTAAGCCCAAGTTCTGTTCCTCAGAACACACAGCATTTCCCAGAGATAAGCTCAATCCTTGCTTTTCTCCTAGTCAGCGACTTGCTGCTCAAACATAAAGTGGCATCTGCAACCTGCGGATCTGCACAGACTAGCTGCAATCCAGGCAGCCTCTCTCTGACTCCTTTCAGAGAGTTGGGAGCTCACCTGGCTCCCAGGGACCAGGCTTCCTGTCTGTGGGGTGGGGCCCTGATTACTGTTCAGGTGAGCCTTAAAAAGCCCAAGACACAGCTGACCCATTAACATGGGTTTCTTTAGAGAATCTGGCGTAAAGTAGCCATTTCTCACCCCGGACAGGGTCCCATCCTCACAACGCATATATATATAGTAATAATGTCTATGAAAAGAGTCCATATAGTGCAAAAACTGAATAGTTGTGATCATATATGATAAGACTGGATCTAATAGGAAAATTACTGGATAAAATGGACCCAAATGGGTATATGCCAATGAGTCGCCAATGCTTGTAGTGTAAACACCAGAGGATGGATCATCCGCACGTATGGTTTATGCCACGATGGGAGATGCTTCCATATACTGAAAAGGGTTCCCACTGGGCTCCGTTTAGAAAGACCAGTGTCAAGTCTCGGTGGGATGTGTCTTTAACCATGTAGCAGAATGAGAGGAGGGTGAATGGCAAATGTATGCTTGTATATAAATGTGTAATCCTTCGCGCTAAAATAATCAATAAAGAATAATAATATACAGATTGCAGCAAAAACTAAAAGTGTTTACCATACACAAGTGAGTCATATATATATCAAAGTGAATTTGCACAAAAAAACACACAATCAAACACTATAAAACATATGTAATCAATAGTGCAAAGTAGATGAAGTAAAATTAAAGTGAATAACAAATAAAGTCCATAGGTGTCAAAAAAGTTCATAAAGTGCAAACGTGCTGTGCACAAAAATTCTTTCAGTGAAATTGCCAAGCTTGCAGTAAAGTGCTAGTGCTCCTTCGTGCGTTCAGCCTCACAGGCCTCTCACCTTAGTGGCATACATCAATGGCGTGATATTAGATAGCTATTCTGTGCCACTCCAAACCACACAGCCTCACAGGCCTCTCACCTCTCGATAGATAAAAAACGCATCCAAATAAATCCTCTAGATAGAAACAATGATCCAGTAATAATGGACAACACCAGGAGTATTCACTCTTCTCTATGTCTTGAATCCACCCTTCGCTGAGATACTCAGGGAAACATAAAGAAAAAAGGCCTCCAATGGTGTAGTATGTAACAACTAAAACATTTATTAAAACAAAGTATTCTCCTTACATCAGTAAAAAACACAGCAAGCATCAAATAATAAACAAGGCGGCATCTGCCATAGGTCTCACGTCACTTCCAGGTGTACGTCCAAATCCCTACGCGTTACGGCTCTTTGCCTTCATCTGGGGAACCTGATTGACTGTGGCAGCATTCATTTTATATGTCAGCCGGCGGATGTATCCCAATCCGTCATGATTGCATGGTCCGGCGGAAATTGCCTATCCGCCATTTTGTCGGAGTCCAGTGGATACTCACGTCGGACGGACGTGTATATTCCATAATACGTCGCTTCATTGGAGCGTCGTGTGTCCGATCGTTAGGCGGACGTTATTCGCCATTAAATTGACGTCTAATGTCCGCGATCTTAGACCGGAAATAAACAACCACGTCGTCACCGGACTCAAGACACGGACGTTCATCCGCCATTTTCTCGAAGTCCCGCTTGCGATCTATCATCACTCAGACGGAAGCCCTTCTTACTTAGTCGGGTTATCCCTAGTGATGCTCAGATGTGAAGTATTCACAACAACATATGATCAGACATAGTCTGCATCTATTACTATGTATAAAAATATATTGTAAACCTGTCACTATATATTATCTGATGCAGATCAGTATCATAGTAAAAATATATAAAAAATCTATATATATATGGAATTAAAATTCAATAAAAATAGTCAAAGTATTCATGGCGGATAATGTTACCAACATATGGAATAGATCTCAAAGGGGGGTACCCGTATGTCCTCTAATATATTAATACCTAGGGTAACGGACCGTTCGTCCGCACGTGTGAAAGGGCCCTAACCGAGAAGGAAATAGAAAACTTCACATAGTGTAAACCATGGGTCTTCAAACTATGGCCCTCCAGTTGTTCAGGAACTACAATTCCCATCATGCCTAGTCATGTCTGTGAATGTCAGAGTTTTACAATGTCTCATGGGATGTGTAGTGGTGAGGACTATCAGTCAATTAGAATCTAAATGGATACATAGTATGAACACTCTGACACCGAGAGGCCTCAATGTAGAATTCGACTTAAACTGTTTCTTGAGTAATTTTTAATTTTAATTTCCATATAAGAATAGATTTATAGATTCCATATTCGCTGTTTTATTTGTATTTTTATTTTAATTTTTAACTATGGAATGCTAATGGAACTGGACCATGGAGATGGGGTCCGCTCAATCGAGGTGTACGTCCGTTACCCTAGGTATTAATATATTAGAGGACATACGGGTACCCCCCTTTGAGATCTATTCCATATGTTGGTAACATTATCCGCCATGAATACTTTGACTATTTTTATTGAATTTTAATTCCATATATATATAGATTTTTTATATATTTTTACTATGATACTGATCTGCATCAGATAATATATAGTGACAGGTTTACAATATATTTTTATACATAGTAATAGATGCAGACTATGTCTGATCATATGTTGTTGTGAATACTTCAAATCTGAGCATCACTAGGGATAACCCGACTAAGTAAGAAGGGCTTCCGTCTGAGTGATGATAGATCGCAAGCGGGACTTCGAGAAAATGGCGGATGAACGTCCGTGTCTTGAGTCCGGTGACGACGTGGTTGTTTATTTCCGGTCTAAGATCGCGGACATTAGACGTCAATTTAATGGCGAATAACGTCCGCCTAACGATCGGACGCACGACGCTCCAATGAAGCAACGTATTATGGAATATACACGTCCGTCCGACGTGAGTATCCACTGGACTCCGACAAAATGGCGGATAGGCAATTTCCGCCGGACCATGCAATCATGACGGATTGGGATACATCCGCCGGCTGACATATAAAATGAATGCTGCCACAGTCAATCAGGTTCCCCAGATGAAGGCAAAGAGCCGTAACGCGTAGGGATTTGGACGTACACCTGGAAGTGATGTGAGACCTATGGCAGATGCCGCCTTGTTTATTATTTGATGCTTGCTGTGTTTTTTACTGATGTAAGGAGAATACTTTGTTTTAATAAATGTTTTAGTTGTTACATACTACACCATTGGAGGCCTTTTTTCTTTATGTTTCCCTGAGTATCTCAGCGAAGGGTGGATTCAAGACATAGAGAAGAGTGAATACTCCTGGTGTTGTCCATTATTACTGGATCATTGGTTCTATCTAGAGCAGGGGTGTCAAACTCAATTTCATCGTGGGCCGCATCAGCATTATGGTTGCCCTCAAAAGGGCCGGTTGTATCTGTAAGATAAGATGTTCAGCGCATTCCTTCCCCTTACATTAGATGTCAAGAGCCCCCCCACCATCAGAAGTTGAGTCCCCCCTCTCCCTTACATCACAGTGCACCCCCCTTTCCTTATGCTGCTGCTGGGAAGAAGTTGGATGCATTGCTTGAAAGCAGAAAGTAAGGGTCTGGAGGATGACTGGAGAGGTGCGAGGGCCACATGAAATGGCTTGGAGGGCCGCATTCGGCCCGCGGGCCTTGTGTTTGCCACCTCTGATCTAGAGGATTTATTTGGATGCGTTTTTTATCTATCGAGAGGTGAGAGGCCTGTGAGGCTGTGTGGTTTGGAGTGGCACAGAATAGCTATCTAATATCACGCCATTGATGTATGCCACTAAGGTGAGAGGCCTGTGAGGCTGAACGCACGAAGGAGCACTAGCACTTTACTGCAAGCTTGGCAATTTCACTGAAAGAATTTTTGTGCACTGCACGTTTGCACTTTATGAACTTTTTTGACACCTATGGACTTTATTTGTTATTCACTTTAATTTTACTTCATCTACTTTGCACTATTGATTACATATGTTTTATAGTGTTTGATTGTGTGTTTGTTTGCGCAAATTCACTTTGATATATATATGACTCACTTGTGTATGGTAAACACTTTTAGTTTTTGCTGCAATCTGTATATTATTATTCTTTATTGATTATTTTAGCGCGAAGGATTACACATTTATTTTTCTTAGCTAGTTACCTATTTTACCGTTGCTGCTATTATGGATGTCTTCACGTTTGTGGAGAACAGGAATGTCAATTTAGATGATATTTTCAACCCGCAGAACAAAACACACACTAGTGATGTAGATAGTCTAATTAGAAGGTTGGGCCAATTAATGGAGAAAAAAGTCAGCCTATGGTGGGACATCAACACATTTGACAGATACATTAAGGAAGAAATCGTCCCCAGGAGACTTCGGTGGGATATACCCCCGAATGATGGCCTGACAGACAAGGAATCAATGGACGAATGGTATCAATTTTTTAATAATAAAAAAGTCTAGAAGGACTGAGATTCCTGATGAAACGCAAACAGAAAAAAATCAGAATGGTGGAAAAACAAATAGAGGATATGAAATCTAAACTGGATCCACATAAGGAGAGCACAGACAAAATGGCGGATAGGCAATTTCCGCCGGACCATGCAATCATGACGGATTGGGATACATCCGCCGGCTGACATATAAAATGAATGCTGCCACAGTCAATCAGGTTCCCCAGATGAAGGCAAAGAGCCATAACGCGTAGGGATTTGGACGTACACCTGGAAGTGACGTGAGACCTATGGCAGATGCCGCCTTGTTTATTATTTGATGCTTGCTGTGTTTTTTACTGATGTAAGGAGAATACTTTGTTTTAATAAATGTTTTAGTTGTTACATACTACACCATTGGAGGCCTTTTTTCTTTATGTTTCCCTGAGTATCTCAGCGAAGGGTGGATTCAAGACATAGAGAAGAGTGAATACTCCTGGTGTTGTCCATTATTACTGGATCATTGGTTCTATCTAGAGGATTTATTTGGATGCGTTTTTTATCTATCGAGAGGTGAGAGGCCTGTGAGGCTGTGTGGTTTAGAGTGGCACAGAATAGCTATCTAATATCACGCCATTGATGTATGCCACCAGGGCTTTTTTTCTGGGGGAACTTGGTGGAACTCAGTTCCACCACCTTTGGCTCAGACCCTTTGGTGCCTGCTCACCACAATGACTTGTGAACACAGAAGTCTGGTTTCTGTGTTTACAAGTGACTGCTTTGTAACCCCCTGAACTCTGCACACTGTATGTAATGCAATTCTGGTATTTAATGCCCCTTTAAGACCCTTCTACTGTTTGTGAAATCTGAACGGGTCGTGGTTGAGTTCCTGCACCTATTTTCTGAGAAAAAAAGCTCTGTATGCCACTAAGGTGAGAGGCCTGTGAGGCTGAACGCACGAAGGAGCACTAGCACTTTACTGCAAGCTTGGCAATTTCACTGAAAGAATTTTTGTGCACTGCACGTTAGCACTTTATGAACTTTTTTGACACCTATGGACTTTATTTGTTATTCACTTTAATTTTACTTCATCTACTTTGCACTATTGATTACATATGTTTTATAGTGTTTGATTGTGTGTTTTTTTGCGCAAATTCACTTTGATATATAAATGTATGCTTGTGCCACATCAAGAAAAGAAAAAGGGGGTTCCCCTGGGTGGACTTTTAAGGCACTAATAATATTTCAAAATATACAGGATATTGAGAGTAAAAAAGGTTTTATTCACAATTGTACATATTCATCAAATTCTTTTTAATTAATAAATTAAAATACAGACTTCCAATGATTGTCACCATATAGGTAAATACAAGAAGAACCTTCTTAACACCCGACGCGTTTTGGGATAACCTTTTTCAGGGGTGTATAGAGAAGGACAATTAGTTCATCTGGAGCGTAAGAATACGTAGAGTTAGGCCTTGTACACACGATGTAATTTATCCGATGGAAACGGTCTGACGGGATATGTCCGCCGGGCTGTTTGATCCGGTGGCTGTACACACCATCAGTCGCCACGTCACCGCACCAGGAAGTAAAACACTTCCGCGCTCATGCGTCGGATCCATTCACAGGATACGACGCATGTGCGGGCAGATATGTCCGCAGGTTAGGCGTATTAACCAGCGGACATATCCGACGAGCAGCTCTCCGGCAGGAAAATTTCAAAGCATGCTTTGAAACTTTTCCGCCGCAGGAATCCGTCCAAAACTGTCCGTTTGCCCCTACAGACGAGCGGATTTTTCGGCTGAAATGGTCCGTCGGACCATTTTCAGCGGATAAATTCACTCGTGTGTACAAGGCCTTAATTGCATGTATTTATAGCATTATTAAATATATACAAAAAAATGTAGCATGCAGTATAAGGGCCCTTTCACACGGTGCGGACCGTTTTCGGTCCGCTCTGTGTGTGTCCGTCGGCTCAGCGGGGGGTCCCGCTCAGCTGTCGGCGGACAGGGCGGTCCCCGCACACTGTGCAGGGACCGCCCTGTCTCTCCTCCGCTATCCCCTATGGGGAATCGGATGGAAACGGACCGTCTGTCCGTTTGCATCCGATCCACCGGACAGAAGAAAATAGGGGTTTCTTCCGTCCGCAAAACGGATCCAGACGGACGCGGATCGTAGGCGGATGTTAGCGGATGCATCATCCGCTAACGGATCCGCTCCCATAGGGCCCCATTCTAAGTCCGTTTACGGACTTAGAAAAAGCAGACCGTTCGTCCGCACGTGTGAAAGGGCCCTAATCGAGAAGGAAATAGAAAACTTCACATAGTGTAAACCATGGGTCTTCAAACTATGGCCCTCCAGTTGTTCAGGAACTACAATTCCCATCATGCCTAGTCATGTCTGTGAATGTCAGAGTTTTACAATGCCTCATGGGATGTGTAGTTCCACAACAGCTGGAGGGCCGTCGTTTGAGGATCCCTGGTGTAAACCCTCAGGTATACTAAGTTTAATGTAAAAAAGATGGTGAACACTCACATTTGGGAAGATTGTGAAGCACTTGTAATCATGAATAAAAACAATGATATCAGCAGAGCTCATCCCGACGTGTTTTGTCTAAGGAGACATCATCTTCCAAAGCAGCAGAAGATACTTGCCTGCAGAATCTGTCTCTCTAAGTCAGGGGTCTCAAACTCAAATTACCCAAGGGGCGCAAGACAAGTTTTCATATCCCATGGGGGGCCGCATGCAAACTTTCAAACTTCAAAAACAGTACTGGTGTCAGCGAACATATTAGTAACCCCCAGCTCAGTGTCAGCGGATGCATTATTAACCCCCAGCTCTGGTGTCAGCGGACGCATTATTAACCCCCAGCTCTGGTGTCAGCGGACGCATTATTAACCCCCAGCACTGGTGTCAGCGGACGCATTATTAACCCCCAGCACTGGTGTCAGCGGACGCATTATTAACCCCCAGCACTGGTGTCAGCGGACACATTATTAACCCCCAGCACTGGTGTCAGCGGACACATTATTAACCCCCAGCACTGGTGTCAGCGGACACATTATTAACCCCTAGTATTGGTGTCAGCAAACGCATTATTAACCCTGACCACTGCAGTGCCGACAGACCACTACACTGCCAGAAGACCACTACACTGCCCGAAGACCACTACACTGCCCGAAGACCACTACACTGCCCGAAGACCACTACACTGCCCGAAGACCACTACACTGCCGACAGACCACTACACTGCCGACAGACCACTACACTGCCGACAGACCACTACACTGCCGACAGACCACTACACTGCCAACAGACCACTACACTGCCGACAGACCACTACACTACACACTGACCACTCACCATCATGGCACAGCACATCAAGGCTCAGAGCCCAGAAAATCAGGGCACAGCACATCAGGGCACAGGGCACAGCACATCAGGGCACAGGGCACAGCACATCAGGGCACAGCACAATGGGGTACAGGGCACAGCACATTAGGGTACAGGGCACAGCACATCAGGGCACAGGGCACAGCACATCAGGGCACAGCACAACGGGGTACAGGGCACAGCACATTAGGGTACAGGGCACAGCACATCAGGGTACAGGGCATCAGGGTACAGAGCACAGCACATCAGGGTACAGGGCACAGCGCACATCAGGGTACAGGGCACAGCAGGGTACAGCGCACAGTGCACATCAGGGTACAGGGCACAGCACATCAGGGTACAGGGCACAGCACATCAGGGTACAGGGCACAGCACATCAGGGTACAGGGCACAGCACATCAGGGTACAGGTCACAGCACATCAGGGTACAGAGCCCAGCACATCAGAGCACAACAGGGTACAGGGCACATCAGAGCACAGCACATGGGGGTAGAGCACATAAGGGTACAGCACAACAGGCCACATCAGGGTACGGCACATCAGGACAGGACATATCAGGACAAGGCTCATGGCACATGAAACAACACTTTAGGGTACAAAGCCCAGCAAATCAGGGTACATGGCACACATCAGGGTAAATGGGCCACAATCAGAGCACAATCAGGGCACATGGGGAACATCAGGGCACACTCGGTGCACATGAGAGCACACCAGGGCACATCAGGCACAGCACATTAGTACAGGGCACATGAGGCACATCAGGGTACATGGGGCACATGGCACATGAGGGTACATGAGGCACAATCGGAGCACATCAGGGCACATGAGAGCACATCAGGGCACATGAGAGCACATCAGGGCACATGAGAGCACATCAGGGCAAAGGTCAGCGTTTACTTGTTGTTTTCTTCAGATGCAGAAAGCGTCTGTCAGAGGTTCACTTCTCTCTCATGTCACGCTGCTACTCCCCGGCGGCCCCTCCTCTCTTCTCGTCCATCCCAGATGATGTCACAAGTAAATAGGGATGGAGGAGAAGAGAGGAGGGGCCGCCGGGGAGTAGCAGCGTGACATGAGAGAGAAGTGAACCTCTGACAGACGCTTCCTGCGCTACTCTTCATGCACCTCGATCTACACTTCCGCGGCACCTTCCCTGCCTGCGGGCCATTTATTAACGGTCCGTGAGCCGTAAATGGCCTGCGGGCCGGTACTTGGAGACCCCTGCTCTAGGTCAAATATCAGACAAAGACTTATTACAAGCGAAACTGTTGGGATACAACAATCAACTGTTGGCTTAAACCTGATTTTATTTACCTCTGACCGATTACCTTTTTATCTTATAGTATTCATAGAACTTTTTTGTTTCCTGTGAATAATTATTGCATTGATGTCTATTTAATAAACAATTTTTTACTTTTGTACCTCCTGGCTCGTACAATATTTTCTTTCTCATGCTAATGCCGCGTACACACGGTCGTTTTTTGCGATGAAAAAAAACCGACGTTTTTTGTGAAGTAAAAAACGACGTTTTTGAAACGTCACTTTCAAAGACGATGTTGCATACACACCATCGTTTTTTTCACAAAAAACGAGGTTACGTTCACCACACTTTTCCATTGAAGCTCGCTTCATAACTAGCTTCTGGGCATGCGCGGGTTGAAAAACGTCGTTTTAAACGACGTTTTTGCTACACACGGTGACTTTTTGTGAAACAAAAAACGACGTTTTGAAAAACGACACAAAAAATTCAAGCATGTTGGAATTTTTTTTTGGTCGTTTTTTTTAAGACAAAAAACGACGTTTTGCCCACACACGATCAATTTAAATGACGTTTTAAAAAACAACGTTTTTTTTCATCGCAAAAAACGACCGTGTGTACGCGGCATAACAATAATAGTTTTTTGCTATATAGCACCGTTTAGAAAATCCCATCTCCTTCTCTCTTCCCCTTTTTTCCATCAGACAAAGCTGTTTGTACACAAACTGGAAATTGGAGAGGGCCAGAGGAGTAATGTGCAAATGAATCCGTCAGCTCCATAATTCTTTTCAGTAAAGCATGGAAGACTGGTCCTGCAAATGTATAAAGGACAAATATAGGATAGAAAAATACTGCGCATACCGTACAGTGAACAAAATAAAGCTGCGACTCAAATATGTCATACAACATAAAAATACATAAAGAAAAAAGGAGGAGTTGCGCTGTGATTGAAAAAAGACAGTGCCTCATGAAATATACATATTGGGCCAGATTCAGGTAGATGGGAGCATCTTTGCTCTGGAGTAACGCTTCTCATTTACGTTACGCTGCCGAAATTTTAGGAGCAAGTGCTGTTATTCATGAAGCACTTGCTCCTAAAGTTGCGGCAGCGCATCGCAAATGAGCCGGCGGAATTCAAATTGGGCGGTTACGGGGCGTGTATTAAAACTAAGCGCGATCCCGCGGCGAACGTACTGCGCATTCGTCGAGTGTCAATGCATCCCAGTGCGCATGCTCCAAATTCTGTCAGTGAACGTCAATGACGTCGCATCCCCATTCATGAAAGTTTTACGCAAACGACGCGATTTTTTTTTTCAGACGCGATGACGACGCCTATACTTAACATAGGATACTCCACTAGGGGGCTGCTTTATCTTTACGCCGCGTATCGCTTACGGAAACGTCGGAAAGTCACTGCGTCGCGCCCGAATACGATCGTGAATTGCCGATTCCCGCTGATTAACATATTTGTTCATCGTAAATCAGCGGGAACGCCCCCCGGCGCCATTTTTAAATTAAAGTTGCGATGCGATGGCGAAATTCAATTGCGCCCATCGCATCGGAACACCAACCCGGCGTTTCTTGTTTTCTGGTTACAGAAAACAGAAACGCCGGCTTAAAGTGACAGTTAGGCTGGAGTATCACAGATACTCCAGCCTAACTCTACCTGAATCTGGCCCATAGAGATGTTTAAACACAGTGACACATGAATATATTATATTACGTAAGTAACGAAAATACCAAACACAATGGTGAATTGAAAAAATGTAATTGTGAAACATAAGTAATAAAGTCCAAAGCAAAGAATGATGATAGAATTGCCAAATGTGCAGTTGGTCCACAGGACGGTGCAATGACTGACGCCACACAGAACCTCCACCAACATCCAACACTGACCCTTACCAGAGCCTATGATCTCCAAGAGATCAGATACCACAGTGATAAACCACAAATCACATCCATCATGGTATTAAAGAGTGTCCTCAACGGTACAAGAATCCTCAGATAATATCAGCATTCGATCGTGTGCATAGGAAGGCAAGGGAAACTCACATAGCGTAAAACCATTTGAGCAATTTATTGTAAAAAAATAGATGTACACTTACATCGAATAGAATGGAAACAGCATTAAAACATAAGCCGCCCGGCTAGTGGAACGTGTGCCCGGCTCTTCCGGGTCCTTAACACGTGATGCGGTGACATGATCCTGTGATCATATTCTTAGCCCCTAAGTGCATAAATTTACATTTATTAACATTTTGTTAAAAAAAGATGGCTTTAGCATTGATCACTGCCTTTGGATTCACATACATGTGCTAACATATTTCTTCACAAATAAAGACAGTGTAGAAGTGGAAGTTCAGTCAAAACCTAACTAAGCTTAAAACTACTCCCACCCCATCTAAGCCTATTATATCCACCCTTTAAAAGAAAAAATGCCTATACTTACTTATTCTAAAGTTTCTCCGGTGCAGTCACGTGACCGGCTTCCAACACGGGTGTCAGGAAAATGCTGGCCGGCACATGCACACTAGGAATCGCGGGATGGCAAAACGTATGCGAA
Organism: Rana kukunoris; assembly: GCA_029574335.1. Taxonomy (NCBI): domain Eukaryota; kingdom Metazoa; phylum Chordata; class Amphibia; order Anura; family Ranidae; genus Rana; species Rana kukunoris. Next base: position 402,866,424 of record CM056052.1, read on the forward strand.
TACGTGCATGGGTACGCGCACCACGTGAGCGCGCCCCTTTAACATTGACGCCAAATGCCATTTAAGGATGACAATTGCACTAGGGCCTTTGTTGTCTGATCTGCAGTCTTTCCTGTATCCTGTGCCTATCCTTGTTCTTGTTGACCCGGCTTTCCTGACTATCCTGATTATCTCCAAACCTGACCCCGGCTTGTCTTAACTCTGATTCTGCTTGATCTCCTGCTGCAAAACCTCTGCCTGAAAATACCTCCTGCTGCTATATCTGCCTTCCTGTGTATGACCCCGGCTTGTCTGACTCTGTACCAGTGTCTTCACCGCTGCATCCACAGCACCTGGCATCTGCATCACCTCTGCATCCAAGTGAACCCGCACCTGCTGCTGCTACTACTACCTGCTTCTCCGATATACCCACCAACGGAGAACACTGAGGCCGCGTACACACGATCGAAAACATATCTGCTGAAACTGGTTCCGCAGACCAGTTTCAGCGGACATATCCGATCGTGTGTACGGCCTAGCAGACAGGTTTCCAGCAGACAAAAGTTTTAAAACATGCTTTAAAACTTATCTGCTGGAAAACTGTCCGTCGGACATGTCCGCTGGTTAGTACGCCTAACCAGCGGACCGAAATCCCCCGCATGCGTCGATTCAATTTGTGGATTTGTCGCATGCGTGGAAGCATTTTACTTCTTGGTTTGCGGACGTCGCGGCGTCAACGTCACTGTACGCGGCCTGAATCTCGCGGCCGCTGTTGCAACCTCAGCCATCCTTGAACAGGGGCTGTACGAGAGGCCTTCCTCTGCTCGTCAGGCTCTGTCTGTAGGTACGTGACAACCGGCTTCAGTGTAGAGGAGGGACAGCCAACAAGGATGCCCCATAGTAAGCCTATGGGTAATTGTATAGGCTCTGCAGCAATTGTCGTGATCTCTTTTCTACACAGAAGTTGGCACTAGAGAGTCAATGTGACCAGACCTGAGCAACTTCAGAAAAAGTAAGTATACTAAACAGCAGCCCAATGCGGTGCACTGCTGTGCAAAGATATGAATGAAGTGTCACTTTGTGCACTACAAATAAAGTTAAAAAGGTAAACCGTGTGATGCACTGAAACATGAAACACACCATGGTCTCTGCAGCCAAAAAGTGACAGATACCCACACGCTAAAACATTTAGTATGTGAGCAGTGAGTGTCTTTACCTGTCATGCACTATTTACTGTATACCGATTGCTCTTTGTCCCCTCTTAGCTCAAATTTGTTCCCACATGAGGAAAGTTGGGGAATACATTTGTAAAACGTGACAATAGATGCAAAATGAGGACTTTAGGGATCAGTAATGCTGTAGTGGAATGGGGCAGAAAAAAGTAGTGTTGATCACACTGAAAGATAGAAAAGCAGGGGGCAATGGGGATCAATGTGCATGTATGTGTGGTTATTAGTAATTCAAGGCCCTCATTATCCTCTAGGTCAGGGGTCCTCAAACTTTTTAAACAGGGGGCCAGTTCACGGTCCCTCAGACTGTTGGGGGGCCGGACTATAGTTTAAAAAAAATATGAACCTATGCACACATCCTATTTGAAGTACAAAAAAACAGGAAAACACTACAATATTTAAAATAAAGAACAATTTTATTCAACAAACTTATTAGTATCTCACAGACACCCCTCACCACCGATCACTCTCCATTACAGATCCCCCCATCAAAGATTCCCCCGTATTAGGTCCCCCATCACAAAGCCCCCCAACACAAAGTTCTTTCCATTACAAAGCCCCCAATAACAGACCCCCCCATCACACAGACCCCCAACACAAAGGGAGGGGAGAGAAGGAGCAGTCTGGTGGAGGGGAGGACAGAGTTGGATGCAGTCAGGTGGAGCGGAGGACAGGGTGGGAACAGCCAGGTGGAGGGGAGGACAGGGTGGGAACAGCCAGGTGGAGGGGAGGACAGGGTGGGAACAGCCAGGTGGAGGGGAGGACAGGGTGGGAACAGCCAGGTGGAGGGGAGGACAGGGTGGGAACAGCCAGGTGGAGGGGAGGACAGGGTGGGAGCAGTCAGGTGGAGGGGAGGACAGGGTGGGAACAGCCAGGTGGAGTGGAGGACAGGGTGGGAACAGCCAGGTGGAGTGGAGGACAGGGTGGAGAGGAGGACAGGGTGGGAACAGCCAGGTGGAGAGGAGGACAGGGTGGGAACAGCCAGGTGGAGGGGAGGACAGGGTGGGAGCAGTCAGGTGGAGGGGAGGACAGGGTGGGAACAGCCAGGTGGAGGGGAGGACAGGGTGGGAACAGCCAGGTGGAGGGGAGGACAGGGTGGGAACAGCCAGGTGGAGGGTAGAATAGCAGCCAGGTAGAACTGTGTGGGAGCAGCCAGCTAGATGGGAGGTAAGTTCTTACCTTGGAGGACAATACAAGAATCACTGGCTCCCTCCCACTCAACAGCCTCATGACATTTCTTCTCCTCTCTTCCCCCTCACGCTCGGCATGTTGGGGTTGAACTTCTCTCAGGGAATCATCATGCGGCCTGCTGGTATCCAGGACTGCAATTCCCATAATGTTCTAGTTTCCCAGCTATTGGCTCTGAATGTAGCCAATAGGAGCAGGCATTGCCAGGAAAATGCTCTGCTCAAGGAGAGGGAGGGGTGGAATTCCCCCGCAGCTGCAGCTCTGCCTGTGTCCCTTCTCAGAGCCTGTCAGTTTCGTCGCCACTGCCCTGTCACTAGTTTCAGTCCACGGGCCGGGTAAATCACACTGGCGGGCCGGGTAAATCACACTGGCGGGCCGGATACGGCCCGCGGGCCATAGTTTGAGGACCCCTGCTCTAGGTAATGGTAACTATTACATTTATTCTAGGTTGTAAACCATCCATTTTTGGGTAACTAACTTGCATGTGCTTTAATATACAGGTGAAACTCAAAAAATTTGAATATCGTGCAAAAGTTAATTTATTTCACTAATGCAACTTAAAAAGGTTAAACTAATATATGATATAAACTCATTGGGCCAGATTCTCAGAGGCGCCACGACGGAGTATCTCAGATACCCCGTCGTATCGCCGTTTTTTTTGCCTCGTATCAATGCGAGTGAATCCTAGAATCACTTTGGCATAGATACGCTTGAACATCCGACAAGTGTAATACCATTACACTTGCGGATCGTAGTTGTAATGACAACTCCAGCCACTAGGTGGCCTTTACGTTGTTTTCTCATTTGCCTATGCAAATGAGGCTACTATGCCGATTCCCGATCGCTTTTACGCCGCACCGTCGTCGCGTACGTCGTTTTCGTTTGCGTAAGGTTACCCCTGCTTCTATGAGGAGTAACCTTACGAAGTGTCTTCGGATGCCATGTTAAGTATGGCCTCGGGTCAGCGTCGGCTTTTTCCGTCGCTTACGTCGCTTTACTAACTCGTTCGCGAATAGGGCATTGCGTAGTGACGATCACGTCGTTTTGACGTCGGTTTTTTTTTTTTTTTTTTTTTTTAATTGTTTTTATTAAGGTATTTTTAAAGTCGTGGGTTACAAAACAAGGCCATAGGGGCATACCCCGGCCGAACATTGCACGTGGCAACGTGCACAAAAAGAACAGAAATAAAAATAATAATAAGAAAAATAAAAAATAATAAAAAAAAAATAAAATAAAAAAGTAAGAAAACACAACAAAAACAACAGAACATTAGTTTTCACACCATTACACTAGGCATACCTAACTATACACTGCCTAGACACCTCTCAGATTGCACATGTCAGGAATATACTAGGAGCTATTGCACCTTGTCAAGCCTCCTCCCATTCCGCAGTAATTGGGTTAGTGGCTGCAGGGGCCCTTGGGAGTAATTACAAATGTCACCTCCTCAATACATTGTCTCCCCTAACTGGCTCGGAATATGGGTCTCAACACGGAGTGTTACAGGTAGGTACCAGCGGAGTTTACCTGAGCAATTATTCCCCAGGGGGCCAGTCATCTGTTGTAGATTCTGAGTCCATCCACAGATGCCAGACTTTTTTGAACTTTTTTGGGCATCCTCGGGACAGATACGTCGCCTTGTAAAGGGGCACAGTTGCATTGACCAACCGTTTCCATGTAGTCAAAGTGGGGGGGGTAGTGGACTTCCACCTCAGGACTATGGCTTTCCTTGCATAAAAAAGAAGGATACCTATGAGAGTGCGTGTGGCCTTAGCAAGTGCCAATTGCTCCACCAGGCCGAGGATGCAGACACTAACTGTTAGGGGAATAGGGATGGTGGTTAGGCCATGAATAAATTGAGTCACTTCCCTCCAGTAGTCTATAATTTGGGGGCAATTCCAAAATATGTGCGCAAAGTCTGCTGGGGTACCAGAGCATCTCCAGCAGCTGGCCGACAGGGTCGGGTAAATGCCATGTAGGCGCTGGGGCGTGTAGTAGATCCTATGGAGGATCTTGAATTGGATCAATTTGTCCCTAGTAGCAACCAGCTGCTGGAATGGATAGTCCCACATATCTTCCCAGTCCTCACCATCCAGTTCTTCCGCCTCCGCCCGCCACGTATCGCGGAGACCATCCAGTCCCACCTGAATAGATGGCAGGAGTGCGCGATAAATTTGGGATAATGGCTTGGAGAGATCAACCTTAACCAGGAGAACCTCCAAGTCATCGGGGTCCAGCCGAAGGCGGAGTGATCTAAACTGTGAATCAAAGGCGTGGCGGAGCTGCAGGAATCTGAAGAAGAAGGAGTTCGGAAGTTGGAATTTATTTTTGAGCCTATCAAATGTAAACAGACCCAGCTCGTCGCATATATCCCTCAGATACCTGATGCCTCTACCAGCCCACAATCCTGGATCCTGCAGAGAGTGAAATTCCTGTAGCCTTGGGTTACACCAGAGTGGCGTATTGGGGGACCATCTGGCCTTCGCCAAATTAGGTTTGATCACTACCACATGCCATGCTTTGATGACCGCTTTCATAGCCGTTGTCAGAATCACAGGCGAACCCCCCAAACCCCTATAAAGGGCATTGCGAAGGGCCTCAAAAGACCCCAAGTGGGCTGCCTCCAGGACGACTGACGCATTAGTATCATCCGATACCAGCCAGTTGTGTGCATGGGTGAGCATTGCTGCCAAGTAGTATGTGTGAAAGTCAGGGCAGGCAAGTCCCCCCTGCGTCCACGGCCTGCGCAGAGTCTTCTTACTGAATCTGGCCGGTCGCGATTGCCACAAGTAGGAGGCCACTGAGGAGTCTAGCTGCTGGAAGAAAGATTTCGGGATCCAGACCGGAGAATGCCGTAGGATATACAACAGGACCGGTAGGAGCTTCATTTTAATTAAGTTAATTCTCCCTATAAGAGATAATGGGAGGTTCGACCAGGCCTTTAATTTTGATTTACACCACTGCAGCGCCGGGGACAAATTAAGTTTAAGAAAATCCTGGGTATTAGAAGAAATGTTAATCCCTAAGTATCTAATAGAATCAGCCCACTGCAGAGGTGAAGCAGGGTCCCTTAATCTCCCCGCCTCAGGGTCTATGGGGAGTACGAGCGATTTGTTCCAGTTGGTTCGGAGGCCAGAAAGGGACGCAAAACTATCCAGGAGCCGAAGTGCCCCGGCTAGCGAGGGACCAGGGTCCCTGAGGAAGAGGATTAAATCATCCGCGTACAATGCCAGTTTCTCGACCACCGAACCCACCCGTATGCCAGATACCTCGCTCGACCCCCGCAAGGCCTCAGCCAGGGGCTCCATGACCAGGGCAAACAATGCCGGGGACAAAGGACACCCCTGCCTCGTCCCCCTCCTAATCAGGAAGGAGGGCGAGAGCCTGCCATTCAATTTGATACGAGCCGTAGGGGCCTTGTAAAGTAAACCAATCCATTTCCGGAAAGTAGGGCCAAAGCCAAAACTCTCCAGAACCTGCATCATGTAAGACCATCTAACTGTGTCGAAAGCTTTTTCGATATCAAGGCTAACCATAACCCGGGAGGCATTTTCTTCAGATGGGAGCTGGAGATGGGTAAAGACACGTCTGAGGTTAATGTCCGTGGATTTACCGGGCATGAAGCCGGTCTGGTCTATATTGACTAGGGATGGTAGGACCTTCATGATTCTGTTGGCTAGTACTTTAGTGAGTATTTTGAGGTCGTAGTTTAGCAACGAAATGGGTCTATAGGAGGAGCAGCAGTTGGGATCTTTCCCTGGTTTGGGCAACAACACTATATGGGCCTGATACATACTGTCCGGTAGTCTACCAGAGTCGAGGCAGTCTGCAAACAACTGGGTTAGTTTAGGGACCAATAGGGCAGCATGTGTTTTGTACCAGTCCCCGGGTAGGCCATCAGGGCCGGGAGACTTGTTATTAGGCAAGGAGTAAATTGCATCTTCTATTTCTTGACGTGATAGGGGTTTGTCTAGCTCCGCCATGTCCTCCTCAGAAAGGAGAGGTAAGGTGATTCCCCCCAGCTCCTCCAACCCAGCGCCAGCCGAGCCGGAGAAAGGGTCATCGTAGAGGTTGCTGTAGAACAGATGAAATTCATTCAATATACCTTCGGGGTCAGTAACTGGGACACCAGTGGAAGACTGGATTCTGGGGATTACTGTCTGAAGCGTTGGCTCTGCCACTAGGTTGGCCAGGAGTTTGCCATTCTTATCCCCTGACTCAAAAAGCTTGGCGGCCAGCTGTCTCGTATCAAAGTGTACCAACGATACGTAGTGAAGCTTCAACTCCCTTCTCGCCCGAGCCAGGTTAGAATAATTCTCGGGCGCGGGATGTTCCGAAAAGAGTTCCAACGCCTTCCCCTCATTCTGCTCCAATTGGGTGGTCCGGGCCGCAAACCCAGCCCGCACCGTTTTAATAGAGGAGATATATTCACCTCGAGCATGAGCCTTGCCCGCCTCCCAGACCACCCCAAGGGGAGCAGACCCTTCGTTCGTCGCCCAGTATTCTGCCAGCCTGGGCTCAACCAATTCCTGAACTTGAGGATTATCTATCCAGTGGGACCCCAGCCTCCAACATCCTGGCTCGCGGGAGGTACCCAGAGTCAGGCCCAGCTCCAGCGGCGAATGGTCTGAAAGACCGGCCGGGAGATAGGAAACCACCCCTACACGAGACAGTGCAGAAACCGACCCGAACATTAAATCAATGCGAGACCCAGATCTATGTGTCGCTGAGACGCACGAGTACGTCCTATCCTCCGGATGCTTCCACCGCCAGATCTCCTGGAGGCCAAAAGCGTCTGCCCACAGGGCCAAGTCAGAGGAGGCAGGTCTAAGGGGGTTAGTAGTATCCAAAGTGTGATCAAGGATGGCGTTAAAGTCCCCTCCCACTATAATGTTTTGAACCTGTAGGGGAGCTATTTTTGTAAGGACGGTGTACAGGATAGCTGGATCAAACGGGGGAGGGACATACACGATTGATTATTGCCCAGCGTTGTGCATATAGTTCAACAATGAGGATGAGGTACCTACCCCCTGGATCAATGAAGACCTGCTCGACTGAGTAGGGGAGCGACTTGTTTAGCAGAATAGTCACGCCCCTGGCGTAGGAGGAATAAGTGGCATGAAATCCCTGCTTAACCCATGCCCGTTTGAGTGCTAGGATCTTACTGCCTGTCAGGTGAGTTTCTTGGAGGAACAAAATATGAGGTTTATGAGATTGCAAATATTTAAACAATAGCGACCGTTTTATCTTGTCATTCAGACCCCTAATATTCCAAGATATCAATTTTAACTCTACACCCATTTATAATAGCAAAGCAAAGTAACAGTAGGAGCAGTACCAGGCAATACACATACATGTCCTTACCAAGGGCCCTTCGTAGAAGTGGGCCAAGCGATGCATTCTTCCATGGAGACCAGAAAAAAGAGAGGTGATCGGAAGAGACAAGCAGAATGAAGACTACATAGCTTAACAAGGTAAATGGTGTGGAACCGGAGCAGGTGTGAAAACTAACCGAAAATACATATAACTCCCTACCGCCTGGCATAACCCCAACTATCACCAAGGCAGTTCTTACCCTAAACTTACTAACAGGAAATGCCTACTGAAGGCTCAAAGTTCCCGGGTCAGCCCCAGCGTGAGTTCAACCTGTATCAATAGGCAATGTGTGGAGGTTGTATCCTTCCACAATGTGGTGGACCGAAAAGTCCGGGACTGTGGTCCGGGACGGTAAAATCTTCCCTCCAGGGTACTTGAGTACTCCAGCCAAAGTCAGGGAACGAACACCGGAACCTCCACTCCTAGAAAGAGAAAAACAAAACAAAACTGGGGGGGGGGGGGTCGAGTACTGTCCGCAGAGGTACTTCTGGGTGTAACTCCGGCCTCATAGAAGGAATAAGTTCGGACGTAGCAGACTAGGATGTAAAAAAAATAAAATACAAAAATAAAAAAATAGAAAACGCTTGGATTCAGCAGAGTAGTGGAGAAGTTCCTCAGCGCAGGGCGGTCAGCCAGACATCAGCATCCGATGGGGTATCAAAGAAGCGGACTGATCCGCAGTGTTGGACACGCAGGCGACTAGGATAGAGCATGCTGTATTTAATGTCCTTTTCCCTGAGACGCCTGCGGACATCAGTAAAGGTCTTTCTCTTCCTCTGCAGTTCGGCCGAGAAGTCCGGAAAAAGAAGAACTGAGGTGTTGCCATATTTGAGAGTGGAGTGTTTGCGGGCTTCAGAGAGAATCTTATCTCTGTCTCGGAAGTTAAGGAAGCGGACCAAGAAAGGCCTGGGGATATTTCCGGGAATGGCTCGGCCCGTGGGCACCCGATGGGCCCTCTCGACCACATAAGTAGGAGGAACATCAGTAAAGCCCAGGAGGTTCTTAAAAAATTCTTCTGCGAACGCTGCTGGATGGTCCCCCTCCTCTCCCTCAGGCAGACCCAGGACTCTGACGTTGTTGCGCCGCAGCCTGTTCTCGGCATCATCCGATTTTGCGACAAGAGACTGAACTGTGCGTTGGAGCTCGGTAATGGAGGCGGTATGAGTAGCCGTGAGGTCTTCGGTAGCCGACACTCTGGATTCAGTTTCGGACATTCTCCCTCTTATCTTATCCAGGTCATTTCGTATGAAGTTGCACTCCTCAGCGAGGTGATCAATGCGCACCAGCAGCGAAGTCCTGCTCCTCTCGATTGCAGCCAGGATAGTAGCTGTGCTGTCCTGGGACGGCAGGGGCATTCCCTCTGTCGCCGGGGCCTCGTTGGAGTCCATTTCCAGATCGGCCAGCAGGGCCCGTATACGCCCAACTAGGGTGGGATCCGTTTGCGGAGAAGAGGGCGACGACACTTGCAGTAACGTGTTGGGCTTAACGGTTCTGGAGTTCCCCTTTCCTCTTCTGGGGGGGGACATTTGATGGGATGCAGGAGGGACACCAGCGGAGGATGGATGGCCGTGTCCAGAGGAGCAGCAGGAGGCTTATCCAAGCTGGCCGCAACAAGCCACACCACCGGAGATCACCAGGCACAGGGCAGTCAGCAGCAGACACACCGCCGACAGGCTAACGGGTGGACAAGGCCTGAGGTGTGAGGAGGGAGGGGGGCCCAGGATAGAGGAGTAGAAGCATGCGCCTGGTAGCTGTAGCTGTGGGCTCCTTGATAGTACCCTTGGTAGTTCCTGACAGCACACCAGGCCGCAGCAGTGTTGGCCAGGTGTAAAGGATCTGGGGACCGGCAGTATAGCTGATCCCTGCAGCAGCCTCCACGCACGGGATGATGGTATAGGAAAGTGGGGTGCTCCGCAGGCCTCGCCAAGCCGCACCGAGCCGGATCGATTCTGCAGATACCCCCAATAGGCAGACTGGCCTCCGGACCCGAGTAGGCAGATGGATGGGCACACAGGAGGTGATGGACGGCTCTCCCTACCTCCAGACAGGCCGAGACACACAGCAGCAAGATGGCGGCGGCCGCGGGAGGACAGGGACAGGGACGGTCCGAGCAGACGACCACCGACACACCAGGCCGCAGCAGTCCAAGCAGTGGTGGCCAGACGGATGGGCAGGCACAGCGCTCCCGGGACCCGAAATTCGGCCGCCTCCCGCCGTGGCTCCCCAACGCGGGACGGCAGCGCAGGAAAGGTCGGCGCCTCACAGGCCCGACTAGGCCGCAGCGAGCCGGATCGTTCAGCGGCTTCAGCGGTTTCTTCCAACGGCCAGTCTGGCTTCCGGGCCCCGGTAGGCAGGCAGGTGGGTGCGCTGGACAAGGTGGATGGCTCTTCTTACCCTCAGAGGCCCAGGAGACGCCCGGCGGCAAGATGGCGGCGGCCACGGGAGGAAGGAGGCAAGCTGGGCAGACGATCACCAGCGGATTCGCCACAAATGCTGGTCCAGGGCACTGCAGGGGACCCAGGGAGACTGGCTGGCAGCGATGATGGCCTGTTCCAAACAAGTAGGAGCAAGGATGGCTACGGATTCAGGTAGGATTGCCGGAGCTCCCCAGAAACACGTCCGCCTCTGTTCACATCAGGACACGCCCCCTTTGACGTCGGTTTTAACAACGCTTTCCGACGTGAGCTGGAGCATGCGCACTGGGCTTCTTCCCCGGCCGGCGCATGCGCAGTTCTTTCGACACTGGGGCGCACTTCATTTATATAGAAGCCGCCCCCTTTGAATTACGCTGGCTTACGCTGGGCCATTTTCGCTACGCCAACGCAAACTACGGAGCAAATGCTTAGAGAATACGGCACTTGCTCTAGTACGATGCGGCGGCGTAGTGTAAATGCGTTACGCTACGCAGGCGAATTTGTATGAGAATCTGGCCCATTACATGCAAAGCAAGATAGTTCAAGGCGTGATTTGTCATAATTGTGATGATTATGGCTTACAGCTCATGAAAACCCCAAAAACACAATCTCAGAAAATTAGAATATTACATGCAATCAATAAAACAAGGATTGTACATAGAACAATATCAGACCTCTGAAAAGTATAAGCATACATATGTACTCAGTACTTGGTTTGGGCACCTTTTGCAGCAATTACTGCCTCAATGCAGCGTGGCATGGAAGCTTTTTTTTTTTTAATTCTTTATTTTATTTTATCAAAAGTACACAGATACAAAACATACATTTGCATGGGTAATAAACCAACAATACACCCTCTTACAACCCTTGTATCCTATCTTCTTCTCAGTTTTCCAGCCTGAGGTCCCCACCTCTCCCTTCTTCCACTCACCCTCTTTCTCCCAGCCCTGTCATGAAAAACGGTTGTGTGTATGCAGCATTAGTCTTTTCGAGGCATTCAACATATGTGGGATTACTGAGTCTTTATATTGTTTTACAGAACCTTCCACCCGATGTAGCAAGACTTTCCACGGGTCCTCTGATATTCTCTTTTTAGTGATTTATTTTATTAGCTGCAAGATCCCTCTCCAATTTTTTTTATTTTTGGGCAGTCCCACCACAAATGAGCCATCGTTCCTACCGCCTTACATCCTTGCTAACACTCCGCCGATTTTCCCAGTTGGTACCTGCTGATTTTGTCAGGCGTTGCGTAACACATTGTTAAACATTTATAATTCATTTCGACCATTCTGGTGTCTACGGCCAAGCAATGGGTTAGATTCAGGATTTTACTAATAGTGGCTTTATCTATATGTGACCACAATTCCCTTTCCCATTTAATCATGAATGGCGGGATCTCCGGCTGCTCCACAGCCAACAATATTTTATAAATTCGAGATATACCGTACTTATCAGCGTATACCGTATACTTTTTACCCCATAAAATCAGGGAAAAATCGTGGATGCGCGATATACGCTGAACCCCGCTTCCCGCGCCTTGTTTGAAGCCGCCGCCGACATATACTGAGCGCAGTACATTTGGGTACACTCGGCCAGGCTCCGCTCCCCTCGCGGTCACACCCTGTGCCACCTCCAAGCCTTTATGCTAGAGGAGCTGAGCATGCCCGAGTGTACTGCGCTCGGTATATGTCAGCGGCGGCCAAACACAGCGTGGGAAGCGGGGATCGCAGAGCGGGAGAAGCGGGGAGGACACCGCAAAGGCCACAGACAGACGCCAGACCGGCCGCCGATGGACGCCAGGCAACTGTAAGTTACTAACTGTAATTTTTATTTTATTTTAATGAGATTAGAAGTGAATTAAATCTCCCCTTACTACTTTTGTGAATTGCATCCCAAAGTATTAGTACATTTAAAGTCAGTGTGTGTTGTGACCTAATTTTCTAAATTGCGGGGGGTTTCAAACTATACTTCTTAAGTGTGCCTCACTCATTGGGCCAGATTCAGGTAGATGGGCGAATCTTTATGTTGGAGTAACATAAGTCATTTACGTTACTCCGCCGAAACTTTAGGAGCAAGTACTGTTATTCACATAGCACTTGCTCCTAAAGTTGCGGCGGCGTAGCGAAAATGAGCCGGCAGAATTCAAATTGGGCGGGTAGGGGGCGTGTATTATTTTAACTAGGCGTGATCCCGCGGCGAACGTACTGCGCATGCGTCGACTGTCAGTGCGCATGCTCCAAATTCTGTCAGTGAACGTCAATGACGTCAATCCCCATTCACGGACGTTTTACGCAAACGACTCGAAAAAAAAAATTTCCGACGCAATGACGACGACCATACCTAACATAGGATACTCCACTAGGGGGCTGCTTTATCTTCACGCCGCGTATCTCTTACGGAAACGGCGGAAAGTCACTGCGTCGGGCCCGAATACGATCGTGAATTGCCGATTCTCGCTGATTAACATATTCTCGGCGTTAATCAGCGGGAACGCCCCCAACACCATTTTTAAAATTGCAGTTCCGATACGACGGCGAAATACAGTTACGCCGCTCGTATAGGAACTCCAACCCGGCGTTTCTTGTTTTCTGCTTACTGAAAACAGAAACGCCGGCTCAAAGTGAGAGTTAGGCTGGAGTATCACTGATACTCCAGAGTAATTCTACCTGAATCTGGCCCATTGTGTGCTATGGGCCAGATTCTCAGAGGCGTTACGACGGAGTATCTCAGATACCCCGTCGTATCGCCTTTTTTTTTGGCTCGTATCTATGCGTGTGATGCTGAGCATCACTTTTGCATAGATACGCTTCTACATCCGACAAGCGTAATACAATTACACTTTCGGATCGTAGATGTAATGACAACTCCGGCCACTAGGTGGCCTTTACGTTGTTTTTTCATTTGCATATGCAAATGAAGTAGTACGCCGATTCTCGATCGCTTTTACGCCGCCCCGTCGTCGCCTACGTCGTTTTCGTCCGCGTAAGGTTACCCCAGCTTCTATGTGGAGTAACCTTACGAGGTCCCGTCGGATGCCGTCGTGTCCCGTCGGATGCCATGTTAAGTATGGCCTCGGGACCGCGTCGTGTTGTGCGTCGTTTACGTCGTTTGCGTACGTCGATTCTCAATGGGGCTGGCGTACGCTGCGATTACGTCGTTTACATTGAGAAAATGTGACGTCCTTTGGAGCATGCGCACTGGGCTTTTCCCCCGGCCGGCGCATGCGCAGTTCGTTCGACGCGGGGGCGCGCTTAATTTAAATACAAGCCGCCCCATTTGAATTGCGCGGGTTTACGCTGCGCGATTTACGCAACGTAAGCGAAACCTCGGGAGCAAGTGCTTAGAGAATCAAGCACTTGCTCCAGCAAGCAGCGGCGGCGTAGTGTAACTGGCTTACGCTACGCCGCCGGAATTCTATGAGAATCTGGCCCTATAACTTCACCCACCATTTTTCACTTTGTCCCCTAGTCCATTCCACTACTCTTGATATCACTACCGCCCTGTAGTATTCTTTAATGTCTGGAACCGCTAGCCCGCCTTGTTTTTTCTCTTGTACCACGAGGGAGATTCTTGCTTTTTTATTTTACCAAATAAATCTCCTTGTCATGCTTATTATTACCGCAAGATAGGACTTTGACAGTGCCATGGGTAACATTTGGAACTTATATAAAATCTTTGGTAATATTACCATTTTCAAAGTACTAATCCTCCCCATCCATGATAGGGGTCTTTATATTACTCTCTTTATTTCATTTTTAATTTAATCCAGTAGGGGTATATAGTTGATTTTATATATTGTCTTTATATTATTAGCTAGTTTTATTCCTAAATACTTTAGCTCTGTTTTTCATGGGAATTGGAATGCATTCTGTAAATCTGCTACTTCCTGATTACTTACTTAATATTCAAGATCTCAGACTTGGCTAAATTTATTTTAAAATTAGCCAAGTCGTCATATTGTTTTAATATTTTTAGTAGGTTAGGAGCAGTTCCAGAGACAATACAAATAGAAGGGGGAGAGGGCACACCCGTCTTGTCCTTTTTGTATCTCGAACGGGGAGGAGGACATGCCAAATCATAAAAAAAAACAAATACGCAATCTCAAAAAATTTGAATATTACATGCAATCAATAAAACGAAGGTTGTAAATAGGACAATATCGGACCTCTAAAAAGTATAAGCATGTATATGTACGCAGTCTTTGGTGTGGGCCCTTTTGCAGAAATTACTGCCTCAACGCAGCGTGGCATGGAAGCTATCAGCCTGTGACACATCTGAGGTGTTTTGGAAGACCAGGACCTGCATTGTTCGGTCTCGTGTCTCTCATCTTTCTCTTGGCAATGCCCCATAGGACTGCAGGCTTGTGACTTCAAAGGAAAAAAGTGCACTGCATTTTATTTTATTTCCGTTTCTTTTTAATGTTACAATTATGACATTCATGAATTAAAATATAGATTTTTTTTAAAAATATGTTTTCTCTTTTGTCAGTACAAATTTTTCAATAATCACCTCCAAAACCCCAAGCCCTTTCACACATATATTTCTCTCTCATAGGGGTGTAGGTGTTATTAAACAAACAATGGTATTCCAGCAATTTCCCTATACATTACATGTCCTTGAAACATCTGTTCACTTATAAGAGTTGCTTTAAGTAAACAAAGAGTGCTGAGGTGCTAATCTTTAAAGGGTCACTAAAAGAAAAAAAATTGGGCTAAAATGACTGTTTACAGGGTATAGAGACATAAAAGTTAACTGATTCCTTTTAAAAATGATTAAAATAGATAAAAATCAATCATATAATCAACCTACAGTTCTAGTTTCATTTTTGCTGTTATTTCCTGTCTCTCTGATGTACAGAGCCAGAGAGCCAATAGAGGGCAGTGATGGTTTGTCTAAAACCCCTCAGAACCAACCCAGTTTCAGTTTACACACAGTAATCACACCTCCTTGATTAGTGACCACAGTGAGAAAGCTCCCAGTACTGTGGTTATAAGGAAACAGACAACCAGGAAGTGTGGAGATCAGAGCAAAATTACAGCAACATCAAAGCAAAAACGAAAAATGAGGACATGAAAACAGCACAAACAAGGAGAGAGGCGCCTCTGGGTGCAGTATTTTTAAAAGCAATTTAATATAAAAAGCCAAAGTAAAAACCACTCACATTTTGGTGGTCATGTATAGGAATGTAAAGGCATTCTCCAGGAGGGAGGGATGGCTGTTATCTGGTGCGTCTGTGCATCTGTGCGTTGTTCCCTGGTGAAATGATGTGTAGTAGGAGGAGGAATCAATCCTTGGTTCCCTGAAGTTGGTCGGTGGGTGCATCGGATGAAACGATCCTTCTCAGGCAAATCGGGAAACAACAGGAGCACGGGGCGGCGGATGATGACGTCACCAGGCAAGCGATGCGTTTCCGAACGCCGGGCAGCGAATGACAAGTCTGCCGCGTTCCTTTTTCAAGCTGATAGTGATGGAGCAGGGAGATAGATTTTTGTAACTGGGCGGGTGGGAGGAGCAGGCGGATAATTAAGTGACGATTGGTCAGTACTAGGAGGTGGGAGGGAACTATGCGGGGAGACATATACAGAGGGAAGCGATCAACAACATTATCAGCTGGCATACACAGGAGACAAACAGTGGAGCTGAGAAAAAAAATGAAAAATGTGAACTTGAACTGAAGATGAAAAAGCAAAAAAAAAATATATATTATATATAAGGAGAAATATATACATATATATACATGTATATTAAAAAAAAAAAAAAAATATATATATATATATTGTAAGGTTTGGGGAATCAAACTCCAGTGGCAGGTGCGTTTTTAAGGGCTTGGTAGCCCACTTTTATTTAAAAACTCACAAAAGGTTCACATATGCAATAGCATCCCTCGCAGGGGGTTTCCACCATTACTGCATTGTTTAACCACTTGCCCACCGGGTTTGTTTTTCAGATTCGGTGTTTACGAGACTAAAACTGTTTTTTTTGCTAGAAAATTACTTAAACCCCCCAAACATTATATATTTTTTTTTTCTAACACCCTAGAGAATAAAATGGCAGTCATTGCAATACTTTTTGTCACACCGTATTTGCGCAGCGGTCTTACAAGCGCACTTTTTTTGAAAAAAAAACACTTTTTTGAATAAAAAAATAAGACAACAATAAATTTGGCCCAATTTTTTTATATATTGTGATAGATAATGTTACGCCGAGTAAAATGATACCCAACATGTCACACTTAAAAATTGCGCCCGCTCGTGGCATGGCGTCAAACTTTTACCCTTAAAAATCTCGATAGGCAACGTTTAAAAAATTCTACAGGTTGCATTTTTTGAGATACAGAGGAGGTCTAGGGCTAGAATTATTGCTCTCGCTCTAACGATCGCGGCGATATCTCACTTGTGTGGTTTGAACACCGTTTTCATATGCGGGCGCTACTCGCGTATGCGTTCGCTTCTGCGCGCGAGCTCGTCGGGACGGGGCGTTTTACATTTTTTTTTTTTTGTTTTCTTATTTATTTTTAATTAGTTTATAATTTTATACATCGAAATAAATTAAAAAAAAAAAATTATCACTTTTATTCCTATTACAAGGAATGTAAACATCCCTTGTAATAGAAAAAAGCATGACAGGTCCTCTTAAATATGAGATCTGGGGTCAAAAAGACCTCAGATCTCATATTTAGGCTTAAATGCAAAAAAAGAAAAAAAAAAAAAAAAATGTCATTTTTCACATTTCAGAAAAAAAAAATGTTTCTTTAAGACGCTGGGCGGAAGTGACGTTTTGACGTCACTTCCGCCCAGCAGAGCTGTGGGGGACGGGTGGGGGCGATTTTTCCCTCACTCGTATCCCAACACAGCCAGCAAGAGGACCCGATCGCCTCCGCCGTTACCGACGGCTCCGGTAAGCGGCGGAGAGCGCGGGAGAGCGGCGGGAGGGGGGGGGGGCCCTCTCCCGCCACCGATAACGGCGATCTTGCGGCGAATCCGCCGCTGGGACCGCCATTATCGTGTACAGCACTGCCCATGGAAAAGATGGATATCTCGGTTGTGGCAGCAGCTGCTGCCGTTACCGAGATATCCATCTTTAAAGTCATGACGTATTTTGACTATGACACCATGGGCAAGTGGATAAACTAAAGAGCTTAGCCTCCTGGCTTTCAATCCTGGCATCCGACAGCTTCAGGCCTCTAGCCTAAGCCCAAGTTCTGTACCTCAGAACACACAGCGTTTCCTAGAGATAAGCTCAATCCTTGCTTTTCTCCTAGTCAGCGACTTGCTGCTCAAACTTAAAGCGGCATCTGCAACCTGCAGATCTGCACACACTAGCTGCAATCCATGCAGGCTCTCTCTGACTCCTTTCAGAGAGTTGGGAGCTCACCTGGCTCCCAGGGACCAGACTTCCTGTCTGTGGGTGGGGGCCCTGAGCCACAGCCAGGCCAGCACTAAAAAGCTGAACACACAGCTGTGTAATCAATGTGTGTCTCTCCAAAATATGGCAAAAATCAGCCATCCTTCAGGCAAGACAAGTCTAAACCATCACAATATATATATATATATATATATACTGTATATATATATATATATATATATATATATATATATAGAGAAAATTGATGGTGGAAAATTACAAAAAAATATATAAATATATAATAAAAGTAAATATAAAAATATATATAAAAATATATATAATAAAATGAAATGAAAATAAAAATAATAATAAAAATAATAATAATAATAATAATAAAAATGTAAATAACAGAAAAATGATAATAATAAAAATAATAAAAATAGTAGAAAATATATGTTGAAAAAAATTATATACATACAAAATGTACATATAACCTGTATCAACAAAAAGGGGGTTGGGAGGAGCCAGATGGGGAAGGGGGGGGGGGGGGGTTTAGGGAATAATTTTTTCGTTTATAGAATAGTGGAGATTTCGATGCTCTCATTGATGCCACCAGGCGAGAGGGTATCTAAACTGTAAATCCAGTATGTTTCACGGGCACACAATTTTTTGTATCGTTCGGCTGGGGCGAATGATCTATTAATCTGTTCTATTACCCAAACCTTTAGTCCTGCAGTTGACTGTTGGTGTGATTTGGTAAAGTGTCTTGGAACGCTGTGAGGGTCGGTGCCTCCTTCTACATTTCTCGAGATCTTCACTATTCTATAAACGAAAAAATGATTCCCTAAAATACTGCACCCAGAGGCACCTCTCTCCTTGTTTGTACCCTTAGATTTGGAACACTGTTTCTGTTCCCAACTGATGGCAGCCCTGAGAGTACAGTTATACCTATACTAAACATTACAACGTCAAAACTTGGACTCTTTCTGCCCCATGTGCCATTATTATACATGACACTGCCACAATATTGCTTATCCTGATCCTGCGCATAATTTACTTGTTGCACATGAAAACAGCACTGCAGTAAGTTAAAGGAAGCGATTTAGCTAAAAAAATAATTCCTTTAGTGACCCTTTAACCACTTGTCCACCGCCCACCGTCAAATGATGGCGAGCGGAGGACTCCAATCTCCTGACTGCACGTCATATGAAGTCCAGTCACTTAAATAGGGAATGCGCGTGCGCGCATCCCTGTACCGTCGGTAGCGGCGTGTCACAGAGACACCGCTCGTTACCGACAGGGGTGAACAGCGATGCGGATGCCCTGTTAACCACGTGATCGGCCGTGATGAAGTCACGGCTGATTTTGCATTGGAAACACCCCCATAGTGCACGGCGCATGTTTGCGATCGTGCCTTGCCCGTCGGTGGCATCGTGTTCCCGGGAACACTGCTCGTCACCGACAATGGTACTCAGCCATTGGTCAGGGCTGTGTACCACATGATCAGCTGTGATCCATTCACAGCCTGATGACTAAGTGTAAACAAAGAGCTGTAACTGTTACCAGCTCTTCTCCCCTCACACATCGTTTCCAGTGTGAGGAGAGAAGAGCTAGAAGCAGTGAGTTACAGTTCTGTGTTACTGTAGTGTCTGCACAAACACCACATCTGTCCCTTTGTTCCCCCAATTGTCACCAGTCACCCAACAGTCACCCAAAAAGTGCACCTGTCACATAAACAGACTGCCATCAGCAGTGCAACCGTCACCCACCAGTGACCGTGCCCCATCATCGTTACCCATCTGTGACCTACCCTGTCACCCGTCACCCACCAGTGACCTGCCCTGTCACCCGTTTATGAAGAAAAATTACTAATTTGCTAAATATTATCACAGAAACAAAGAAAAGGCAATTTTTTCACAACATTTTCCGTCTTTTTCTATTTATAGCGCCAAAAAAAAAAAAAAACCCACGAGTGATTAAATACCACCAAAAGGAAGCTCTATTTGTGTGAAAAAAAGGACGCAATTTTTATTTGGGTACAGTGTTGCATGACTGAGTAATTGTCATTCAAAGTGTGAGAGCACCGAAAGCTGAAAATTGGTCTGGGTAAGAAGGGGGTTTAAGTGCACTGTATTGAAGTGGTTAATTAAGACCTATGCTTCTGACACTTCTTGTCAGAAAATTCTGCTCTCCAATAGTGGTGCTCACGAATATTCGCATTGCGAATATTCGCTACGAATATTGCATATTCGAGTATTCGCGAATAACTCGAATATCACGGCGAATATTCGCTATTTCGAATTTTTTCAAATTCGTATTTTTTCAAATTTCGCAATGAATGAATGAATGAATGAATGAAAACTTGTATAGCGCGGCACATGCGAACTGAATCGCCTCTGGGCGCTTGTTGTTCCTGTCTCCTTTGATATCAAAAGAGAAAAGTCTTGACCTTTTTCCTAAATGCTAGGTGGCTCTCCTCCAACCGAATGCTGGTTGGTAAAGCGTTCCATAGTCTTGGACCTTGGACCGCGAATCTTCTTTCTCCTTTGGACTTGAAGTTGGCTTTCGGAACCTGGAGCAGGTTCTGATTCGTGGATCGCAGCGCGCGATTGGGATTATGCGTTTTTATTATTTCGCATAAATAAAGGGGGGCATTCCCATGGACACATCTATGCGTAAGACAGAGAGCTTTGAAAGCAATTCTGTCTTTAACTGGCAGCCAATGAAGGGCTCTCAGTGAAGGTGAGATGGATTCCCAGGGTTTTTTCCCAGTCACAAGTCTGGCGGCCGTATTCTGAACGACTTGCAGACGAGCGATTTGGTACTTGGGGAGGCCGAGGTAAAGGGCATTTGCATAATCCAGTCTGGAGTTTACAATAGCTCCCACCACGACCGCTAAATCTTCTTTAGGGATGAACGGAGTGAGTCTGCGTAGTAGGCGCAGTAGATGGTGAGATCCACTGACTACTGACCCTATTTGTGCGTCCATTGTCATAAAGGAGTCAAAAATGACCCCTAGGCTTTTGACTTTGGCGCTAGGGGTGATGAACTTGCCCAGAATGGGCGAGGGGGTCCACGCTGTTGAAGGTTGATTCCTACGCTTGGCGTGAAACAGGAGAAGTTCTGTTTTCGCTCCATTGAGTTTAAGATGACTCTTTGTCATCCAATCCTCTATCAAGGAGAGGCAAGTCTCTAAATTGAGGTGGTGATCCTGTCTATTGCAGATGCGGAAGTACAATTGTGTGTCGTCTGCGTATTAGTGATAGAGCAGTTTTTTGCTGCTGATAATCTCAAAAAGAGGACGAAGATAGATGTTAAACAGCACTGGTGACAGAGGCGATCCTTGAGGGACTCCGCATGTTACTGTGCGTTTTTCTGACGTAAAAGGTCCTAACTTTACTGTTTGCGATCGGTTTTCCAGAAAAGAGGAGAACCAAGATAAATCGCCTTCTGCGACTCTGGCTACTTCAGCAAGTCGAGTCAGTAACAGTTTGTGGTCTACAGTGTCAAAAGCTGCACTTAGGTCCAACAGAACTAGAAGACAAGATTCTCCTTCGTCTGCGGCCTTGAGAACATCGTCCCATACTTTCAGCAATGCTGTTTCCGTCCCGTGTCCGGGGCGGAAGCCTGATTGTAATGGGTCAAGTAGCTTGTAGGTATCTAGATGCTGTTGCAGCTGTTGTACCACTACTTTCTCCATTATCTTGGAAAGTACGTTGAGGGTTGTTATGGGACGGCGGTGGAGTGGGTTCTTGGGGTCCAGGGAGGGTTTCTTCAGGATGGGTTGGATTATACCCTCTTTCAACTGTGTGGGCACTTTGCCCTCCAGAAAAGACTGGTTGATAAACTGCGTGATGGGAGGAGCCAGGATGTCGGCGCATTCCTTCAGCAGTTTTGTGGGGATAATGTCATTCGGCGATGTGCTATTTCGCAGAGTACAAATGACATTCTTAGTGGTCTCGATGGAGATGGGTTCTAGGGTAAACTTACCTGATATAGGAGAATTACTATGGGTGCTGTGTGAGAGGCTGCAGGGGGGGCTGAGGGGGGAATTGTTTTGCTGAATGCTTTCACGGATTGCCTCGATTTTATTAATGAAGTAATCCGATAGTTCATTGCAAAATTCTTGTGTATCCGAACTGGGGGCTTTGATGCATTCTGGATCCATGGTCTGGGTGACCATCTTGAAGAGTTCGCGGGGGCGGTTAATGGCACCGTTGATAGCCTCCGAAAAATAATTTTTCTTGGCTTGGAAAATTCCTTTGTGGTATTTTCTTGTCGCTGCCTTGTAGATGGATAGGTTTAGCTCTGAGGAACATCTTTTCCAGGCAGATTCTGCCCTTCTGCGTTCTTGCTTCAGTAACGACAGCTGGTTGTTAAACCAACTGCGGTTGTTTTTTCCGGATGCGGGTACTTCGTTTCGGCGCTACCAAGTCAGCTGACTGTAGCATAGCCGAGTTAATGGCTTCCAGAGTTTCAACGGCCGTTTGATGCGGCTGAGTTGTTTCTATTTTTTTCCTTAAAGTCGTTTTGAAGAGTTCCGAGTGGAGCTTCTTCTGGCATCTAGTCCAGTGTGTTGTCACTGGATTTGATGTTTTTGTTGCGGGGGGGATGGTGGAAATACTGAATATAATTGCATGGTGGTCTGTCCATGGCAACTTTTCATTTTCCCAAATCTTTATTTCCAGAGTTTGTCTGAAAATAAGATCAAGTGTGTGACCTGAAGTATGTGTGGGCCCACATACTAGTTGCTGCAATCCTAATCCTTCTAGGCGGTCAATACAGGCGTCGGCAATGGGGTCTAGTGAGGAGTTGGCCCAGAGATTGAAATCCCCGAGCAGCAAAAGATGTTTGCTGTTGAGGGTATAAGTGGAGAAGAAATCTGTCCATGATGATAGCAGCTGCGATTTTGGGCCTGGCGGCCTATAGCAGAGCAGAATGTGGATGGTCTCCTTTGTGTTTGCTTGCAGTTGCAGAGTAAGGGTTTCCATGAATGGAAGAGGGTTTTGGCGGACTGGTTTGGTGATCGTAAGATGAGTCTTGTGGATCACCGCCAGGCCGCCTCCTCTTTGCCCTATTCTGTTTTCCGTTATAATACGGTAATTTTCTGGCACCAATTCACCTAGAATGGTGTTACAGTCGGCTGTGAGCCAGCTCTCTGTAATAAAAAGGCAGTCTAGATCCTTTTGTTGAATAAAGTCGCGGATTTCTAGTCGGTGTTTTACTGCCGATCTTGTGTTGATCAGAGCACATGATATGTGCTTGGGTTGGGGTAAATGGCTGAAATGTCTGACCGTCGATCTATGATCAATTCTCAATAATCGCTCAGTTCTTAGGGCCTTTTTGGTGATGGCTGGAAGTATTGCGGCGCATTGCCTCAAACTCCAAATGGTATCGGCAGAATATTGCCGACTTACCATGATCGCCACTACACCGGGGAGGGGGGGGTTTGGGGCAGTGGGGAGAGGAATTTGCTGGCTCCTCTCTCCTGGCTTGGTCCAGAGGAAGGCAAAAAACCCTTTCAGAGCTCGGCCAATATGCTCCGGTAGGGAAAAAAATTCCTTCCTGACCCCTGTAAGAGGCGATCGGTTGACCCCTGGATCAAGCTACTGTGAGTTGGGACGACGAGGGGGCTAGGGCTGAGAGGGAGAACTTGTTGCTGGCCTGGTGGCTGCCTGTACAGGGATGAGGGCTGACAGGGGGAGCTGAATGATCTGGGCTGAATGGGTGAAGGGTGAGCAACAGGGCAGGGTAACTGTCCTACAAGGATAAGGGGGAGGTTTGCCTGGGAGCAGGGTGAGGACCCTGAAAACGTGGGGAGCGGCGCGCCGTTAGGCCGCGAGTGAAGCCGCGGTCTTTCCTAGACCGCGGCCCCGCGATTCAGAACGGCCTGGCGCGGTGCTCCCGAATGAGCCCCGGAACGGCGGAAATAACCGCAAGGTGGTGGCGGGGGGAGGGGGCCCTTGTCTGCCTCCTGGGATCGAGTGCTGCGGCTTGTCCTGAGAAGGACGGCCGCCCACAGTGCCAGGGAGACAGGTAGCGCTTACCTTCCAAAGGAGGGGAGGAATGCTGGAGAGAGGCTGGAACTGGAAGCTGGAAGCTGGAGGGGAGGCCAGGTACAGAAGCAGGCTGGAGCTGGAGCAAGGGGAGGGCTGGGCTAGGAAGAACCCTGCCTGTCTGACTACCTGCTACGCCTGCCTGGAGCTATGACTCACCCGTTCCTACTCCTAGGAACGAGCGCCGCTTGTAACTCCTGCTGCTAGTCCTCCTACCTCACTCACTCACTGACTCACTATCTGCAGGGATAACACACATTATGCTGGCATGATCCTTTATTTTCGTCATGAGGAATCTGCACTGAAGGATACTATGCAGCCATTTCTAGAGTCTGTTTAGTGGCTGCAAAGAGATTGCAATCAAATTCGCAATCATTTTCGCATTCGCACTAGCGAAATTTCGCAATCAGTTGCTAAGCTAATTTGCATAAACATGTTTAGGCTCAACTAAAAGCTATCCATGTTACTGCCTAGAATTATGTGATAAAAATCTGTAATTATGAGTTTATGGCACTCATATATTCACATTTACAGGCCAAAAATGAACATCAGAACATCAGAATTACTGTGGTCCCAAAGAGACCCACGTTATGACTTAGGCCTCGTACACACGAGGCAATCGATTTGTTCAAAACGGTCGGACCGACCGATTTGAACAAATCTGTCTGCTGGGATTTTGGTTTGCTCGCGTGTACACAGGAGCAAACCAAAATCCCTGCCAGCAGACAGCGCGCTGAAGTGTCGGTGACGTGGCGGTGACGTTGACGCCGCCACGTCACCGCACCAGGAAGTAAAACACTTCCGCGCATGCGTAAAAATCATTTGGCGCGTGTGCGAGAAGACATGTCTGCTGGTTAGCATACTAACCAGCAGACATGTCGGGCGGACGGGTTCCCAGCCGACAGATTTCAAAGCATGCCCCCACACACGGTCGAATCTGTTTGCTGGGACGGTCGGGCCGACCGTTTCCAGCAGACAAATTTGATCGTGTGTACGAGGCCTAACTCTCTCCAGACATTCAAGGCATGGGTACACGGTCTTTAAATGATGTGTGCAAACAATCCTTTGCATTATTAAAACTGCTAGGTATGGGAGTTTTTAAACTTATTTTGCATAACTGCACTATAGGATTGTGAAAGTTATGGGAAATGAACTGACAGGATGAAAGCCTTCCAGATAATTAAGAAATCTTACATCTACTATGACTTTTCAAGGTAAGGTTTAGCCTATTGACTCTGGCACTGTTAGCATCCTCATTAAGCATATACCCTTTATTTAGTGAATAGGTGTTAAAAGGTTATGCGTATGATATGATTAAACAAGAGTGATATTTAAATGTAACCTATGATATTTTAGAGACAATCACAATAGTTTTACCATTAATGATCAAAGCAGTAATTACCTATTGCTGTGACTTCATGAAGTAATTTGTTTTTACTTTCAAATTTAACATTTAACGCTTTGGTTGCCACCACTGTAAATTTTATGGTGACAGTATAAAATCAAACTCCCAACTGCTATAGCTGCCAGTAAGGTAGAATAAATGACATTTCTACATGATGAGGGAGGGGGTCATACAACTCCTGCCTGACCCCCCCTTCCAAGTGTCCTTGGTTTACCTGTCCCTGGGTGCCTATGACCTCTGTGGGGTTTTGGAAATAGGAGCAGTGGGAATTAGTGATCATAGATTCACAAGTCTGCTTTGTGAACTCAGAAAAGCTCAAGAATCTGTGCTCCACTGACTTCAGCAAAAGGCAGAAGTGACATTAGGGGTTAGATAGACCCCTGATACGACCCCAAGGAGAACCTGTCACCTGAATTAGACAATCATATATGGAGATTATCAGCACTCTAAATAATGTTAAAGGTTTACCACTTTTTCAGAGAAAGGGCACCTACCCTGTTTGCCTTCTTTAAAGGGGTTGTAGTTTTGTTTTCACCTTAATGCATCCTATGCAAGGTGAAAACAAAACCTGGCAATGACGGCCCCACCAGCCCCCTGTTTTACTTACCTGTGCCCAAACCTGCTGTGCGTGTCCCCCGACGTCCTCTTCTCTTCGGAGTCTGGCTGTCGATTGGCTAGATTGATAGCAGTGCAGCCATTGGCTCGCGCTGCTGTCAATCACATGCAATGACGAGACGCACCGGGGGGGTGGGGCCGTGTGATACAGTTGGCGGCTGGTTGTATCACGGGAGCGCGCCCACAAGCTAGCCCCCTTGGGAGAGCGCTTCCCATGAAGGGGATTATCCTTACTGCGGTATCCTGCAATTCCACCCACGATTTTCCATGCTGACAATCTCCAGCAAACCCCGGACAACTCAGAGGTCATGGCCCCACTGAAGGCGAACATGTCGGCTGGCTCCAAAATAGACCAATACCTCCGTCAGGAGAAGGACCCCCCGGCGCAAGATGGCGGCGCCACGAGGACAGAGGAAACAGCGGTCGGCGCGGACATAGCCAAGGTGCTGCTGGCTATCACCTCCTGCCGAGAAGCTGTAACAGACTGCCAGACCACCCTCACGGCGAAACTGGAGGCGGTAAAGGTGGACATCTCCCTGGTGCGCCAGGACATGCAGAGGCTGAGGATGAGGGTGTCAGAGGCGGAGGTGAGACTGGGTGCTGTGGAGGACTCCCTCCCCCTCTCCAGAAATCCATGGAAGCCATGCAGCTACAGATCAACCAGCTCCTACAGAAGCAGGACGACCTAGAGAATAGAGGCCGCAGGTGTAACTTGCGGTTCGTTGGCCTTCCGGAGGGGGTAGAGGGGAGAGACCCACACGACTTTTTGGAAAAGCTGCTCCAGGATACCTATGGCAGAGAGGCCTTCTCCCCCATGTTCGCAGTGGGCACCCCCCGCACTTTCATAGCAAAATTCCTAAACTACAGGGACAGAGATGCTATTGCTCACGCGGCTAGATCCATCCCTGGGAAGACAGGTTGCTCACTGGTCTGAACAGGGGGGACGATCACTCGGGGGGGGGGGGGGTTCTCTTTCTTGATTGTTTACTTCTTTTTGAATGCTGGACCCCCTTTTTTTTTCTTCACAGCCTGATCTACTTATGACTTTTTTTTTCTCCTGCCTTTTGCTTACTGTCAGATGTTTAGTCGATTCAATTATGAATTCTCCCTTCTCCGGGGGAGAGAGGCACGCTACTCAAGGGCTCGCAACGGACAGCGAGCGAGGTCCTTCACTGTGCTTGAGCACGCAGCAGAATTCCACCCCACCTGCAGCAACCCACCTTCAAGCCTGGGGGGCTGCCGCCGCACGGTCCCGCCCTGGGCGGTCCGGCTGGACTTTATCCAGGACAGTGCTGGTGGCCTCCCTGTGTATATCCTTGCTGGTTAAATTTTTTCCCGTTATGCATTCAGCGCTGCTTTTGCCACGTTGGCAGTTGAGGGTTCAAGCCCGCACCAGTTGGGGACAGTGCAGGGCAGGGAGGGGGGAGGGAGGGATACAAAAGTTCTGGGTTACTGTTGTTTTTCTTGTATCTTATGTTTTATCTGAGCACAACGCATCTAGAGGGTGTTTTAATGTGTCATTGCTAGCGTATGGGGCTGTGTATTTGTGTGGTCATGGGGTAGTGTGATATGCAACTAATGGTCGGCTGAATCCTGGAGTTTTCTATCTTCCCTGGTTTGTCCCATGGCCACGCTAAAGCTACTAACTTGGAATGTCCGTGGGATGAGGGATTCAATTAAGCACTCTGCAATACTTAAACAGCTAAGGGCAGATGTTGTGGTCCTGGTAGAGACACACGCAGAGGGCTTGGTCCAGAGGACGCTTAGGCGACCGTGGGTGGGCTGGGGATTCCACTCAGTTCACACCTCTCACTCCAGAGGGGTCTCTAAATTAATTGCCAAAATGGTGCATTTTGAACTCCAGGATTCAGTAATAGACCCGCAGGGCAGGTACGTCTTCCTGAAAGCTAAACTGTACGGGGACCTGGTCCTCCTTATGGCGTTTTATGTCCCACCCCCATTTCAATCTACTATACTGGTTTCCGGATTTGACATACCGGCGATCTGGCTGGGAGATTTTAATAATGTTCTAGACCCCTCCCTGGATAGGATGGTCGGGGACCAGGCCGCGCCCCACGAGATTCGCGAAACTCCTCGCGGACTTCAATCTCGTAGATACGTGGAGATATGGTCACCCCGCAGATAGGGCGTACTCTTGTTTCTCGGCCTCGCACCGCTCGATGTCCCGCATAGACTTAATTCTAGTATCTAAACCACTTCTCCCTAGAGTGAGAGACACAGGTTTTTCCCCTCGGTCCCTTTCTGACCACTGTCCATGCTGGACGGAGTTGTCGCTGCCCTGGGTGCACCCGCCGCCCTCATGACGGTTAAACCCATTCTGGCTGACCCTGCTCCCGGAAGATGCGGATCTGGCAATGGAGTGGGAGCATTACTTCGCCGATAACTCCGGATCTGCGTCCCCTCGGGCAGTTTGGGATGCTTTCAAATTACATGCTTGCATGACACTCTCATCCCGTATAAACTCTATTAAGGCCACGTCTGCAGAGGCACTAGATAGGGCCATGGAACTCACCGCTGCTAAGGAGAGGGAGTACACTGCCAACCCAACGGCCGACCTGGCTGCTGAACTTAAGCTCTGCACTAGGGAAGCTGACCAACTGCACTATGATAAATCGAAGCGGAAGCTCTTCTTTCTTAGGCAGCGGACATTTGAACATGGGGAGAGAGCAGGGAAGTTACTTGCATATCTGGTACACTGTGAGGAGAGACCTCCAGTGGTGATATCCCTGCGCTCTCCAGCTGGGGACTTAATTACTGACCCGGAGCAGGTGACCACCATGTTCCATGACTTCTTCTCTTCCCTATACGACACGGTGGCCCCAGACACTGACTCCCTGTCGGAGGACTTCCTTGCCGACCTACTGATCCCACGACTGACTGCACAGCAGACCCAGGCACTCGAGGAGCCACTGACGGCGGAGGAAATCTCCACGGCTCTGGCTGGTCTCCTGAAGTCCAAAGCACCGGGGTCGGACGGCTTGCCAGCCGAGTTCTACGCCACCTATGCTGAAACATTGGTTCCTAGACTCCTCGCCCTCTATAATTCTGTCTTTGATAGCTCCGAACTCCCGCCCTCGATGAGGGAAGCTACCATAGTACTAATCCCCAAGCCAGGAAAAGACCTCCACCTGCCAGAGTCCTACCGCCCCATCTCCCTTTTACAAGTGGACATCAAAATCCTGGCCAAAGTGCTCTCGGCCCGCCTCAATACCGTGATCCTCTCCTTAGTGCACACTGATCAGGCAGGCTTTATGCCCGGCCGGAACACCTCCTTTAACCTCAGAAGGCTGTTTATTAACCTCCAGGCCAAACACGATAACCCAGGGTCTAGGATAATCGTCGCCTTGGACACTGCCAAGGTGTTCGATTCGGTAGAATGGCGGTACCTCTGGTCATGCCTCGCTAAATTCTGATTAGGCCCAAAATTCATTCACTGGGTGAAGCTCCTCTATCAAGCCCCGGTGGCCAGAGTACTGGCCAACGGGTGGCCCTCGGACCAATTTCCTCTACGGCGCGGCACAAGACAGGGTTGCCCCCTGTCGCCGCTGCTATATGCACTGGCGGCGGAACCGTTGGCAATTGCCATACACACGCACCCAGGTATAATGGGACTACGGAGGGGGGACGTGGAGGAGAGAATAAGTACATACGCACAGGGCAGGACTTAGGGTGGTGGGGGCCCCCTGGGCTTGAGTGTTGAAGGGGCCCCCTGGAGCAAGGGGGGGGGATCATAGTTGTTGAGCGGGGGGGGGGGGGGTGCGCATTTAAGTTGTTGAGCGGGGGCCAATTGAAGTTCTTGAGCGGGGGGGTGCGCATTAAAGTTGTTGAGCGGGGGGAGCATTAAAGTTGTTGAACGGGGGGACATTAAAGTTATTGAGCGGGGGGGTTCGCATTGAAGTTATTGAGCGGGGGGGTTCGCATTGAAGTTCTTGAGCGGGGGGGGGCGAATTGAAGATGTTGAGCGGGGGGGGCGAATTGAAGAATTGAAGATGTTGAGCGGGGGGGCATTAAAGTTGTTGAGCGGGGGCATTAAAGTTGTTGAGCGGGGGGCATTAAAGTTGTTCAGCGGGGGGCATTAAAGTTGTTCAGCGGGGGGCATTAAAGTTGTTCAGTGGGGGGGGGGTGACTCTCATCTGTGTACGGAATGTGTAGGCTCTCTTCCCTTCAGCAGACATCCCCACACCACTCCGGTTCCTCCTGGGGGAGGTTTTGCAGTTGTTCAGCGGAGGAGGGAGTGCCTCTCACCTGTCATTAGCCTGGCTGTCGGCTTTCTTCCCTTCAGCAGCCACAGTCCTCCACACACCGCTCCGGTTCCTCCTGCTTCCATGCTGCCTCCTATTGCAGTGCGGGAAAATTAACCCTTTCGCGGGACTGCGGGAAGAAGCGGAAAGTCTCGCAGAATCCTTGCGTGTTGGGAGGTATGCGCAGGGCCATCAGGAATTTTGGGGCCCCTTGCACAGCTTAAGGCATGGGCCCCCTGGAGCAGAGAACCGGGGGAGGGGTGCTGCCATCTGAAATTGAGAAGCGGGGGGGCTGCCGCAAATTGAGAAGCAAGGGGGGGGGCCTTTACAAAGAAAATAAGAAATATATATATATATATATATATAAAAGGGGGTAGTCATCAGGGGCCCTGGGGATCTCTGGACCCTTTAATAAAAAGAAAAAATAAACCTCTGGGCCCTTTAATAAAAAAAATAAACATTTATAAAAATATAAAGAAAATGTAAATTTTTTAATAAAAAAAAGGGGGGGTTGTCATCCAGGGGCCCTGGGGACCTCTGGGCCTTTTAATAAAAAAAATATATATGTAAACAAAAATAAAAAAATAAACATTTATAAAAAAATAAAAAGGGGGGGGTTGCCACATGGGGCCCTGGGGACCTCTGAGCCCTTTTAATAAAATATATATTATATAAAAATGTAAATTATAATAATAATAATAATATAAAAAAAATTATAAAAAATAAATTAAAAAAAGTAGGGGTTGCTGTCAGGGGCCCTGGGGGCCTCCGGGCCCCTGGGGACCTCCGGACCCTAAAAAAAAAAATGTTTTTATTTTTTTTTATTTTTTTAGAGGGGCCCCCTATTGGACGGGGCCCATGGGCTTTAGCCCAGTCAAGCCCAATGGTAAGTCCGGCCCTGCATACGCAGATGACACCCTTCTGTATCTGGACGATTCCACTGGCTCCCTTTCACTGGCTCTGGCCCTGATTGAGCACTTCGGCGCTTTCTCTGGACTCAGGATCAACTGGGAAAAGTCCCAAATACTCCCTCTGGATAGGGATGGGGCCCTCCTTCCGCTTCAGAGAGTAGCTGAAATCAAGTACTTGGGGATCCGTACCACTAGAGACCCAGCAGACTATACCGCACTGAATATCACACCATTATATGATATGCTAAAACTAAGAACTCGGGCTTGGGCCCGACTCCCACTGTGAGTCACGGGCCGCATAAATTTAATAAAGATGGTCCTGCTACCCAAGGTTCTCTATATGGTGTGGCCTTCACCGGTGTATCTAGTACTCAGGTGCTTCAGGCTGATGGAAACCCTTCTCAAGCCATTTGTATGGAGCACCGCGAGACACAAACTCCCCTGGCATAGACTGAAAAATCCAACTGACCTAGCCGGACTGGCGTTACCCGATTTCAATGCGTACTACCTAGCTACCCAGTTGTCGCAGCCGTTTCATGTGGACAAGGTGGACAGGACCAGGTTCCTTCACCTCCTTTGCCCTACAAAAAAACTGGTTTACTCGCATAGGGGCTGTTTGACCAAATATGAAAAAATTTGGGAAAAATGGCTGAACTCAACTGCAACCTGTTCCTAGGAAGGATAGATGTGCTCGAGGGGTCCCCGAACCCACGGGAAGGTCTGACAGAACGGGAGGGATGCTGGTGGATATACGACTGACTCTGCTGTACTGTGTCCACACTCTGGGGGGGCCTAGGTATAAGCGTTGTAATGTTCTATGTTACCTATCATTGTCATGCCTGTACCTGCACTTTATCTGTGATCACTTGCGTGTATTGTCACTGTACGCCGCTTGTACAGTATGCCCTGTGCGTTGTTGTTTTGCTCAATAAAAGATTTTTTTTTTTGATAAATCTTTATTACATTTTTGAACAATAGACAGCTTCAAAAAACAACAAAACAAAAAAAAAGAAAGGGTGAAAATCTTGACAGGTACAGATAGATAGTGCTTAACAAGTCATGACAGTTTTAGCATGTGATCTGGACAGTACATGACAGGTATATGCGTACTCGGGACACAGCTGATATCCAGTGCGTCAGACATCTCCTCCATAACCAGGAGCAGCTATTCCCCAATCAGGTATACATTGCTCCCGTACACCTCTACAGCAAGGTATCCATAACTATTCCGTAACCTCGCCTCCTGACAATCAAGCCGTTGTAGGTTCCGCTAACCAGGTACGCCAAATTTTGTTATATTTCAAGGGGCACCCTCTATTTTCATATGTATCTTTATATAGGGGAAGGTTCTCATTTACAAGCCGCTTCCATCGAGCCAGAGAAGGCATCGTGGGTTTCTTCCAATGCATAGCTATATTTTTCTGAGCATAAAAGATTAATAACCCAATCAGAGTTCTCCTCGCAACTGTCGGCACCAGCGTGTCTATCAGGCCCAAGAGGCACACCCCCATCGTCATTGGCACCGTAATCAGGGCGACTAGGCCAATCAAATCTAGCACTTCAGTCCAATATTGCTGGATCTTAGGACAAGCCCAGAAAATATGTGTAAAGTCTCCCGGGGAGACCCCACACCTCCAGCATTCTGCAGAGAGCTCAGGTTTCATTTTATGAAGCCTATGAGGTGTGAAGTACGCTCTGTGTACTATTTTAAACTGTACAAGTCTGTCTCGCAACGAAACTAGGGAGCTAAAGGGGAAATCCCAGACATCATCCCAGTCATCGTTGTCCAGCGTAGGGATATCTCTTTGCCAACAAGCCCAGAGCTTATCCATGGGAGGGAGAGACACAAAAATCAGATGCTCATACAGACGAGATGTTGGTTTTTCAGCACATCTGGAGCGAAGTGTCTTCTCCAACCCTGACTGAACCACCATGCAGGAGGAATGTGGGAATTGGGCATTAAACGCATGTGACAGTTGTAGGTACCGAAAAACACTCAATAAAAGATTTTGATTGAAAAAAAAAAAAAAGCAAATACATCTTTGCACACTGGTGCTAATTAGTATTCCTGTGTTTTTATTCTCCCTCAATTTCTCTCCCTCACCCAGCTAGGGTGACCTTCAGTGCTGATAGAGAGGAGCAGGGGAGGGGCAAACAAGGATGCTGTGCAGGCATCCGTTGTCCTCCTTATCAGCCAATGACATCCAGTGACAACTGGTGCTCAACATTTTTGGGGGGGCGCAAAAAAAAAAAGAAGAAAAAATTGCAGCCTCACTGTGCCCATCAAACGCAGCCACTGTGCCATCAATTGTCACCACTGTGCCATGCCATCAAACGCAGCCACTGTGCCATCAATTGTCACCAATGCCATGCCATCAAATGCAGTCACTGTGCCATGCCATCAAACACAGCCACTGTGTCATCAATTGTCACCACTGTGCCATGCCATCAAATGCAGCCACTGTGCCATGCCATCAAACGCAGCCACTGTGCCATTACATCAAACGCAGCCACTGT
Organism: Rana kukunoris; assembly: GCA_029574335.1. Classification (NCBI taxonomy): domain Eukaryota; kingdom Metazoa; phylum Chordata; class Amphibia; order Anura; family Ranidae; genus Rana; species Rana kukunoris. The sequence goes on from CM056052.1 coordinate 402,899,720, forward strand.
GCCATCAATTCGCACCACTGTGCCATGCCATCAAATGCAGTCACTGTGCCATTAAATCAAACGCAGCCACTGTGCCATCAATTCGCACCACTGTGCCATGCCATCAAACGCAGTCACTGTGCTATGCCATCAAACGCAGTCACTGTGCCATGCCATCAAACGCAGTCACTGTGCCATGCCATCAAACGCAGCCACTGTGCCATGCCATCAAACGCAGCCACTGTGCCATGCCATCAAACGCAGCCACTGTGCCATCAATTCGCACCACTGTGCCATGCCATCAAACGCAGTCACTGTGCCATTACATCAAACGCAGCCACTGTGCCATCAATTCGCACCACTGTGCCATGCCATCAAACACAATCACTGTGCCATGCCATCAAACACAATCACTGTGCCATGGCATCAAACGCAGCCACTGTGCCATGCCATCAAACGCAGCCACTGTGCCATGCCATCAAACGCAGCCACTGTGCCATGCCATCAAACGCAGCCACTGTGCCATGCCATCAAACGCAGCCACTGTGCCATGCCATCAAACGCAGTCACTGTGCAATGCCATCAAACGCAGCCACTGTGCCATGCCATCAAACGCAGCCACTGTGCCATGCCATCAAACGCAGTCACTGTGCCATGCCATCAAACGCAGCCACTGTGCCATGCCATCAAACGCAGCCACTGTGCCATGCCATCAAATGCAGCCACTGTGCCATGCCATCAAACGCAGCCACTGTGCCCCTCAATTGTCGCCACTGTGCCAATTGTCACCACTGTGCCCTTTACTTGTCACCACTGTCTGTGCCCATTGTCGCCGCTGTGCCCTGTAAAATGCACTTACCTTACTCCTTTGTCCATCGATGTCTTCTCCAGCCCTCGATGACGCTTCAGCCAATCAGGTTACCGATAACCAGAACCGGTGACCTGATTGGCTGAGACGGCCGTCAGTCTTATCCAAGGAACGCACCCCGTAGGGCTGTACTCGGAAAGCCAACCAGCAGTAGACCAGCAGCAGCTGGTGGAAACAATAACATCCATTCATGCAGGCATGAATGGATGTTATTACAGTGGCGTGCGAGAGCCAGAATAGTAGAAGCGACATTTTAAGGAAAAGTAAAAATCTTAAAGGGCCCGTTTTTTTATTTTTTATTTTGTGACTACAAGAGGGGGGGCGGCCCTATGGACGGGCCACCACTGATGACATCATTGGTTGTTAATATGCTGGCAGCTAGAAGGTTGTAATGAAATCTGGTATTTCTGTCAGGTGGAGGGAGAGGTGGTCTTACTGGCCCCTCAGCTCCAGCACTAGCTGGCTTCAGTAGCACACAGCAGGGCTCTTCATACATTCATCCTCTCTCCTAAACATTCTGCAAGTTCACTCCACCAGCCAGCCTGCCCCCCCCCCCCCCACTCACCCCCTCTCGCAGTAGCAATCCTTCTGCCTCAACCACAGACTTTACAGTTCACTTAGCATGGTATGGAGGGGGCAGGACAAAGGCAGATGATAAGGCAGAGCAAACAGAGCACTTCATACTTGCACTGAGGAACACTGCCGACTGCTGCGGGGGGAGGAGCTTTAGGATGGACACGTATTGAATGTCAAGGGCAGGGACTCTGTAGCTGTTCACACTGCTGGAAAATCAGGACACAGGGACAAAATACACACAAGCAGATTATTAGGGTGTGCCTAGACACATTTGGCAGACCCTGTGCGCATGCCAATGCTAAAGCTGATTTAGGGTTACGGGCAGGCAGGTAATTTGAAATTAGTGCAGTTGCGCTAAAGTCACTAAACAGTGCTCCAAATGTTTTGAATTAATTTCTACCTCAAACAATTAAACGCTAAGAATTTTAGCAGTGCAAACATGTTACTAAAGTTTGTTCGTGTGCGCTTAGCCTTTAAGGACATGTTCAAATGACTGGTGTATCGTTGTCTCCCTCTAAGGTTCTGCGTTTTTGACACTAGTCATTTAAAATATCAGAATGCTTAGTTCTCTTCATATTTGGTACAAAAGAGAACCTTTGAAATAAGAAAGTATTTAACAAGAATAACTTCATATGTCTTGTGCAGCGCTTCTGAGGCCCTGTACACACGAGGAGACATGTCCGATGAAATCGGTCCGAGGACCGTTTTCATCGGACATGTCTCAAGGGATATTTTGGTCTGATGTGTGTACACACCATCAGACCAAAATCCCCGCGGACAGAGAACGCGGTGACGTAGAAGACACCGACGTGCGCAAACACGGAAGTTCAATGCTTCCACGCATGCGTCAAATCAATTTGACGCATGTGCGGAATTTCGGTGCGATGGTTGGGCGTACTAACCATCGGACATGTCCAACGGACAGGTTTGCAGCAGACAAGTTTCTAAGCATGCTTAGAAACTTTTGTCCGCTGGAAACCTGTCCGCTAGGCCATACAGATGATCGAACATGTTTGCTGAAACTGGTCTGCGGACTAGTTTCAGCGGACATGTCTCCTCGTGTGTACGCGGCCTTAGTGTTGGTAAAACAATTTAGATTTTTCAATATAAAGAAAGCAAATGATTGAAACACCCCCGAAGGAGCCACTGGTTAGTTTTGGGACCTACTCTCTTTGACTCAGTTCTCCCCCACTTAATTAGCTTGAACCCGCCCTTGACACATCAGAACCATGACAATGGGATATGGTGACCCCTGTTGACCCGGAGTCACCATAACAGATCCACAATGTGTAAGGACAATATAATAAATTACCTGCTGCAATGGTACGGTCCCTCCAGGCAAGAAATTACACTCCACACAATGAATATGATTGAATGAAAGAACGGGTACGTTTTACTTCATGGAACTCAGGGGTAACAAGCATAGGATTTTTAAATGCAGAAACACAATCAATCAACAGCAGTTTGGTTGGTTCGCAAGGGCCCTTGCAGGAACCAAGGATTATTATAAAACAATAAGCTACTCTAAAACCTAAGAGTGGCACCACCCGCCTAAATTCAAAAGATCAGTCTATGCTCGAGAGCACCCCTAGCGGGCAACCTAACGAATCAGTCACGGTTCACATAGCGGCCGGTCGGTGCACATTAAATTGTACTCCAAAGGGTAATGGTTAGAAGAGGGAGGTACACAGCGTGATGTCAGTGGCGGTAGAGTGTGATGGGATTGATTGCTGGTCAGTGGCAATCACTGCTATGAAACTCTGAGACAGTTTACCTGGGCCTCCAAGTTTTGGCTGTGGGTCTAACTAGGCCTCCAAGTCTCAGCTATGGGCCAAACAGATGCCCGTGGCCGGTGAAGTGGGATTTGGTGTCTATGGTGACCAAGGTGCTAGAAACTGAGCAAGTGCTCTCTCACCCAACAGGCCGACCCGCCTGACTTCTTCTCAGGGAAAAAAAACGCGCTGGAAAGATGTCGCTCCGCAACACACCGGATCTGGGCTGCCTCTTCAATCTCCGGGAGAAATGGCTGGGTGTCGGAGTCTTGCTTCCGTCTGGATGGCTGGTCTCTCAGCAAATCTAGGCCCAGGCTTCTGGACTAGGAGCACTCCCATCCCTGTGTACAGCTCCGCACAGGAGAGAATGCCGGTCTCCAGAAAGCGAAACGGTGCCCCTCCCTTTCCTTATGTAACCTCCTTCAGCAGTCTCAGTGAAACGTCACATCCTCCTGGAGAGCAAAGCATTGCGGGAAACGTAGTCTGTTTCTCCTACGAGTCAATGGAGTCCATACCTCCTGCTACTTGTAGTCCCGCAATGCATAAATAACATATCTACAATCACAAGTAAAGTTCTAGCGAGAGGGAGACTTGTCACTAGACTGACAGGTTGACCCCGCTACACACACAAAACAGGGGGGTTAATCCAGATTTAAAAGGCTCTCTTAAAAATATGTAAAGTAAAAAACACGTTGTAATTCAGGATGAAAGTATCAGTTTCAAAATTTCTATAAAGTACAACTTTAGATACATTAATTTCTAACTTCAAAATGCCCTCAATTGTGCTTCATACAGTGAAGTACAAATCACAATGTATATATCGTATTTCTTGGCGTATAATACTGACTTTGCAGCAAAATAGGGGTCAGTGCCCATCAATGCAGCCTTATCAGTGCCCATCTGCAGCCTCACCAGTGCCCATCAATGCAGCCTCACCAGTGCCCATCAATGCAGCCTCACCAGTGCCCATCAATGCAGCCTGATCAGTGCCCATCTGCAGTCTCACCATTGCAGCATGATCAGTGCCCATCTGATGGCAATCTCAGCTTTGGCTCCTACCAATTCATGTCCCCAACACTTTTCCCCCTGCCCCTTGGAGGTTAATCATGATTACGTTCTGAGGGGTGGAGTGAAACACATTGTGGGCATGGCCTGGCAGGAGCTCAGGCTGAGACAGCCATTAAGTCCATTATCAGTGGGTCTGAACTGATGTGTGACTTCATGGGTTCCATCATTTGCTCGACCTCATTACAGTTATAGATGTAAGATTTGGTTTTTAAACGAATTACGATAAAATGCATACCACAGGGCATTACTTACAAGGTGTTATGTCTATTTTTTTACTCTCACTGTCTCTTTTCAGAATACAGCCAATACCCTTTATTGACTAACTTGAGGTATTAAAGATGCAAACTTTCAGGATAACTCAGATCCTTTTGTCATGCTTTATACATTTTTTGAAGGGATCTATGTTATCCCCATCTGATGCTGTGGGTGCAGAAGCGGGTAGATGTCTGTGATTCATGCTAGCACATTAGTATTTGAATATTGTGGCAACACATCAGTAAGGGGGAAGCACAGGTCCAGAAGAATTTGCGTTGATTAACTGCAAATTAATAATTTGAAAAACAATGTTTATAATAACAATATTGCTAACATTTAAATACAGAGATAGGTTTTTTAGATGGTTTAATACCTCTTTAAAGCTTTTCTTTTTTCTAACCATCACTAGACAAGATAGCCAGAAGCAGGACTTCTCTTCAGTAAAGGTAACACATCATATTGGCATTTTGCATTTGCTTCTTGAACATTGTATACATGTATCATTTTCAGAGAAAGTGCAGTTATACTTTAATCTCATTGTTTACTTTGGGCAAAATCTATATTATTCCTTTAATCCTGTGCTCCTCGTTTATCCATACAACCCCTGATACCTTGAGGATTTGTCTGATGTTTTTGATAAATACTGGTTTATCCATTTCTGAAAGCATATCCATGAGGACCACAACTGTTTTTATTATATCAGTTGATGTGTCATAATATATGTTAAAATATTACAGAATTGTTTTTCTAACTACTCACTACACTATTGGTGTACACCATCCTGGATGCAATGCTCATGAATTATTCTTGTGCTTTCACAGTGTGCATTAAAGTTATGTGTGGCAAAAAAAGCATTACTTGTACATTTAAGAGTATTGAACACTATGCCGTTTTCTATTAACACTGCTCAAGCTACAAACAGGTGGATTCTCTGAAGATGAATGAGATCTAAAGCTTCATGTGTCTCTCTTATGTATATTGTACTGACATTAAAAGCATGTAATCTTTGAAATGTAGTACACAAACATCAGTAATCTTTCCATAACATGAATTTCCATTTTGCCCTTACTTTACACATAAAGCTTTCATTTTATAAAAAATGTTTAACTATGCACGGCATGTCAAGGAAAATTACTTTGTAAAATGCAGTCTTGTTGAATATGTTTCTTATGTTTTATTTGTCAGAGTTACACAATAAAGCAACAACTGTAAATGTGCGATGTTAATGTACTTTAGAACTTTCAGCCTTAGAACAGCCACAGCTGGTTCCTAATTGTACTACATTTATACTAACTACAGTACATGTTGATGTTATATGTAAATCCTTAAATGCTCTTTTAAATCAAAAGTATATATATATATATATATATATATATATATATATATATATATATATATACACACACACATAAATATACACACACACACACACACATACATACTCGCTATATTGCTAAAAGTATTGGGGTGCCTGCCTTTACACACACATGAACTTTAATGCCATCCCAGTCTTATTCTGTAGGGTTCAATATTGATTTGGCCCACGCTTTGCAGCTTTAACTCTTCTGGGAAGGCTGTCCACAAGGTTTAGGAGTGTGTCTATGGGAGTGTTTGACCATTCTTTCAGAAACTCAATTGTGAATTTAGGCACCGATGTGGACGAGAAAGCCTGGCTCGCATTCTCAGATCAGGTCCAGGCCAGTCAAGTTCCTCCACCCTAAACTCTCTCATCCATGTCTTTATGAACCATTGTTTGTGCACTGGTGCACAGTAATTTTTGAACAGGAAGGGGCCATCCTCAAACTGTTTTCACAAAGTTGGGAGCATGAAATTGTCCAAAATGTCTTGGTATGCTGACACCTTAAGTGTTACCTTTACTGCATCTAAAGGGCCAAGCCCAACAATTGAAAAACAACCTCACACCATAATTCCCTAGTGACCATAATCACTTAGGCTGACCGCTTAAGCTCTGAAGAAAGGGTTGCGCCTTGGAAATGCGTCAGCCGTTTGGGGTACCATCCGATCCTCTTGTCATTAAGTCCTGCCTGAAGGTGCCAAGAGATTCAGCTTGACTGTTAGAAAAGCCTTTATTTAAAGGAGTTGTAAATAAAATAAAAATGTTATGCTGAAATTACTGTTTACAGGGTATAGAGACATAATAGTTAACTGATTCCTTTTAAAAACGAATAAAAATAGATAAAAATCAATCATATAATGTACCTGTAGTTTCTAGTTTCGTTTTTGCATATTGTTTCCTGCCTCTCTGCTGTACAGAGCATACAGAGCAGTGATGATTTGGAAAATTAAACTGACCCAAAGGTCACACATTCTTGAAGTTAGTGACCACAGAGAGAAAGCTCCCAGCACTGTGGTTATCAGGAAACAGACAACTAGGAAGTGTGGAGATCAGAGAAGAATTACAGCAACTTGAGAGCAAAAAATGAACAATGAGGACATGAAAACAGCACTGCATTAAGGTAAAGGAAGCTATTAAGATACAAAAAAAATCCTTTACAAACCCTTTAAGCTTGTTTGTGAGTAGTTGCTTTTATTCTATTTTCAATAAAACCTTTATATTGTTAATGCACTAGGTCGGTGTGCCCTCCTCCTTTTCTTTTTATTTTCAGCTTCCAGTGTTGCCATTCTCTGTTCTTCACATCCAGCACTGTTAATTCATCAGTATGCTACAGCTTTGAACTGCCTTGTCATACTTCTAATTTAGACCAGAGAATAGGTTTCATCCAACCGAAAGGATAAAGAGGTGCACCCTCACCATTCCTATTTTAATCTTGAGCCTGCAAGCGGTTGAATGTAAAGTTTGATCAAACTCAATTTCAGGAAATATACAATACGACTCTAATTAAAATCTCAACACTAGCATAGTATATATTGGACATTTTTATTGTAGTTTATCAGAATGAATTTGTTATATATTAGATTTATAATTATTAAAACTATTTTATATGTATTCATAGCAAATATTTCCAGGCACTTTTAGATTGCAGTTTATCATCATCTGGGTTGGTCTACTAGAGCATGTTTACTTTTCAAGTAAACGTTTTATATATCTCAATGAATGACATAGAACAAAGTAAAAATTCACTTTGCAAAGAATACCAAATTATGTGCATGAAAAATGTAAAAAAGCATATAAGTGGGGAAAGGGGGAGAGAGCACGCCACTGTCAAAGCATAGCATAAGTGAAGATATGGGTAAAAAATGTCAGAAAGGTAGCTATTGCACTCACATACACAAAGATGAACAAAGCAGGTCAATCTGTATAGTGATGTATAGTGATGTTGGCTGGCTGCGGCATATGGAATCCTCCGATGGTCATAGAACAATAAAGAAGAGGAAGAGAAGAAACCACTGTCTAAGCATTGTAACTAGTGAGGACACTCATAGAAAATGGTGAAACAGTAGGTATAGCACTCACATAAATGGTAGGAATATATGGCATCTCAATAGGTCTACGGTGATGACCTCGTCAGGCACAAACTCATACTTCAGTATGCAACAGTATCAGTGGCAGGGGCAGACTGGGCCAGGGTAGAAGGTTGAGATTTCCCCCCCAGGCTGTCCCGATTTATATGAAAAACGGCCCTCGCTGCCGTTTTTATTTCTTTGAAAATCGGCCAGATGCACGGTAGGCCACACAAACGCCCTGTGATTGGCCAAACAAGGTCATGTGCGGCCACATGCTGTTGAATTCTGGGACTTGTAGTCATGATGCGAGGCTTGCATCATGAGTCATGATGCGAGCCTCACATCATGACTACAAGTCCCAGAATTCCACAGCGTGCGGCTGCACATGACCCTGTTCGGCCAATCACAGGGCATTTGTGTTGTGAGCGCCCTGCAAATGGACCGACAGAGGCGGAGCAGGTCACGTGTGGATGCGACTAAGCGTGGCTGGTCATGACCACTTGCTGAAGTCCCGCCTCTCTGCCTGGGGTGCTGTGTGTTTCTGAGGTCTCTCAGTCTCATCTACACCCCTCTCTGTCAGCACCCCTCCCCCAGCTATTGTCCTCTGTCAAACCACCTCCTTATTGTCAACCCACCCCCCCTTTGTCACCCCCCTATCTGTCAGCCCACAGCCCACCCCTCCGTCAGCTCCCCTCTGTTAGCCCACTCCCCCTCTGTCAGCCCCCACCCCTTCTCAGCCCACTCCTTCTCTTTTAGCCCACCCCCTCTGTCAACCCACCCCCTCTCAGTCAACGCCCTCTGTCAGCCCACCCCTCCTCTGTCAGCCCACCCCCCTCCTCTGTCAGCCCACCCCCCTCCTCTGTCAGCCACAGCAGGGAGCCAGGCCAGCCACCTGCAGCAGGGAGCATTGTGCCAGCCAGCAAACCAGGCCAGCTATCCACCCACAGCAGGGTGCACGATGCAAGCCAGCCACTGACCCACGGCAGGGAGCCAGGCCAGCCACCAACAGCGGGGTGCACCGTGCAAGCCAGCCACCAACCCACCCACTGACCCACGGCAGAGAGCCAGGCCAGACACCAACAGCAGGGTGCCAGGCAGCCATCCACAGAAGCCAGCCACCCACCCACGCTGACCAACCCACAGCAGGGCCAGGGTGCCAGCCACCCACGGTGACCCACCCACACCAGGAAACCAGATAGCCACAACAGTGTGCCAGCCAACCACCCACAGGAGGGAGCCAACCAGCCATAGTGACCCACATCAGGGAGCCAGCCAGCCACCCACCCACAGGAGCAAACCAGCCACGGTGACTATCCACATCAGGATGCCAGCCAGACACCCACGGTGACCCACCCACACCAGGGATCCAGCCAACCAGAGCAGGGTGCCGGCCAGCCACCAACAGGTGCCAGCTAGCCACCCACAGGAACCAGCCACAGAGGATGCAGGAGCCATCCAGCCACAGAGGATGCGGAAGCCAGCCACAGCGACAGCACCATAGTTAAGGTAAGTGCAGTGCTTCAATTTTATTTCTACTTTGTGAGAGGTTGTGGCAGGGGTGAGAGTCATGGCACAAAGAGGGGGTCCCATTAGACTCTGTTGTAGTCTCTAATGAGGCCTAGAGGGGACATTTTCTAACAGACTGTCCATGGGACACTGTTAGAAAAAGAACCCCCTCCAGGTCCCATTAGTCTCTGTTGTTAAATAGTGTTTTTTTTTTAAAAAAGGTAGTACTTTGTACAAATTGAAGGGGCGGGGCCAGGGATGGGTCATGATAGGGCCAGTAATGGGTCATGGGCAGGGCCTGACAGGGGGATTTTGCTTTATTTGGTCTGGAGGCCCTGGGTGTTGTCAGTCCACCCCCGATCACTTCACACTCCCAGGATCGGAGGAGGCCATGCAAGGACCTGCTGAGCTGGCACTGGCAAGGGCAGCTGCCATTACTGAGGTGAGAGACCCTGACACCCGCAGCTGAACCCCACATTCCATCTAACCCCTATACACCCTATTTACCCTGCCCCAGGTCAGTGCCCACCCAGTAATCTAAAAATCACCTTAACACTGTGGGTCCTGCCAGCAGGACCACCAGGTGCACAGGCAGCTTCCCAGCAGGACCCACACGTGTGGGTCCTGCTGGGAGCTGGCCACTGACCCGTGGGTCCTGCTGGCCACTAGCCTAGGGTGACCAGACGTCCCCGGACTGAGGACACTGTCCCTGGACCAAGCCTGTCCCCATTTTGTCCCTGCTTTGCAGGGCCAATTTGGAGCGGGTGCACCGCGAGATGGGGCAGTGGGAGGGCACTCAGGGACTGTGCCCATTGGGCTGCCTTGGAGTTGGAGCGCCACCAGATTTCACAGAGCGGAGATCTCCTACTTACCTGGTGGCCACTGTCATATGAAGTCCCGCCTCCTGGACTGGCTCCTATGATAGACAGCACACTGATGATGTCCATCATGGGAGTGGCCACGCTGGGTAAGTGGGAGCTCTCCGCTCTGTTGAGGCTGCGCTGATGGGCACTGGTGAGGCTGTGCTGTTGGGCACTGGTGAGGCTGTGCTGATGGGCACTGGGGACGGTGAGCTTATTCGTGGTTCAAAAAGTCACTTGACTGGACTTGCCCCCCAGGCCTAAGGCTGCCAGCCCTCCCCTGATCAGTGGACAATATATTGGGTTCTCAGATGAATATGAAATGCTAAAAGCAAAAAATGAGGAGAACCATCTCTCAGTGTAGTATTAGTGAAGAGATTATGCTGTAGATGCACTCTCATTTAGGAGCTAAAGCTATGGCATTACTCATAAAATCCAGCAAATGGTGAACCCTTATCCACGTACGATGATGGTAGTAAACACAGTGAAGTTCCTCGTGAATATCCTTGTCAGCAGTGAGGGTCTCCCTTCCTCAGTGCTTTTACACTACAATTCTAGCTAAGTTTCTTGCAATAGATTTGGATTATGTGGATGAGTACTAATTTTGTTCAGGATCCTCATGGTCTGACCGCTTTGGTGTCCCTTCCTGGCTTACCCTCTAGGGGGAGGGGGGATGGGTTGGGATGAGAGGATATGGAGGTTTTTAGATGGGGAGGTGGGGATGGTAGAAGTATGATGGTTTTCCCCCCTTTTCCTCCTCTTACCACACATTTGCAAAAGTATAAGACCCCCTTCACACTGAAGCGTTTTTACAGCGTTTTAGCGTTAAAAATAGCGCTCATAAAACGCTCTCCATGCATCTCAATAAACCCTTTTACACCGAGTCCTGCAAGCAGCATCTTTGGAGCAGCTTTTGGGCGCTGAAAAAAACGCTCCAAAAACGCCCCTCTCCATTGAATTCAATTGAAAGCGCTGTAAAAACACCTTACCCTTTCACACTGAGGCACTGCAAAAACAAAAAAAAAAATGCTGTTTCACTGTCTTGGACACAGAGATTGACTGGAAAGATAAAAGCTGTAAGGATCACCTTTGGAATGAAGTTTGGCGTTCAACCCATCAAATTAACTCTGGAGGTCTTGCATTTCAACCGAGTAGGCTGGATAGATGTAGAGCTTTGTATTCTCATAGCCAAGTTCACCCAGTGGCTGTGTTTCCCTAAGGACATGTCTTTAACTGCTTGCCGACCTCCCGCCGTCATTTTACTGCGGCAGGTCGGCTCTCCTGGGCGAGAGCCATAGCTATACGTCGGCTCCTTTTGCGGCCACTAGCGGGCGCGCGTGCGGCCCACACGAGCGCCGCTGGGCACGCGCGATTGCTCGTTACAGAGCGGGGACCAGGAGCATTGTGTGTAAACACAAAGCTCCCGGTCCTGTCAGCGGGGGAATAGCTGATCTTCTGTTCATACAATGTATGAACGGAAGATCAGTCATTTCCCCTAGTGAGTCCACCCCCCATACAGTTAGAACACACCCAGGAACATACTTAACCCCTTCCCCACCCCCTAGTGTTAACCCCTTCACTGCCAAGTTTTATAGTAATCCAATGCATTTTTATAGCACTGATCGCTATAAAAATGCCAATGGTCCCAAAAATTTGTCAAAAGTGTCCGAAGTGTCCGCCATAATGTCGCAGTACTGAAAAAAAACGCTGATCGCCGCCATTACTAGTAAAAAATAAATATTAATAAAAATGCCATAAAACTACCCCCTATTTTGTAATCGCAATAACCTTTGCGCAAACCAATCAATAAACGCTAATTGCAATTTTTTTTACAAAAAATATGTAGAAGAATACGTACCGACCTAAACTGAGGAAAAAAAATGTTTTTTTATATATTTTTGGGGGATATTTATTATAGCAAAATATAAAAAATATTGCATTTTTTTCAAAATAGTCGCTCTATTTTTGTTTATAGCGCAAAAAATAAAAACCGCAGAGATGATCAAATACCACCAAAAGAAAGCTCTATTTGTGGGAAAAAAAGGACGCCAATTTTGTTTGGGAGCCACGTTGCACAACCACGCAATTGTCAGTTAAAGCGACGCAGTGCCGAATCACAAAAAGTGCTTGGGCAGCAATATGGTCTGGGGGTTAAGTGGTTAAAAGAGAAGTAAAGGTTTAATTTTTTAGAAATCATACTTACCTCTGTGAATGCAGTGTGGGTCCGAAGCTGCATCTGACCCCCTGACACCTCTGCATGAGAACAGAGATCGAACATCGCCGATCACTCGGTTCTGACATCTCCTCGAGCAGAGAGCTGCAGACTGTCAGTGACAGCTGTGCGCTCTGCTCCCTCCTCGCTCATTGGAGCGCTGGGCTGTGGAGGTGGCAGGGGCAGCCGGCTCAGGCTCTCAGCAGCTTGCTGAGAGGCTGTCAGTCCAGGCACCTGGTGGATCCTGACTTTATTGTCACGATGATACAGTGCCTGGACTGACTTCTGTGATGTCAACAGAGAGCGGAGTTCAGCTCACTCTTTGCTTAAAGCTGGTTACAGGAGTACAAAACAAATTGCACTCCTGGGTACCACAGGAGAAGTACAGCCAAATGAGCTTTGGCTGGGCTTCTCCTTTAAAGTTATGTAACTTAAGGATAAAGGTGTGAGGTGGAGTACCAGGAGGTCCGCAAAAGCTGGTATTTGATGAGCCCTCTCCACTGCAAGAAAAATAGAAAATCTTGCTTCTGGAAGCAAAGCCCTCTGCCCCCTCAGACCTAGTATACAGAGCTATATGCACCGGTTCCTATTCTCTGTGTCCTCTTTTCTTGCTTTCAGGGATTTCACTTTAGTTTGCAGTGTATAAAGAGAGGCCGCGTGGTCATGTACTGCAACTTCGATGCTGCTTACTTGCTACTCCGCCAATGCGGGACAAGAAAGAGTCTAGGTCCTGGTGTATCAGGCCAATGTCTGTTTGTTAATGTTCAGTTTTAATAGAGAAAGTAGTTTGGCAATTAGCAATTGCAGCCATGACCGCTTCCAGGCCAACAGAATACGGTGGTAATGCATTGGCAGGTGCTGCAGAGGCTGCGATGACTCCACCCAGCTTCTTCTTCAAAGTTTCCAATCTGTTAGATGGTGCTGGGTGTCTGCCCTTAGGCATCCATGGGTGTCAGGAAGTTGTGGGAGCCTGAATATTGACAGCAGGGGCGTTCCTTGTGCCCAAGAAGCATCAGAATCTCCATGGATGAGCGTAGCCCTGCAGGTAAACATCTGGCACCAGCACCATCTTGGACAAGCCCGCCACGTATTTTTTTTTGTTGCCATGATTAGTTAGAAAAGGAAAAGGTTAAAAGGGAACTATGGCTGGAGCAGACTTTTCAAACATAATGGGCCAGATTCAGAAAGACTTGCGCTGGAGTATATCGGTATGCGCCGCGTAAGTGTAAAGATGCGCCGTACCCACCAAACTAGATGCGACAGAAAACGGGCTTTCTCCGACCGGCTTAACTGTCCTACGCCAGAGTATCGTAAGCGCATATTTTCGCTTGGCGCATCCGTCGCGCCTATTGATTTCCCATTCAAATATGCAAATGAGGGAGATATGCTGATTCGCGAATGGATTATCACCAGACGCTGGCTACGTGCGCCGCGCGTACATCGTACGTCTAGCGCAAAGTTATTCCTACAAATAGCTGCTTTATCTTTACTCCTGACGGTCACAGGTCAGCAGGAGAGCAGCTACAGCAGCAGCGTTACCGACAAAAATAGCAAGCTGAACAACCACACTTGCAAGGACAACACCTCTGTGTGCCAACATGCCAGGGGCAGCCGTGGTCCTAGCACTACTAATGGGTCCCCCGGTACGGAGGAGGCGGGCACGTGAGAGGATATACCGCACGCGCATGAGCCTCTTTGGCATGGGTGATGAGGAGGTGTATCGCCTCTTCAGATTCAGCCCAGATGCAATCCTGGAACTAACCACAACCCTGCAGGATGACATCACCAGCAAGACACAAGTGCAGCCACTGGTGAAGGTACTGGCAACACTTCATTTCCTTGCCAGTGGATCATTCCAGCGTACAAGTGGAGTGGTGGCTGGGATGTCACAGTCCACCATGAGCAGATGTGTGCACCAGGTTGTCCCTGCAATTCTCAGACACATGTCCCACCACATCATCAGACCCACCACTGAGGACCTGCGGCAGAAGGCAATGACAGATTTCTACAGTATTGCCGGATTCCCACGCACCGTGGGGGCCATTGATTGCACACATGTGGCCCTACAGCCCCCCAGTGCCACAGAGCACATATACCGCAATCGGAAGCATTGGCATTCCCATCAACGATGCCCAACGCCTCATATGGCACGTCCGTGCCAAACACCCCGGGTCCAGCCATGACAGCTACATATACAATCAGAGCCCCATCCCAACGGAATTTGAACAGAACGTGTACAAGGACAGCTGGTTGGTTGGTGAGTGACATGGGAGTCAGGCATGACTGTCCCCCCCATGATGCAGACATCACAATGGGCACATGCATGACTAACATCCTCCTGTCTTTTCCCTTCCAGGTGACTCTGCATATGCACTGGGACCCCATCTCATGACTCCTTTCCGGAACCCCCAAACCAGAGGAGAGAGAAGATACAATGCGGCACATATCCAAACGCGTGCAGTGGTGGAGCAAACATTTGGGCTCCTGAAGTTCCGTTTCCGATGCCTGGATAAGTCTGAGGGGGCCCTCTTGTATTCCCCTACCTTCGTGTGTCAGATGATCGGTGCATGTTGCAGACACAACTTTGCCATGAGAAAAGGCCTGCAGATTGACATACGTGATGACCTGACCCCCGACCCACACAGTCCCCATCTGCCAGAGGCTACCCCGTCAGCTGATGGAAGAGCAGTCAGGAGGGACAATAAACAAATACATTGATCACACGGACAAATAACCCATGCATGCCACTGATGTCCATAGATCACACACACCACATCCACATCGCATTGGATTAGCCCAAGTCCAACATGCAGGACTTGGGAGCAGCAATGCCGCGTCAAGGCCCCAATGGTGTCGCTGTCCATTCACACGTCATTCACACAGCCGTGGGGATAACTTCTCCCCAACGGCCGAGGGTGACACCCCTTACTGGCAGGAGTGCCACCCCCTCACATTCACACACCATTCACACTGTCTCCTGCACTACTGACCGTGTGCAGTTTAAATAAAAAGCTCATAACCTGAGCAAAATATAACAAAAATTAAAAAGTTCATAATCTGAGCAAAATATAACAAAAATTAAAAAGCTCATAATCTGAGCAGAAACAAAATCAGCAACAAAAAAAAAAACGAACACCCCAAAAAGCCATCATCTGGGCTGATAGGGGCTCTTTCTGGTGGGCCCTCTCTGGCTACTCAGCTGCCTGGAGGGAGTGGGTGGGGGTAGGGGGGCATCTGGAGGTGGCTGATCCCCGGGTGGGCCACTCCTGGCAGGTGTGGCCTGCATGCCCTCCAAGGCCATGGCTATCTGGCTGAGGTACGAATTGGTCTGGGCCTGCAACCTCAGCTGCTGGGTCACCTGGTATTGGTGGGCCCGCTGCTTCTGCCTCCCCTGGTCCCAGATGGCAGCTGTGTTGGCCTGGACGGCTGCAGTGAGGTGCCGATGATCAGCCTGCACCTCCCCCAGGCTGGTCACCACTGCAGCGCAGTTGCAGCTGACATCCTGCACTGCGTTTGTCATCTGGGCCACGGAGCCCAGGCTGTCAGCTACACGGTCCAGGTGCCCAGCTATCTCCCCCATCTGCTGGGTCTGCCTGGCCTGGTCCCTCGCCATCTGGTCATGGACCACATCAGACACCCCCCTGGTCTTCCGGGTCGCCTTCCTGGGGCCAGGAGATGGT